>CM036774.1:15401963-16078213 GCA_020796225.1 Arion vulgaris
ATTGAACACAGGTCTACCGTATGGGAGCCGCGCTCTAATTCACTCGACCATACGCTCCCTCCGAGAGAGAAAACAACTGTTAATAATTAATTAATTAATTGGAAATCTGTAACAGCTGAAATGAAATCAAATTACTGACTATGTTATACTTATAATGACGATTACTGTGATAAAACACAGAGCAACTGCTCTGGCAACTTTCCAAACTTGCTAAGCATTTCTCCGCATGGCAACTCTATTACGAGTCTCTGGCAACTCTATCTCGTAGCACAGCAGCTGGATTGTTGGTACTGTTTTAATAGCATCCATTGTTTGGGGAGTTTAGGATGGATAAGGTGGATATTCGTCGGTCTCTTGGTGAGGTCTACTGTTGGATGAGGACACTAACATTGATGTTGAAACTATCCAACGATTTAAGGAGTTTGGAATTACACGTTGTACAAGTAAGGCTGGATGCTTGATGGGCAGAGAGATACGTGCGTTTAACCAGCGAGCCACTGGAGCCATCATACCTTTCGACATCTGTTGTGGGAGACTGTGCACGTATGGGTCTGCCCGGAGTGATGTGACCTCAGTTCAGTAACCAACAACCTTCTTCTTCTACGAACGCTCCATATCGACCACTTGTTAAACCACTCTTTGTGATTTATATGTGATCCGAGCCTATGAGCAACTTACGCCGTGCCAGTTATGCGCCTACAAGTAGGCCAGCAGATCCGATTTCTGTGACGCCTTTTATTTACTAAGGTAGCTTTTCTAGGCCATAACTCAGTCGACTCTTACGACATGCCTTGTAGGGCCCAGCTTAGGTCCCTTGTGAGCCCCAACAACACACGGGCGAACCAATAACAGAAGAAAGTTCAAAGTGAATGATTGTGATAAGATGTCTGGTAAACGTATTAGATTTAACCTCCAGCTTATATAGTAGATTCATATAAGTGATCTGTCTATAGGTGACTGATAGAAAACAAAACTACACTCAGTGGGTACCTGTCAACTGTGCTAAAAAAGTATTGAGAAATGAATAATTGCAGTGCAAGAGATAAGTGAAAAAATATAAATATTGTTCTTAATTTAAGTTCATAGTTCATAAGTACGGTTCCAACTTCACTGCAACGGGTCACCCCATAATTGCTCCGTTCCTGTGCCAATGAAAATCAGACGAAATGCTAACAACTGTGAAATGTTTCCTGTGTGAACTAATTCCAGAATGAAACAGCCGCGTACCACCACAAAAGCAACCTGCTCCGCATAAAATGCATATGGCCGTCGCTAATGTAGCAACACCAAACTGTTCATCACTTGAATTGCAGTTCTTGTTGAAGAGAACATCAATCATAACAAAATCCAATAATATGCCCTAACCCAAAAACTATGATTTGTCCGAGAATTTGTGTCTGGCTCTACCACCAAAAATGACAACGAAATATAATCTTAATTTAAGTTCAGTTAATGAACACTTTGATACCGGAAATACATAGGGGAATACAGTGTTAGGTCTGTATTTTTGTTGTTACGTCGGCACACGATGGGTTATGTGGTCAAATCACTGCGACCCGCTTTATTTCCCAATGCTTTTCCTGTAACCATGTTTAATGAGGTTGTGTCGATTCAGAGCCAACTATAAATTTATAGGCCTTCGACTGTATAGCCTTCGACTTTATGGGCCTTCGGACTTAGGTAAGAATTATGGGAAATCAACCACAACTACACCACGTGACCTCGCATTCCAGTATTGTTGTATATAGACGAATTCATTTTAAGATCAACACAAAATGCTAAATCGAAGTTATATTATACACAAGTTCAGTTTAACAATAAGGAATATCAATATTATGCAAAAAGTTCAGTTTAACAATAAGGAATATCAATATTATGCAACAAGTCAGTTTAACAATAAGGAATATCAATATTATGCAACAAGTTAAGTTTAACAATAAGGAATATCAATATTATGCAAAGTTGTTTAACAATAAGGAATATCAATAATATGCAACAAGTTAAGTTTGACAATAAGGAATATCAATATTATGTAACAAGTTCAGTTTAACAATAAGGAATATCAATATTATGTAACAAGTTCAGTTCAACAATAAGGAATATCAATATTATGTTACAAGTTCAGTTTAACAATAAGGAATATCAATATTATGTAACAAGTTCAGTTTAACAATAAGGAATATCAATATTATGTAACAAGTTCAATTTAACAATAAGGAATATCAATATTATACAACAAGTTAAGTTTAACAATAAGGAATATCAATATTATGTAACAAGTTAAGTTTGACAATAAGGAATATCAATATTATGAATACTTTTCACCAATGAATAACCATAGACTCACAGAATTGAGTAAAAGTGCAAAAAAAGCTTGGAGTGTTCTATCAAACATATATAGATTCCAGTCCCGCTCTGATCTAGGTCAGGATTCCCGGTCAGTTGTCTGGTCTAGTTATCTAGAGTTGGTTGTGGTCGATCTGACAACCGTTGTGTCCAGAAAAATATTGCACACCCACTGCGAAATTGAACCCAGACCACGCTCCTAAGAAGCTACTTCACAAACAATTACGCTACTGTTGCACATATGTATGTGGCTTCATGGGAATAAATATATATAGACACAATATTTTCCCTTACATTATGCTACCAGTGCCAAACCTGGACTCTGACATCAAATTATAGAAGAAAACTAGTCATGAAAGAGGTGAAGTGTCTAGCAGAATGCTGGGGTAACAAGAAGAACCGGTTAGAAATGAAGACATCAGGAAAAAAGTGGGTACAACATCAGTACTGAACTTTATCACGAAACAAGACATTAAATGGTTCGGCCACATCAGCAGATTACCAACAGACAGTACACCTCAAAGAGCAATGTTGCTCCATTACAATGGATACAAAGCAAAAGGCGGCACACAAAAGATGAACCTCAAGATAACAGGGCCAAGAAAGGCACTATTTATAAAGCGCACACAACAACCTGTTCTAGAAATCTCTTTTTGTTCTGACGCTGTGAGGCAAACAGGAATGAAGACAAGAGTAATATAAATGTGGCAAAATAACAAAATAATGATAACTAATAAAAGAATCACCAGTATGATATTTGTATCAAATGAGAGAAAATAAGAATATGGTAACAGATTAGAATATCTGGCTTCACAATTAACAAGAGATTAAGACATGGGATTAAGACATGGGATTAAGACATGGGATTAAGACATGGGATTAAGACATGGGATTAAGACATGGGATTAAGACATGGATTAAGACATGGATTAAGACATGAGATTAAGACAATCACAAGAAGAACAAACATAGCTTGACAAAAACTCAAATAAAAATGATATGGAATGGAACTGATAGGAAAACAAAGATCTGATTACTAAGAGCATGCATATGTATGTTAAGAAACATGACCATTTAACATTTAACAACTGTTATAAGAAAGAGAAGATGGAGATATGTTGACACACCTTGAGGAGAAATGATCAACGAATATCAAAGCAGGCGTTGAAGTAGGATGCAAAGGGTTCAAGAAAGAGAGGTCGACCTAAGGGGACCCTAAAACAAACTTTGCTGAGAGAGGTAAGAAATATCGGTCTCAGATCGAAGGAAATTGAGCGAGTTGCCCAGGATAGAGCGGTATGGAGAAATTGCTTGCATGCCTTATGTAACGTATAACGGTACGAGAGGAATTATTATTATATATATTAAGAAAGAACTCAAAATCAAAGAAAATTTGCTGATGCTGCATATAAGAATGCGAAATTGAAGTATTTTCAACATATAAAAAGACACGTTGAAAAATACCATAACGAAAATATGGCAGTAGGAGCGGGACATATGTCTTATGTGAGAGAGACATTCTGAACGACTGTTAGAGTGATAAAGTTCTGTTCAGAGCAAACTACTTGATGATGATGATGAGTATCATTCATATTGTTATGATGAGTCAAGAAATAAAAGTACAGAATGTAAGCAGAAAGATAAGGAAAACTCATATTTTGAGACGAAAAGATATCAGTCCAGGATAAGAAATGAACAGTCTTCCCAATGATACCACATGCTGAGAGAGAATCCATAGGAGATGATTGCCAAAAATGTGCGTTGAAAACACCACAATAGTGAGCTCGTGTGGCTGTGAATCTTTGAGGTACAGAGCTGCACGAAAAGACATCACAGAACACCCACATGCCCAACCATGATAATGAATGCCCAACCATGATAATGAATGCCCAACCATGATAATGAATGCCCACCCAACTTGTGGAAGGGGTTGCATTTTATGATTAGTATCATGAACAGAAATGTGGTTTTACAGAAGAATGATGAGAATACCATAGACTGCTAAAATGTCAAATGTAGAGGTGTTGAATGAGATCAAGACACAGAGAAAGCTTATCATCAATATAAGAAGAAAGAGGCAAACATCATTTTTCGGGCATGTGATGAGGAAGGGAGGTTTTTAAACACATTGTGACAACCGATAAAATCTAGGGTAGACGAGACAGAGGAAGACAGAGAGATACAATTTTAGACAGCTTAACTTCAAGGCACGGTAGAGGGTCAATATCTGAGATGATAACAAATATCAAAGACAGATATTCAGAATGTAAATGATGATTTGACAGCTACAGAGGTGGGACATCTGGCCTATGAGAGAGAGAGAGATTCCAAGCCATACTGTGGCAAAGCTCTGCCTGAACAGAGCTGCCACAGTAACAGACCTTCGGGCAGAGCTTGCACAATAACAGATCTTCGGGCAGAGCTTGCCACAATAACAGACCTTCGGCAGAGCTTGCACAGTAACAGACCTCGGGCAGAGCTTGCCACAGTAACAGACCTTTGGAATTTCTGTCTCTAGCGAAAACTGCATAACAGAAAATAATGTAGGGATGCACTACATGCACTACTCTGCACTACTATGCACCATTAATAACAATGAATTGAAAAAGTAATATAGCTACAAGTTATCGTGAGAATTTTGTTTTCAATGGTTTTGGCCATGCTGGAGTGGGTGGCTTCTGATGTTACGCTGTTGGCCGTTCCTGTGTAGGTCCGTGTCAAGCAGAGCACGTAAAAGAACGCTTAGCAGTTAAAAATCGAGAAGAACAGGCTGGAAAGCCGCTGACCAGGCAAGATTCATTAGAAAGATTTTTAAAATTAAATTCCTACAAAATATCTTCACCATCTTCAAAAATTACATCTGGAATCCTCGCCGGTGCTACAGAGTTCGTGCTCTGTCGCTGAGATCTTCCTAAGAAAGAGGTCGGATAATACATGGTTTTTTTCCTATATAAGCATATTTTCAGGTTTATTTTCAGGTTGTACACATTAAGAACTTAACATCTGAGTCTGTCTTGTGTATTGCTATTTGTCGTGGTTACACTGAACTATTTTTCTGGTTTGATTGTCCTAGATCTCGCTGTTTTACAAACTATTTCTAGCTTTACCCATTCACCCTGTTGAGCAGATATATCGGCCTATGGTTTGTTTAAAGACGACGCAGGATCAATATACTAGTTATTAATCCAGTACACATTACATTATAAAATTATTCGGACGGTTCAAACAAAAATTACGAAAGCATTATTATTTTCCCGACTGTTTTCCAGATTTTGTGCCGTACGTCTCACTATTTCCTCCCGTCATGTTGTTGTATGACTCACTGGGGTTTTTCCCTGCTGTTTGTTATACGCCTAACTATTTTTTAGGGCTGTTTGTTATGCATTTCATTATTTTCCGGGTTGTATGTGTTATGTCTTTGTTATTTTCTCGACTTGATTGTCTTAGACTTCGCTATTTTCCAACCTGTTTGCAGCCTACGTCTAACTATTTTCTTTCTGTCTGTCGTATACCTCACTATTTGTCAGAATGTTTGTAGTACTCTCTATTTTCCTAATGCTTGTTGATTATTGTCACATCTATTTATCATGTTTTTATTTGTGATGTATATATATATATTTAACTGTTCATACCTTGTATATGCCGCGCTGTGGTGCCAAGAACGCCACGTAAGTCAGACAGCCATGTAGAAAGCATGCAACAGCACAGATGGGACACCTCAGAAACCAAAGTCGAGCGTCCTGATTAAATTGCTGTGAACTGCCTACAGGGTATTTTTTCCAATAAAACCTCGCCGCTCTTCCCATTTTCTGACGCCTGTACCTCTCTTTGTTAAACATTGTCTTGGATGCGAGAATGTGATTTTGTGAACTGTGCGTGATTCTCTTGTCCTCTGCTAATCTAGGATCTTGTAAGCCTGGGGTTGTTAGTAACCCCGATCCATCATAACGTGAGAACCTTTGTGTTTGTAATGATGCAACAGTTGAAAAATTGAAAGAAGTCGAACGAATGCCTGGTACTAGTTCCGAATCTACTATCGTGCTAGGGACTTCTACTGTTGGTGAAGGTTTGAGCGGATATGATAACTGCACTATTGTGTCCATCTTTGATTGCTCATAACCAAACGTAACTGGTGGTAAAATTGGTATTTCTTTCTGCGATTCTATTGGTAACTTTTGCTCTAAATCTGAAACTGACTTTCCTATTATTTCCCCTTGTGGTTGCGTTATTGTTTCTGTGTGGGTATCTGTGTGTTCTTTCATGTCCATCTCTGGTTGTTCAACAGATAAAAGTGATGGCAGTACTACTGGTTCTTTTTCTGTGTGTGATGCTTCAATATCTGTTGTTTCCACCTCTGCTGGTGTGTCGCTTTCTGATTTCATTAACAGAGGATTTACAATCTGTGTTTCTTGTGTGATGAATACGAGTGATTCTGTAGAAACTTCTAGCTCTGTTAGGGAGTATACTAGAAATGACACTGACGGTTCTGTTGTTACTTGCTGCTGTTGGGTGCTGCCTGAAACTTTTGTTACATACTGCTGTTGGGTGCTGCTTGAAACTTTTGTTACTTGCTGTTCTTCTTGTATGCTGGATGAAATTGATTCTGGTGCAACATGTAGATCTGCTGATGAATATTCTATAAATGGAATTGATGATTCTGTTGTTACATGTTGCCGTTGTTGTATTTTTGTTGCTGTATATGTGATCTGTGTATCATAAGTGACACTTTGTTCAGTCGATTCGGATAGAACATGAGAGATAGTTAATTTGTTAGGTTGGACAGTACCGATGTCAGAATCTGCATGTTCTGACACAGAGATGGAAGACTGACTTGATCCTGAACGTGATATTGTTGTTAGTGTTTCCGTTGACTGAGGAACTTCAAAAGATGGAGTACTCACTCCGGATAACCAAACCATCAAAGATGAATGTAATTCGTCTGATTGAGCATAAGAGAATTGGGTTTTACTTTGTTGTTTAGTATCTAGTTCAGAGGTAATATCGCATTCTGTAATCCCTGTATCGCATTCTTCTTTAGCTTCTACTGCTATGTTTTGTTTCGGACTGTCAGTCTCACAGCCCATATCCAGAAAACTGACTTCATGCTGCTCTCTTCTCCCAGAAGTAGCATCAGCTTCGCTAATACATGTTCCTCTCAGTCTGTGACCAAAGACTGATCGGTACTTTAACTGAAGCTCGCACGTACATGGTATTCGAGAACCTTCTATCTTCAGAGCATTTACCTGTTCAGGTTCAATGAAATCTAAGCACGAGATACTGGTATGATCGATGTTAATAATTAAGTTCATCAACGCATGAAACACTCCGAATGTAATCGACACAAGGCCCAAATTATGCGATAAATTAACAATCTGCAACTGACTACACTCTTCTAATGTTTTCTTATCAATGGTGACTAATTTATTGAAACTCAGATCAATAGTGTGTAGCTTACATCCGTCTGGTATATAACTATATTTCAACCAACGTATCATGTTATTGTTCATATATAGATGTGTTAGAGATGTTGCAATCATGGAAGTCACTACGTGTGGTATCTCTGCGAATTTGTTATGACTGAGATTTAACGTTCTAAGTTTGAGCTGTCCAAGTGCATCATCTGCGATACCCCGCAGTCCACAATGATGCAGTTCCAACACACGAAGAGCTGGGGTTGAATTTAGACTCAACAAAGGACTAGACAAGACTTGACCTTCGATGTCTTTACTTCGCGCGCTAAGGCTTAATTCTACCAACGAAGCTAGTGAAGAAAACAGAACAATTTTACCGTTCAAGTCATCTGTGAGTGGATCAATTCTTAGAATTTGAAGACTTGTAGTAAACGGTTGAAAAGCTGAGTACGCAATCTCAATAGTTTGCTCATTATTCACAATTTCAAGAGCTCGCAACCTCCCAGCAACGGAGAAGAACGAATGGCGAAGAATATAGCCAACACGGTTTCTATTTAAATATAACTCTACCTTTGATTTGATTTTATCATATTCAAAACCAGACAAGTGTGGAAGTGATGTCAGGTTTTTACCGTTACATTCGATAACGACAATTGATTTGTTATAGCTACAGGTGCATGGATGTGGGCATGCGTCATATGCTGTTGTCTTTGACAGGTGAATCACAAGAAGTTCCATGAAACAGACCAACAATTTTGAAGAGGAGAATCTCATTATACAGTTCACAATATTATATGTTTGTTGTTTCTCTTATTCTTGTTATACTGATGACATAAGGTCGCCATCTGGACTCTTCACACAGGTAGACCACGATTACCTACAAGAAATATAGGTATTTGTTATAAGTAATACCGGGCTGCCTATTTGCAACATTGTATATATATATGTTATGCTTTTAAATCTCGACTAGGCATTGCTCAACTCATGTCAGCCCTCAATCAACTCATGTCAAGTCTTTCTATTTCTAGCTATCTCCTGCAACTTATTCCAGGTCTTCTGTATGCCATTAATCTCTGTCTCCAAATCTCTTCTCCGTGTATTCCTAGGCTTGCATCTTTCACTTTCTCTGTGGGCTCCAGGAAAACGCATTTGTTGTTACATTCCCTTGGATTTTCTGAAGGTGTGTTCTATCCAGCGTCATCGTCTTGTCTTCGTCTCTTGATTTACTGTGATCTGTCTTGATATATATATATATATATATATATATATATATATAATATATAGCACTCGTTGCTAGTACCTGTTCTAGCATACTAAGAGCATTTCGATCATCTTGTGTAGCTATGTAGTAACATTTCATCAATAATTATATCAACACAATAACTAAACCTGGTTCGGTGTGAAGGCAATGGACTGAATCATTGCAAGCGTCAACAATTTGCAGAATTATACTCAATTTCTTGACAGGGCACATGGGTGTTGAGGCAATGAGAGAATAGACTCTGCGAGGGCTGACTTTGTAACCATATCATGGTTCATTCAATGGATAGAGCTGACATTCTGAACGCGTGTGGCCGAGAAAAGGATTTATTTTCACTTGAACCACGTCAACTGCTAGATTGCAAAAAATCGGATTGAAGATCGAAGTGGCCAGAAAACAACAGCACAACAGGGGTAAGAGTAGACTCATCAAACAACATCACAACAGAGGTAAGAGTAGACTCATCAAACAACAGAGGTAAGAGTAGACTCATCAAACAACATCACAACAGAGGTAAGAGTAGACTCATCAAACAACAGAGGTAAGAGTAGACTCATCAAACAACAGCACAACAGGGGTAAGAGTAGACTCATCAAACAACAGCACAACAGAGGTAAGAGTAGACTCATCAAACAACAGCACAACAGGGGTAAGAGTAGACTCATCAAACAACAACAAACAGAGGTAGAGTAGACTCATCAAACAACATCACAACAGTAAGGTAGACTATCAAACAACAGGGTAAGAGTAGACTCATCAAACAACAGCACAACAGGGGTAAGAGTAGACTCATCAAACAACAACACAACAGAGGTAAGAGTAGACTCATCAAACAACAGCACAACAGAGGTAAGAGTAGACTCATCAAACAACAGCACAACAGAGGTAAGAGTAGACTCATCAAACAACAGCACACCAGAGGTAAGAGTAGACTCATCAAACAACATAACAACAGAGGTAAGAGTAGACTCATCAAACAACAGCACAACAGAGGTAAGAGTAGACTCATCAAACAACAGCACAACAGAGGTAAGAGTAGACTCATCAAACAACAGCACAACACAGGTAAGAGTAGACTCATCAAACAACAGCACAACAGAGGTAAGAGTAGACTCATCAAACAACAGCACAACAGAGGTAAGAGTAGACTCATCAAACAACATCACAACAGGGGTAAGAGTAGACTCATCAAACAACATCACAACAGGGGTAAGAGTAGACTCATCAAACAACAGAGGTAAGAGTAGACTCATCAAACAACAGCACAACAGGGTAAGAGTAGACTCATCAAACAACAACACAACAGGGTAAGAGTAGACTCATCAAACAACACACAACAGGAGAGACTCACAACAAAGCACAACAGAGGTAGAGTAGACTCATCAAACAACAGCACAACAGAGGTAGAGTAGACTCATAAAAAAAAATGGTTGTAGTCGATGAACGCAATTGGGAGATTTTTAAAGGGTTTTAAACCCGAAGGACTGACTTCCTTGCACCGGGCTTTTTCACATATATATTGGTCTTTCTCTGCAGAAATGGCACGCCACCTGCCGAGAGTATTGAACAAAGCACCAACTCCGTAGCTCCAGCAACAATCCTACGAATCTCTGGAGAAAAATGCACTCGTGAACAGAACGGCGAGGTCCGGATTCGAACCCACGACCTTCGACTCGCAAGGCAAGGGCTTAATCACTTAGCCACAGAGACACCCACAGACTTAGCCACAGAGACACCTCTGATATTGTGAAGGAAATAGGAACACCTATGGACATGTCCGAAGTGCAATGAAGATATTTCAATTCCCAAAGCATTATCACAACTATGTGATAACATGTAAATTCTATGCCCATAGTTATCATGTGTCTTCTATTGAGACTGATTGTGGGACACAAATCTTCAATATTCACCGTAAACCTGTACACGATGATCGCAAGTTATATTTCTATATGTCATGTCAGTATTCACCGTAAACCTGTACACGATGATCGCAAGTTATATTTCTATATGTCATGTCAGTATTCACCGTAAACCTGTACACGATGATCGCAAGTTATATTTCTATATGTTGTCAGTATTCACGTAACCTGTACACGATGATCGCAAGTTATATTTCTATATGTCATGTCAGTATAAGTTATATTTCTATATGTCATGTCAGATAAGTTATATTCTAATGTTAGTCAGTATGTTATATTTCTATATGTTATGTCAGTATAAGTTATATTTCTATATATCATGTCAGTATAAGTTATATTTCTATATGTTATGTCAGTATAAGTTATATTTCTATATGTCATGTCAGTATAAGTTATATTTCATATGTTATGTCAGTATAAGTTATATTTCTATATTTCATATAGTATATTTCATATCAGTCAGTATAAGTATATTTCAATCATGTCAGTAAGTTATATTTATATCATGTCAGTATAAGTTAATTCTATATATGTCTATAGTTATATTTCATATGTCATTCGTATAAGATATTCTATATGTATGTCAGTAATTATATCTTCAATCATTCAGTTAAATTTTATATGTCATGTCGAAGTTATATTTCTATATGTCATGTCAGTATAAGTTATATTTCTATATATCATGTCAGTATAATCGAAGGTTGAAACAACATATCTAGAATATTTTTCTTCTTCTTCTAACGCTCCATATCGACCACTTGTTAAACCACTCTGTATGATTTTCATGTGATCTGAGCCTAAAAGCGGTTGTACGTTGTGCCAAGCACATCTGATTTCTGCGATGATTTGTATTTACTAGGGTAGCTTCGCTGTGCCTTACATCGGTCGCCTTTACGACATGCCTTGTAGGTCGCAATGGCACTATCTTCTCTCTAGAGAGCACCGGCATCATACGAACGGATATATCTCTATATCTCAATATCATCATTATTAATCTCTCCGCTCCTCGTGGAGCATAGGGCCTCAACAGTTGTTGGCCACTCTTCTCGGTCTCTGGCTGTTCTTTTTATGGTCTCCCAGGTCAATTGAGCACTCTTCAGCTCCTCAATAAGACCTCGTCTCCAAGTCTGCTTAGGGCGTCCTCTTTTCGTTTTCCTGCGGGTTCCACTCGAGCACCTGTCTAGTGACACTCGACTGTGTCTTCCGCAAGGTATGGCATATCCATCGCCATCTTCTCCTCTTGACCTGTGTCATCATAGGTTCCTGTCCTGTTCTTATCCACAGATCCGTGTTTGTAACTCTATCATACCATCTCAATCTGAGAATCTGCCGCGAACATCCGTTGACAAAGGTCTGGATCTTATTTGTATTTGCCCTAGTGACTCGCCAAGTTTCCGAGCCATACAGCAACACCAACTTCACATTTGAGCTGAAAATCCTGAGCTTTGTTTTCGTGGAGATGGCAGCGGACTCCACACCATGTGCAGGATTGCAAAGGCCTGTCGGGCCTTCCTAATCCTAGCATTAATGTCCTCGTCTGTACCTCCTGATCTGCTGATCTTACTTCCAAGGTAGACAAATTCATCCACATCTTCTATGTCCCTTCCCTCAATCAGTATTGGATCTTGCTGTATGTTGTTGCTACGCATTACTTTAGTCTTCGCTTGACTGATTTTAAGACCGACTCGTTGTGCCGTTTGTGTCAGAGCATCCACTTTTTCCTGCATGTCTTGTAGTCTATGCGAGAGCAAGGCGAGATCGTCCGCAAAGTCCAGGTCTTCTAGCTTTGACATAAGTGTCCACTGTATGCCTTTTCCAGACCTGGGGTAGGCTGAGCGTGTGACCCAATCAAGTAGCACCAAGAAGAGGAGGGGGACAGCAGGCATCCCTGTCTAACACCAGTAGTGACCTGGAACTCCTCTGACAGTCTTCCATCATGAATAACCTGGCAGGCAAACCCTCATACAGCTGCCTGATGATGTCGACAGTCTTCTCCGGCACCCCATAGTTTCTTAGGATCCCCACATTGATTTCCTATCTATGCTTTTAAATGCCTTCTCAAAATCAACAAAGCACACGTAGAGCGGAGCATGCCACTCCATTGTTTGTTCCACTATGATTCTTAAGGTGGCTATCTGGTCATTGCAAGATCTATCTTTCCGATATCTCAATATAGCAAACACAAAAATAATGACAACTGATAAAACAAGCATGACATAGGATATAGTTTATCAACGGAGAGAAAATAGAAAAATGTACACAGTTTTGAATATTTCGGTTCACTGCTAACAACAGATGGAAATGAGAACAGTTTTGAATATTTCGGTTCACTGTTAACAACAGATCGTAATGAGATGAAGGAAATTAAAAGAAGAACAAACATGGTCTTACAAAAACATGAAAAAATAAAAACAATATGGAATGTAACTATGGAATGGACCTATGTTTCCCTAGGGGCGAGCGGTGAAGAAGAATGTAATGGAACTGATAGGGAAACAAAGATATGCAATATACATATGTAGAACGATGTTAATTAGTTGTCCCAACTCACAACTTGCTGTGATATCATTATGTTCTTATCATCTTTTCTTTTGTCCTTCTCCGCCTTTTTTTTTTTTTGCTGTTAGGTGTCGCAGGTTGATCGGTTTCCAAGATAGTGCACGCTCGGTCGCTTGATATGCTGTTGTATTGTGGAGTTTTAAGATGTCTGCAACTCCATCATTCCCATCTTTTATCTTGGTCTGTCTCTTCCTCTTGACTTGATGAGTCAATTTTCAGGCTCTACGCTTTTGAAACTGATGTATTCTGGTTCATTCTTACCAATTGGTCAAACCATTTGAGTCTCTGACTTTCAATGAATCTAACAACAGGTGCTGTTCCAACTGTTCTAATTTCTTATAGGTTCTCTTATTGTTTTATTTACCGCTTTCCTCAAGTATCTCATTTCACAGGCGATACTTCTCACTTCATGTTCTTTTGTCAATGCCCAAGTTTGGCACTGGTAGCATAGTGTTAGTATGAAGATTGTATATATAATCTGTCAGTGCCCAAGTTTGGCACTGGTAGCATAGTGTTAGTATGAAGATTGCATTTATAATATGTCAATGCCCAAGTTTGGCACTGGTAGCATAGTGTTAGTATGAAGATTGCGTTTATAATCTGTCTTTTGGTCTGTACTGGGAGATATGTTATTATTTGCTATTAATGAGGATGATTATCTGTAAGCAGAAAGCTACTAAATTATGACTGAAACGTCTTGCAAGATTGAAACACTAACCTGTCAACTTACTATTACGACAATGTTCTCAGTGGGTGACCAAATATCACGGCTGACCACTCAGATAATAAAACAACAGTTTCAAAATAAAAGACGGGGGTAACCAGGGTCATGGCCGAAGATTGAATGACTAATCTTTTCAGTGCTTCTTCGTGCATGGGTTTAGTTAGACAATAGGTTTGCACATTTCTGTGTGTGTATGGTTAGTTTAGTTAGATAATAGGTTTGCACATTTATGTGTGTGTATGGTTAGTTTAGTTAGATAATAGGTTTGCACATTTCTGTGTGTGTATGGTTAGTTTAGTTAGACAATAGGTTTGCACATTTATGTGTATGTATGGTTAGTTTAGTTAGATAATAGGTTTGCACATTTATGTGTGTGTATGGTTAGTTTAGTTAGATAATAGGTTTGCACATTTATGTGTATGTATGGTTAGTTTAGTTAGATAATAGGTTTGCACATTTATGTGTGTGTATGGTTAGATATTATTATTATCCAATATTAAATATTATAAGGAAACGAAGGTGGAAATATTTAGGTCATGTTCTTAGATCAGACGAACAGAGACTAAATCGACAAGTCCTTATGTGGTCACCAGTTGGTAAAAGAAAACTTAAAAGACCAAAGACCACTCTTCGAAGAACCATCCAACAAGAAAGTAAACTATTGGGATGTAAAACCATACAAGATCTCCAACTGCTAGCAAAGAACCGCATCACATGGAGATCTAAAACCTCTGCCCTATGTGCCACATTTGACAAGAAAGGAATAAACTAACTATAGTTAGAAAAGTGCCACATTTGACAAGAAAGGAATAAACTAACTATAGTTAGAAAAGTGCCACATTTGACAAGAAAGGAATAAACTAACTATAGTTAGAAAAGTGCCACATTTGACAAGAAAGGAATAAACTAACTATGGTTAGAAAAGTGCCACATTTGACGAGAAAGGAATAAACTAACTATAGTTAGAAAAGTGCCACATTTGACAAGAAAGGAATAAACTAACTATGGTTAGAAAAGTGCCACATTTGACAAGAAAGGAATAAACTAACTTTGGTTAGAAAAGTGCCACATTTGACAAGAAAGGAATAAACTAACTATGGTTAGAAAAGTGCCACATTTGACAAGAAAGGAATAAACTAACTATAGTTAGAAAAGTACCACATTTGACAAGAAATGAATAAACTAACTATAGTTAGAAAAGTACCACATTTGACAAGAAAGTAATAAAGTAACTGTAGTTAGAAAAGTACCACATTTGACAAGAAAGGAATAAAGTAACTGGTTAGAAAAGTGCCACATTTGACAAGAAAGGAATAAACTAACTTTGGTTAGAAAAGTGCCACATTTGACAAGAAAGGAATAAACTAACTATGGTTAGAAAAGTGCCACATTTGACAAGAAAGTAATAAAGTAACTGTAGTTAGAAAAGTTCCACATTTGACAAGAAAGGAATAAACTAACTATAGTTAGAAAAGTACCACATTTGACAAGAAAGTAATAAAGTAACTGTAGTTAGAAAAGTACCACATTTGACAAGAAAGGAATAAAGTAACTGGTTAGAAAAGTGCCACATTTGACAAGAAAGGAATAAACTAACTATGGTTAGAAAAGTACCACATTTGACAAGAAAGGAATAAAGTAACTATAGTTAGAAAAGTGCCACATTTGACAAGAAAGGAATAAACTAACTATAGTTAGAAAAGTGCCACATTTGACAAGAAAGGAATAAACTAACTATGGTTAGAAAAGTGCCACATTTGACAAGAAAGGAATAAAGTAACTGGTTAGAAAAGTGCCACATTTGACAAGAAAGGAATAAACTAACTATGGTTAGAAAAGTGCCACATTTGACAAGAAAGGAATAAAGTAACTGGTTAGAAAAGTACCACATTTGACAAGAAAGGAATAAACTAACTTTGGTTAGAAAAGTGCCACATTTGACAAGAAAGGAATAAACTAACTATGGTTAGAAAAGTGCCACATTTGACAAGAAAGTAATAAAGTAACTGTAGTTAGAAAAGTACCACATTTGACAAGAAAGGAATAAATTAACTATGGTTAGAAAAGTACCACATTTGACAAGAAAGGAATAAACTAACTTTGGTTAGAAAAGTGCCACATTTGACAAGAAAGGAATAAACTAACTATGGTTAGAAAAGTTCCACATTTGACAAGAAAGGAATAAACTAACTATAGTTAGAAAAGTACCACATTTGACAAGAAAGGAATAAACTAACTATAGTTAGAAAAGTACCACATTTGACAAGAAAGTAATAAAGTAACTGTAGTTAGAAAAGTACCACATTTGACAAGAAAGGAATAAAGTAACTGGTTAGAAAAGTGCCACATTTGACAAGAAAGGAATAAACTAACTATGGTTAGAAAAGTACCACATTTGACAAGAAAGTAATAAAGTAACTGTAGTTAGAAAAGTACCACATTTGACAAGAAAGGAATAAAGTAACTGGTTAGAAAAGTGCCACATTTGACAAGAAAGGAATAAACTAACTATGGTTAGAAAAGTACCACATTTGACAAGAAAGTAATAAAGTAACTGTAGTTAGAAAAGTACCACATTTGACAAGAAAGTAATAAACTAACTTTGGTTAGAAAAGTGCCACATTTGACAAGAAAGGAATAAACTAACTTTGGTTAGAAAAGTACCACATTTGACAAGAAAGTAATAAAGTAACTGTAGTTAGAAAAGTACCACATTTGACAAGAAAGGAATAAAGTAACTGTAGTTAGAAAAGTGCCACATTTGACAAGAAAGGAATAAAGTAACTGGTTAGAAAAGACAAAAAAACTGTCGTTACTGCCTGTAGTACCGCTTTTTAGGGCGGTATGGACAGGTGGGACGACAACCTGCGGAATTTAATGGCCGCTTAGTGCAGTGACCGCGAAACTGTTCAGGTTAGGATTTTTCTTTATGCCCCCGACAGACAAAAATCATTAGCCTTAATGTAAATCAGTAACCAATGTTGATTGAAGACGGGGATTGAACCCCCATAGGAGCAACGCTCTAATCCGTTCGGCCAGACACTAACATATGGAAGTAACATGAACATCCAGCATGACTATGGAGATCACGCTGCTTCCAGGGTCCTCTCGTGGGTGGCTGAGCAACAGGTAACCCATACGATTATCATATCAAACTCGATGAATATGCTTCAAATGATTGAATCTAGAAGTCTGCAAGTGGAATGGGTGGACAGCATTCGGAGATCACATCTCAAGAAAATGATTTGGCTGTACACACCTGGACATGCTGGAGTGCAGAGTAACGAGCGTGCTGACTTACTTGCAAACAATGACCCGACTCAAACGGGCAGAAGTGTGGACAGAACCGATGTCATCAATGCGGTACGCTCTCGTTTATGTGAAATGGGCGAGTCTCAGACACTGGAACGAGTGCGAGAATTAGGAGTTAAGTTTGGACATGCCAGACATTGTTGTCTTCGTAGTAGAGAGAGAAGGTATACTAATCAACTTCTCATGGGTACGGTGAGCAAATGGACTTTAGGATTGCTGCTGCAGCGGAGGACGGAGCACGGATGGGAATGTCCAATGTGCCATGACGTCGATCGCTTTACATAACATAAAGATAACATATACATAAAGGTATACTAACACATGATGATGATGATGCTCATCCATCATGGATGATAATGGCCACACAATTTTCATCCAAGGAAATGTAGTTACGTTATGTTTGTCTGTGTGTGTGTAGATGACTATTTGTTTTTAAAAAGAGGCAGAAATATCAGAAAGAGGCAGTCATCATTTTTCGGGACATTGTTTGACACATTGTGACAACCGGTAAAATCGAGGGTAGACTAGACAGAGGAAGACAGAAAGATAAAATTGTGGATAGCCTGACTTCATGAAACGGTAGAGCTTCAACATCTGAGTTGATGACAAACACCAACGACAGAGATTTGTGGAGATCCATGATTGCCTACGCCAGCCGGCACGGCACCTGATGATGATGAGAAGTGGAAGGTATCATTTGTTCACGATGTCACATTGCTTTTTATAATATGAAATAGAGATACGCCTTTGCAAACATCGCCACCATTTTGTGTATTACTGTAAATTCTAAACTTTGATTATCATTTTGTTGTGCTTATGCAAAATTATATAACAAAAACGTTTTTGCATCAACTAAGCTATCTACCAATTACTTAAACATGGATTCGTAAGGTCGTGAGGTATATAAGACTGCTTGCAAAAAATCACTGGTATGCATCAGGTAGATTTCATGAGGAATGTTACAGAAGATAGCGGAAAAGAACAATACGATCCTTTTATAATCGGAGGAAGAGAAATACGCTGATGATACAGTGTTACTGTCAACATCACAAAAAGGAATTGAGAAATTATTAGAAGTGAAAGATAAAAGGAAGAACAAAATCATATCTCAATGTGGTAAAAACAAAATCTATATCTCAATGTGGTAAAAACAAAAATAATGACAACAGATAAAACGAACATGACAAATGATATTTTTATCAATGGAGAGAAAGTAGAAAATGTGAACAGTTTTGAATATCTTGGTTCACTACTAACAACAGATGGAAATGTGAACAGTTTTGAATATCTTGGTTCACTACTAACAACAGATGGAAATGTGAACAGTTTTGAATATCTTAGTTCACTGCTAACATCAGATGGAAATGTGAACAGTTTTGAATATCTTAGTTCACTGCTAACAACAGATGAAAATGTGAACAGTTTTGAATATCTTAGTTCACTGCTAACAACAGATGAAAATGTGAACAGTTTTGAATATCTTAGTTCACTGCTAACAAAGATGGAAATGGATGAAGAAATTAAAGAAGAACAAACATAGCTTTACAAAAAATTAAACTCAAAACATTATGGAACGGAACTGATAAGAAAACAGTATGGAACGGAACTGATAAGAAAACATTATGGAACGGAACTGATAAGAAAACAGTATGGAACGGAACTGATAAGAAAACAGTATGGAACGGAACTGATAAGAAAACAGTATGGAACGGAACTGATAAGAAAACAGTATGGAACAGAACTGATAAGAAAACAGTATGGAACAGAACTGATAAGAAAACAGTATGGAACGGAACTGATAAGAAAACAGTATGGAACGGAACTGATAAGAAAACAAAGATCAGAATACTAAGAGCAGCATATTCCCAGTGGCAACGTATGGGTGTGAAGCATGGACATTTAATAAAGCAGTGGAGAAACATATATGTGCTTTGAATATAAGTGTTACAGAAGAGTCCTTCGTATATCTTGGACAGAGAAGAGAACAAATAGATATATCCAGAAAGAACTCAGAATCAAAGAAATCTGGCTGATGCTACAAATACGAAAGAGAAAATTGAGATATTTTGGACATATAAAAAGACATGAAGGGCTGGAGAAGACCATCATGGGAGGAGGCATACCGGCAAAGAGAAGAAGAGGAAGGCCACGGAGAAGATGGATTCAGAATGTAACTGATGGTTTGAACATGACAGCTGCAGTGGTAGAACATCTGGCCTATGAGAGAGAGAAATTGCGGAGGACTGTTGGGGTGGCAAAGTTCTGCTCAGGACAAGCTATTTAATGAAGATGATGAGATTTCGTACAAATTAAACCTTAGTGTGATCACGAATTTTGGAACGAACTATAGTGAGCCCGATGTGGGCTTGAAATATTCTTGTACAGTGTAGGTAAGGTATACGGGCACTTGTTGGGAGTTTTATTGCCTTTCTATTTTGACGTTTTTGTTCCATACCTGCTGTTCTACCTACTTCGCAGGCCGCAGAAACGTGTCGAAGAAGTGTGCGCCATGCTAATCTGTCTTGATCAACATTCTCCCAGTTGTCGACATCTATGCCAAAGGATTTCATCGAGTTCTCGAGTGTTTCGCTGAATCGCTTTTTCTGACCACCATGTGAGCGTTTACCGCTATGCAGCTCACCATAAAATAGTCGTTTGGGAATTCTGCAATCCGGCATTCCAGCCACATGTCCTGCCCATCTTGTCTGGGATTGCATCAAGATTGTGTAGATGCTGGGGAGAGCAGCTCTTTTTAGGATCTCTGTATCTGGGATCATATCCTGCCATTTGATGTTCATTATTTTTCTGAGGCAGACTGTGTGAAAGTGGTTTAGCTTCCTTGCGTGTCTCTGATATACAGTCCACGTTTCGCATGCGTGAAGAAGGACTGGGAGCACGACAGCTCGATATACCTTCCATATCGACTACTTTGTATCGAATTGTATCGAATACAATTGACTAACATATATCAAAAGTTGGACTGCAGATAAGCTATCAAAAAAACCAAATATAATGAAAAAACGTATGGCAAGTAATGCAGATATCACCATGGAATCTAAAATGATAAAAATAACAGAGCAGTTCACCTATTTAGGTAGCAACTTTGATTGCACAGGAAATGTTTAAAAAGAAATTATGATACGAATTTGGCAAAGCAACATCAGTTTTAAAAGTCTAAATAAAATATGGAACTGCAAGTTATACATTAATATTAAAACTAAATTACGAATTGTCAATTCAAATGTTGTATCAAGACAAGTACTTGATTGAAACCCACAAGCAAAATTATAAAAGGAACGTCCTAAACAGACTTGGAAACGACGTCTTCTTGAGAAACTAAAGGAGACTGAACTATCCTGTGAGTCTATTTTCAAAAACAGCCAGAGACAGAGAAAAGTGGCGAACAACTGTTGGGGCCCTATGCTCCACGAGGAACGGAGAGGAATAAGTCAAGTAAGTCAAGTCACAGTTGTTTCTGCAGCCTTCAAATTTCTGGGATAAAAATGGGGATGTACATGTCATGTTTATCAACTATTACATCAATTTGAGAATATGAGAACTGAATCCCAAACCAGTTCAGCAAAGATATGTGGTATCACTTTGTTTTGATTATATCAACTATGGTACAAAGGGTACGGGGATAGGGTTAATTAAAACCACTAAGACTATAACTATAGTTGCGGACATATGCCTACCTAGAGACCAAGGCTAAAGAAAAAGAAAACAGACTTTAAGTCCTATGGCTTAACATATAGTATTATGTTTCTTTCACTAAAAATGATTTGTTGTCATATCGTGACATTTGAAATGTACATACTTTATAAAAAATTCCATGGAAGACATCTAAAAAATAATTACAGGAAGTCAATCTGAAGTTGGATGATAGTGTAGGTCAAAATGCATTTTCTAAGTTTACTGTCACCATAGCAACAAGGGGAAGTCATCAAAAGCACAATTTAAAAACTAAAATGATTATGGTTCTTTAAGTAAACAAAATGTTGGCAATATATTCAACTTTTCAATCCACACCGATGTATTAGCGACCAAATGCCGGCAATTGCTAAGAAAACTGCTCCAACTACTGTCAATATGAACGAGTATCCGATAGTAAGAGAACATTTGAGGGAGATTTCTGCTTCTGACTTTCCTCTAGCCACGAAGATGACAGCGCTTACAATATCAAGACCAGCTGCAACAGAAAGAAAATTGTTGGTATGAATTTCTTGCAAGCCATAGATAGACTATAATCTAGCAGACTATTATTCTTGTATTTAAAGTTTGTGGCTATCAGTTATATCAGGATTATCATCATAGCACTCCGGACACGTCCATATGTGCTCCGATCTCTGCCTCATCAAATCCAGCAGCGTCCAGGGCCCAACTCGCCAGTTCCATGTTGATTAATCAATCTCTTTGCATATTTGGTATGTCGTTCTTTACGGCCTGCACCAATATCGATACCCATCTCTCTCAATCTGATCAGCGAGTTGGATTCACAACCCTGAAACTTCTCTGCTCGGAAATACTCTCTCAATGCGTTAAGAATGTCATTTCAATCCATGGCAGCTCCCTCTGATATTGTAGCCAAGCCAACCAATCTATCAGCTCGTTTATTACAACTGACTCCTGTGTGTCCAGGGACAAAAATGAAGGTGATTTCTCCGATCATTGTCTGTAGCAGTACCCCCACCCAGTTGCGTCTCACCATTCCTGATTCGACTTTACGAATCATCCTCATGGAGTCACTGAGCATGAAAACACTAGTTATGAGATGCCAGCCATTTCACGCCTCTGTAACCGCCTGTACTACTTGTACTATTGTCAAACTACATGTGGTTGTCGCGTAGGCCCCACTGACCTTATCTTGTTATTTTTCCTCCTGAGAGTGCTGAAAAAGCCGTTCACAGTGTTGTTTGACCGAACCATTCGTGTAAATAACTACATCTGTATCGTTGATGTTGTCATTCAAGACGGTCTTAACTTCCACGTTAATTAGTGATGGATTATTTTTTCAGTTTTCTTAATGAATGAAATAACTGTAAAGTTTGTGATCTTGGAAGGTACGTCAGAAACTCGCACGTAGAAACGTCAGTGATACAGAAATGTGCATGCAACGTCATTTGACAACTTGTATGTTAAGTTAGTTATTTGTAGCTGACAACTTGTATGTTAAGTTAGTTATTTGTAGCTGACAACTTGTATGTTAAGTTAGTTATTTGTAGCTGACAACTTGTATGTTAAGTTAGTTATTTGTAGCTGACAACTTGTATGTTAAGTTAGTTATTTGTAGCTGACAACTTGTATGTTAAGTTAGTTATTTGTAGCTGACAACTTGTATGTTAAGTTAGTTATTTGTAGCTGACAACTTGTATGTTAAGTTAGTTATTTGTAGCTGACAACTTGTATGTTAAGTTAGTTATTTGTAGCTGACAACTTGTATGTTAAGTTAGTTATTTGTAGCTGACAACTTGTATGTTAAGTTAGTTATTTGTAGCTGACAACTTGTATGTTAAGTTAGTTATTTGTAGCTGACAACTTGTATGTTAAGTTAGTTATTTGTAGCTGATAACTTGTATGTTAAGTTAGTTATTTGTAGCTACCAGTGAAACCATTAGTATGTGAAACCCATAAACATAGAAAAACCAGCTACATATTAATCAAACTTCACCACAACCCCTCACTCCTTCACTGCCCCACCCATACACAGAATCTTACCTGCAGACAGGTAAAAGGTGGCTGCAATAAATGGTAGCGATCTGTGTTTAACACCTTCACGAAAGTATTTAAAATAATAGACAAGTAGAATAGTGACCGCAACAACTGCACAGAAGAAAGCCAACACTGTAAATAACTTGGACGCAACGATGGATCCTGCAATTTAAAAAAAAACCACTTGTATAAACTAAGTTATAGTTATTGGATCATACACACAAGCAAGCAAGTATATCTGTCAGAAACAAAGCTGAACGTTTACCAGGTCATAGTGCTGTTATTGTTTTCAGTTTACCAGGTCATAGTGTTAACCACGTTGCTGTACGCAAGCGAGACATGGACAGTGTATAGCAGACACGCAAGAAAACTAAACCACTTCCACACAAGCTGTCTACGCAGAATACTAAAAATACGCTGGCAAAAAATTCCATATACCGAAGTCCTCACAAGAGCAAAAATCCCAAGCGTCAACATCCTGTTGCAGATGATCCAAGTAGGATGAGACGGTCACGTTGCTCGGATGTCTGATAAACGCATCTCCAAACAGTTGATCTATGGTGACCTTGAAGGGGTCGACGTTCTGCTGGTGGACAGTAAAAACGCTTTAAAGACACTATTAAAGTGTTTCTGAAATGCTTCGTTATAGACACCACGTGCTGAGAATCCCTTGCGCAAGATCGCCAAATGTAGCGCTGTAACAACACAAGAGGAACTCGCATAGCTGAGAATCATCGTGTCGTTGAGGCACAGAGAAAACGAGCTCCGCGAAAAGACAGTACACACAGCACCCACATGTCTAAACTTGATTATGTATGCCCCACCTGTGGTAGGAGATTGTGTTCTAGGATTATACTCTACAGTCACCTCCGCACACACTAGAGAGGTGCAGCAGCACACGCATGAGACTGTTGTTGTCATGGCTTATGATGGACTGATATTATTACTATATATGTCAGAGACATGCAGGTATACGTTTAATCAGGGGACATCTCCGTGTCCTCCATTGACTCACTGGGTCTCCATTTACTGGGGCCGTTATTGTATCTAACTCTCAGTCGATGCTTCACAAGATCCAAAAGGGCAGATCTCGGTATGAGTGGATGTCGTCTATAGAAGTTTCTAACCTCCAGAGGCTTGCGTGGATCTACTGTCCTGTGCGTGTCGGTTTTTGCGGTAATGGGAGAGTGACAAGGCTTCCATCAATAGCATCGATTGTTGGGGAGTTAAAGATGAATAAGGGGGATGTTATTCGGTCTCTTCGCGACTGTCGGATACTAAAATATATGTTGAATCGATCCAGCAATTTAAGCAGTTAGGAGTTACCGTTGTTCAAGTCGAACTGGATGCCTGAGGGGCAGAGTGAGGAGTGCGTTTAATCAGCGAGCCACGGGAACCTTCAGTATGCATACTCTTCGATATATGTTTATGGGAAACTGGGCAGCTATGGGTCTGCCCGGAGTGCACCGATGTCAGTTCAGTAACCAATGACCAATCTCTGTGTGCGTTTGGCAGATTTCTCCATAGATAAATATGTGTAGGTTTATCTTTGTTTTTCTACTTTGTAAAACTATATTTTAATTTTCTACTTTGTAAAACTATATTTTAATTTTCTACTTTGTAAAACTATATTTTACTGTTTCTACTTTGTAAAACTATATTTTACTGTTTCTACTTTGTAAAACTATATTACTTTGTTTTTGCCTATGCTACATAGTTTGACTGCAGTCATGACTTATATCGATAATACTAGATAAACAATCACTAGGTGTATTACTAAATTTCGCATGATATTTCTGTGTTCAAGTTGAGTACGTTATAGAACCCTGGTAGTTGAAAAGGATAAGATTAGACTGAAAAGCTCCTGGGAGTTGAAAAAGGATAAGATTAGACTGAAAAGCCCCTGGTAGTTGAAAAAGGATAAGATTAGACTGAAAAGCCCCTGCCCGGGAAAAATTCATTAAAAATTTTAAAATAAAGTTCGTACAAATGGGATCTTCATAATTTTATCGGAAACCTTCGTCGGTGCTACAGAGTTCGTGCACTGTCGCTGAGATCTTCCTATATTTTTAACAATCTTCGAAATTACATCGGCGACCATCGTTTTATGTTACATGATTCACATTCACATGTTGTCACATTCACATGTTGTCACATGAAAGTGCATATCCTTTCAAGTTTTACCTTTTATTTCTGTTCTTGGCCAATCGGATTAGATGCTTGGCTGCCATGAGGGAAAGCCGTTCTCAATTCACGGGTAGGCCCAAGAATTTTAATGTTTTATCCTAGTTTTTATAAACTAACCAACCTCTGAATTGTCATGGCTAGTTTTCTTCCGGCTACGTTGAATAGTCTCCGTTGTTGTTAACTATTTAGTCACTATATTCAAGACTTGTAATATATTGAATACAATATGAGAACAAATATTAACAATAGCAAATGAAATGACATTCGATTGAGCGGAAAATGCTACCAATATCTCCATCGACAAACATCAATTAAAACAAGTCAAAGACTTTACACACCTAAGGAGCAATTTTATCAGCAAATAACTAACGAAATTCAACATAGATGAAACAAAACAAATCAAGTCATAGGACATATGGCGCCAATTTTGAAATGTAAACATGCCACAAAGAACACTATAAAAGCATTGTTCAACACAATCTCTGGGACTTCATTTACTGGTGCCGTTGTTGTTTGTATCTGACTCTCAGTCGATGCTTCACAAGATCCAGAAGGGCAGGTTTCGGTATGAGTGGATGTCGTCTATAGAAGTTTCTAACCTCCAGAGGCTTACGTGGATATACTGTCCTGGGCATGCGGATGTTTACGGTAATGAGAGAGCGGACAGGCTTGCATCAACAGCTTCGATTGTTGGGGAGTTGAAGATGGATAAGGGGATATTCTTCGGTCTCTTCGCGACTGTCTGTTTGATGAGGACACTAAAATCGATGTTGAATCGATCAAGCGATTTAAGCAGTTTGGAGTTACCCGTTGTTCAAGTCGAACTGGATGCCTGAGAGGCAGGGTGAGAGGTGTGTTTAATCAGCGAGCCACGAGAACCTTCAGTATGCATACTCTTCGATATATGTTGGGGAGACTGAGCACCTATGGGTCTGCCCGGAGTGCAACGACGTCAGTTTAGTAGCCAATAACCAATAATCAATCAACACAATCTTTCTCCCAGCATTAGGCTATAAGTGCTAAAACTTGTCAACCTCAAACTATTAGTCACATCCTGAATTCATCTTTCTCTATTGTCTGTCTCTTCTTCTATTTGTCTGGATGATTCCTTGTGGTCTTGTCCAACTCTTCCTATCTTTTTCAATGATCAAAATATTTCAATTTTCTCATTCTTCTTTGAACGCTCCATATCGAACCATTTATCAACTGTGTGATTTGTATGGGATCTGAGCCTAAGAGCGATTGCACATTGTGCTAGTTATGCGCCTACAAGTAGGCCAGCACATCCGATTTCTGCGTTGCTTTTTATTTACTAGGGTAGCATCCCTAGGATATACATCACTTGCCTCTTACGGCATGCATTGTAGGTCGCAGTGGTACTATTGTGTGCTTCCCTTGCGGGCCCCGGCACCGCACGGCGTCTCATCTTCATTTGTAACATCCGCCAGTTTTCTATGAATCATTACAAATAATGTGCAAAATGATGAGGTTGCCTTTTAGTTGTGTTGTTGTAAACCAGAGTTTGTATGGAAGAGCAACATCTAAATATACAACATCTCTCAGAATAGATACCCTACCTTTAGCAGCAAATGCGCTACAGTCGCCGTTACATGCAAAAATTAAGCCAACTCTGACGCCGTCGTCACCAGTCACCCACTCAGCAGAGGCGGCACCAACAAGTGCAAATAAACAGCCCAGAGCTCCACATGATATTGCTCCTATCACGAAGATCTGTTGCTTGAGTTCAATCTTCAAGAAATAATTGTATGTAAGAGTCAGTAAAACTATACAAGACTTCCGATTAAAACTAGAACTTCTTCTTCTGCCGCCTCATATTTACCGGATTGTTGCCCAGTGTTGTAGTTTTCTGTTTTTGTCTTGCGCTGTTTTAGTAGCTTAGGTAATAGTTATTTTTGTTTATTTTACAGGATTCGACTATGTCATCTATCCATAATTTTCGTGGTCTTTCTCTCGTCTTCTTTCCTGATGTTCTGTTACAAGAACTTTGCCCTTTCACCCATAGAGAGACATAGAACCGCAACTAAAGTCTTCCAAAAGCCCTCCAATCTAATTTTCCTTTCCCATTTTATTATCTCAATTTCACTATTTAACATTAAAATAGTCGCTAAACAAAAGAAAAACTAATATTTAAAACTGCTATTCAAAACCAAACAAGGGGTACATATTATATAAATTAGCTTAAAATAGGTACACAAGTGGAAAACATGTGGGAACCTCTGAACAATAATTACAGATTCTGTTCTATGCATGATTGTACGATTCTGTTCTATGCATGATTGTACGATTCTGACATTTGTTTACCGCGCAGGTAATTTCATGTTTATGTTCGGACGGAGTCAATGAAGTCAGACTATGTTGGAAATCTTATCTCTAACCGAATTTGTAGTTCTAGATCTCACAGAGACAGTCACTCAGATTAATTATAATGAATAAACGTTGCTAGACACAATATCAACAACTTGCAATATGTTGATGATACTATTCTTATCGTACACAATAAACATGACTTACAGGCCATGATGGATATGTTAGATGGCAAACAGGACATACATGCCATGATGGATATGTTAGATGGCGAACAGGACATACAGATCATGATGGATATGTTAGATGGCAAACAGGACATACAGATCATGATGGATATGTTAGATGGCAAACAGGACATACAGGCCATGATGGATATGTTGGATGGCGAACAGGACATACAGGCCATGATGGATATGTTAGATGGCGAACAGGACATACAGATCATGATGGATATGTTAGATGGCAAACAGGACATACAGGCCATGATGGATATGTTGGATGGCGAACAGGACATACATGCCATGATGGATATGTTAGATGGCAAACAGGACATACAGATCATGATGGATATGTTAGATGGCAAACAGGACATACAGATCATGATGGATATGTTAGATGGCAAACAGGACATACAGGTCATGATGGATATGTTAGATGGCGAACAGGACATACAGGTCATGATGGATATGTTAGATGGCGAACAGGACATACAGGTCATGATGGATATGTTAGATGGCGAACAGGACATACAGGTCATGATGGATATGTTAGATGGCGAACATGACATACAGACCATGATGGATATGTTAGATGGCGAACAGGACATACAGGTCATGATGGATATGTTAGATGGCGAACAGGACATACATACCATGATGGATATGTTAGATGGCGAACAGGACATACAGGTCATGATGGATATGTTAGATGGCGAACAGGACTTACAGGCCATGATGGATATGTTAGATGGCGAACAGGACATACAGGCCATGATGGATATGTTAGATGGCGAAAGTAAACAGAACGGAATCAGTATAAATATAAAGAAAACTGGGGTAATGGTAATCTCTAAGATACAAGAGACACACCTTTGTACTAAAAGAATTAGAGAGGAAGGAATTAAACAAGTTCATCGAGTGAAATATATGGGTGCCATTATGAAATCAGATGGAAGATGCACTTCAGAAATAAAAAGCAAAATAGCTCAGGCGAATCAGTATTTCAGAAGTTGAAAAACGTTCTATGCAATAAATTCTTGTCAGTGGCGTTGAGGAAACGAGTAATTCAATACTATATAGAGCCAATACTTTTATATGGCAGTGAGTCATGGACAATGAACAGATAAATGATTAGAACATTGTAAGCCACAGAAATGTGGTTTCTCAGAAGAATGTTGAAAGTTCCATGGACAGCTGGAAAGACCAATGAAGAGATCATGTCAGAGACAGATTCATAATGAAATCTAATCAATCGAATAAAAAGCAGACAATCAAGGTTTTTCGGACATATAATTAGAAGAGGCAGTTTTGAACATTTTCTTACAACAGACAAAATACAGGGGACGAAAGATAAGAGAACGACAAAGGAACAAAATTACGGATGGCTTGAAATCGTGGTTCGGCAATGGTTCGGTGACGGAGTTGTTGGATTGTACCAGAGACAGACAGATGTGGAGAGACATGATCGCCTACGCCTACCGGTACGGCACTTGATTGATTGAATAACTTACAAAAATATTTTAAACTGATCATTATTTACTGAATATATTACAAAATAGTACTCGTATCTCGAAACGCTACCAATATCCACATCGACAAACATCAATTCAAGCAAGATAAATACTTGACATACTTTAGAAACATCACTTAAAGCAAGATAAATACTTGACATACCTTAGAAACATTGTTTCAGCAGCAAATGGAAGAAAAATTAACGAAATCCAACATTGATGCAATAAAAAAAATCAAATTATAGGACAAATGGCACCAATTTTAAAATGAAAACATGTCACCACGTACACTAAAAGAGCTTTCAACGCCTTCTTTCTCCCAACATTATACTATCAGTGCCACACCTGGTCGATGACATCAAACGATAGAAGAAAACTAGTCCTAACAAAGATGAAGCGTCTACGCAGAATGCTGGGAGTATCAAGAATAGACTGGTTTAGAAATGAAGACATCAGGAACAAAGTAGGTACAACGTCGGTACTGAACTCCATCAAGACACACCAAATTAAATGGTTCGGTCACATAGGCAGATTACCAACAGACAGTACGCCTCAAAGAGCAATGCTACTCCCATACAGTGGATACAAAGAGCAATGCTACTCCGATACAAAGCAAAGGCTGTACACGCAAAAGGTGGACTTAAGACATAACAGGTCGTGAAAAACACTATTTAAAAAGCACACACATTTCCCGTTCTAGAAATCTCTTTTTATCCTGTCGCTGTGAGGTAACACAGGATTCGAGAAAAGAAAGAAAGAAGTATCTGAACTGACATTTACGGTGTTTGTGGCACTGAGCCGAAGGTTACGATCTCCATGGCACTGAGCCGAAGGTTACGATGTCCATGGCACTGAGCCGAAGGTTACGATCTCCATGGCACTGAGCCGAAGGTTACGATCTCCATGGCACTGAGCCGAAGGTTACGATGTCCATGGCACTGAGCCGAAGGTTACGATCTCCATGGCACTGAGCCGAAGGTTACGATCTCCATGGCACTGAGCCGAAGGTTACGATGTCCATGGCACTGAGCCGAAGGTTACGATCTCCATGGCACTGAGCCGAAGGTTACGATGTTCGTGGCACTGAGCCGAAGGTTACGATGTCCATGGCACTGAGCCGAAGGTTACGTTGTTTGTGGCACTGAAACGAAGGTTACGATGTCCATGGCACTGAGCCGAAGGTTACGGTGTTTGTGGCACTGAAACGAAGGTTACGATGTCCATGGCACTGAGCCGAAGAGCTGAAAGCTCAGAAAGATTGACTCTATGGACAGTACTATTTGGATGCAGTCCGCCCGAGTGGTTGCCGGGGCCCAAATTTGGGGTGTAAAAAATAGAAACAGTTACTTGCCACGCATGTCGTAAGAGGCGACTAAAAAGTTTGGCTGAAATCGGATGCACATGTCCTAAACGTGTAGAAGTCAATGCGTTTAGGGGCCTACCAAACCAATGTGCAACGTATACACGTTCTTGGCAAAGATCAAACATACCACAAAGATTAAAATTGATCGTAGAGAACGAACGCAAAGAAGAAGAAGGAGATGCAACTGATACACGACAAGAAGTCGCCCACGCAAATGATAGACCACAGAAATAACAGAGGCAGTGAAAAGTACAATGTTCTTCTTCTTCGAACGCTCCATATCGATCACTTGTTAAACCACTATTTGTGATTTGTATGTAATATGAGCCTAAGAGCGATTGTACGTTGTCCCAATTATGCGCTTACAAGTAAGCCAGCACATCCGATTTCTGCGACACTTTTTATTTACTTATCCAATAACCAACTACTCCAAGATACAAGACAAGAGGCAATGAATGACATACTCAAAAGAGAAGATGGAAATGGCTCGGACATGTTATGAGAATGAGACAAGAAATGCCTGCAAGGATAGCCCTCACTTGGACACCAGATGAAAAAGAGAAAGAAAGGCAGACCACGGACAACATGGAGGCGCATGATGGAAGAGGAACTGGACACCGCATCTGTGACTTGGGGCTCTGCGCTGAAGGTTGCACGGACAGGAGAGCATGGAAAGTCCTTTCTGAAGCCCCATGTGTCACTAGGCATGACGGGATTAAGTAGAAGATAAGATGTTATTTACTAGGGTAGCTTCCCTAGGCCCCTACCTTAGCCGCCTCTTATGGCATGCCTTGTAGGTCGCAGTGGTACTATTCTTTGCTCTCATTGTGAGCCTGGCAACACACGGGCGATAAGCACAATGTACGAATCTCACACAAAAGCCCGTTCTATAAATCTCTTCTTATCCTGAGGCTGTGAGGCAACCCATGATTAGGTACACACACGCAAAATACAATAACAACAAAGTAATATCTTGAAGCAAAGATAATTTATTGAATTAGATATCACAAGAGAGGTTCTTATCTTAAAACAGACAAGTAGGTGTAATGAAGAGACATATATCAACGTGAAATAATCGGTGAGAAACAGATAAAGTGTCTTACACAGAAGAATCTCTTACCTTTCTGTCAGGCGGCTGTAGTGAATACATAACAAAACGTTAGGCTCTAACACAGTGTTTAATTAGTGGGTTCTGTCAAGATTTGTGATAACTTTTTCGTTGTTAAGTAATGAAATAAATGTTTGCAAATTACAGACGAAATGTGTGTCACTTTCTGAGACTTGTATTCCCTGAATAGAGGAAACAGGAACTGTGCACATCCCATATACAAGATGAGCAGTATCCGGTCGAATAGAAGTCAACAAGTCAACACATGACTTGAAATGTTTAGCAAAGAATGAATGGTTCTGGGGAAAGGTTCATCTAGTAAGCAGAATTCACACACTTCAGATCAGTGACGCATTGACAATCTTGTAATGTGTGTTTCAGTTACTTTTAAGTATATGGTGTATCCGTTAGAGTATGTGTATCCGTTACTTTTGAGTATATGTTGTATCCGTTAGAGTATGTGTATCCGTTACTTTTAAGTATATGGTGTATCCGTTAGAGTATGTGTATCCGTTACTTTTAAGTATATGGTGTATCCGTTAGAGTATGTGTATCCGTTACTTTTGAGTATATGTTGTATCCACAGTGAGACTACATTGCAATGCCTAATCAATAATTTGTCAAAGGCTTGCGACCTATTTTCTCTGACTATAAGTGTCTCCAAAACAGTTGTACTATGTCAAGGAGGTAACACAACAAATATCACTTTAAATGACAACCATCTAACACCAGTTCAAAAATTTTGCTATCTCGGGTCCATGGTCACTGCCAGCCTTTCTCTTGATGAAGAAATCAACGCTCGTGTAGGGAGTGCGGCTACTACATTCGGCAAACTATCAAAGCGAGCGTGGGACAACACAAAACTGACATTGCAGACGAAGATTCAAATATATCGAGCCTGTGTAATTAGTTCTTTATTATATGGCTCAGAAACATGGACAACCTACTCAAGACACGAGAGGAGACTTAACATCTGTCACCTTCGATGTCTCCGCAAGATTATGAACATCAGGTGGTACGACAAGATAACCAACTCTGAAGTACTGCAACGTGCAAACCTGCCTTCCATCATGGGCGTGCTCAGCAGTAGACGACTACGATAGTTGGGGCATGTGAGAAGAATGGAAACTTATCGCATACCAAAACAAATGTTGTTCTGTGAACTTTCGGAGGAAGAGGCACCAGGGCAGACCACTGTTCAGATATAAAGATGTCTGCAAAGCCTCAATGAAAACTTTTCTATAGATCCCAGCACATGGGAGGGACTAGCTGATGACAGAGTTGTGTGGAAAGCCAAATTACGAAAGGGTGCAGAGTCTTTTGAGAAGAGAATTATGTATAAGCTGAAAGACAAGAGAGAAAAGCGAAAACTCAGAAGTTGTCACAGTAAAACACTTGCCAATTGACCGTCTGTAAAGACGAAAAAGGCCATATATATATATCTATATCTGTTGTATCCGTTACTTTTGAGTATATGTTGTATCCGTTACTTTTGCATCAAATACTCATTACTTAGTTTTCTTCTCTTCCATCATTTACTTCTTCATAGACGCGTGGGGGGGTGGGGGGGGCGATTTTGTGTGTGTTTGTTTTAATGCACTTTGTAAGCTGATATTCATTTTCGTTAGGCTGCTCTTGATGCCGTCGCTCCTTCTTTTGCGTGGTCTTCCTCTTGCTTTGTACTCGTTATACTTTTTCTGTGGTAGGCGATACCAAGGCATTTTTTTCATTTGTCCAAACCATTTAATCTGTTGTTCTTTTATGAATTGCATGACTGGTTTCACATCCAGTCTTCTTCTGATTTCTTAATTTCTAATTTTGTCTCTTATTGTCACACCTGCAGCTCTTCTAAGACACCTCATCTCTGTCATTATGATTTTCCGCTCATTAGCTGCTGTTACTGGCCATGTTTGACACTGGTAACATAGTGTTGGCCATAAAATCGTTTTTATGAGATTTGCTTTAGTTGTTAGCGGTATCTCTTTATGTGACAACGGTGGTGTTAATTGTCCCAGTACTTGGTTAGTTTTTGTGTATCGAGTCAGTAAGTAAAAGGTAAAGGAACTCTTTTTATACCACGTGGTATATAGGGTAATACGGTGGTAGACCCGTATTTTTTTTTATTGTTACCGACATTTAAATAGCTCGGAGTCCTGGTAACATCAGATGGCAGATGTCGATCAGAAATAAAGAGCAGAATAGGACAAGCGAAAACACCATTCCTGAAGATGAGAAGCATTATCTGCAACAAGTCCTTGTCAATCCCGATCAGAATGCGAGTTATTCAGAGCCACATAGAACGAATACTGACATACGGATGCGAGTCATGGGCAATGAACACACAGATCGAAAAATCTCTGAGGGCCACAGGAATGTGGTTTTATAGAAGAATGATGAGAATCCCATGGACTGCTAAAATGACTAATGTTGAGGGGTTGAATGAGATCAAGACACAGAGAAAGCTTATCATCAATATAAGATAGAGACAGTCATCATTTTTCGGGCATGTGATGAGAAGGGAGGTTTAGAACACATTATGACAACCGGTAAAATCGAGGGGAGACGAGACAGAGGAAGACAGGGAGAGAAAATTTTGGAAAGCCTGATTTCATGGCACGGAAGAGCGTCAACTTCTGAGTTGATAGCAAACACCAACGACAGAGATTTGTGGAGATCCATGATCGCCTACGCCAGCCAGCACGGCACCTGATGATGATGATGACCGACATGTAGATAACGAGGTATACGCTTAACAAAATAAGATCGCCTACACCAGCCAGCATGGCACCTGATGATGATCGACATGTAGATAACGAGGTATACGCTTAACGAAATAAGATCGCATACGCCAGCCAGCATGGCACCTGATGATGATGATGACTGACATGTAGATAACGAGGTATATGCTTAACGAAATAAGTAAATCTGGGCGTATGTAGCTCAAGCGGTAGTGAGCTCGATTACAACCCACGCGTACCTGGTTCAAACCCCACGGTGGACAAGTTTGAAAGCAAATTACTTTCCGTGGAATTTTTACCAAAGTTAAAATAGACCTCACCGTTCAGAAAGCAATGGCAAACTACTGAACGTATAAGTGGTGGATAGAAAATCAACGAATCGTTAACTGTGGTTAATGGCTACGTCCTGTAAAGGATATGACACGATTTTCATTCTTAAGTAAACATGATAACTAGACTGACCAGTGGCAGCTCGTGATCATTCATTAAGTAAACATGATAACTAGACTGAACAGTGGCAGCTCGTGATCATTCATTAAGTAAACATGATAACTAGACTGACCAGTGGCGGCTAGTGATCATTTTTGTTGGTGGGGTCAGACATTTTTGTCCGGAAAAATCATGGTTTTTGGTTGCTATATTTTAATTAATAAAATAATAAATACACGTTATACATTATTTTTGGTGGGGCATAGCCCCACTGGCCCCTAATGACGAGCCGCCACTGAGACTGACTTATGCTGGCATCAAACAGTCCAGAGTTAACCCTTTCACATTTGTAAGCCGATGTACTGTCTCCCACTATTTGTTAAGATTACACAAAGCCAATATACTGGCTAATCCAGTATACATTGCTATATGAATGTCTCTGGAGATATAATAAATTATGGAGCGAAAGAGTTCAGAGAGTAGTCAACGAGATAGTTCTAAAATAATAAACTATCCTTTACTTCAAAACCAGGTATTCTTCAGACTAGATCAGCGTTTCCCAAAGTGGGTGGACCGTCCCCCAGTGGGCGCTGAAGCCTTCTAGGGGGCGATAGTGGGTTTAGAAGAATTTGGAGGGTGCTCAGGAGATTAGGGGTCGGTGGCTCCTTAAAGAAGACATTAATAATATATATTTTAAATATATTATTTTCGTGATTTTGCGATTGAATAATCATTTAAAATTTGAATTCTGCATTTTAATTCATCTTATGCCCATCTTACAAGATCCATTTTTTCATCAATTTTCTATTTCATGTATATAATTATTTGAAAATTGACCATGTATTACATAAATTTATATCAATTTTCTATGTCAAAGAGAAAATAGAGCATGTATATATGTGGGAGGGGTTGGCAAACTGTTATAATGTGGAGGGGGAAGCGTTACAAAGTTTATGTTGTTCAAAGTGGGCGGTGGGCCGAAAAAGTTTGGGAATCTATGCTCTAGATCAACGCTGTCCAAAGCGGAGCATGCAGGCGCAATGGCGCTCGTGCCATACATTCATGGCGCCCTATTTTACTCCGCCTGTTGCACGGCTCAAAAGATTTGAAGAAAACTAACTATTTGTCAATTACTTCTCCAAGCACTTCTATGAACACAATCTTCCCACTCTTACAATCTTCTTTTATTGTGTAAACATTCTACTGCCCCATAAACCCACTCTTTGATTTTTCCATGGAGAAAGTGTCAGCATCTAACCTTTACTTCTTCATCTTTTTCTTTGAATGCTCCATATCGACCACTTTTTGTGATTTGTATGTAATATGAGCCTAAGAACGATTGTACGCTGCAAAGGTGGGACATCTGGCCTATGAGAGAGAGAGAGAAATACCAGAGGACTGTTGGTGTGACAAAGTTCTGCTCAGGACAAGCTATTTGATGAATCTTATATTCTCCAATACTATATTTGAATTAATAGAGCGAATTTAGGGAGTTTATAATTACATTACCTGTAATTAATTACATTAATTAATTAAATAACCGCAGCCATTAGACTAGAGAGTAAGATTGGAATCTATCAGGCGATACAGTTAGGAGTACGACAAGGGTGCGTACTCTCACCAGACCTATTCAACTTATATAGCGAAAACATCATGAGATCTATAGAAGAAAAGACAGGAATAGCAGTCGGTGGACAAAATATAAACAACCTAAGGTACGCTGATGACACAATTCTCATGGCTACAAATGAACACGATCTGCAAGACTTGATAGACATACTAGTGAGAGAAAGTGAAAAGAAAGGATTAAGCATGAATATAAAGAAAACAGAGGTTATGGTTGTCTCCAAGAAACAAGAAACACCAACATGCAATATCAAAATAAATAACACAACACTGAAACAAGTCCATCGATTCAAGTATCTAGGAACATTCTTAACACCAGATGGAAGATGTACAACAGAGATTAGGAGTAGAATAGCTCAAACGAAAGCAGCTTTTATGAAAATGAAGAACACACTATGCGTGAACTCACTACCAATGACACTGCGAAACGAGTACTCCAATGCTATATTGAACCAATTCTTATGTATGGCAGCGAATCATGGACACTGAACAAACAATCAATACGATCATTGGAAGCCACAGAGATGTGGTTTTACAGAAGAATGTTGAGAATTCCATGGACAGCAAAGAAAACAAACGTGGAGGTTTTAAATCAGGCCTGCACACAAAGAAACCTTATCAAAAGAATAAGAATCCGACAATCAAGGTTCTTCGGGCATATAATGCGAAGAGAAGGTTTAGAACATTTGGTGACTACAGGTAAAATTCAGGGAAGGAGAGATCGTGGAAGACAGAGGGAGAAGATGTTGGATGGCCTGACATCATGGTTCGACAAAATATCGACGTCAGAACTGATTACATGCACCAAGCAAAGAGAGTTGTGGAGAGACATGATCGCCTACGCCGGCAGGCATGGCACTTGATTGATTGATAATTACATTTTCTAGAAGTAGAACTGGATCACCCATGTTGCCGGAGCCACAAGGAGAGCAATGTCGGAGCCCACAAGGAGAGCAATGCCGGAGCCACACAGGACAGCAATGCCGGAGCCCACAAGGAGAGCAATGCCGGAGCCCACAAGGAGAGCAAAGAATAGGAACACTGTGACCTAAAAGACATGTCGTAAGAGTCAACTAAGCTAGGGGCCTAGGGAAGCTACCCAAGTTAATAAAAAGCAACGCAGAAATCAGATGTACTAGCCAACTTCTCTCTCTCTCTCTGTAGTTGTAACCCGGATTGTAGCATAGGCCATCAACCAACTCATGCCAAGTCTTTCTATCTCTAGCTATCTCCTGCAGCTCCCTCCATCTCTTCTTTATATTGTTGATCTCTGCCTCCAAATCTTGTCTCCGTGTATTTCTCGGCCCCTCTTTCTTTCGCTGTCCCTGTAATTTCCAGGAAAGGACCTTTCTTGTTATATTCCCCTCAGGTTTTCGCAAAGTGTGTACTATTCAGTGCGCTAGCCAATTTGTAGGCGCATAACTGGTACAATGTACAATTGCTCTTAGGTTCGGATCACATAAAATAATAATGAGTGGTTAACAAGTGGTTGATATGGAATGTTCGAAGAAGAACTGGATGCCTGAGGGGCAAAGTGAGAAGTGTTTCACAAGCGAGCTACAGGTACCATCAATATGCATACCTTTCTAAATCTATTGGAGGAGACTGAGCACCTATGGGTCTGCCTGAAATGCTGTGATGTCAGTTCATTAACCAATAACCAACACATCTCATGTTAAGATATCAGATTCATTACAACATTCTCTAAGAACAAGTTCATTACAAACTTAGAAACAGAAATGTATCCTACACCTATAATACAATTTTAATGAGAAATAAAACACTCAATAAGTATATATAAAATTGTTGTTGTTTTTTATTTACATATACCAATATTTATATACAATGGTAAAGATGCAATAAATGTACAGAACATATATATATATATATATAATGATGGTCACTAGGCTGATACAGCAGTGGTCCAGGAAGGACAGTCAATAGATAGTGCAGATATCATCAATGTTACAGAAGAAGCAGGTTATAGAGATGATTTTGAAAACATTACAAAATCTACATTCCCTATTCAGAGTTAAGGAGATGGGTTTGAAACTGTGAACTGCTAAACACAAAATCTACATTCCCTACTCAGAGTGAAGGAGATGGGTTTGAAACTGGGAACTGCTAAACACAAAATCTACACTCCCTACTCAGAGTGAAGGAGATGGGAGTGAAACTGGGAACTGCTAAACACAAAATCTACACTCCCTACTCAGAGTGAAGGAGATGGGAGTGAAACTGGGAACTGCTAAACACAAAATCTACACTCCCTACTCAGAGTGAAGGAGATGGTAGTGAAACTGGGAACTGCTAAACACAAAACGCTTTGTTAGATTCATGGATTGATTGATACTCATTATCATCAGCATTGCACTTTGGTGAGTAACCATGTGTGCCCCGATCTCTATCTTACAAAGAAAGATCTCAGCTACAGTGCACGAACTCTGTAGCACAGGCTAGGGTCCCCAATGTAATTACACAAACACTTTATAAGAGGCATTAGATATTTCATTATTCAACATAGAACAGGTTTAATTTGTCTCTCTACGCTGGTAAGGATTTTGGGAGAGAAGATCAGATCACCTGAGGACCAGTCTGGACTGCTGTGATGAGGATCATCACTAATATATAATGATAAAATTTCAAGAAATCTACAAGCAGATTTACATGATGGTAACATTTCAAGGAATTTACAATCAGGTATATACAATCGTAACATTTCAAGGAATTTACAATCAGGTATATACAATCGTAACATTTCAAGGAATTTACAATCAGGTATAAACAATCGTAACATTTCAAGATGGAAGTAAAAAAACAGAGGATAAAAAGTATTTTGCTACCAACACTTTGTTACCAGTGCCAAACTTGGTCTCTGACAGCAAAACACCACAGAAAGCTCACCACTTGTGAAAAGAAATGCTTGGGAAAGGCAGTGGGAGTCACCAGGAAAGATAGATTACGAAATAAGGACATCAGAAGCAGAGTTGGCATAACTTCATGCACTAAATACATTGAAAAACAACAAATGCAGTGGTTTGGACATTTAATGAGAATGGAATACAACCAACCACCAATAACAGCATACAATAAAAAGAGATCAGGTACGAGAGCCAAGAGGTGACCAAGCAAAGATGGATAGACAATATTAAGACCACACTAAATAAACGCGGATATAACACAATAAGGGTGACTCATCTGGCCCTGGAATGCAAATTAAAGCTCCAACCCCTACGCTAATGGCAAGAGTGGACAACCAATTCCATCATCCACCTGGGAAAAGACAATAGACAATTTCAACAAGCATAGATATACAATGGTAAAAAAAAAAAACATATACAATCGCAACATTTCAAGAAATATACAATCAGGTATTACAATCTTAAAATTTCAAATATACAAGCAGGTATATATACAATCATAACATTTCAAGAAATATACAATCAGATATATACAATGGTACAATTCCCCCCCAAAAAATACAAGAACATATAAACATACAAAGAAGAAATATGAACAAATCTATACATCATCACCAGAAATGTATTAACTGTACAGTCACGTAAGTATGCAGTGATACATCATCATCAGAAATGTGTCCGCCCGAGTGGTTACCGGGCCCAAATTTGGGGTGTACAGAATAGAACCACTGTTACCTGCCACGCATGTCGTAAGAGGCGACTAAGGAGGTTTGGCTGAAATCAGATGCACATGTCCTAAACGTGTAGAAATATATGCGTTTAGGGGCCTACAAACCAATGTGCAACGTATACACGTTCTTGGCAAAGATCAAACATATCACAAAGAGTGATTAAAATTGGTTGTAAAGAACAACGCAAAGAAGAAGAAAGAAATGTGTCAACTGTACAGTCACATAAGTATGCAGTGATACATCATCACCAGAAATGTGTCAACTGTACATTCACATAAGTATGCAGTGATACATCGTCACCAGAAATGTGTTAACTGTACATGTACGTACCTATGCAGTGCTACATAAAGAATATGTTTCACTATGTCTGCAACACACATATGCCAGCATGAATGTGTCTAGTAGTCAAACAGTCAATGTTAAAGCATCTGAAAATTAAAACATATTTTGACTGTAACAACAAAATGGATGTAACTGATGGTTTGAACATGACGGCTGCAGAGGCAGGACATCTGGCCTATGAGAGAGAGAAATTTCAGAGGACTGTTAGGGTGGCAAATTTCTGCTCAGGACAAGCTATTTGATGATAAACAACAAAATTAAAAATAATTGGAAGTTTGAATAAATTAATTAATGTGTGTACATGTGGTTATGCAAGTACTTTCACATATACATGTCACCAATGGTATCAAACAGGGCCGAGTACTAGCTCCAACACTCTTCAGTATGATGATTGTTGCTATGCTCAAGGATGTATTTCAGAAATGTGATGAAAATGAAGCAAAGATTAAATACAGAAAAGATGGTATTAATTTCACATGTGGTGAGCTATCTATGGTGTGTTGCTGTCAGGAACCAATGTCCCTACTTAATTATTTTCTACCCAGGAAGTTTAACCCTTTCGCTGCTACATACTTTCTGAAGGCTGAGCTAAAAATAGCTACTCTTTGTTTCTAGGTCACAAACGTGAATGTACGCCTATAGCAGTGACAGTAGCAATGTATAAAGTGTTAACACGTCTTTAGCCCAAAGAGGAGAGATAATAATAGATGTGTTAATGCGTCTTTATAAGTGAATGGGGAAAACGTATATATACGTCCTTAGCAGCTAAAGGGTTAAATCCTCCACCAGGGTCCAACAAAGGGTCTAAAAGTGAAGGATTAAACTCATTGAATAGGGTTTAACCTGCTGCCTTGCAGGTCGGCTGGGACAGCCAAAGGCTGACGGAGAGCAAACCCAGTAAACGCTGGCTAAAACCGGACACATCATCGAAGGATACGTACCAGATGGCTCCAAGTGGCGCTAAAGATGTGACGAAACACACTCATGCTAACTAAGGCTGCATGAATCAGATTTCCACACGAATAACAAGCTGTATGAAGGGATGGAGTCCCTAAAGACTGCAGCAGAATTTGTGAGGAAGTCTTGTACATCGGTCTAGGCGGGGATTCGTGTGAGAGAGAGAGAACAGGATTTCACCATATGGATCTGTTCAGCCCCAGAAAAAATTTTCAAGCCACCAGTCGAGAGTATTGCACAACGGATGAACTCCGTAGCTCCAGCAACATTCCTAGGGATCTCCGTTAAATTTTAAAAATGCACATGTGAAATAAACTGTGCTATCTAGATTTGAACACACAACCTTCAGAACATATGGCAAACACTTTAACTACTTTGCTAAAAAGACCACCAAATTGCTGGATTGAATCAAAATCTATTTTAGTGTCTTCATCCAACAAGCAGTCTCAACGAGACCAAAGAATATTCCCCTTATCCATCTTAAACTCCCCAACAATCGATGTTGTTGATGCAAGCCTGTCCGCTCTCTCATTACCGCAAACACCCACATGTCCCGGACAGTAGCTCCACGTAAACCCCTGGAGGTTAGAAACTTCTATAGACGACATCCACTCATACCAAAACCTGCCCTTTTGGATATTGTGAAGCATTGACTGAGAATCAGATACAACAACAGCCCCAGTAAATGGAGTCCCAGAGAGCCATGTAATGTTATGATATCAAAAACAAAAGTTTCATCTTTATTTAAACAGATCATACATAAACACAAAAATATCACAAAACTCAAAAAGGAGGTCAGCTATGTACAACATATATCTTTTCTATACAAAATAAAACCAACAAGAAAAAAGTGTAAAAGAAGTGTGCTAAATATTGAAAACAACTGGTTGAAATAACATGTACATGGCCTCATGAACAAAGTTTACAGACCAAGCTATGGGGAACTCTTGAAGAACTCCGACTGACATGCAGTTTTATAGGGGCAACCCATCTCATGGTTTAGACAAGCATACGAAACCGAATGCAAAGAAGAAATAACATGTACACAAAAGAGATTTTGATTATTGAAAAATAAGTTTTGATGGAACACAAGAAATCAGATATTAACAATGAAACAGAAATATAATGTGCAAATTACAGGCAACAATATGAAAGTTGCAGATTTCAGTATCTATGGTTTAAGGCACAGGTAAGCAAGTGGGTAGTGTACTGGTCTCTTAGACATGAAGATGTGGGTTCAAGTCAACGTAAGGTTCGAGTGTTATTCTTTTAGGGTCTTTTCTTATACTCCATAATATATGTTTTATTATTGTTTTATCTTTTTTTCTGTTGCGAGTTTTCACACTTATTCCATTTTTAGTTATATATTTTTATTTTTGTGCCGCTAAGAGATTTATTGTGTGATTGTATATGTTCTATCAATATGTTAAAATAGGAGGTGAAATAGCAGAATGGTTCGAGATTCAAAAGGGGTACGACAGGGATGTATTTTGTCCCCATATTTATTCAACATATATGCGGAGAACATCATGAGGAATGTAAAAGACGATGTCAACTATGTGAATTACTGACCTCTCACTACAGGCGGCAAATCCATACCAGAGCTTAGGTACGCAGACGATACAGCATTATTATCCACCAGCAAAGAGGGTTTGCAAAACCTAATCATGACAACCAAGAAACATAGTGAAGACCAACATCTACATTTCAATACACAAAAAACAAAAATCATGTCAACTGACGATGCAAAAGGCTCACCTAACATCCAAATAAACAATGAAGAACTCCATTGCGTAGAGAGCTACGAATATCTGGGCTCAATAATTACCAATAACGGTGACTGCTCCAAAGAGATCTCAAGAAGATTGGCAATAGCAATCAAGAAGTTAAACACAATGAAGAACATGTGGTAAAGCACCAGCAAAATATTAAAATTAAAAATATTGAGAGCATGGATTTTCCCAGTGGCTACTTGTGGTTGTGAATCACGGACTATTACACAAAAAACAAGAATGAAAAAATCCAGTCCTTCGAAACCAAATGCTACATAATGATCCTACGAATACCATGGACAGAAAAAAGAAAGAACACTGATGTCCTGAAAGAACTAAATGTTAAAGAAAATTGGCTGATAAACAACATACTATACAGAAAAATTAGATACTTTGGTCACATCAAGCGTCCCGATGGCCTGGAAAGAACAATACTAGAGGGCAGGGTCCCAGGACGCAGAGGCAGACCAAGAAGAAGATGGCTACACGATATTAAAGAAACCATGAATATGACCATCACGAAGTGGGTGAACTGGCTAGAGACAGGTTGAATTTTAGATGTGCTGCAAAGAGAGCAAAGTCCTATAAAGGATACGCACCTTGATAATGATGATATGTTATATCTGCCGCCCAAGTAGTCTAAAATTCTTCACTTCTGTTGTATCCTTTGCTTGATAAAAGACCTTTTGGTGAAAACATCACTGTATATTGCTTTTGTAAAACTACAGTACTTTGTTTTTACGTGTTTCACCATTGCTCCAAAGTTTTACTGCAATCTTTCCTTATATTGATAAGGTTATCAGCAACAGATATTACACTATATAAAAGTATCATACTTATTAAATGATAGGTTGAAGTGTATGACAATTGTGTAGGTTATGTTATGACTTCATATACAACATACTATTATCAATATAAGGGAAGACTGCAGTAAAACTATGAAGCAATGGTGAAACACATACAAACAAAGCACTGTAGTTTTACACAATACAAAAACAATATACAGCAACGTTTCGACCAAAAGTCTTTATCAAGTAACGGATACAAGAGAGGTGAAGAATATTTCACTTCTCACACAACATGTAGAGTCAAACAATAGTTAGTTAGGAATATCTCTTATATCGTTTGCAATCAATAATAAAATCCTTATCAATGATTGCCCTCTGTAACATCGAACAAAAATCAATAATAAAATTCTTATCAATGATTGCCCTCTGTAACATCAAACAAAATCAATAATAAAATGCTGATCAATCCTTGCTCTGATTTATCCTACTTTCTGTTCTGTAGATGACAATTTACTTCAATACATTAGACAGCACACATTGTAATAATAATTCCTCTAGTACTGTTATACGTTACATAGGGCTTGCAAGCAATTTCTCCATAATGCTCTATCCTGCGCAACTCGCTCAATCTCCTCCATAGAACTGAGACCGATATTTTTTGTCTCCCTCAACAAAGTTTGTTTCAGGGTTTCCTTAGGTCGTTCTCTCTTTCTTGAACCCTTTGCATCCCACTTCAATGCCTGCTTTGATATTACTTGATCATTTCTTCTCAAGGTGTGTCCAGCATATCTCCATCTTCTCCCTCTTATAACAGTTGTTACTAGTGGTTGATCAGACATTTCACATGGTGTAATAGTTTAAGAAAATAAACACAAAGTCACAGAATCAATAGCTGCCATTGTCTTCTATGCATTTTGTATTTTGAGCAGAATTTGATTTGCAAAAGGAAAAGGAAAAATATGGGTCATCTGACGATCATTGCACTGTGCTATTGATTGATTGATTGGACCATCATCATTGCACTTGGGTAAGTAACCATATGTGCTTCCGATCTCTTTCTTACACTGAAGATCTCAGCAGCAGTACATGAACTCCGTAGAACAGGTGAGGGTCCCTGATGTCATTTAGAAGATGGTGAATATATTTTGTGTTGTGCTATTACATGATTATAATGTCTACATTGTGCTTCGATGATTATATTTCATCTTGTCAGTCCCATGAGACTAGGGAAAGGTTGGGGTTGAACCAGCTCATCGTTATCAGGTGCTGTGCCGGCTGGCGTAGGCGATTATGGATCTCCACAAATCTCTATCTTTGGTGTTTGCTATCAATTCAGATGTTGATGCACTACTGTGCCATGAAGTCAGGCTATCCAAAATTATAACGGATGGTTCGGTGATTCGACATGTGCGGAGCTCGTGGGCTTTCACTGCTCAGGTCGGAGGTGATGTTGTGCAGGAAGACAGTGGTGGTTTTGCCGTGACTACGAGCAGTCTCACTATGGAAATCATGGCGGTTACCAAAGCGATGATTTGGCTAGAATCACAGACTTTTATCCATGCATGTTTTCTCAGTGACTCAATGAGTATGCTCAGGAAGATTGAAACAGGATGGGCTAGGAGACATTGGATAGAATCGCTGGGAGGTCTCAGCTGACAAAGATCAATTTTATTTTGTGCCAGGGCATGCAGGTGTAAGGGGAATGAATGTGCGGATAGGCTTGCAGGTATGGCTGCTGTCCAAAGCGGACGAGCAATGGACCAGGCTGATATTATAAATTCCTTAAGGGAGAGAGGGCGTGTACATGATTCACGTAATAGCGGTGAATCCACAACACTAACCAGACTGCAAGAACTCAAAGTTAAGTGTGGTGTAGCTCGACAAGAACGCTATGCTGGCAGACAAAGAAGAATTGTAAACCAACAAAGAACTGGTGTTGTTAGTCGCCACACGCTGATGGACATACTGAGGGAGAGATCGGAGCACTTATGGACTAATTTATTCGACGTGCAGTGAATCATGATCCGACGACTAAACTAAACTAAACTAAACTATCCAAAATTGTATCTCTCTGTCTTCCTCTGTCTCGCCTACCTCGATTTTACCAGTCGTTACAATATGTTAAAACCTCCCTCCTCATCACATATGTCATATGAACCAGCTACATATGTCATAAAAACACTGACTACACAGAGTGCCAGAGGAACAAGTGAATATATGAAACATTCAAATTTAGTTCTATTAATCAACACCTTTGAATACTCCTATCCTCCAATGCAGCAGCCATCTTAATGTTTTCACACTCACTGTAACTGATGTTGGTTTGTATATCGTCTCTAACATTTACAGTTCTCTCTATATCATTAAATGCTGATTGCAGCATTCTTATATTGATTCCCCTCCTCTGCATCAGCTCCAGGGATCAGTTTCCTCTGCAGCAAGGATTGTCCCTCCAGAATAGGCCATCACTGCCACAACAGACAATGTGATTCAGCACAGAACAAACTCATCATCAAATAGCTTGTCAGCACATTGACAAACTCATCATCAAATAGCTTGTCAGCACATTGACAAACTCATCATCAAATAGCTTGTCCTGAGCTGAACTTTGTCAGCCTAAGTCCTTCATCCTACTGAATTTCTCTCATAAGCTAGATGCTTCTACAGTCGTCATGCTGAAATCATTAATTACGTTCTGAATCGATCATCTCTGTGGTCCTCCTCTTCTCTTTGCCAGGATGTCTCCTTCCATAATGGTCTTCCAGAACAACTACATGACCCTAAAACCTTTTGTCTCCTAAGACAACGAGGTTGATGATGACTGCGATGATATTGATAATAATCTTTCTTTGACCTTGACCTATGTCAGCACACCAACATTTTTCATGTTAGCAGTTCATAGGATTATTAGTCTTCTTCTGTAAAAACACATCTCTCAATTCATAGGATTGGATTACTAGTCTTCTGTTGTAAAAACACATCTCTCAATTTATAGGATTATTAGTCTTCTGTTGTAAAAACATATCTCTCAATTTATAGGATTATTAGTCTTCTGTTGTAAAAACACATCTCTCAATTTATAGGATTATTAGTCTTCTGTTGTAAAAACACATCTCTCAATTTATAGGATTATTAGTCTTCTGTTGTAAAAACACATCTCTCAATTTATAGGATTATTAGTCTTCTGTTGTAAAAACACATCTCTCAATTTATAGGATTATTAGTCTTCTGTTGTAAAAACATATCTCTCAATTTATAGGATTGGATTATTAGTTTTCTCCTGTACAAACACATCTCAGTGAAGTTACTTTCCTTAATGTACCCTGCTCTCATATATGTGTTAGGAAGTGAGGAACCTGTTTTCATACCATGAGATATATTGAGGAATATGGTGTTAGGTTTTTTTCTTTGACCATCAGCATGCAATGTGTGATGTGGTTAACATCATGCCAGCTGCCGTAACTTGTTTGTTTTTATTTAGGGAACTAAAGCCTTTTTAAGCTGAGACATGCCCTTTCAACCTAAGGATGAACCTTGTTTTGGTTATGTCAGAGCGTGTATGTCATGTCTTAGACCATACTTTCATAAGTTATGTTATGCGATCAACATAATTGCACATTCCGATGAGTGTTCTGTCCTCCGCTGCAGTAGTCATCCTAAATACCATTTGCTCACCGTACCCATGAGAAGTTGATTAGTATACCTTCTCTCTATACCACGAAGATGACACTGTCTGGTGTGTCCAAACTTAACTCCTAATTCTTGCACCTGCTTCAGTGTCTGAGATTCGCTCATATCACACGAGAGCGTACCACATTGATGACATCAGCTTTCTTAAGTTCTATGAGTCTGCTGGTGGACCAGTTCTATGGCGGTCTTTACAGCTATAATTTCTGCCTCATAGTTGGAACATAAGCCCACAAGGTGCAACGTAATTATATGTGGTTCCATCTGGATACTTCAGGTGTATAACGCAGCCAGCGTAAGTAGTGGCTTTGAAAGCAGAACCGTCCATGGATACCGGCATGGATAGAGAAATTTGGATCACTGTCTATTGTCTTCTGTGCACAAGCTTTTAGGATGTGTGCCAATGTTGCTTTGTTTACAGTTTTATCAAGGAGCTGAGGGGCAAGAGCTCAAGTGCTGCTGGATCTTTGAAGACGATCAATTAGGTATTTCTTGATTACTGGTTGTTTTATGCTTGCCCATGGTAGTGGGCTTGGGCTGGAGCAGAGTAAACTATACAAGGATAGTCAACAAAATAAGTTCAAATAATTTACATTTCAAGCACAGATAATTCAGCCACACAAATACTTTCCCCTTGAGAGTTAACAGCCTTGCAAGTATATTCCCCTTCGTCATCTTCTTCAATACTGCGTATGATCAGTGAAAATGTTCTACTATTTTGATTAAAATCTACAGTATGACGAGAATCAGAACATATTTCTTCATCCTCGAAATGCCATGTTACCTGTGGAGAAGGCTCACCAAAAACTACAACATCAAAACGTGCAACATCACCTACACATGTTGTACTGTTCATCATCGATTTTGTGAATACAGGAGCATGCAACACAATTCCAGCAACATCAGTCATGCTAGTTTGATTGAGCTCTGTTCTATTATGTATCCGATCTTTACTGCTGACCACTGTTGTTGATGATGATACAACATCAGAATGTTTAAAAACTAAAGATTCTGTTTGTTTCATATTATGATTCACATCAGCCCCAGTTAGAATAAGTGAGTTTTCATTCACGATCTGATTATCATTTTGATCTGTGCCACTATTGGTTTGATGGTCTGTAAGACTAACAGAATCCAACTCATTAACATTTAAGCTGTTTTCTGGTAATACTTCTATACTAGTTGTTATTCTTAAATCACTTTTAGAAGTCTTCACTACTTTACTGGAATCCTGACAATCTCTCAATATGAAATTCTCTTCGGGAAAGTTAGTTTTTCCTCAACAAATTCACGATGATCTTTTGAGATATACTCTACAGGAAACTGAGATAACGTAGTCTCCGTTGAAAATGAATCAATTTTATTTTCCGTAACCTCCTTAGTGTTGCACTCTAGTGGGGAGATTGCTGGTCTACTGTTGTTGCCATTGGAGCTTAGAGAACTGAGATTGCTTGACTTTAGAAGACGACTGACCGCCAGCACAGCATTGCCAGTTTTCTGCAAGAATTAAGGGAAAATAATATATGATTTTATTTTTGCAAAACATTTTCAGACCTGAAACTTTAAACCAATTTTGCAAAACATTTTCAGACCTGAAACTTTAAACCAAAAAAAACAACTCAAATGATTTTCAGAATAGATGATTTTTTCAGAATAAAAGTCAACAAACATTCTTGAAGTAAAAAATACTTAATAGACAATTATAACGAAATGGAATGTTTTTGGTCACTAATTCTAACATAACCACACAAAAAATTCAATCTTTGTGACCTGCGTTATTTAGTATAATTATACTGTGGTATTACCACATAACACAAGACATGTTATAACATTGTCGCAACATCAAAATATGGGAATAAATATCAAAGAAAATATTGATTTTGTTTCCTGATAACTTTGCTTCCAAAACTTTTTTTTTCTATGCATTTAGTTAGGTTTTCCTATCTACTCTTAGCAGTTTTCAACTACCAAGGTTGTTTTTTGTTACATGCTCAACACATGACTTCTGCTTTATGTATATTTCCAAGAGCTACCAGAAACTTGATCTGAATTTTAAATTATGGATCACTGGAAAATAGCATGATTGCTCTAGGTGGGAAATGACAAACATACTTTTACAGTGAGAGGCGAGACCCATACCTCCATGCGAGATGTCTGTGGTTTACATTCAAATATGTCAGTACCTTTGGTAACGGGAGACAAAAGTTGGTGATCAGTAAAATATTAAACAAACACATTCTTAACACACTGAGAGAGTCTTTCCGAACAGAGGAGTTTCAGGTTTGTGAATCCCAGTCGCTGTCCATATTGAGAGAGCTGGGTGTCGATATTGGTACAGTCCGAAAAGAACAATATACCAAATATGCAAAAAGATTGATTAATCAACACTGAATTAGCGTGTTGGGTTGCTGGAGTTGTTGAGGCGGAGATCACAGCACCTATGAACATGTCCAGAGTGCTATGATGATTGTTCTCATATAACTTATAACAGATTAAACATACATAAAAACTTACAAGCCATTTGCGCCGAACCATAAATCGCTTTAATCTATCTGTATTGAGCCGTCTACTGCGATGAGCACCAACCTCATTCTGTTTCAACCAGACATGAGCAAGACACTGATCAGTCAGCAAACGTCTTCTGAAAATGACAAAGTAAATATTCAATGACATATTCTAGTTCTAATATCTAAATCATGTTGTATTCTGTTTACTGAATGTTTAGCTTAATTTTAAGTCTCTTTGTGATCTGTATGGTTTGTGTCAAGAACATGAGTACATTGCACACTCATTAGGCCCCTACGGCATATAGGACATGTACATATAAACTTTGTATAAAGTATATGCATATTTTCAACGGGACACAAATTTCAACAGATGTGTAACTGAGATTTTACAATAGAAAATCCCTAATTGAAAGTACCACATCTGCAATTACACTATAGAATGGTACAAGCTTTGATTGGTCAGAGCAGACATGCCAGTATCAGAAGTATAAATATAGCTCATATAATCTCGATAAAGGGGAGATTGCAGTAAAACTATGTAGCAACGACTAAACACGTAATAACAAAGTACTGTAGTTTTACAAAATACAAAAACAATGACAATACACAGCAACGTTTCGACGAAAAGGTCTTTATCAAGCAAACGATACAACAGGAGTGATGAATTTCACAGCACAATACAGTTAGATTACCACAGATATTTCAACGGGCATAAAAGGAAATATGAGACTAAAAACGAAATAAATACAGAAAACTATAAGTGGAAAAAGAAGAGATACAATGAAAAATCAAGTAAATATATAACTTATATACATTTAACATATACACATATAGAATATGGAGCATGAGAAGAGAAAGTACTAAGAAGCATAGGAATGTAGAGCGTTGAGTCCATGAGGTCGCAAGGTGCCATATAACGAAATAAAACAATTCTCCAGAGCAAATCGACTACAATCATCAAAGGAACATGATCGGATAGCCATGACCTGGACGTCGCGAGCTCCCAAATTATCGGTCTGTTTTCCGTTTAGTCTGCTGATGGGATCTTGTGAGTGTTTGCTGTGGGTTTGTTGCCTCCACACCTCTTTGTACTTTAGACAAGTTTATTTAACAAGTGTAACAATGATGACCCTATCAATCAATAAATCAATTTCTCGATGACAAGTTCTACAATTTAAAAACAAGAACAAAAACTACCTCTTTTTCATAAGCAGTAACTGGGATATGAAATTCTTAGCTTCATCTGAGATTTCATCAAAGGCTTCATCATCAAAGTCAAATTCTCCAGAGGTAACATTGGCAAGGGTCTCTGCATCATTGTCTCCCAAGAAAGGGGATAGACCAGACAAACTGAAAAGTGCAACATAAATCAATATTTAGCATTTGCAGGTTTACAGAAAATACAAAAATAGAAGAACACACGAATAGAATAAATTATTCTTTGTGTTCTAAAGTTTACAGCTGTATTGGTTATAAATGCCTAGCCAGTAATCCCAGACTTCAATGTAGGTGAGATCAAGTTCCTTGTCCTATTGAAGATTGAACGACCAAAAAAAAACATAGATCCCACTTTCAATTTAACTCCTAGTGGAACGGGGTAAAACCCATGTTTTTACAAGCCATTTGTTTTTAGAATTAAAAACACCCTTTAGTGTGGTTCCTGGTAAAAAGGCATCCAAGTCAAATCCACTTAGTATGGACGTTTGGTCCACAAGGAGTTAATATATAAATGAACTACATCTCTTGCATAAGAGCAGGCTGGAAATTTGTTGCCTGGACAAAATTTATTACAATAACAATTTTTAAATAAAATTCTACACATTTTTAACATTCTCAAAATTACATCGAACCCTCGCAGTGCTGTTGAGTTTCTGTACCACTGCTCAGATCTTTCTGTATGAGTTAGAGATCAGAGAGTACATATGGTTATTCACCAAAGTGAAATGATGATGGTCCTATCAATCAATCAAATCGATGTACCCTACTTTCTGCTCTGTAGCTGACATTTCCATATTTAGCTGATTGAGCAGAGTCATATTTCATTGCTTGTTTGCACTTGTTTTATCAGCCAAGTTAACCATTCTTTGTTATCTGTGTGTTTGAACTGAGAATGTACCTTGTGCCCCTATTAAACCTCAACGACCTGAAGGACAGGCACATCTAAATTTTTACCAAAGTGTATGCATATTATCTAACAGGACACAAATTTGTGAAGACGGGTAACCATAAGATTTTATAAACAGAAAAACCCCAATTTAAAGTACCACATCTGGAGTTATACTGTAGCATGGTATTAGATCTGACTGGTTACAGGTGTTATAGGTGGGGGTCCATGCACACTCGATAATAAAAGCCAATGCTGTCGTTCAGTATTCATATATATATTTATTTGACTATGTTAATCATGGCGACAAAAACACGCCTGTCTCATCTCAAGGGTTCAATCTTAGTCACCTTGTTTACTAAAAGGAATGTTGCTAATTCGTCACTACACAGCTACCTGTTCCTGTTGTAAATGATCAGTAGGGTCTAATCTAAAGATAGACTTAGAGCCACTTTGCTTTTCTCCGACTCTTCGGACTGACTGCTACAGGCAGCACCCTTGAATTGAAACATACGCCCCTTACTATTGTGGCCCACCAACACTTGTTTAAAATTTTTCGAATTAACCTGTACTCTTTTATAACGTCCTCGCCGTTTTACTTTTGTTTGAACATTGGTAGTATCCTTAAAACCTGATGTATTAATCTTGCAACCTGTACGAGTTGCCTTCGCGCTCATAGAATCAATGCCATGTGTCCCATGAGGATAAAGTATACGATTTACATTGCGTTGTAATCCTGAGTGGTGAACATGAACAATATCCAAATGTTCTATTGGTTGTTCTTTGTCGTGGATGACCTTTTCAGAAGGCAGTGATAAACTGTTCTGTACCACTCGCAATTCCTCACCGGAATCAATAATGACTTCCTTAATGTCAGCCTCCTCCTGTTCATGTCCCTTATCCCCAAATACACATTGACTATCCTCTTTATGTCCTGCTACAATTGTCTCACAGAGGAAAGACTCATTTACTATATGGATTTCCTGAAAATTTACTGCGCTACCAAGGAGGGTCCGTTAAGACATAAGGCTCACTATCGGGACAATCGACAACGGATTCAGCTATATTGCTAATTTGAGAAGTAACCACTTCTACACAAGAAAACTGCAATAAAAAGTTCGGTTCTTCACAGGCCACATCGTCGGAAGATATCAAAGCAATAGGCTTAATATCGGAGCAATCCATAACAGATCCCATTGTATCGCTATCTTGCGAATCAACGACCTCTATCCGTGAAAATTGCAACAATAAATTCGGCTCTGCAGTCAACGTTGATGCTTGAAATCAATTTATGATTAGCCTGAGAATCGCCTTCGCTGCACAGGGCAAATCTAATAAAAAAATTTGGCATAGTACTTAACCTCTCGAAGTCGGACACAAACATATCAATGTTTGTTTTGCCCGCAATCAGCATTTGAAACCTGTAGTAAAGTATGTTGCTCACTCGACATACCATTATTTACGTCATGGCAAGTATATATTTGCTCCTCTTGGCAATTGTCTATTGATAGAGAGGGACTAATGGGAGAGAATTGCTGCTCCTCTTCCCCTTCATCCCTAAACACATCATATGTGTCAATGGTCTGGTTTTCCCTGGGTCATACCCTGGATACCCAGGGTTGTGCGCTCCTTCTTATGTCCTGACTGTGGAAAGAAGAACAATTATAGTTTCCCCCAAATTGTCTCTGTCATTGGGCCTCCCATAACCCGTTGTCGATTTTGACGAAAATTTCTCTCCGGATGAGTAGTGGTGGGGAAGGATCTAGCAGGGTTTGGGCAGCGTATCTCAGAGTGGCGTCCGCCACCTTCGATTCAGGACGTCCATCGACGATGCATCTCAGAAATTGTATGGGCGTCTGACGCAGGGATGGGACTGCGCTCCCATCGTATGGCCGCATCACGAACCTGTAGGAAAGTCGTAGGCGGAAACTGCTCTATTTTTTCCAATAAGACGGTCTTACACAGGCGATCTCGCAATGAATCGACAAAACGGTCGCGTAATAACTGGAGGTCCATCACCGCCTGTCCTTCCTCTTTCTGTGCTGCAGTGATCTTAGCATATATATCAGCCAAGCGATGAGAATAATCGCGGCATGATTCCCCAGCCATTTGGGACGTCCTATAAAATACAGAAAAGAGCTCAGTGAGCGACCTGTTGTCGCCATACAACCTGACCATTGTCATCAATAATTGCTCAGGGTCTTGTATGGTGAGCATCTGGATTTGTAGCTCACTTCGGACGGAGGCCAACACATTGTCCAGGATGGTATACAGTTTATCTTCACCCGTTAGTCCGTAAAGTCTCCAATAAGAGCGTACGCTCCTGGCAAACTCCTCTATGGAGGGCCCGTCACCATCACTGAATGTACTCAAGGTGATCCCAGGATAATCCTGTGGCGCCAGCCCCCACCGCGCCTCTACATCTAACCCATGACCTCCTCTGTCATACCTATGAGCCATCATAAATATTACATAATGCGATAGAAATATAGCAATACAAATTAAATGACCAAACGAGTACAATTGTCAGAAATATATAACCTGAAACACCAATAGTCAACCAGATGTTATATAATCAAGTAGTAATGATCATATACGTTAAAAAATGCATATTCATATCTAGCAAGCAATGTGCGTAAATTGAATAAGAAAGATATACTCACGATGCAATTAGTGCCATATAATATGATGTAAGAAAAAAACTGGTAACATAATGTTCATAAATGTTCAACGCTATAGAAGTCACAAATCAGTCTTCATCCTGGGTAAGGGACACACTGTACACAGTATCCAGAACTATAATTGTAGACTTCATAAAGACAGTTCTTAGATACAACGAAACGAACAATGGAGACTATATAATCCAGGTTCACATCCCAGAGTACATGCACCAGTGAGAGACTGGCATATCTCACTTCCGTTGCAGGAACCTAATTTGTCACATAAAGGTCCGTAAATATTTTCCAGACAATCCTTTTCTGAACAATGTAATCCTATGAATTCGGTCTTAAAAGTGCGATGACCAATTGGCTGTTGCAGTGCAGAATGCTGGATTTTGTCGTGATTGATGTTCCCTTCGACAAGAATTTCAATTCAAGTGATGAACAGTTTTGTGTTGCTACATTCGCACGGCCATTTGCATTTATCGGTGCAGGTTGCTTTTGTGTGGCGTACTCGGCTGTTTCATTCTGGAATTAGTTCACAGGAAACTTTTCACAGGTGTTAGCATTTCGTGTGATATTCATTGGCACAGGAACCGAGCAATTATGGGGTGATCCGTTGCAGTGAAGTTGGAACCGTACTTATGAATTATGAATTATGAATTATACACTTAACACGCATTTCACGATATGAGTGGCTACAGAAGAATAGACAATACTTGATTTGTTGAATGAGCCAACACTCTGATCGGATCTATTGTTGATAACACGTGTCGTATTGTTGATAAATACTGAATTTGTGTGTTTCTATATATTAGTAAACAGTTTTATTTAGTAATGTTTTGCTCAGAAAGCATTGACAATCTACTGACCGTATAAGGGTGCTTCAAATTACAAGACTCTTTTACTTTTGTTGATATTGTGTTTGCTTTCCTTGTCATCAGTATTCATCGCCATTAAGCGATCCTTATTTGATTTCAAGTAGAAATACTGTATATCTCCATGAAATGAATCAGGGTTTCATGCAGACGAAATGCTTACCTGTTCTATCAAAGGATAGTTGGTCTAAGCTCGTCGTCTCGTAACTATTGGAATTACCACGGCACATGACCACTAGGACATCGTGTAAGCAACTTCGCTTCTGTTTATCCTCATGATACTCTCTAGTGGAGGTTCACTTGTATCAATAATTATTCATTGATTAAATTTGGTGTGGGACGGTGGGCAGATCTTTTTTTCCTCTGACACCAAATTGTTATAGGTGGGGGTCCATGCACACTCGATAATAAAAGCCAATGCTGTCGTTCAGTATTCATATATATATTTATTTGACTATGTTAATCATGGCGACAAAAACACGCCTGTCTCATCTCAAGGGTTCAATCTTAGTCACCTTGTTTACTAAAAGGAATGTTGCTAATTCGTCACTACACAGCTACGTAAACGTCATTGTCTCGTTGTTATGTGTTGCGTCTCTGCTTAGAGAGTGCAACACATAGTCTCAACTATTAATTATCTAATTACATACTACACTAACTATATGGCTAACTGTCCATTCCTCCGCTGCCATCTGGGGAACTATGACACAGGGAAGCTATCAGAGCTGACTCATGCCATGTTTTCTGTATAATTTGATTGTCTCCCATATATTTCCACTACAAAAATAGGGGAGATAATTGTGGTAAATATGTCAATAGGTTTAAAGCCTTAACAGTTTTACTGTACATACTATATCAATATCAACAAAAATGAAGGCAGAAAATCCATATCTAATAAACACAGCCGCAGCAATCAATATTTGTACAGGACAGCACAGCAAATTATGTGTGGATGATTTGCTTGACAAGTGCTCATTATTTGAATGGTAAGAACACACAGGTGACTCACAGAACATAACAAATCACTCCTATGCTCCACATGTCTGTCACAAATCCAATCTCATCATAGTTGATGACTTCAGGTGCAATGAACTCTGGTGTACCAAACAAGACCTTGGTACTCTGTCCATGCTCATGGAACTGTGCCAAACCAAAGTCAATTATCTTTATTCTGATGATGAAAGCAATAAAATACATATTTATACAAATCATTTATAGTTACTTCATTATATTATAAAAAATACTTGACTCATTCCTCTCTGCTCCTCGTGGAGCACAGCGCCTCAATAGTTGTTTGCCACTCTTCTCGGTCTCTGGTTATTTTCTTTATGGTCTCCCAGGATAGTCAAGCACTCTTCAGTTCCTCAAGAAGACTTCATCTGCAAGTATTTTTAGAGCGTCCTCTTTTTCGCTATCCTTGCTGGTTCCACTCAAGGTGCTTGTCTAGTGACACTGGACTGTGTCTTCTGTAGGGTATGCCAGACCTGTCGCCATTTTCTCCTCTTGACCTGGGTCATCATGGGTTCCTGTTTGGTTCTTATCCACAGGTCTGACAAAGGTCTGAATCTTATAAAAAATAAAATCACCTTTTATTGACATAACTATCCACCTTCCATAAATCTTGGGCATTTTCTGGACAACAAAACTATATTAACAAACTACTTACACAATGTCAGAATGAAAATATGAATACAATCATCCAAAAGAGATGGATTAGGCAAGTGTTATGCATAGAGGCATGCTCAGCAGCAGAAGACTAAGATGGCCAGGGCATGTGAGAAAAATGGACAATAGTCGCACACCACAACAAGTGCTGTTCTGTGAACTTCGGAAGGGATATATATATATATATCTAAAATAAAGGCTAACTCTATCACAAAAACTTCACTGAGATGGACATCAGAGAGTACCCACAAATGTGGAAGACACAAAACCAGTTGGATTTGGAAAGCAGGACATGAACTGAATGAACTTAACCACAGCTGGAGCAAAATACAGAAGACAGCCAAGGACAGATAAGAATGGTGTGTTTTTGTTGATGCCCTAAGCACAAGGGCATTGCAGACTGAAGAAGAAAAAAGAAGAAAATAAAGAATTGACTACCCTTGTATTGACATAAAATGGGATGAATTCAGGAGATTTTATTAAATTTGAGAAATGTCAAGCACTAATAAGAGCTCTTATAAGTAAGAGAAGACGGAGATATGCTTGGCACACTCTAAGAAGAAATGATTAAAGAATCATCAAGCAGGCAGTTAACGAGGAAGCAAAGGCTTCACAAAAGTAATGACACCTTAAGGAACTCTGAAACATTTTTGAGAGAAGTGAGTAATAATAATTATATTTCCTCTGCATACTGTACGTTACATAGGGCCTGCAAGCAATTTCTCCATACCGCTCTATCCTGGGCAACTCGCTCAATCTCCTCCATGGAACTGAGACCGCTATCTCTTGCCTCTCTCAGCAAAGTTCGCTTCAGGGTCTCCATAGGTCATCTCTCTTTCTTGAACCCTTTGCATCCCACGTCAATGCCTGCTTTGATATTCGTTGATCATTTCTCCTCCAGGTGTGTTCAACATATCTCCATCTTCTCTTTCTTATAACAGTTGTCACTAATGGTTGACAAGACATTTCTCTGATTCCATCACTTCTGAATTGTTCCATTTTATATTCATTATTTTTCGCAGACATCTATTTTCAAATGCATTCAACTTGCTATCTACATCTTTAGTCATTTTCCAACTCTCAGGTGAGAAATATTAGATTAAAATTCAGAGAAAGATGGAACGAGTTGCCAATGACAGAGCGATATGGAGAAATTGCTTGCTTTATAACACATAACTGTATGAGAATAACGTAATGATATTTGTTTTATTATAATAATAATGTTGGACAGTAGTAAAGTCAGAATAATGTTTCTGCTAAAACTAGTCACAAAATTCATCAAACGTATAAAATATTATAATACGTAAATTAAGAACTTGTACAAATTTAAGTTTGACAGAAGTACCTGTTAGAATTTTCAGCCATACATAGTATGTTCTCTGGTTTCAGATCAAGGTGAAGGATGTTATTGCTGTGCATGTAGTTCACACCTTCACAAATCTGCCGCAAAAAGTGGACACAGTCACACTCTGTTAAGACGAAATCTTCCCCGATGACTCGCTCAAACAGCTCACCCGCTCCAACACTGTACATTCAAATTTAAAGTATAATTAAACAAGTGAGAAGAGAAAAACATTATGTAAAAGTTAAATTGAACAAGTGAGAAGCAAACATCTTATATTATAAATCTCAATGATGTTGCGTGTGTTTGTGTGAAGCAGGATAAACTTCAGCCATGAACTTGAAATAAAGAAAACAAAATGGTGTTGACAATGTCATGCTACTCCTATCAATTGATGGTGTGATTTAATGAGAACAGATTGCTATATTACAGACAGTTACGTCATCAATATTTGGTTGACATGTATGCCAAGATTAAGACCGTAAGATACAGACAACATACAAACAACAAAGAGTGATTTAACAAATGGTTGATATGAAGATCAAAAAAAGAAGAAGAAAAAATGTAATACTTGAATTCCTTGACTGAAATCAACTGTTTTCAAAAATAATACTTGATATTCTATCACCACTTCTTCTTGTTCTTCGAACGCTCCCTATCGACCATTTTTAAAACCACTCTTTGTGATTTTTATGTGATCTGAGCCTATACGTGACAGTACATTGTGCCAATGATGCGCCTACAAGTAGGCCAGCACATGCGATTTCTGCAACACTTTATATTTACTAGGTAGCTTCCTAGGTCCTACCTTAGTCGCCTCTTACGACATGCCTTGTAGGTTGCAGTGTTACTATTCTTTGTTCCCCCCTTGTGAGCCCTGGTAACACTGGCAATTCTATCACTAAAACCATCCAGTCTGTTTTAAAATATGCAACTTACAACTTCATCACTAAAACAATTTTGTCTGTCTTGAAATGTAATACTTACAATTCCATGACTAAAACCATCCAGTCTGTTTTAAAATATGCAACTTACAACTTCATCACTAAAACAATTTTGTCTGTCTTGAAATGTAATACTTACAATTCCATGACTAAAATCATCCAGTCTGTTTTAAAATATGCAACTTACAACTTCATCACTAAAACAATTTTGTCTGTCTTGAAATGTAATACTTACAATTCCATGACTAAAACCATCCAGTCTGTTTTAAAATATGCAACTTACAACTTCATCACTAAAACAATTTTGTCTGTCTTGAAATGTAATACTTACAATTCCATGACTAAAACCATCTGTCTCTGTGACTCATAGGCATCCCACAAAAGTAGAAGTTTTGGATGTCGAAGTTTGTTCATGATATCTATTTCTCGTCTGATCACACCCTTGTCTTTTTCCCGACATTTCACAATCTTAGCAGCCCAGATAGTTCCATCTGTTTTATGTACACACTTGTACACAACACCAAACTTTCCCCTGGAGACATGAGAATTTGATGATGAATAAATTAGTTCAGATAACGAGTAGAATTATATTCCTATTGTACCGTTACATGTTACATAAACCTGCAAGCAATTTCTCCATACCACTCTAAAGGATCTAAAGTCAAAGAATTGACTTCATTGCCCCAGGTTTTACCCCATATAGCTAGGTCCCTCTCAACAGAAATGGTACGTCAACTGGTGAGAGTATTACACAATCTCCAGTAACAATCCTAGGGTCTCTGGAACAAACACACTTGTGAACAGAACAACGTGGTCCGGATTTGAATCTACGACCTTCGGAGCGCAAGCCAGAGGCATAACCGCTTACGCACAGAGACCCCCACGAAAACCACTCTATCCTAGTATACTATATGGATTAGAATGCTGGAGAATGATAGAACAAGATATGTCCAAACTCTCAAACTTTCATACAGCTTGTCTGCGAAAGATCTTACTCTTGTTCTGGCCAAATACTATCTCTAACCAAGAAATGCTTACACAGAGTGTCAACAAGAGAATATGAACACCATCATTTAAAAGAAACACTGGAGATGGATAAGACATGGAGACTAACTGTGAGATGGACAACAGAGGGTAAATGAAAACGTGGAAGACCAAAAATGAGCTGGAGGAGAACAGTAGCATAAGAACTGAAAGAAATGAATCACAACTGGAACACAACATAGAGTATGGCCTTGAATAGAGAAGAATGGTGTGCATTTGTTGCTGTCCTTAGCGCCAGGGACATCACAGGGAGAGAGAGAGAGAGAGAGAGAGAGAGAGAGATCTATTCTGGGCAACTTTTTTAATCTCTTCTACAGAATTGAGTCTGATATTTCTCGCCTATATCACTTAAGTTCATTTCAGGGTTTTTCCTAGGATGTAATTTCTTTCTTGAACTCTTTGCCTTCCGCTCCTAGTCAGATCCATATAAGTTCAACCTTTCTTAGCAGATGTCAAAAGGTATGCATGCTGATGGTTTATATGGCAGGTTCTAAAATACATTGGGGACCCTTGCCTTTGCTACTGAGTTTGTGCACTGCTGCTGAAATCTTCCAGTATAAGAAAGAGATCAAAGCATACAACACTGAAGTGCAATGAAGATGATGCTATCAGCGATCAATCAATCTAGTAAAATCAGATATGGATGCTTAAATGTTGGTTCTGTGTTCATGCAAAAGAACTCTTGACAGTTAAAAATCAATAAGAATAAGCTGGAAAGCGGCAGTCTCTGCAAAAATTCATTACCACAAATTAAAAAATAAAATTTCTAGAAAATTGTGTCATCCGTAAAAATGACATTGAGGACAATAATCAGTGCAGTGGAGTTGATACAATAATGCTGAGATCTTCCTGTGTAAGAAACAAGATTGCAGCACACATGGTTATTCACCAAAAGTGCAATGATTATGGTCATATCAAACAGTCATTCTGTTTTGCAATCCCTACAGAGTAACCATCCATCCCTGAGAAAAGAGCTCAGCAAGATCTCTACCAACAAAAGGAGTTACACTTCAGTGGGTACCATCACATTGTGGAGTGCCAGGTAACGAGAAGGCAGACAAACTTGCTAAAAGGGAGCAGAATGTGAACAAATAGATAATTAAATCACATACTTTGAAGAAAAAAGCTATCATGGACATTAGAAAAGAACCTAAACCATCCAACGATGACTACCACACACTTGACAGACAAGGACAGACTGTCATCTTCCGACTCAGGATAGGTCATAACAGACTGAACAAACACCTACACAGGCTGCGATTGTCCCCAACCCTCTGTGCCCCTGTGGCTCTGCTGAACAAACCACAGAACATGTCCTGCAAGACTGCCCCTGTATGTCCTCCCAAGAAAGGAATGTTGGCCCTACAACACAACACTCAAAACTACATGGCACTAGAGATGAGCTCCAGACAACAGTCGATTTCATCATAAGAACGCGTCTAACAGTATAATCATTAAAAAAGCGATCGCAAAGAAGAAGTCATTCAATCAAATCACTCTGTCATAATAAAACTCATAAATACACTCAGAACTAAGACAAACAGTAATACTCACTTGCCCACCTCCTTGCCTAACTCGTAGACATCCTCAAACTTATCTGTGGTTTTGATCGCTACCTCTCTGGGTTCAAAGGAGAAGTCATCTGCCAGGATCAGATGGAAACAAAGAAATATTAAATTTTGTATCTGGCTAGTATATGTCAGCATGAAGAAACTATGGCATGACACAAGCAAAGAAACAGAAGTAAGACTTATGAAAACATGCATATTCCCTGTGGCAACATATGGATGTGAATCTTAGACCATAACACAAATATTTTTTTAAAATTGAAGCTTTTGAAACAAGGTGCTACAGTAAAGTTCTTAGAACATCATGGACAGAGAAGAGAAGAAACAAAGACATCCTACAAGACTTGAATATCAAGGAGCATTGGCTCATAAATAACATCATGTCCTGGAAGATGAAATATTTTGGCCACATTAAACGCTGGAAGAGGCAGGAGAACTTGCAAGAGACACGACTTTTCAGGCAGGCTGTGATGAATGTGACGTTCCACAAGCGACATGCTACTACTTGAACAGGTCAATCAAATGTACTGTGTGTTTATGCATCTGTGCATATGTGTGTGCATGAGATGACTAACAAGATGGTATTATGTGATTTACTAGATGTTATCATTTGCTGGGAAGGTCATGTAGTTTTCATGTCTGACATTCGATTGCCAAAATGGCTACTATTTGGTGAACTGCAGAAAGGTAAATCTTCCCATGATGGCCAAAAGAAGCATTTCATAAACAAAAGAGGAATGTTCTTCTGTCTCTTGGTGACCTGCTGTTGGATGAGAACACTCAAATTGACGTTGAATCAATCCAGCGATTTAATGTGGAATTACACGTACAAGTGTAACTGGATGCTTGAAGGGCAGAGAGAGGATATGTTTAACCAGCAAGCAACAGGAACCATCAGTATGCATACCCTTTAACATCTGTTAGGAGAGACTGAGCACCATCAGGTCTGCCCAGAGTAGTGTGACGTTGGTTTAGTAACCAATACAGAGCACTTGTGAAATGAAACACCATCAACAAAACAGAAAGATCACTTTTCTAATGACAGAAGTGTAACAGAGCACTTGTGAAATGTAAACCATCAACAAACAGAAGATCACTTTTCTATTGTACATTTTATACAGAGACTTGTGATGAACACCATCAACCAACAGAAAGATCACTTTTCTAATTGTACAGAAGTGTATACAGAGCACTTGTGAAATGAAACACCATCAACAAACAGAAAGATCACTTTTCTAATTGTACAGAAGTGTACTGTAGGTTCAATTCCGGCCGCAACAAGTGAGGACGAGAATTGATCCATCTACCTTTTGCATATGTGGCCATGGGAATATTAATGTGAAGTAACAAGCAGGTACACACCTTATGGTCTACAAAGGTAATGAGACATATTCATTTGTACAGAGCATTTACAAAATAAATATTAGAATATTGATTTACTAAATATTAGTTTCTATTACATGGTTTCTGGGCTAGCAAATAGTACAGACTCAGTTGACTCTTGCTGCATGTCACAAAAACAAAAGCAGCTAGGAGAGGTAGGGTGTGGGGCTGGTAACCTCACACTTTTTAAAAAAAAGGCAAACAACCACAGAAGAATAGACAGGGGAAAACCCAAATTGCTCATGAAGAAATGGATACTACTGTGGGTCAACAGGTCAATCTTCTTCACACGCTCTATATCGACCACTTGTTAACCATTTTGTGTAATTTGTATGTGATCTGAGCCTAAGTGCAATTGAACATTGTGCCAGTTATGCGCCTACAAGTGTTTCTGTGATGCTTTTTATTTACTATGGTAGCTTCCCTAGGTCCTATATCAGTTGCCTCTTATGACATGCCTTGTAGGTCACAGTGGCACTATTCTTTGCTTGTTTTGCGGGCACTGGCACCACATGGGCACAGCGGGTCAATGATGGCATCAGACTAGATTTTAGGTAGAGAGAAGACACAGAATCGAATTGTGGGAAAATTCTTTTTAGTCTCTGTCTTATGTGTTCTTGGGCACGATGTGGACTAATCAGGATGAAATAATGATGATGACTATGAGGATTCAATGATGATGACAATGATAATGATAACTAATGTAAAGTGACAAAATTAAACAAATAAAGGGTAGGGATACATTAGTTAAGAACAGAGACAAGTCGAGAATGTACATAGTAATACAGCATTTGAATAGCATTTCTGTATACATGTCTTTCACGTCCACAACAGAACTAGCATCTATTTCAATATTAATTATACAGTTGTTTATATATCTATAAGAATCAATTGAATGTAACTCTTTGCGATTTGTATGTGATCTGAGCCTAAATGCGATTGTGTGTTGTGCCAGTTGTGCACCTACAAGTAGGCCAGCACATTCGATTTCTGCAATGCCTTTATTTACTAGGGTAGCTTCCCTAGGCTCCTACCTCTGTTGCCTCCCTCTGTGGACTCAGGCAACACATGGGTGATATGTTAAGTCTTATTTTGTTTTATATTAAGTGTTATTCTGTTATATGTTAAGTGTTATTTTGTTATAAATATTATTTGTTTTATGCTAAGTGTTATTTTGTTATGTGTTATTTTGTTCTATGTTGTGTTATTTTGTTCTTTGTTATAAGTGTTATTTTGTTATATGTTAAGTGCTTATTTTGTTACATGTTAAGTGTTATTTGATATAATTATTATCTTATGTCCTGTTTACCATCTGTGTTTGTTTTGTCAACTAAAAGTGTTTATGTTGTATTGTTACTTTGTTCTATGGAATGTGTAAGACTGACTTAGAACATCACAATACACATAAACAATTGCTCAGTGTATGTCTAGTGTTGATTTTGTCCTATCAGGCTAAGAGTTTTGAATCCCGCGTCAAATTGAGCACGTAAAAGAACTATTGGCAGTTTAAAATCGAGAAGAGCAGGCTGGAAAGCCGCTGCCCTGGTAAAATTCATTAGAAAAGATTAAAAAGAAATTCCTACAAAGATATCTTCAAAATTACATTGGGGACCCTCGCAGTACTATGGAGTTTATGCAATGCAGCTGAGATCTTCATGTGTAAGAAAGAGATCTGAGCCCACATGGTTACTTAATGAGCCCATATGGTTACTCAACGCAGTGCAAAGATGATGGTCCTATCAATCAATCAATCAGACCCATAAACAATTAAGTATTGTACCTGGACACATACATTTGCTGATTTAATAGTAGTAAAAACAACATGAAAACAACCATGATCCCTTTGACAACAATATACAATCAACATACTGAAGCATATATGGACAATAATATGGAGACAATATAGAAGCAATAAGCATTCCAGCCAGAGATGATTATGTACAGGAAAGCACAAGCTTGTTGGTATCTCATGCAGACATGGCCAATAATGCACTTTGAAATGGGTGATATCAACAGAGACACATGGCAATATAAGGTCGGAAATTAAAATTATGAAAAAATGTTACATATTTTTTTTAATTCAAGAAACATAATGTCCTGGTAGATACATTGACATTCTGATCTAGCTAGACTTGTATTGTCTAGAAACTGACATCGATAATAATTGTGGGAAGTTTACATTCTCATTGTTGTGTCAAGTGTGATTCAGATGTTTTAATTCTAAAGGATCTAAAGCCGAAGGATTGACTTCATTGCACTGGGTTTTACACATGGCTCAGTCCTTATCTGCAGAAATGGCATGCCGCCTGCTGAAAGTATTGCACAAAGCATAAACTCCACAGCTCCGGCAAAAATCCTAGAGGTCTCTGGAAATAACGCACTCGTAAACAGAATGGCGCAGTCCAGATTCAAACCCATATCCTTCAGAATGCAAAGCAAAGGCTTAGCCACAGAAATCCCCTGTGTATTATAAGTCTATGTTATTGCAGTATTAAGATCTAACAATTGCGCACAATTTTGGGGTTTCTCTGGCGTAGAGATATGGTGCTAGCATCTGACTCCAAAAACATTGAGCAAACATGATCAATTTCTCCATTGATCCTTGATTTTACTGTAGGTGAAATCTAGTTTCTAATCCTATCAGAGATGAATGATAAATCGTAGTCCCCATGTTCAATATGAGCATGTAAAAGAACTCTTTGCAGTTGAAAAACTATAATAGTAAACTGGAAAATCACTGCCAGAACAAAATTCATTGCAAAAATAGAGAAGAGAAAAATTCTTCAAATTTCATTCTCAAAAATTTCAAATCACATTGTGGATCCTTGTCAATGCTACAGAGTTCATGTACGCCACTGAAATCTTCATGTGTACGAACAAGATTAGAGCCCTTTGGGTTTCTAACGAATCTCACTGATGATGATAGTTAAACAAAAACAATCAATCAATCAATCAATCATGATCAATTAATCACACTTAGCACCCATTTCAATCAGACAATTCAATATTTCTGATTCTGTTTGCCAAAATGTGGATCAGAGTGCATTATATGTCTCCTCTGTCCACACTTTTCCCACTTGCAATGTATGCCCTTCCAGCTAAATTATCTGCCCTGTCATTTTCCTTCCCCCCTGCATGCACATGCATATAATGCCAATATAGTATCTTGAGACAGGACTGCTGAATGCTGTTTACCCATATAGTTGAAGCTTGCCTGCAAAGATCCTTCTTTTACTGCATTCACCAGCTATGAATTCAGGCATAGTCAGGGCACCTGGTATGGCATTTCTTACTGATTTTTTAGTTAAGGCCTGCTTTCCTTATTATCAGTGTCCCCATCCATAAATGCATACCTTCTCTCACTTCAGATGTGACATAGATCCTCTTAAGCATTCTCAGTCTGTTGCTCTCATTGTACATATTGATTGTTGTTCTGCTAGCCATGATTTTGTCCCAAAGATGAAGGTAGCATGTTTATAGCAAATCTTCATGCACATCGCAACCCACCTGAAAGTCTTTTGATATCTAACTAGCATTCTTTCTTCTACATTTTTGTTCCATTCGCCCGCTATAAATTCAGGTGTACTTATGGCACATAATATGGTATCTCTGACTGTTCTTGTGTGAAGGCATGCTTTCCTTATCACGTGACCCTCACCACTCAGAGAGCATTACTCCAACTTCAGCAGTCTTGTAATTTGCCCCAAAAAAAAAAAAGGATTAGGGTTTCATGTAGTGTGCACAAGAAATTTTGGCAAAGTTGGACTTGAACCTCGGAATTTCCATGACAAGTGGTTACTAGACAAGATATTTTGGCAAAGCTGGACAACCTCAAAATTTCCATGACCAGTAGTCACTAGCACAGAGTGGTATCTTTGCAATCTTCTGTCTCCTCCATTCATAATAGACATGCTAGAATATTAAAAGCCAGCTAACATATTTTTTGTGACTCCATAATATATATATATACTTCAAAAATTAATATATATATATATATATATATATATAATATATATATATATATATATATATATATATATATATATATATATATATATATATATATATATATATATATATATTAACTTTGTTGGAAAGTGTATTAAAAGAATTGCATATCCTTTACAGGACTTTGTGAATCAAACCAGCTTTTAACGCTGTTTGTGATTTTTTTAGGCATTATTACATTCAGTAGTCTGCCACTGCTTTCTGAACGGGTGGTGTCATTGTCCTTTTGTAAAAATCCTCGTGAAACAATTTGCAACCAAACTGTCCGCAGCGTGATTCAAACTCAGAATGTCGGAGTTAATAGACCAAGTCACTATCACCTAAGCCACAGACGCCACTGGAAAGTGTAAAGTGTGGAAAGTATATATACTAGGAAAAACAAGTAGTCTTCACAGTTTGTGTTGATAAAAATCATGATCAAATTAGTGAAACATGCTTTCAGTGTATCTTTTATGTCATGCAGATTGAGAGATATGGGAGAGATCTTTTTGATTCAAACCTAAATAGAGGTGTTTTTTTTATTATTTACCTTGTGTTTGATATTCAACAGTTGGTGTAAAGACATCTGCATAAGCTGTCAAAGAGGAGGTCAAGTTTGAAATAAAGTGAATGGATTTTCATTAAAGTAAAAAAAAATGAACATGAAACTAGCAATAATAATAAACAATTATAAATATATTCCTCTTGTACCATTATATGTTACATAGGGTAATTATTTACATAGGGCAAGTAATTAATCCATACCGCTCTGTGCTGGGCAACTCGCACAATTTCTTTTATGGAATTGAGTCTAATATTTCTTGCCTCTCAGCAAAGTTTGTCTCAGGGTTTACTTAGTGTTTTCTCTTTCTTGAGCCCTTTACCTCACATTGAAATGTCTACTTTGGTATTCTTTGATCATTTCTTATCAAGGTGTGCATATCTCCATCTTCTCCTTCTTATAACAGTTATTACTAGTGGTTGACCAGACATTTCTCCACTTCTGAATTCATCCCATTTAATGTTCATTATTTTTTGCAGACTATCTTTAAATGCATTCAACTTATTTACTATATCTTTAAGTCATTTTTTAATAAACAATAAAGCATATAACATATTGTGTCGTAAGAGTGCGATGATGAAATCGATAACACATTGTCCTTCCAAAAATCTCCTTACTCTTGAGAGCAGTCCTATTCTGACCAATTCTTGACATTTTCAATGCATGCTTTTCTCTGCATTCCTCTTTTTTTTATATCAATCTCAGAAATGATACTTTTGCAGAAATGATACTTTTCCGTGAAAACTTATTATTGAGAGGGAGCCATGTCTGTTCAAAGTTCGAGCCATGTGAGCCTATGTTTCAACACTGCCAGAAATTCTTCCAACTGATCTGCCAGCAAAGCTACTATATTCCTGACAAAAGGGATTATTTTTTAGTTTAACGAATTGATTCTGCAGTATTTATATTCAAAAGTCTGAATTCCTCTCTCCATATCTTTATTTGCTGTCCAGCTCACTATCAAACGAACTATACTACACCGGATAGTCATCAACAGAACAATTTTTTTTATTCGCCCCTTCAGAGTCAGAGCACCTAATATAGTGCTCTGACTGATTTTTGCCTTCAGGCTTGCTTTCCTTATCCCCAGTGTCCCTTGTTATTTCGGCGAGCACTACTCTGGCTTCAGAGGTGTCGGTATAATAGGATATAAAAGTCAAATATAACCGTACAAAATAATTTTACTCTTAGTGGACCAAGCGCCACGCTAAGTGGCGTTGAAGTGGATGTTTTACATTCCGCCACGCTAAGTGGCGTTTGGTTATCAAAACGTGAAAGCGCTTGAAAAATGTGACTTTTGCCCTGGTCCACTAAGAGTTAACAAAACATAGATCAACAAAATACAAGTAATACACAAGTGAACCAAATTTTCATCCCAAAATTTACTACAAACAAGAGAATAGTTTACAGACTGGCATTGCGGCTATTATTTCATTAGTAGGTTCTGCTTTACAGAACAAATAAGAACCATAGAAAGCTCAGGCAACTCAAAAACAGACTCATAAAATTAAAGAAAACACACATAATAAAATTGAGACCCCACAATAATGAGAAACTACAAATTAGGAGAACACACAAAAGTATAATGAATCTACAAAATTATAGAGAAATTATAGAGATTAAACAGAATGCATAAACCCACATAATAGTAGGGAATTTATTCATCTCTCTAGCAAGTGATGCACATGGTGCTTAAGGCAGTAACAAATGCACACCATTCTTGACTGTCCCATTTATTATGTTCCAGCTGTGATTCATTTCTTTCAGTTCTTGTTTCCCTGTTCTCCTCCAGGTCGTTTTTGGTCTCCCATATTTTCAATTAAACTCTGGTGTCCATTTCAGTGCAGTTTTCGTGACTAATTAGTTAGTCTCTATGCGTCTCCAATGCCCGATAGATCTATAGCAACTCTTTTGAATTGATTTATGAATACTGCTTAATTAGCGCTTTTTGTTGCAACAATAATGAAATATTGTTAGGAGCATACTAAATTATGTTTTTTATTACTTGGGTGAAAACGCAGTTAACAGTGTAAGCATCATTGTTGTTTCTTGTTGAATGGTATCCTAGAGGGACATTTTGTTAGAACTTGTTCTTGACTTTTGTAATTGTCTCATGCAGGGTTTTAAGTTTTCACATTACACTAGCAAGGTCTGGTTAACAAATGTGTTGTGCAGACTTAAACTCTCCCGCATTTAAGAAATGTCTGAATTATTACATTTTGTAACACAGGAATAGAGCAATTGAATTTAAGCAGACAGACATGAAAGCGCTTAGTATTTAGTATTATGTGATTACACAACATCTGCTATAAATATGAAAATATAATCTACAGACTGCACAAAATTGGTTATAAATAGAATATAATCTACAGACTACATAAAGTTAGTTATAAATAGAATATAATCTACAGACTACACACAAAGTTGGTTATAAATAGAATATAATCTACAGACTGCACAAAGTTGGTTTTTAAAAATGAGAACTTAATCTACAGACTACACAAAGTTGATTTTTAAATATGATAATATAATCTACAGACTACACAAAGTTGGTTTTTAAAAATGAGAACTTAATCTACAGACTACACAAAGTTGATTTTTAAATATGATAATATAATCCACAGACTACACAAAGTTGGTTATAAATAAAGGAATATAATCTACAGACTGCACACAAAGTTGGTTATAAATAAAGGAATATAATCTACAGACTACACAAAGTTGATTATAAATATGAGAATATAATCTACAGACTACACAAAGTTGATTATAAATATAAGAATATAATCTACAGACTACACAAAGTTGATTATAAATATGAGAATATAATCTACAGACTATACAAAGTTGGTTATCAATATGAGAATATAATCTACAGACTATACAAAGTTGGTTATAAATAGAATATAATCTACAGACTACACAAAGTTGGTTATAAATATAAGAATATAATCTACAGACTACACAAAGTTGGTTATAAATATGAAAATATAATCTACAGACTACACAAAGTTGGTTATAAATATAAGAATATAATCTACAGACTACACAAAGTTGATTATAAATATAAGAATATAATCTACAGACTACACAAAGTTGATTATAAATATGAAAATATAATCTACAGACTACACAAAGTTGATTATAAATATAAGAATATAATCTACAGACTACACAAAGTTGATTATAAATATAAGAATATAATCTACAGACTACACAAAGTTGATTATAAATATAAGAATATAATCTACAGACTATACAAAGTTGATTATAAATATGAAAATATAATCTACAGACTACACAAAGTTGATTATAAATATAAGAATATAATCTACAGACTACACAAAGTTGATTATAAATATAAGAATATAATCTACAGACTATACAAAGTTGATTATAAATATAAGAATATAATCTACAGACTACACAAAGTTGATTATAAATATAAGAATATAATCTACAGACTACACAAAGTTGATTATAAATATAAGAATATAATCTACAGACTACACAAAGTTGGTTATAAATATGAGAATATCCTTCATAGAGCAAATAGGTAACTCAAAATATTTTTAACATTCCGAGATGCTTTATTTCTAAAAATACTTTTATGCATGTTTTTCTGAATTTCTTTTGCACATTTTAAAACGTAAGTGGGTCCACCGCATGGAACTAATGAGTAAGGCCCAACATAGAAAAAATAAAATAAGATTACAAACTGTATCAAGCTTCTACAAATAAGAGATAAAAAAATATAGCATACTGACAATAAGTTCACAACATACAATCTAGAAGCATATGTTAAAATGCCTCCTAAAGCTAAAATCTGATACATCCTGTCTAGAAGCACAGCAAGTTATAATGTAGGTTTCCTCTATACTGTGACAGTTGTAAACATGAAAGTATGAGAGATCTCTAACTGAGTAATCATTTGTTACTTTGATGAAATTATAATATAACCACCAAGATTATTTGTCGTTATGACTTAAATCAAATGTGATTTTCCAATTTACAAATTTATTAATAACTATTTATTTATTGAGAGCATGGATATTCCTGGTGTCAACATATGGATGTGAATCGTGGTACATAACACAAACATTAAAGAATAAAATTGAAGCTTTTGAAACAAGGTATTACAGAAAAGTTCTTAGAACACCCTGGACAGAGAAAAAAAACAAAGACATCCTACAAGACCTGTATATCGAGGAGCATTAGCTCATAAATAACATCATGTCCTGGAAGATGAAATATTTTGACCATGTTAAACTTCAGTGGTTTGGAGAGAACAGTAATGGAAGGCATGGCTCTTGGAGTATGAGACAGGGGACGACAAAGACAAAGGTGGCAGCAGGACATCAAAAAAATCTTAAACATGATGCTGGAGGAGGCGGGAGAACTTGCAAGAGACAGAGTTTTTCAGGTGGGCTGTGATGAAAGTGACGTTCCGCAGTTACTTGCTACTACTTGATTTACCGAAGCCGCAGTAGCGTAGTTGTTAATGAACTCACTTTCTAGGCACATGGTTCAGATTCAATTTCACAGTTTATGTGGAATATTTTTCAGACCGTTACGGCTCTCAGGTCAACCCAGACTCAATTGGGTACCAGGTAAAGCACTCTGAAGTAGATGTTGACCACATCACCCATCGTGCGCCGAATAAAAATAAAAATAATGGATCTAACACTGTATTCCCCAATTTACCTAGAGATATGACAAAATGGTCCCTGTGTATGTTTACTGTGGGTGTCTGTAGCTTAAGAGGTAGTGAACTTGATCACAACCCAAGTGAACCTAGTTCAAACTCCAGGGTGGGCAAGTTTGGAGGCAAATTGTTTCCGAGGATTTTTACCTAAGGTAAAGTTAGACCTGAACGCTCAGAAAGCAATGGCAAACTACTGAACGTATAAGTGGTGTCTAGAAAATAAACGATTCGTTTACTGTGGTTGATGGCTACGTCCTGTAAAGGATATGCAACAATTTTTAAAAAAAATATATTTACTACTATTTATTTTTAAATTTTCATTTAAAAGTTTGATCATTTTTTTTCATATTCAAAATTGTGAAATGCAAATATTTGTAATAAAATCAATTTGAATCATGAAATTTTAGATTTATACTTCTTAAATTGCTCTTGCATACAAAATATCAATGACACTATCACCTGCAAGAAAAACTAGATAACAAATATCTTACCTTCAGATTCATAATCACTGGGTGATCTGATAGAATCAAAAGTGAAGACTTTCTCTGAAGGTTCTGATGGTACACTAAGTCCATGCTTGTTGGCAGCCAAGATCCGAAACTCGTAAGTAGTGCTAGGTTTGAGTCCCAGAATATGACAATGAAGATCCTGTATGAGAGAATAAACAGGTATAAAATTAATTTACAGGAGATACATCAATTTTGACAAACCAATCCATGTCATTTACTAGATTGCAAGAGCTGGGATTGTATATTGGAGTGACCAGACAAGAACATCACGACAGGTGTATATGAGTAGGCTCATCAATCAAAATTGAACTGGTACGGTCAGTCGCTGGATGCTGCTGTAGATAGTGAGGAGATTGGAGCCCCTATGGACATGTCCGGAGTGCAATGAAGATATTCCAAACTGAAACTGAACCGTTAATTTTGACGGTCTTCGCTATTACCAATCATTTTTGACACCCCACGGGGAACTATAAAGTTGAATTTGATGTCTTTCAATTGTCTGCATCAAAAGTATTGTCTGTCCGTGAGTTTAGGATGGATAAGGTGGATGTGTGTTTTTTAGTCTCTTGGTTACCCTGTGTTGGATGTGGACACTAAAATTGATGTTGAATCTATACTGAGAATTAAGGAGTGTGGAAGTAGATGTTGTACATGTAGAACTGGTTACCTGAGGGGCAGACAGAGAAGTGTGTTTAACCAGGAAGATACAGGAACCATCAGCATGCATATTTATTCGACATTTGTTGGAAAAGATTGAACCCCTATGGGTATGTCCAAAATGCTATGACGTTGGTTAAGTAGCCAATAACCAATCAATAATTCTTTTCTTCTCTCTAATCTTGACTCTTATGATGCATATGAAGAGATTTCTAGAACAGGCTAAGGTGTGAGCTTCATAAATAGTGTTTTTCACCACCAGTTATTTCTGTGGACGTCCTTTTGCTTTGTATCCACTGTGTCGGAGTAGCAATGCTCTTTGGGCACACTGTCTGTTGTTAATCTGCTTATGTGGCCAAACCATTTAATTTGTTGTTTTTTATGAAGTTCAGTACTGATGTTGCATCAGTACTAATGTTGCACCACTTTTTTTTCTTATGTCTTTATTAACAAAAATGCCTTGATACTCCCAGCATTCTGCATAGACACTTCATCTCTGTCGTGACTAGTTTTCTTCTATAATCTGATGTCATCGTTCAAGTTGGTTTTTTGGTGGTTTTTTCAATCCAGAAGCACTTGAGCTGAAAGCTCTTCGGCTCGGTGTAATGGACATCGTAACCCTTCGGTTCGGTGCCACGAACACCATAAATCTGGGGAACCAGTAGCTTTTCTGCCAGTCCGCGGAGTTGAACCCGCACTTACAGAGGACTAGTCACCCGTAGTCCAACGCGCTACGAACACGCTGGGCATGCGGGCAAATCGTTCAAGTTTAGCACTGCTAGCATATCAATGAAATTATGTAATAACATATTATTGATATGATCATGACCTATCTGGCATTTAAGTTGTTTTTTTTAGTAAACTATTATTGACCTATCTTGCAATGAAGTTCAGTAAAAATGTATTATTGATCTAATCATGATCTATCTTGCAACAAAGTTCTACCATGACCTACCTTGCAATGAGGTACAATAACATCCCAAGCTTGATCTTGTATTGTCTTGGCCTCAATTATGTAATAGGACACCTGACTCCTTTCATTAGATGTAGGGCTGTACCATGAGAGAGAGGCTGAGTTTCTATCAATGTCATAAATATGAGGTCTGCCTACTGGAGCACCAGGAACATCTGAATTATTGCAATTTTAAAAAAATAAAAATGTTTTTTAAAAAAACCAAATATGTTAAGTCACATTTCACTCAGAGCAAGAACAGGAATAAAAATATGACTGTGTAACTAGCTTTGTTATATAGTCAAGTATATATTGAAAATATGACTGTATAACTAGCTTTGTTATATAGTCAAGTATATATTGAAAATATGACTGTATAACTAGCTTTGTTATATAGTCAAGTATATATTGAAAATATGACTGTATAACTAGCTTTGTTATATAGTCAAGTATATATTGAAAATATGACTGTATAACTAGCTTTGTTATATAGTCAAGTATATATTGAAAATATGACTGTATAACTAGCTTTGTTATATAGTCAAGTATATATTGAAAATATGACTGTATAACTAACTTTGTTATATAGTCAAGTATATATTGAAAATATGACTGTATAACTAGCTTTGTTATATAGTCAAGTATATATTGAAAATATGACTATAACTAGCTTGTTATATAGTCAAGTATATATTGAAAATATGACTGTATAACTAGCCTTGTTATATAGTCAAGTATATATTGAAAATATGACTGTATAACTAGCTTTGTTATATAGTCAAGTATATATTGAAAATATGACTGTATAACTAGCTTTGTTATATAGTCAAGTATATATTGAAAATATGACTGTATAACTAGCTTTGTTATATAGTCAAGTATATATTGAAAATATGACTGTATAACTAGCTTTGTTATATAGTCAAGTATATATTGAAAATATGACTGTATAACTAGCTTTGTTATATAGTCAAGTATATATTGAAAATATGACTGTATAACTAGCTTTGTTATATAGTCAAGTATATATTGAAAATATGACTGTATAACTAACTTTGTTATATAGTCAAGTATATATTGAAAATATGACTGTATAACTAGCTTTGTTATATAGTCAAGTATATATTGAAAATATGACTATAACTAGCTTGTTATATAGTCAAGTATATATTGAAAATATGACTGTATAACTAGCTTTGTTATATAGTCAAGTATATATTGAAAATATGACTGTATAACTAGCCTTGTTATATAGTCAAGTATATATTGAAAATATGACTGTATAACTAGCTTTGTTATATAGTCAAGTATATATTGAAAATATGACTGTATAACTAGCTTCGTTATATAGTCAAGTATATATTGAAAATATGACTCTATAACTAGCTTTGTTATATAGTCAAGTATATATTGAAAATATGACTGTATAACTAGCTTTGTTATATAGTCAAGTATATATTGAAAATATGACTGTATAACTAGCTTTGTTATATAGTCAAGTATATATTGAAAATATGACTGTATAACTAGCTTTGTTATATAGTCAAGTATGTATTGAAAATGAAAATCGTGGCATATCTTTTGCAGGACGTCACCATCAACCTCAGTAAATGAATCGTTGATTTTCTAGGCACCACTTACACATTCTGTAGTTTGCCATTGCTTTCTGAACGGTGATGTCTTTTTTTTTACTGTCCATAAAAATTCACAGGAACAAATTTGCTTCCAAACTCCCTCAGTAGAGTTTGAACCTGGTGCTATTGGGCTGTGATTAAGCTCACTACCGCTAAGTCACAGAAACCCACTAAAGAATATATTACAGACTACTTTATTGAAATTCTTCTGAGTTGAATAAAGTTACATTTATATCAGCCAGACATTCAATTATCTTGGTCTGAATGACACTGACTGTGCAACTAATTACTATTGATACATACAACACCTCTGTGTAAAGTAACATATAAAACAGAATTACATTTCTCATTGGAGAAAAAAATTAATTTCTTAGGCATGTAATGACAACATGCCAAATTATATGAAAAATTACAATTTTGTGGACAACATTCAAAGTTCATAGACAAGAGATGTTCATAGACAGAGTGACAAAGAGAAAAGATACTGAAAGGTTTAATTTCATTGTATGGATAACATTCAATATTGTGAAAAAGAGAGACAAATAGAAAAGTTCAAGAAAAAAGTATCCTCACTGCATGAAAAAACATCATCAACAGAAATGATTATCAGAACAAGGGATAGAAAGTTGTGAATATACATAATTACCATTGTCAGCAATCATGGCAAACAAGAGCATGACATTTATTAAAGTCAATGTAAAAACATTAATTCTTAAATAGTCAGTCAGCATTATATTTAAAATAAAAAGGTAAATTATGCAACAATAATGGACAGAAATATCCACATTATTTAAATATATGTGAACTTTTAACTCTTAGTGGACAGGGCAAAAGCCATGTTTTTACAAGCCATTTGTTTTTAGAATTAAAAACACCCTTTAGTGTGGCTCCTGGTAAAAAGGTGTACAACCCAAATCATGTAGTGTGGCGTTTGGTCCACAAGGAGTTAATATCAGATAGACATGGATCCCATCCCATGGTACTAGTGATGTCTTGCTGTGGGCTGTCTTGCTGTGGGCTGTCTTGCTGTGGGCTGTCTTGCTGTGGGCTGTCTTGCTGTGGGCTGGCTTGCTAATGGTTCAGCAACTCTCAGAACTACATTAGTAGAAGATTTCTTCTGGCAGGTTTCAGTTTGGAATATCTTCATTGCATTCCGGACATATCCATAGGTGCTCCGAACTCCTTTGCAATATCTCCAACAGTGTTCTACGAATAATTGTACACATTCCAAGTTGATTGATGAGGCTAACCATATACCTGTTGTGCTGGGGGTTTTTTTCAGGCCACTCCAATCTTCAATCCAAACTCTTGGAATCTAGCAGCTTTAACTAGGATGACAGGTCTTGAGGAGAGGAGACATCGGTCTTACAGCCATAGGGGCTTGACAAGAGGTTGACAACACATTTTAAAAAAAATCTCGTTAGGGAAACAAACACCAAGAGAAAACTGTGCAGGCTGAAAGAATGAAGCAAGTCAGATACTTGGCACAATAAAGACTGGATCAACTGGAGTCGTATACCTAACTCTTAATCTCTTACCACCTAAAAATATAACCCATGGAGGAGAAAACGGGGCAGATCAAAAGAAACCTAAGAACAGTGGGAAAAGAAAATTGAAAAAGTGTTGACTTACATAGGATTAGATGTTTAGAAAGATAGCAGATAATGAAACCTTGTTATGAAATGTGATACAGTAAAAGCCATGTTCATGGCACACAATGAAGTAATTAATAAAGGATCAAATTACACACAGTAGATGATACTTGATACGATATGATCTAGCGTAACAAAAAAGTAATAAAGTACTCCAACATAAGCATAGCACATGTACAAAAAAAACACAGTTTAAAAATGTTTATGAAATAATAATTCACTAGGCTAAAGATTTGAAAACATTGGGTAGATCAAGTTATGGCAGAGAACTTGCACATGTTTTCTACAACAATAATGTTATTGTATAATCATGAAACAGTTACTCTAAGAACAGTTACTGAATACTGCGAGAACAGTTACTGAATAATGTTTGTTTAGTTATCACTGCACATTGAACCAATTACTATCGATGTCATGGCAAATTGGGCATTCCCATGCGTGCTTTGTCCTCCACTGCAGCAGCCACCCTAAAGTCCATGTGTTCACCATACCCATGAGCCGTTGATTAGTATATATTCTCCCTCTTCCATGAAGACGACACTGTCTGGAATGTCCAAACTTAACTTCTAATTCTCGCAATCAGTCCAGTGTCTGAAACTCGACAATATCACATAAATGAGCATGCACAGCATTGATTGCATCGATCTGTCCATACTTCTATCATCTTACGTCAGGACATTGTTTGCAAGTAAGTCAGCATCTTTGTTGCCCTGTACTCCAGCATGTCCAGGTGTGTACAGCCAAGTCATTGTCTTGTGAAGTGACCAATTGATATCCACCCATTCCGTGCGTAGACTTCCAGGTTCAATCTTTTGAAATTTATTCATCGAGACTGTTATGAAAACGTCTTCATTCATCATCATCATTAGGTGACATGCCAGCTGGTGTAAGCAATCATGTATCTCCACAAATCTCTGTCTCTGGTATTTGCTATCATTTCAGATGTTGACGCTCTTCCGTGCCATGAAGTCAGGCTTTCCAAAACTTTCCCCGTCTTCCTCTGTCTCGCCTACCCTCGATTTTACCCGGTTGTTAAAATGTGTTCTAAACCTCCCTTCAACATCACATGTCTGAAAAATGATGACTGCTTCTTTCTTATATTGATGACAAGCTTTCTCTGTGTCTTGACCTCATTCAACACCAGTCATTTTAGCAGTCCATGGGATTCTCATCATATTTCTGTAAAACCCCATCTCTGTAGTCCTAAGAGATCTGTTTGTTTATTGTCCATGACTCGCATCCGTATGTCAGTATTGGTTCTATATTGCACTGTATAACTCTCATTCTGATCTCAATTTACACAGATTTTTGTTGTCTTATATTACAAATAAAGACAACTTTAGGTGTCCACACTTTCATGCAGACAGACTTTGAAGTAAGCATCCAAACATATAGTCAGTAAACAGTCTTACCTTCTATAGAAATGTTAACTGAGGCCTGGTCTGCACCATTGCAGTTGGTCAGACAGACAGACATTTTTCCGGCATCTGATTGCGTAACTGATCTGATGGTCAAGCAGCTGGTATTGCCATCGGTCACTATGTGGGCATGGCTATCTGAAGACAGGACAGAAGACGATTCTAGATAACAAGATTACTGATGGTAATGGTGTAAGATGTGACATGATGGACACAATGAGAAGTCACTTGTGTGACATGACACAAATGTTGACACATTTTGTTTTAGTCATTGTATCATCATCATTGCACATCAAACCAATTAGTTCATAAATACTACAATCTCTTCATCAGTATGTCTCTCAGTGTGTAGCAACTAACAACACTGGTTTTAACATGAATGAATTGAGGCACAGATGCAAACACTACACACCAAATATACACAGGATATTTGTGTCAAACACTGGAGTATGGCGCAGGAGCCTACACAACCACAGCACTGATAAATCTACACAAGCTAGACAATATACAGAACACAGGCCTCAAAGTCATCACCAGAGGTCTGAGAAGTACACCAATCAAATTTCTGAGGCAACTGCTGGCTTAAGAGTCTGGGACATAGCAGGGAAAAAATAATAACCGGAAAATCAAAACACATAAAAAATAACCCGATGCAAAATACAGTCAATGAACCAACCAAATACTGCATAAAAAACATGGCTTCCACCACTTGTCAAAATCACTCTTTGCAAAAAAGAGTGTCATCCTCTCAAAAGATCCACCAAAAAATAATACTACCATACAACAACACAGACCTCCAGCCCAAGTTCACAGTGATAACAACAATTCCAGATGTAGACAAAAAGGCTGAAGAAACAGGTCCCATCCTGAGAGCAAACACATTTGACACCTCATATCCCTGACCCGAGAAGACCATTGTACACACAGATGGATCTTTAGACACGACAGTGAGGATAGGAAAGGTTGGCACCACATTAAAATAATTTAAGTGCCACTGGATAACTCTCAACAAATTTCAGAGCAAAGCAACAGGCAATTGTTGATGCCATAAAAATACTGCAGGAAAGGAAAATAAAAACAACAAACTGGTCCTGTGCAACTGGATGTCAGGTTCTGCAGGCCACCTAAAGGGAACCATAAGATAATATGGAGAGAGCTGACTTTCAAGCTAAATACACTCTCAGCACACAACCAAATTATTCTCTAGTGGATACCAGCTCACTGAGGGTATCAGGAAATGAGAGAACAGACAAGCTGGCTAAGGATGGAACAAAATTGATACAACACAAACAACCATTGTCACTATCAGAGATCAAGAAACATGGCAAACGAAAATACAAAGAGTTGTGCAGGCAAGAAACCCACAAGACCCCATCAGCTAACAAAACAGAACACAACAATCTTCTGCCTTAGAACAGGACACTGCAGGCTCAACCATCACATGCACAGAATAAAGCCTGCTCAGACTGCACAGTGTGCATGTCAGATAGAAACACAAACTCCAGAGAAGATCCTGCAGCTCTGTCCATCTGTGGCCTTCAATAACATGAGGCTGGCAAGCTCTAGTAGAAATACTAGGAGATCAGACTACAACCGTTGTGTGAACTCACATTCTAGTATTGTTAGATGAAGATAAATTCATGTTAAAAACAACACAACATACTAAACCAAGGTTATATTATGTCACACATTAAGTTTAACAATAAGAAATATCAGTATTTTTAACATTTTTCATTAATAAATAACAAATAACCATGGACTCATAGAATTATGTCAAATTGCAGAAAACCTTACAGTGTTCTATCAAACACGTAAAAAAACAGCCCCCATTAAACAGGAGTTTTGGTTTTTCCCGCCTGAGCTAGTCTGCCTTATGTTGCAGAGAAGAGACCACAGTCCATCATACATACACCAGGCTAGTGAAACATCACTTCATGAAAGAAATCTACAGAGGAAGCTATGGAGAAACCCTCGAGGAACTCCAACTGACATGCAACTTCACAGAGGCAATCCATCTCATGGTTTAGACTGAGCATACAAAACCGATCGCTGAGAAAAAGTATATTTTATTACTATTTTTTTAAGTCTAAAAATAAATTGATGTTTGCTGCATGATAGAACAAAGCAAAAAACTAAATTTGACTTGCGTGCTTAGATAAGCAACGAAATGTTGATGTTATTTTTAAGTTGATATTCTCTATTCATAATATGCAGCTAATTTTTTTGGGCCGTTTACCGCTATGCATGGCCAATGACACAACATATGGCTGACTAACCACGCTATCAAATGTATACATGTTGTTTAACCAACTTAAATAAACTCATAGCTTTGGGGTAAAGAAAGAACACATAGAAAGAGTTGACAATTTCTGTAAGTAATGATGTCCAAATTCAATGATTTTAGGATAACATGGGTTACGCTGATATCAGTTAGTGGTAGTTTTGCACAATCCTTTGTCAATATGTACGCCTCATCATGTACGCCTCAACCTGTCCTGTACGCCTCGTCCTGTACGTCTCATCATGTATGCCTCATCTATGCAAGATTGTCCTCTCCTGGGTGAGCTGAGAAGCAAACATGTGGCCACACCCAGTGGACCTGAAAACTAAGCTTTGGGGACACCTGACAGGCCTGAAGCTTACTGCCCAGTTTGTGGTCCGCAGTAAACTAAGCGCATGACCAGAGATCCATGAAGAAGAAGTATTGTGTACGCCTTTTCGTCGTCAGGTTATATTCAAAAGAACATTCCATTACTTTGTAACCCGCCCATGTTTCACACACATAAGTTGCTACTGAGAATATGCATAATTTTAGGATTGTTATCTTTATTGTTCTACCTGTGATGTTTTTAATTGTTTACGTTTTTGTAGGTCACATCGATGCGCGTCTGTAGCTTAAGTGGTAGTGAACTCGATCAAAACACAAGCGTACCTGGTTCAAACCCCACGGTGGGCAAGTTTGGAAGCAAGTTCGTTCTCTTTGATTTTTACGAACGGTAAAAATATACCTCACCGTTCAGAAAACAATGGCAAACTACTGAACGTATAAGTGGTGACTAGAAAATCGACAACTCGTTTGCTGTGGTTGATAGCTAAGTTCTGTAAAGGATATGCCACGATTTAAAAAAAAAAAAGGTCACGTCGAAAATCGCATAGGAAAAGAATGAATTACACATAAACTCCCGCTAAAATATACGACACGTCAACACATTAGCACACGGAACAACTGATATTCAATAGAAGATACTTTTGAATAACAGAACATCTTTGAATGAAATAAAACTATCTGTATCGTTTTGTCGTCCTGTAAGCCTAACTCCATCGGATGACGAACTAGCCTTGCAACCACCTGTGATCGCTAACATATAAACTAGAAGGTATAATCAATAACATTGTTGTGTGTGTATGTTACGTACTTGGAAGGAGAACAACACGCTTCATTCTGTTGTTATTGACCATACACATACATGTACACATGTGTTGGATATTGTGGATGTCAACAACTCAGTGTCATCTTCGTGTTCCTCTGTTGGTCTCTGTGGCTAAGTGGTTACGCCCGTGCCTTGCCGTTCTGAAGGTCGTATTTTCGAAGCCGGACCGCGCTGTTCTGTTCATGACCGCATTTTTTTCCAGAGACCCTAAGATTGTAGTCGGAGTTACGGAGTTCTGCTTTGAGCAGTACTCTGGCAGGATGCGTGCCATTTCTGCAGAGAGAAACTTAACCATTTGGGGTCTTCTTCTTCTTCTTTGCGTTCGTTCTTTACGACCAATTTTAATCACTTTTTTTATATGTTTGATCTTTGCCAAGAACGTGTATACGTTGCACATTGGTTTGGTAGGCCCCTAAACGCATAGACTTCTACATATTTAGGCACATGCATCCGATTTCCGCCAAACCTCCTTAGTCGCCTCTTACGACATGCGTGGCAGGTAACAGTGGTTCTATTCTTTACACCCCAAATTTGGGCCCCGGTAACCACTCGGGCGCCATTTGGGGTAAAACCTGGTGCAATGAAGTCAATTCTTCGGAATTAAATCCTTTTTTTTTTGGCTCGGTTTCAACTATGTCGACGCCAGCGTCCACAATATAGAACGTGTACGGTAGAATGCTTACTCAGTCGCTGAACTCATATCCTGGGTTGCTGAGGTCATCGAGAGAACACTACACGACACTACCAGATGACTCTCTTCTATCCTTGGTTGAAGAAGTCATCAAAAGAGAACACTGCGCCAATCTACCAGTTGTTCTTATTATATCCTTGCTTAAATTTAAAATTGGCACAACTAACCTGTGCCACTGCGAGACGGCGGACATGACGGTAGAGCACCTACCGCAATACTGCCCACTGCTAACAGGTCTGAGAAATGAAACCTGGCCGGAAAATACCGAGCTAAATGAGAAGCTGTACGGAGGACGGAGTCCCTTAGCAAAACAGCATAATTTATGGGAAATCTGGTACATCAGTCTAAGCGGTGATCGAGAGAGAGAGAGAGAGTGGATATCCTTGCTTGAAAATGTCTTCCAAGAACAACCACGATTATATCAACATATCTCTTTTATACACTGGGTTGAAGAAGTCGCCCAAAGAGAAAGTTCAACGAGTCTACCAGCTGTCTTTCTTCTACTCTGGGCTGAAAAGGTCATCCAGAGAGAACACCACGCGAATCTACTAGCTGTCTTCCTTCTACCCTTGGTTGAAAAAATGATCAAGAAAACAATACACTATTCTATTAACTATCTCATCTTTCTATCATGAGACCAGAGAGATTTGATGGTCTCTAGCGGTTGCCGTTGTCTTTCTATCTCATCTTTCTATCATGAGACCAGAGAGATTTGATGGTCTCTAGCGTTTGCCGTTGTCTTTCTATCTCATCTTTCTATCATGAGACCAGAGAGATTTGATGGTCTCTAGCGGTTGCCGTTGTCTTTCTATCTCATCTTTCTATCATGAGACCAGAGAGATTTGATGGTCTCTAGCGGTTGCCGTTGTCTTTCTATTCCTATCGAGTCAGAGTTCGTATTCTCTGACATCCCGTTCTGTTCATCTCATCTTTCTATCCATGAGATTCAGAGATTTGATGGTCTCTAGCGGTTGCCGTTGTCTTTCTATCTCATCTTTCTATCATGAGACCAGAGAGATTTGATGGTCTCTAGCGGTTGCCGTTGTCTTTCTATCTCATCTTTCTATCATGAGACCAGAGAGATTTGATGGTCTCTAGCGGTTGCCGTTGTCTTTCTATCTCATCTTTCTATCATGAGACCAGAGAGATTTGATGGTCTCTAGCGGTTGCCGTTGTCTTTCTATCTCATCTTTCTATCATGAGACCAGAGAGATTTGATGGTCTCTAGCGGTTGCCGTTGTCTTTCTATCTCATCTTTCTATCATGAGACCAGAGAGATTTGATGGTCTCTAGCGGTTGCCGTTGTCTTTCTATCTCATCTTTCTATCATGAGACCAGAGAGATTTGATGGTCTCTAGCGGTTGCCGTTGTCTTTCTATCTCATCTTTCTATCATGAGACCAGAGAGATTTGATGGTCTCTAGCGGTTGCCGTTGTCTTTCGTTCCGATGGACATGAGTTCGTATTCCGACATCACCGTTCTGTTCACGGGTGTATTTTACCTGAGATTGCTAGCATTGTTGTCGGAGCTACCTAGTTTATGCTTTGTGCAAAACTCTCGGCGACGGGTGAAGTGTCATTTCTGCGGACAGGGGCCAAACCTTATGGGGGAAAACCCGGCGCAATGAAGTAAATCCTTAGACTTTCAACATTTTATCAAGAGAGAAAGATGAACAAGATGAATAGATGGAATAGCAGAATCCTTTCAAAAAAGCAAAAACAACTGTCACACAAGCCACTGGAGCAGTACAAGACAAAAACATGGCGATGGGACGGACATACCCTACGGAAGACACAGTTGAGTGTCACTAGACAAGCACTTGAGTGGAACCCGCAAGGAAAACGAATAAGAGGACGCTCTAAACAGATCTGGAGACGATGTCTTCTTGAGGAACTGAAAAGTGCTCGACTATTCAGGGAGACCATAAAGAAAACAGTCAGAGACCGAGAAGAGTGGCGAACAATTGTTGAGGCCCTATGCTCCACGAGGAGCGGAGAGGAATAAGTCAAGACAAAAACAGAAAAGCACGACACTTAGTAACAACCTGGTAACAGTGTGACGACAAAAGAAGAAGGCCTAGAGAGAATATCTCACTATTCTATCAGCTGTGACTGCCTTTAAGATCAGCCTGCTTTTATCTTTACTATATATTGTAACCATATTTGTCAGACAAACAGGTGAACACGCAAAGCAACGTGCATATATATGTGTGTACTGACGTATGTAATCCATACACGATATATTAGCATTGTAGTGTTGACATGTGGTTGGACACATTCGTGGTCCTTTTATATAGTTTTGTGTATTTACGCCCGTTTGTTCCCTCTTATAACACCAGTCACAGTCAGATCAGATGTTTCATCTGCTGCTGTATGACAGTAGATCTCGGTGGGTCTCTGAGTCTAAGAGATCGCCTTTGTATTGCATTTCGAGGGTTCGAATCCGGACCGCGCCGTTCCGTTCACGGGTGCATTTTTTCCAGATACTCCTGGATTGTTTCTGGAGCTACGGAGTAGTGCTGCATTGTGCAATAATCTCGGCAGGTGACCGGGGCGTAATAATCTCGGCAGGTGGCGTGCAATAATCTCGGCAGGTGGCGTGCCATTTCTGCGGAGAGGGACCGAGCCACATGGGGTAAAACCCGAGGCAATGAAGTTAATCCTTCGGCTTTAGACGGCTTTAGTAGATGGTATCATCTGCAACTGTTCAACCCACTGCCTTGTGGGGAATGGAGCTCTTGAGCGTTAGAGACTAAGGGAGTAAACCCGTGATAGAAAACCTCCACTGCCTTGTGGGTCATCACGGTTATGTAGAAGGCTAGAGGAGTAAATAGAGGAGTAAAATAGAGGAGTAAAATAGAGAGAAACACATACACACCCAGATTTAGTTCAACAAAACATACCAAAAACAGTTTCAATTCATGCAATGTGAACACATTTAAGTGGTACAACCAGTTCACATCTAACTGTATGTATTGCTGTTTGTATTACAGAAATCTAAACAAACAGAGTTGAAAAGTGAATAGATAGCTTATGTCAAGCTGATACACAAGTTACCATGTTGATATATCGTATCGATTTGTAGAACAAATAAACCGTCGTTATACACGTAGAATAGAGGGACTGAGATGGTATGATAAGATTACGAACGAGGAACTTAGAGAAAGAACTAAGCAGATACAAGTTGAGAAAGAACTAAGCAGATACAAGTTGAGAAAGAGCTAAGGAAGAGAAGCTGGCGATAGATAGGACAAACATTGAGAAGACTGACCGGAAGCATTGCAAGACAGGCACTGTTTTGGAACCCGCAGGGAAAGAGGAGTAGGGGAAGGACTAGACAGACATGGAGAAGAGAGCTGGAGGTTGATATTAAAAGGATAGGTAAAACATGGAAAGAATTGGAAGGGATGGCAGGAGAGAGGAAGAGCTGGAATAAGTTTGTTGAAGACCTGTGCTCGGTTGGAAGTTGAAAGGTGAAGAAGAAGAAGAAGAATACACATGTTGATCTTAACGCAATGAGAGAGTCTTTCTGAACAGAGAAGTTTCAGGGTTGTTAGTCCCACTCAATCAACCACAGATAACAGCATACCATAAGAAGTGATCAGGTACTATAGCCAAGGGAAGACCAAGAAAAGATGGATAGACAATATGAAGACCATACTAAATAAATAGCTTCATGCACCGAATACATTGAAAGACAACAAATGCAGTGGTTTGGACATTTAATGAGAATGAAATACAACCAACCACCAATAACAGCATACAATAAAAGAGATCGGGTACTAGAGCCAAGGAAGACCAAGAAAAAGATGGATAGACAATATCAAGACTACACTACATAACACGGGGGACTCATCTGGCCCTGGAACGCAAATTAAAGCTCCCACCTTACGTAGGGGACTCTGGTCTTGAAACTTTTTCGTTGCTTTGGATTAAGTAGAATTTGTATAACAATTGAAAGATTATGACTTAGAATAGTAGTTTGGAAGCAAAAAAGTAACGGTGCACATGGAGAAAGACTGGAAAGGTTGATTAAAAGTGGTACTGAAAGTTGAAGGGATCAGAAGAATGAAACTGAATAAGTTTGTTAAGCCTTGCTCGTTGGATGAGTAATGAAGAACAAAATACACATGTTGTCTTAACAAATAAATCTTTTGACAAAGTTTGTTGTAGTCCCCTCCAAAAAAACAGCTTATACCAAATTTTGAAGGTACTATTAGCCAAGAAGACAAATAAAAATGATAGACAAAAACATACTAAATAAATAGTATACACGATACATGAAAGACAACAAATTCATGATGGTTTGGACATTTAATGAGAATGAAATCACCAACCACCATACATATACTAGATCGTACTAGGCAGAAGACTCTTAAAAATGGATAGACAATTTCAAGTAATACAAACAACGGATGATCATCTGTGATCTTCAAGACAAAGTCACCCCTCGTTTGGCAAGAGTGGACACCCAACTCCATCATCCACATGGGGAAAGACAATAAACAATATAATCCTACTCGCCGATCAGAGTAAGAGAGATATGGGTGTCTATATTGGTACATCCCAAAAAGAAAGACATACCAAATATGCAAACAAAAAAGATTAATTAATCAACATCGAACTGCCGTGTTGTGCTGCTGCTGGATTTGTTGAGGCGGAGATAGGATCAGTTATGGGCGTATATCCGGAGTGCTATGATGATAGTCCTCTGATAATTGATAAGACGTGTTGATTAGTTAGTGCTCCAAAATTGAAAAGATCTGTGTTAAGATTGTTTATGTTTGTTGACAGTAATATATTGTGAGCATCTGTAACTTAATGAGTAGTGAGCTCGATCACAACCAAAGCGTACCTGGTTCAAACTCTGCAGTAGGCAAGTTTGGAAGCAAATTAGTCCCTTGGATTTTTACGAACGATAAAAATAGACCTCGCCGTTCAGAAAGTAATGGCAAACTACCGAATGTATAAGTGGTGCCTAGAAAATCGACGACTCGTTTCTGTTGTTGATGGCTAAGTCCTGTAAAGGATATGCCACGATTTTCATTTTCATATTGCCAGAGAAATGTCTGATCAAGCACAAGTAACAACTGTCTGATCAAGCACAAGTAACAACTGTTATAAGAAAGAAGATGGAGATATGTTGGACACACCTTGAGAAGAAATGTCTGATCAAGCAAAAGTAACAACTGTTATAAGAAAGAGATGGAGATATGTTGGACACACCTTGAGAAGAAATGATCAATTAATATCAAAGCAGGCATTGAAGTGGGATGCAAAGGGTTCAAGAAAGAGAGGAGGACCTACGGAATGAAACTAACTTGGCAGAGAGGCAAGAAATATAGGTTTCAGTTCCATGGAGGAGATTGAGCGAGTTGCCCAGGATAGAGCGATATGGAGAAATTGCTTGCAGGCCCTATGTAATATATAATGGTATGAGAGGAATTATTATTGTTATTTATATTGGTTAGAGTTTTCACTTTGATGTTATACTGACCAATGGTATCACTCGGTGAGCATGAGACCCGGAAGTGTGCACAGACAGCACTGTGTGAAAGCATCGAAGCGATGACACTAAAAAAAAATGATTATTTATAAAATGTCTATGCAATGTTTTAGCTGAAACAAATATATATGTATATATATTCCCGCAGTTAATGATAACTATTATAATACAAATTGAGTACTCCCATGGTACAGTCGAAGATTTACCATCTTGTTATAGTTATTGGTTAGTGGCCAGAGTTGGCGATTATTTTGCTTAGTATAACAACTTACCCACACTCTGCTAATATAATACTCATACTAAGCTAATATCATAACTCCCAGCTGTTCTAGCCTCAGCTAACATGTGGCTAATATTATAACCACATTTGACTAATATTATAACCACATTTGGCTAATATTATAACCACATTTGGTTAATATTATAACCACATTTGACTAATATTATAACCACATTTGGCTAATATTATAACCACATTTGGTTAATATTATAACCACATTCGGCTAATATTATAACCACATTAAGGTAATATTATAACCACATTAAGGTAATATTATAACCACATTAAGGTAATATTATAACCACATTAAGGTAATATTATAACCACATTAAGGTAATATTATAACCACATTAGGCTAATATTATAACCACATTCGTATATTATAACCACATTTTGGCTAATATTATAACCACATTCGGCTAATACTATAACCACATTCGGCTAATATTATAACCACATTTAGGTAATATTACAACCACGTTAAGGTACTATTATAACCACATTCGGCTAATATTATAACCACAGTCTGTTAATATCCTAGCCACAGTGGGTTGGGTTACTATATTAATATAGACAGTTTAATGTTCTAACCACACTCCACTAATATCCTAGCCACACTCAGCTAATATACTACCGAATGTGGGTTACTATCCTAGCCACACACAGCTAATATCCTACCGAATGTGGGTTACTATCCTAGCCACACACAGCTAATATCCTACCGAATGTGGATTACTATCCCAGCCACACACAGCTAATATCCTACCGAATGTGGGTTACTATCCTAGCCACAGTCAGCTAATATCCTACCGAATGTGGGTTACTATCCCAGCCACACACAGCTAATATCCTACCGAATGTGGGTTACTATCCTAGCCACACACAGCTAATATCCTACCGAATGTGGATTACTATCCTAGCCACACACAGCTAATATCCTACCGAATGTGGATTACTATCCTAGCCACACACAGTTAATATCCTACCGAATGTGGGTTACTATCTAGCCACCTCAACTAATATCCTAGCCACACTCAGCTAATATCCTACCGAATGTGGATTACTATCCTAGCCACACTCAGCTAATATCCTACCGAATGTGGGTTACTATCCTAGCCACACTCAGCTAATATACTACCGAATGTGGGTTACTATCCTAGCCACACTCAGCTAATATACTACCGAATGTGGGTTACTATCCTAGCCACAGTCAGCTAATATCCTACCGAATGTGGTTACTATCCAGCCACACTCAACTAATATCCTAGCCACAGTCAGCTAATATCCTACCGAATGTGGGTTACTATCCTAGCCACACTCAGCTAATATCCTACCGAATGTGGATTACTATCCTAGCCACAGTCAGCTAATATCCTACCGAATGTGGGTTACTATCCTAGCCACACTCAGCTAATATCCTACCGAATGTGGATTACTATCCTAGCCACAGTCAGCTAATATCCTACCGAATGTGGGTTACTATCCTAGCCACAGTCAGCTAATATCCTACCGAATGTGGGTTACTATCCTAGCCACACACAGCTAATATTCTACCGAATGTGGGTTACTATCCTAGCCACACTCAGTTACTATCCTAGCCACACACAGCTAATATCCTAGCCAGAGTGGATTACTATCCTAGCCACATTCAGCTAAAATTCTACCCACAATCGTCTAACATCCAAATTGAACGGCTGATATCTCTGACTAATACTACAGTGCGAGTGACAGAGATGTGTAACGCATACACACATATTGTATAGATAGATATACAATACACATTCACATTCAGCTACCGTCTTAAGTCGTACCCAGCATCTAACAGGTTGTACAGGCCCTCTACTCTAACTGGCTTATTTATATAAGCGAATGGTATTCATAGTTCACAATCTGGTATAAAAAGTATAAAGATTAGTTCTTTTTCAATCTACTTTTCTCCTTCCTCCCTCGCACCACACTCGTTATATGTATCGATATATGAAAGTTGATGTTAACAACTGTATCTCTCTCGTACCGTTAATGTCACATGGGTCCTACAAGCAATTTTCTATACCGCTCTACACTTCGGCCAATCTCTTTTTTTTTTGAAGTTGAGTCCGATATTTCTCACCTTTCTCAGTGAAATTCGTTTCAGGGTTTTCCTAAAGCATCGCTTCTTTCTTGAACCATTTGTCTTCCATTTCAATGCATACTTTGTGATTCTTTGATCGGTTTTTTTCTCAGAATATGTCCAACATATCTCCATCTTCTTTTATAATAACAGCTGTTACATAACAGGCATTGAAATGGAAGGTGTCATATAACAGGCACTTGTGTGATTTAGTTAATTCTAGTTAGTTCGTCTCATTTTATTTTCATTATTTTTTACAGGCATATTCTCAAAATCATTTAACTTTTCTACATCTGTAGACAAATACCTCCAACTAAAACAAAGTATGTTAAATAGCTTCAACCGGTTACATAAATGTCTTCAACATAATTACATCAAATACCCTCAACCAAATTATGTTATATACCTCCACCCGGTTATGTTAAATGTCTTCAATGGGATTACATCAAATACCTCCACCCGGTTATGTTAAATGTCTTCAGTGGGATTACATCAAATACCTCCACCCGGTTATGTTAAATGTCTTCAGTGGGATTACATCAAATACCTCCACCCGGTTATGTTAAATGTCTTCAGTGGGATTACATCAAATACCTCCACCCGGTTACGCTAAATGTCTTCAGTGGGATTACGTCAAATACCTCCACCCGGTTACGTTAAATGTCTTCAAAAATTACTTAATATGATTTGATTGAAGGTATTTGATGTTATTACGTTGAATACATTTAACGTCACCAGGTTTAATGTATGTATTTGAAGATCTGAACAAAATGGAGATGTGAAGATATGAACAAAACGAAGAATTGAACACATATAAAAAAATTGAATATTTGAACATGCGAAAAAAGGGGAATGATATTCAGGTACAGTGGATGATAGAGATCGCAGACGCAAAAAATATGGACCACAGAAATTACAGAGGCTGTGAAAGTACGCTACTGTCTACAAACCGAACAAAACACCCGTTAAAAAAATCCGTTCTTATGACGCTGCGAGGCAGGCTAGAGAAAATAGAGAAAAGAAAGAAAGAACTAAAAAGAAGATTTGAATACATGAACAAAAATAAGATCTGAACGTCATAAATATGGAATGCTTTACGCCCACAGTTCCTGAGAACATGCCACGCCCCCTACATTATTTTTTTCTAACACGACGTGCTATTTTAAAAGAAATTGTTACATAAAATAAAAATCTGTCATCCTATTCCGACTTAGCCTTTGTCAAAATGCGCCCCTGCTGAGATGTTTATATACAGGGGTATTCCAGCAGTATGTACTATTAACATGTTTTGATTTTCGACTTGCGTATAGTAGCATTAAGACAGCGGATGATCTTCAATCAATCAAGTGCATGCCTGCCGACGTAGGCGATCATGTCTCTCCACAACTCTCTCTCTCATTGGTGCAGTTAATCAGTTCTGACGCCCATCTTTTGTCGAACCACAATGTCAGGCCATCCAACATTCTCTCAATCTACCTTCCCTGAATTGTACCTGTAGTCACCAAATGTTCTAAACATTCTCTTCACATTATATGCCCGAAGAACCTTGATTGTCTGCTTCATATTCTTTTGATAAGGTTTCTTTGTGTGCAGGCCTGTTTTAAAACCTCACCATTTGTTGTCTTCGCTGTCCATGGAATTTTCAGCATTCTTCTGTAAAACCACATCTCTGTGGCTTTCAATGATCCTTATTGACTGCTTGTCCATTGTCTATGATTCGCTGCCAAACATAAGTATTGGTTCAATATAGCACTGGAGTACTCGTCTATATATCTTACACATACTTTCTCTCTCTCTTCTCTCTATATATATATATATATATTATATATATATATATATATATATATATATATATATATATATATACATCTAGAAGATTTGTCATCAAGTGATTGACAAGATTATCCACCTTGAACTTTAGTTCAAATAACCATGTACGCTGTGATCTTACTGCTTCTTTTTCTTGTTCGACCGCCATGAATTCATGTGTAGTCAGGGCGTCCAGTATGGCGATTTTTACAGATTTTTACGTGAAGTCTTGCTTTCCTTTTCATCAGTATCTCTCGCCATTCAGGCGAGCCTTCTCCTACTTCAGATGTAACCTCTTACTCAAACAGAAATGTCTCAGCAGCAGTGGAAATGGTTGCAAAAATCGTTTCAATGAGAAAATGGTGAAAAACTATGTAAGACAATGAGCCAATGATTTCAATAGAACTAACCATTTGGGAGCTGCGATTCAGGTCACAGCCGTCCGATCATGTTCCTCTGATGAACGAAATCGATTTGCTCTAGAGAATCGTTTTATTTCGTTATATGGTACCTTGCGACCTCATGGATTCAATGAACTACATTCCTATGCTTCTTAGTACTTTCTCTTCTCATGCTCCATATTTTATATGTGTTTATATTAAATGTATATAAGTTATATTAACTGTTATATTAAGTTATATAAGTTATATTAAATGTATATAAGTTATATTAACTGTTAATAAGTTATATAGTTATATTAAATGTATATAAGTTATATTAACTGTTATATTAAGTTATATTAAATGTATATAGTTATAATTAATGTTATATTAAGATGTTATATTAAATGTATATGTAAAGTTATATATTTATATAAGAGGTTAAAGTATATAATGTTATATAAATGTATATAAGTAAGTGTATATTAAATGATATAAGTTATATTAAGTTATATTTTATATGTTATATTAATGTAATAAGTTATATTAAGTTATATTTAATTAACTGTAAAAGTTATATTAACTGTTATATTAATATAATGTATATAAGTTATATATATATATTTGATTTTTTTTCTCTTTTAATTTTGTGTATTTATTTCTTTAAAAAATAAAAGAAGTATTTATTTCGTTATTCGTTGTTAGATGACATACAAATTACAAACATTGGTTAAAAGTGTTAAATATGGAGCGTTCGAAGGAGAAGAAATAAACAATTGTTTATGCGCTGCAAGTAATCATAAGCTGTATGTGTAGATACTACTAGTGTGTTGTGTTATTTAGCCTATCGTTCGTGTAACTTAAAACACGTTTACAATGCAATGCGTCATTAAATCCTGAATTTGTAATGAAAACTAAACAACCCAACAAAAAAAAATCTATCATAAAACAGCCCAAATGCAACTGAAAGATTATGTCGTCGTATAGTGAGTGAGTCATTACACACATATAACGGCAATGTACAATTTCTGTTGTATATATTCTGTATTAGATTATCAGCTGTTTGGTTTGGGGTTTCTATTTGTTTGTCCACTAAGAATTCAATGGAAGTTTTGGTGCTTATGAATAATGTGCCTAGGGGATGGGGGTGGGGCTGTCTCTGTGGCGTACAGGTTAGATGCTCGCACTAGGGTATGGGGTGGGCTGTCTCTGTGGCGTACAGGTTAGATGCTCGCACTAGGGTATGGGGTGGGCTGTCTCTGTGGCGTACAGGTTAGATGCTCGCACTAGGGTATGGGGTGGGGCTGTCTCTGTGGCGTACAGGTTAGATGCTCGCATTTCCTTCCAAAGGTAATTCGGTTCACTCCCTCATGGAGTCATCTATAGATTTGTCCAGAGATAACTGATGTCAGTGTATGGGAGATCAAGTTCACAGTCATATCGGTGACGGACGATACAACTTAGGTCCCATGTTGAAGTTGACTACTTAAGAGCAGGCTGAAAAGCCTCTGCCTGTGCAAAATTAATTAGTAAGATTACAAAACAAAATTTATTTTAAAATATTTTCACCATCTTCTAAATTACATGGGGATCCTTGCCGGTGCTACGGAATTCGTGCAGTGCCGTTGAGATCGCATTGTGAAGAAAGAGATCGGAGCACACATAGTTGTTCAGCGAAGTGCACTGGTGATGGTCCTATCCATCAAGGCACCGCTGACATAATTTTGCGTTAAGGATTGCTTTTCTTTTCACCAGTGTCCATCGCTATTCAGGATAGCCTTACTCTGACTTCAGAGGTACTAGTAATTTAGATCACCAAGTAAATAATCAGGGTCTTTTGAAGTCCATCCACGCACAGTGTACGCACCAAGAAATTTTGTCCAGAATTTCCATGGCACCTGGGCACTAGCGCAAGGTGTTATTAACGCTTTCGGCGAACGCATGGCCAGAAACGACAACGAATATAAAATTGTGGAAGACAACAATAGTAACCACTGAATGATTGATTGATTGATTGATTGGACCATCATCATTGCACTTTGGTGAGTAACCATGTGTGCTTCGATCTCTTTCTTACACAGGAAGATCTCAGCTGCAGTGCACGAACTCCGTAGCAACGCGAGGGTACCCGATGTAATTTTGAAGATGGTGAAGATTTGTAGTAATTTTTTTAATGAACATTGCCAGGGCAGCAGCTTTCCAGCCTACTCTTCTCGATTCTGAACTGCCAATTATTCTTTTTTCCGTGCTCAAATTGAACACGGGACCTACGTTTTATCGTCCGTCTCCGATAGGACTAGGAGCTCGATCCCACCTACGCTGAGATCAAGGATCTCTGAAAAATATCCAGATGGCTCCACAAGGAAGCGAACCTGGCACCTTTGACACTAGAGACGAGCACTTAACTTCTACGCAACAGACTCCTGTATAGCTAAAGATTAAAGAACGAAATGAGCAATATATTGGGCATACTCTCAGGAAGCAAACTCACAACGTAATAATACATGGACGCAGGGGCGGCTCGTCATTTAGGGCCAGTGGGGCCCGGCCCCACCAAAAATATTGAGTAACCTGTACTTATTTTTTAGACATTATTTGTTAATAATTATTACTTTCAACGAGATACTGATTAGCTTTGAAAGTTGATATATAACGATAAAATATCATACACAGTCTGAAATTTGAAATTCATAATCTTTTACCCCTAATTAGTATACGCCTCTTGTCATTAGGGGCCAGTAAGAACCGTCCTACCAAACCAAAAGAATTAACGTGTACTTATTATTTTAGAAATTATTTTTCGTAATTATTACTTTTAATTCGACACTGATTAGCTTTGACAGTTGAATATATAACACTAAAATATAAATATTATATCAGAATAATATAACAATCCTGTTATTTATATAATATCTCCTTATTAAAATATATATACTGAAGCCTTTAATACTTCAAGCATTGTGCCGTACACTATTTCTGGGGCTAGTTTACAAGTTCCTACATTGCGACCTCTGACCTTTGATTGCTACTGCAATAATAATTGCCAAAACAATGTCATTTTCATTCGCCGGAAGATATATTCATTCTTACGCAGCCAAACTACTTCTCAGATAAACGAGGACTCTAGCTCAAATAGTTCGTTTAATTATCGATTGAATCCCCAATTTTATATAAAAATAGTATAAAATTATAGAAAGTAATGGTATTAAATAACAAACCTTCTTATAATAATATTAGTTTTATGGAATTGGTCCTTGCATTAATACATCTTCTCTACAGCAATAAATGAAACGACATTCCTGACCTTTGAGCCTGGGTTCTCCTGTCCTGACGTTACTTGATCTAGTTTAGCTAGTTTACTCTTTTTAAAAACGAAACACGTAATAACAAAATACTGTAATTTTACAAATTACAAACACAATGACAATATACAGCAACGTTTCGACCAACAAGGCCATTATCAAGCAAATGAACAACAGGAGTGACGAATTTAAAAAACCACTAACATATGGACGACTACATACGGAGACATAATGGCAATATGTTTACGATGCCCTGATCTTTCACAAGTTCCTGGTTTGTTGTCATGCGGGTGCCGTATTTTCAATTTGCGTTCCAGACAAGTTTTAAAAAAAAAAAATCTCTAGGCGCTCTTGTCATTTGATGTGTCTGAAATATTTAATTGTCCTTGATTTTATATTATGCCAACTCTCTTTAGTATCAAGCTGTTGCAGAACAGAAGCGTTTGTTCTTTTCCTAAACGGGGTAATGGGGTATAACGCACATAGGGACAACGTCGCGCCAGGATTAGTGAGCTGGCACTAACTGAGATCCTACCCCACCTCCACGTGGTGACCCTAGAAACAGACAACGGTTCTTATCTGGCTAAGCGCGTAGGGATCGAGGGAAAGCTACTCTGGTATAAGTAGTGATGCAGACGCAGTTACATTGGATGAGATCCGCTCGCAACACAGACGAGCAGAATCCCAAAGTGACTATTAATGCACATCTCTCCCGGCCGATGGGAAAAGCTGAACAAATAAACATAAAGGGATGAAGGGTGCATCCAGAGAAGAGACTGGACCCATATCGGGCGAAACTCGGAGCCACGAGGTGGGAGCTCAAATTGAATTGCGTGTCATGACAGTATTGAGGCATAGTAAATGTGATCACGGTGAGAAAACATATAAACACGGTGAGCAGGCACCAAAGTAGAGCGAACACGCACACGGACGATAGACAGGGAGCCCACTGGTGGGGACAGACATGCACAGTGCTGATGATAGAGCGACAAAAAGGCGTGGCAAACGTAGGGGTGAGCGGCGACCCAATAGTGTAGAAAAACTGGAAAGCCCAGCAGAGGCTTGAATCAGTGCAAAGTTCCTACAAATGGTGATAAACTGTGTACAGTGAGATAGAAATGGGTAACGTATCGCCCAGTAGAACAATGTGAGCACAAGTGACGGGAAAAAAAGAGACGGACCCAGTCGGTGGACGAGGGCACAAGCAGAAATGGGCGAATGGGCACCAAAAGAAACCGAGGTGGCGAGCGTCGAAGATAGAGGTCTCCATCAGAAGCAATAACCGCGTCTCCCCTCGCAGATAACTACTACTGCCGTGTAGTTGATTGAGGAACAATCAAAAGGCTAGTGGAGCAAACCGTACACAAAACTGGACGGCAGGCAAACCAAGCAGTCAAAAAAGACGTAAACTGGGCAGATGACGCTCAACAACCCGGGAGGAAGGTTGTCTAAGGGTAGCTATCCTAAAAGAAAATAGCAACCTGTTGCCTTGAAGGTTGGCTGGGGACAGCCCGAGGTGACGGAGTGCAAACCCAGTAAACGCTAGCTAACACTGGACACATCGCCGAAATATAAGCACCAGAGCTCCAAATGGCGCTAAGGTGTGACGAAATACACCATGCTAATGCTGCATGAATCAGATTTCCACATGAAAGCAGAATTTATGGGAAATCTGGTACATCAGTCTAAGCGGTGATCGCGCTCGAGAGAGAGAGAGAAATGAAGAGAGAGAGAGTGCGTGTTACAGAGAGAGTAAGAGAGAAGGAGAAAGGTAATAACTTCCCGGAATAGACAAGAAATAGTAAATACTCCAAAACCCCAATTTTTCCGAAATTTGTGCAGGCCCCACCAAAAAAATGACCACGAGCCGCCACTGCATGGACGGGAGTGGAATCGACAGGAAAGTGAAAACAGGAAGATCAAAGTACCTATTCTTTTTAATGTACAGACATCGAAGCATTAGTCGCATAGGCATATCTAAAGACGACGGACACTAGGCATTGCTGAAGAAGACTAACAAGACTACAATTCATTGCAGGGCGACAGTTGCAGCTCTTATGTTCCGCAGGGAATAAGGAGGTGGTGCAGTTGGTGGTGCAGTCGGCAGTGACGCGGCATCAATACTAGTGGTGGTGGTGGTGGTGGTGAAATATCATATGAAAACAGAAAGTAATGTAGTTTTACAAAAGAACACAAACAAGACAAATCAACGTTTCTACCAAAAAGCCTTTATCAAATAAATGATAGAAAATTGCATGGTATATATAAATGGACGGTTCTACGTGGATATGAATATGTTGTCCCTGTTGTTATTTTGCGTTGTTTTGATTGACAAAAGCCTTTTGGTCGAAACGTTGCTACGTATTTATATGCTCTGTAAAGCTGTATTACGTTTGGGGTTTTTCTTAATATTTCGTCTTAGGTACGTAGTTTTACTTAAGTCTTTCATACCGAAGCAGTAGCAGCTGTAGTTGATAGTCATCATAATCAAGTAGCTTGTCCCTTCCGCAACTTGGCTCCTATGATAGCATTCATGAAAAACTCTCTGTTCTGTGCAAGTTGACCGACGCCAGCAGCAGTCATTCTCAGATCGCCAATGCCATCTTGCACCTATCGTCTTCTAGGTCTTTCCTTCTTGTTCCATGCCCTATTTCCTACAAAATGATCTTCTAAGCAATGAATTGTATTCATGTCCGTCTTCTTCTGCGATGCCAATTTCCCGTCTCCTTCTAGTAGTAGGTAGTAATAGTAGAATATCTAAGTGCACTCAATATTTCAAATATATTTTTCACAACAAAACTCTTGATGATAGTTTACAAACTTGCGAGGTTACTTTTGATTTTTTTCTCGTTCGCCCGCTTTGAATTCAGGCGTAGTTAGTGATGGCGCTTAATATGGCATGTTAACTGGTTTTGCATGAAGACTTGCTTTCTTTTCCCAAATATGTTAAATATATATGTTAAATAAATGTTTTAGATATTCAGATGAGCATTACTCAGATTTCATATGTACTCTTTAATTTAGATAATTGTCGTTAATGCTTGTAGTACCGCTTTTTAGGGAGGTGTAAGATAAGTGGGACGAGAGTCTGAGGAATTTAATGGACACATGGTTAGTGCAGTCGTCACGAAGCTGTTCAGGTTAGGATTTTTTATTTATGCCCACAACAGACAAAAATCCATGGCTATACCGTGAATTGAACAATGGTCTCCCGCATGGGAGCCACGCTCTAATCCACTCGGCCAGACGCTCAGAAGGCCCAAGTAAAAGATCAGGAAATCTGTAATCCAACTGCTTTACCGTGTGCACAGCAAAAAGTTGTTTCTGATCCAAGTTGGCCTTGAACCCCGGAATTAGCACGGCATGTGGTTATTCTCCTGGATTCGCTCCCTTGTTAGTTCATTATTTTTCGCAGATATCTAATTTCAAATACATTCAACTTACTTTCTGTATCTTTAGTCATTTTCCAACTCTCGCTGGCATATGTTAGGATTGATGCAACATTGGAATTGAAAATTCGTAATTTAGTTTTAAAACTATATAACTTGCAGTTTCATATTGTATTTGAAAAGCTGGTGATTCAAGTGTGCAAATGAAAACTGCTTTCTAAGGAGAGCATGAGAATAAGGAGTGTGTTTTTGTAAGAACCCCAAGAGAAAGCAACAGAAGTAATGAATATGATCAATAAATAGACAGCGTATAAGTATTAAGGTCTTCCGGGGGAAAAAAATAACAAATGACCAAACACAGGACTCGAACCACTTACCCTTATTTCTTACGGCACCCATTATCCAGCCCAAAAATACGAACGTTTTTAACGCAAACAACCAGCTAGCTATTGAATAAATCGAACATCTATCTAACCAGTGCTAGTGCACCACCCACAACAGAGTAGTATCACTCTGTGATATGTGATAAAGAAGCTTTGGAAAAGTGCTGACAGACTTGACTTGTGGGGAAAGATAGCATGCAATGCTATTGATTGATTGGACCATTATCATTGCACTAATTCAGTGAACAAGCATGCGTATTTCGATCTCCTTGGTACACAGAAAGATCTCAACTGTGACTGTACACGAACTTCTTCTTCTTCTTCTTGCGTTCGCCTGCTATGAATTCAGGCATAGTCAGGGCTCCTGATAAGGAGTTTATAATTAATTTTTGTGTGGAGGACTACTTTCCTTTTTATCAGTGTCCCTCGTCACACACGCCTTCTCGACTTCAGAGGTAGAATGCGCGAAATATGTATCACCGGTGATGGTCACCGATGTAATTGTGAAATTAATGAACTATTTTGTAAGAATGTCATTTTAATCTGCTTAATGAATTGTGATCTGTCAGCGGATTTGCGATCTACTCTTGATTGTCCACTGCCATGTAAGAAATTGAAATGAAGAGAGAACATTGTAAAATTGTCATGCCTTGAAATTTGGTAATATTATTTATTATTCAATTACAACTACTAACTCGCCGGTGTGTGGTGTCGGGGCCCGCAATGCAAGCAAACAATAGTACCACTGCAATCTACAAGACTGATGCAGGAGCTAGGAAGATACCTAGTAAATAAAAGCGTCGCAGAAATCGGATGTGCTGGTCTACTTGTAGGTGCATAACTAGCAAAGCATACAATTGCTCTTATGCTCAGATGACATAAGAAATCACACAGAGTGGTTAAATAGTGGTGGATATGAAGCGTTCGAAGAAGAAGAACAATCCTTAACTTACCAGTCACGCCTGAATAACCACGACCACGTATGTAACTGTGTACGTCTAACCACCTCATCTCTGCTACAACCATCCAGAGCACTGGTTTACCAAAAGTACAAATATCTACATATGTATCTATATATACAAGGGCGTGTTTTATTTCTAACAATCATCTCTATCGCTTCAACAAAAGAAGTCATTGTTTTTAAGTCGCGAGCCAGTTCCCACGCAACTATGAACACTTCCGTTTTGAACTCTGACCGACCCAACCAGGGATGCTTCTCACGCGTGTCCGTGAATGACCCCTTCTGAAGTACCAGCATATTCAACTAACACAATGGACAAGTGTTCCCCAATCCTACTTCTCAAGTGTGAGAGAACTGACACAGATATAGACAACTAACTATAAGTAGTTTTGCCATATTTTCATCTTCCGAGATGAGGACACTTCTCCTATTATAAAATTCCATTTAAATTGTGTTCCATGTATATTTTCTAATGACCTGATCTATCTTATTGGTATCAAATCTCCATAAAATTGCCTGCATGTTAAATGTTTGAAATTAAATTTTACAAGTGAAATTGTCTTGACTGAATCCACACTAAGAGGATTTCTCTCATTTGTCCGTTGGGAATGGATTAAAGAAAATAGTATTTCAACCGAAACATTGGGTACTGGAATAGCAAAGAACTGTACTATCTTCATGATTTCAGAGTACATTTCACTACTCCTAAAGTTTTCAATATATTTAACCACTTCTTGTGCGACGACACTGGATTTTTATAGGTGGGTGTACATTTATCCAGATTGAACCAACTTATGTAAAAAGAGAATATCGCACGAATGTGCGTTAATGTTTTGTTTGCTCTTATGAATCTTAGCAGTTTTCTTCTTCTTCTTCTTTGTCGTCACACTGCTACCGGGTTGTTGCCCAGTGTCGTGGTTTTCTGTTTTTGTCTTGCGCTGTTCTGGTGGCTTGTGTGATTGTTATCTTTGCTCTTTCACAGGATGCTGCCACGCCATCTAACCATCTTAGCAGTTTTCTAAAGATTGTAAATTCTGTTTCCAGTGCCAAGTTAGAAAACAAATTTTACGCAGTTACCACGTCATGTCGCTGAGTGTTAATTTTATTTTGGCTTGTAAAATTGCGGACAAATCTACGATTTTCCAAAATTGTTTGCTGACGCTCAGATTTACTCGTGAAATGATGACGTGTCCGCAAAAACTGAAGACGTATGACAACTCTAACAATAAGTGTACAACAATAGGAGACATAAACAAATCAAACAATTAATTTATATAGGAAAGAATGCCTGAAAATATACTAACAGCAAAATATATGACAACAAAGTAAGGTAAGTTTTACACGGTATAACTACAGACTAATTCGACTTTCAGAGGCATATACGTGTATATGGCCTGTTTTGCCTTTACAGACGGTGAGTTAAGAAAGGATGATGTGCCCTCTCCATTTATGCCTAGCCTGAAGATACGTATAAATGTGTGAATGTGCCTTACTCATTTTTCACAAACCCCCTATCTACCCTACTGTTTCATTCAAAGGAGAGACAAAGTCTATACGTTAGGAATCAAGCAGAGTTTGCAGGGGATGCCAGAAGATGGAATGGAATACACACAAGTCCATCAACTGCCTTAGGGTCACTCACACCGGATTTATGGTCAAGGTTTACTCCTCTAGCCTTCTGCATAGCCGTGTTGACCCACAAGGCAGTGGGGATTTTCTATCAGGGTTGACTCCCCTAGTTTGTAGCTCTTCAGACCCCCCTTCTACAAAGCAGTGGGTTTAAGAGTTGCAGGGGGTACAGATGTTGCAGATGGTACCATCTACTGTCATACAATAGCAGACATCGTCTGATATATATACGATGCCAGATCATATATTTCATCTGCTATTGTATAACAGTAGATGATATCTGCAACATTTGTACTATCTGCAACTGTATATATATATATATATACACACACACAACACATTATGTAAACGTTTATTTATCTTAGTATTTCTCCTCTTTAACATCAAAAGTTGGTTTTGATTGATTGGTTGATTGATTGGTTGACTGATTGGTTGACTGATTGGTTGACTGATTGGTTGATCGATTGGTTGACTGATTGGTTGGTATGGTTCTAGGATGAATAACTCATGTGTGCTACGATCTCTTTCTTACTCTTTCTTACACAGAAGAGATCAGTGTACAGACAGACATAACAGTTTGAAATAGACAAACACTCACCAGTAGTCAGTTCCCTGTCACCTTGCATCCACCTGATTATCGGCCTGGGCTCTCCAACAAAGGTCACGCTCAAAGTGAGAAGCGACCCTAAGGGTAAAGACAGGCTGCTTTGGGTGAAGGACACAATCTTCGGCGGCAAGAACACCCGGCCCTCCAGAGCACGACTTTCAGTTTTGTTGGGAACTGCCAGACGATAAATAAACTATTTTGTAATGTCTGGTATGCAAGTTTACTTCAGACACAAAACAATGATATAGCACTTCTAGCATAATCTAAACAATGCTATAGCTAGCACTCTTAGCATAATCTCAACAATGGGAAAGAAGAATAAACTTGGGAGCCCCACTCAGGGAAAGAATAGAGTAAACTTGGGAGCCCCACTCAGGGAAAGAATAGAGTAAACTTGGGAGCTCCACTCAGGGAAAGAATAGAGTAAACTTGGGAGCTCCACTCAGGGAAAGAATAGAGTAAACTTGGGAGCTCCACTCAGGGAAAGAATAGAGTAAACTTGGGAGCTCCACTCAGGGAAAGAATAGAGTAAACTTGGGAGCTCCACTCAGGGAAAGAATAGAGTAAACTTGGGAGCTCCACTCAGGGAAAGAATAGAGTAAACTTGGGAGCCCCACTCAGGGAAAGAATAGAGTAAACTTGGGAGCTCCACTCAGGGAAAGAATAGAGTAAACTTGGGAGCTCCACTCAGGGAAAGAATAGAGTAAACTTAGGAGCTCCACTCAGGGAAAGAATAGAGTAAACTTGGGAGCTTCACTCAGGGAAAGAATAGAGTAAACTTGGGAGCTCCACTCAGGGAAAGAATAGAGTAAACTTGGGAGCTTCACTCAGGGAAAGAATAGAGTAAACTTGGGAGCTCCACTCAGGGAAAGAATAGAGTAAACTTGGGAGCTCCACTCAGGGAAAGAATAGAGTAAACTTGGGAGCTCCACTCAGGGAAAGAATAGAGTAAACTTGGGAGCTCCACTCAGGGAAAGAATAGAGTAAACTTAGGAGCTCCACTCAGGAAAGAATAGAGTAAAGTTGAGAGCTCCCTCGGGGAAAGAATAGAGTAAACTTGGGAGCTTCACTCAGGGAACGAACAGATTACATTGGGAGCTTCAAGCAGGGAACAAACAGAGTACCTTGAGAGCTTTATCTACGCAGGGAGCGAATCAATTACCTTGAGAGCGAGGCAAGCACTTACCTCAATGCCCCAGAGGCCCCCCAACATAATATATAAATTGAAATAGAACTCACAACAGCTTCTACAATAATAGAGCACTCACCCTCCAAGTTAAGTGTACAATGAGAGGAGACTGTTCCAAGCGTATTTCTAGCCCAGCATGCATAGTCACCAACATGCTCTGTATAAGTCTCTCTCACTGTCAGCTGTGCAAGGACATCAGTGTATACTATCTCCACTTCTTTGGAAGGCTGTTAAGATATAATAAATTATATAGTATTATACAAGATCATGATAACAATTTAGGTTACATTCTGTGTCTTCTTCCAACGCTCCATATCGACCACTTGTTAACCATTCGGTGTGATTTGTGTGTGATCTGAGCCTACGAGCGATTGTACGCTGTGTCAGTTATGTGCCTACAAGTAGGCCAGCACATCTGATTTCTGCGATGTTTTTTATTTACTAGGGTAGCTTCCCTAGGCTGCTATATCAGTCGCCTCTTACGACATGCCCTGTAGGTCGCAGTGTTACTATTCTTCGCACCCCTTGATGGCCCCAGCAACACATGGGCGTGGTTTCTGTTTTAAACCCGGAAAGACATTTTTCACAATACATTTTTCATACAACAAGGATGACTCATCTGGACCTGGAACGCAAATTAAAGCTCCCACCCCTACACTTAACGGCAAGAGTGGACAACCAATTCCATCATTCACCTGGGGAAAGATAATAAACATTGTTCTCATCTTATCGTCAAATCATCAGTTTGCACACATCATCAAAAGCAAGGATGATGAAATGATTAAAAAAAATAGCAGCAACTGCCGAATTTTAGAATTGATGATAAAACTTAATAAGCTGATAGCACAGAACTGATAACAGCAATATCATGACATAAGAGATAAATGAAAGGCAACAGATGGTGACAGCAGACAGGAAGGACATGCTTTGAAATGACAAATTAGTTGGTTTTTAAAAAAAAGCAATATTGTGATGATTGGTTGATTGATTGATAGGACCATCATCATTGCACTTTGGTGAGTAACCATGTGTTCTCCGATCTCTTTCTTACACATGAAGATCTCAGCTGCAGTACACGAACTCCGTAGCACCAGCGAGGTTCCCCGATGTAATTTTGAAGATGGTGACGATATTTTTGTAGAAATTTAATATTAATTTTATGTAATTAATTTTGCACGGGAAGCGGCTTTCCAGCCTGTACTTCTCGATTTTAAACTGTCAATCACATTTAGAAACCCGAAACAGTCTCCGCCTTTCACTGCTATATACTTTCCGAAGACGGAGTTAAAAATAGGCACTCTTTGTTTCTAGGTCAGAAACGTGAATGTACGCCTATAGCAGTGACAGTAGAAATGTATAACGTGTTAACACGTCCTTAGCCAAATAGAGGAGAGATAATAACAGACGTGTTAATGGGTCTATAGCAGTGAATGGGAAAAACGTCTGTACACGTCTTTATCAGCTAAAGGGTTTAAAGCCACTGCTGTATGGTAGTGTTTGCCTTATATCAGTCATGTAACCATATAATTTTAGTCATTATATCAACAAAGTACTGGCATACTGCCATTTTAATTACAATATGCTTCGCCCATGTTCTGTACACTGTATCGATATAATGTAGTCAGAATGAGGTCAAGGGAAGTAATGCATGAAATTACAGTTTCATCTTAGAGCTGTCACGACATGCGTGTACCGTGTGTGTTGTGTCTGCTTTGATCACTTGTAATCAGGGGAATGAACTGGTGAATTATTTACATTGGCAATTTATATGTTCGCTACTTTATGACAAAAGGGAACTCTTAACCTGAAAGAAACTGAAACTGGTACAGGTATGTTGGTGCATGCCCCCGGCATAATAAGACCGACTTCCTTAGACAGGCAATCGAAAATTCATGTTTAATGGGGGCTGATTGGTGTATATATTTGATAGAACACTATGCTTTTTTTTACAATTTTACACAATTTTATGAGTTATGGTTATTTATTGATGAAAAATGTAAATAATACTGATTTTCCTTAATGTTAAACTGAATTTGTCACATAATATAACCTTGATTTAGCGCGTTGTGTTGTTTTTCAAATGAATTAGTTTATATATAACAATACTGGAATACGAAAATCACGCGACAGTTGTATTATTTCCTCGAATTTTTACCTGATCCCGCCGGTCGTATGTTACCGAAGACCACGGCTGGTGAAGCGTAAACGTGTATGTTTATGTGTATGTATGCTAAACAGTACAGAAGAAATATGTCCTTTCTTTAAACCACTAAATCGGGTGTAAAGCCGAAGGATGACTTTATCGCACCGTGTTTGACCCCATATGGCTCGGTCCGTCTCCGTGGAAATGGCACGCCACATCTCTAATGATATTCGCTAGAGAGGAAAACACTACCAATATCTCCATCGACAAACGCACATTAAAACAAGTCAATGACTTTACATTTCTATTGAGCATTTTTTCAGCAAATGGAAGAATAACTAACGAGGTCCAACATAGATGCAACAGAGCAAATCAAATAATAGAGCAAATGGGGCCAATTTTGGAGTGCAACATGTCACAATGGATGCAGGAGAGCATTGTTCAACACAATCTTTCTTCCAACATTATGTTATCAGTGCCAAACCTGGATTAGTTAGTTAGTTTGTTCCTTTCGTGCCAAAGGCGGCACATAGGGCAGAGGTTTTAGGTCTCCATGTGATGCGGTTCGTTGCTAGCAGTTGGAGATCTTGTATGGGTTTACATCCCAATAGTTTACTTTCTTGTTGGATGGTTCTTCGAAGAGTGGTCTTTGGTCTTCTACATTTTCTTTTCCCAACTGGTGACCACATAAGGACTTGTCGATTTAGTCTCTTTTCGTCTGATCTAAGAACATGACCTAAATATTCCCACCTTCGTTTCCTTATAATATTTGGTACGGGTTGTTGGTGTGTTCTATCTCTCACTGTGTTGTTAGAAACTAAATCACTCCATTTGACTGGTAATAATTTTCGGAGACATTTATTCTCAAAGCTGTCCAGTTTCTTATCAATTTTCTTTGTTGATTTCAACTTTCACAACCGTAGGTCAGTACAGGAATCACACATGACCTAAATAATTTAACTTTTGTGCATATACTAAGGTCTTGAGATTGACAGATATTCGTTAATTTAGTGAAGGCACTAGCTGCTATAGCAATACGAGAGTTTATTTCTTTCATCGTGTCTTCGTTGTTTGACACTTTACTAACCAAATATGTAAAATGTTCAACTTTCTCCAGTGTTTGGCCATTTATTACGATGTTGTCGGTCGAGTTTGTGAGGTCCATAATTTTGGTCTTGGCAGAATGAATCTGGAGACCAACCTGGATGCTGACATCAAATGATAGAAAAGAACTAGTCGTGACAGTGTTGAAGTGTCTACGTAGAATGCTGGCAGTAACAAGAAGATACCGGTTTAGAAATTAGTATATCAGTGGAGGAGTGGGTACAACAACAGTGCTGAACTTCATCGGAAGACAACAAATTAGATGGTTCGGTCTCATAAGCAGATTACCAACAGACAGAGTCAGAGAGCATAGCTACTCCTATACAGTGAATACAAAGCAAAAAGACCATCCACACAAAAAGTGGACCTCAGAGATAACAGGCGAAGAAAGACACTGTTTATGAAGCACACACAAAAGCCAGTTCTAGAAATCTCTTCTTTTCCTGAAGCTGTGATGCAAAACAGGATTACAGAATAGGAAGACTTCCTATTCCATGCAGCATGTTCTCACAGTCATAAAAACTCTTAACGAGAACAACTATCAGTCTCAATATATCCTGTTTACAATGGATTCAATAAATATTTCTTAAAGAAACAGACAGAGAGATTTATACCCTTAGCAAGCACGCAGTCACGTTTCCAGGGCTGTATTTACATACAGTAATTTCACTTCAAAGTGTCAGTCTTTAGCAAACTCTTCTGTACCCAAATAACTACAACGCATACACTAAACGTTGTTTATCATCAAAAGCAATGTTTTTAGCAACATGTGGCCATATTTGACGATAATATACTTGCTAGTTGTTTTTTTAAAAGACGACCCTTGTTCTATATGGGTCTCTTTCTTTAAAACAAAAATTATCTTTAATTTGTGAAGCAAAGAAATATATGAATATTTGCATGTTTACTGCACACGTTGCAGGAAGCATGGACAAGACTGTCAACCATGTATTAGCAAGTAGCTTTAAGATTTAACATGAACAATGATATGAAAACTGACAAAACAAGAAGATTCCGAAGGGGTTACGGTGTTTGTCTTGCGTTCAGAAAGTTATGAGTTCAATCCGGATCATTTCACGTGTGCATTTTTGTTCTGGAAGATTACTAGAGTTGTTGGTGACGTTACGGAAGTTCGTGTTTTGTTCACACTCTTAGCGGGTGACTTGCCATGTCTGTCGAGAGAGAGACGGAGCCATATGGGATGAGACGGGACCATATGTGGAAACCCGGTGCAATGAAGGCACTCTTTCGACTTTATGTTCTTTAGTACTATGGTTTCTTTGCGGCTGTATCCGGTTTAACCAATTACGTTCAGTATGTCTTAAACACAGTCACTTAATAAAACCATATCGCAAAAATGCACTTATTAAAGCACTCTCTCAAATTGGCACTTATTAAAACATTCTTAAAAAAAGCCTTTACTAAAAAAAGTATGAAATAGGACTGTATCAACTAGCATATTTGTAAAGGACTGTCTCAACTAGCATATTTGTAAAGGACTGTCTCAACTAGCATATTTGTAAAGGACTGCCTCAACTAACATATTTGTAAGGACTGTCTCAACTAGCATTTGTAAAGACTGTCTCAACTAACACATTTGTAAAGGACTGTCTCAACAACATATTTGTAAGGACTGCCTCAACTAACATATTTATAAAAGACTGTCTCAACTATCACATTTGTAAAGGACTGTCTCAACTAACATATTTGTAAAGGACTGTCTCAACTATCACATTTGTAAAAGACTGTCTCAACCTAACATATCTGTAATTGTCTCAATAAACAGAAATCTGTAAAATAGCTTCTTATTAAAATAGCTTCTCTTTAACGTAGTCTCTAAAATAGCATGTTTTTTTATGTAGTGATTGCCTCAAGTGACATTTTTGAAAGCATTATCTCACACAGTAATTTTTTAACGGATTGCCACAAAGAGTAATTTTTTTAAAGACTGTTAGAAATTGGTATTTTTAATGAACTGTCAGAGTGATGTATTTTAATGAACTGCCTCAGATAAGTATTTTTTAATGAACTGCCTCAGATAAGTATTTTTAATGAACTGCCTCAGATAAGTATTTTTAATGAACTGCCTCAGATAAGTATTTTTTACTGAACTGCCTTAGATAAGTATTTTTAATGAACTGCCTCAGATAAGTATTTTTAATGAACTGCCTCAGATAAGTATTTTTAATGAACTGCCAGATAAGTATTTTAATGACTGCCTCAGATAATGTATTTTTAATGAACTCCTCATAAGTATTTTAATAAACTGCCTCAGAAAGCATTTAATGAACTGCCCAGATAAGTATTTTTAATGAACTGCCTCAGATAAGCTTGAAGAACCCTGCCTCAGATAAGTATTTTAGTGAACTGCCCAGATAAGTATTTTAATGAACTGCCTCAGATAAGTATTTTAATGAACAGCCTCAGATAAGTATTTTAAGAAATGCTAGATAAGTATTTTAATGAACTGCCTCAGATAAGTATTTTTTAATGAATGCCTAGATAAGTATTTTTAATGAACTGCCTCAGATAAGCATTTTAATGAACTGCCTAGATAAGTATTTTCTAAATGAACTGCCTCAGATAAGTATTTTAATGAACTGCCTCAGATAAGTATTTTTAAATGAACTCCCAGATAAGTAATTTTATGAACTCCTCAGAAAAGCATTTTAATGAACTGCCTCAGATAAGTATTTTTTGACGCCCAGATAAGTATTTTTAATGAACTGCTCAGAGTAAGTATTTTAAATGAACTGCCTCAGGATAAGTATTTTTAATGAACTCTTTCTTGCAGATCTGTTCTTTAGACCAATTTAATCACTCTGTAATTGATCTTGACAAGAACGTATACTTGCATTGTTTACCCAAACGCATAGAATTCTACACGTTTAGGACATGTGCATCCGATTTCAGCAAACCTCCTTAGTCGCCTCTTACGACATGCGGGCAGAGTAACAGTGGTTCTATTCTTACACCCCAAATTTGGGCGTAACCATGGGGTTTAATGAACTGTCCAGATAAGTATTTTTTGAACTGCCTCAGATAAGTATTCTAATGAACATGCTCGATAAGTATTTTTAATGAACTGTCTCAGATAAGTCATTTTAACGAACTGCCAGAGATAAGTATTTTTAACGAACTGCATCAGATAAGTATTTTTAACGGACTGCCAGAGATAAGTATTTTTAACGAACTGCCTCAGATAAGTATTTTAAACGGACTACCAGAGATTTATATATTTTTAACGGACTGCCAGAGATATGTATTTTTTAACGGACTGCCAGAGACGGGTATTTTTTAACGGACTGCCAGAGACGGGTATTCTTTATCGGACTGTCAGAGACAGGTATTCTTTAACGGACTGCCAGAGACAGGTATTCTTTAACATCAATAGTTAATTAAAAAAATAATGCTAGTAACTACAGTGTATCTGTCGTAAAATGGAATCTAGTAAGATACGGCATGAGAATATTGTGTTCTTACCTGTAGACTGGCTGTTACATTTGGTGAGCTCATATTGCAAGAGATTTGTGAATAGAAATACCTCAATGATTCGGGTTGACGAGTCAGTCAGTATACATAGAACATGCTATGGATAATTTGCTGCGGTTTCATATCCCCGTGTATTCGTCAGAGATGTTTTTTTATGTTCGATTTATTTTTATCACATCAGAAATTAACTGGGGGATTTTCAATCAATTTACTTCCGTTTTGTGCTAACATTGCGTTAGGGAGGGATGGGGGAGGAATGAAAACAAGACTAACCACGCATTCAAGATTGAAAGGGAAGTGGCATTGTGCTAAAAAAAATAATGATAACAGGTCTGTGATAAGAAGCAACTACAATATTATTTTGTTAAGTATCAAGAGAAAGGGTCAAACGTGTTGGAAAATTTGTATTAAAATGGCGGTTGGTGTTATTCTGAAATGACAAAGATTACGCGCGTCTTGTTTGCAATGTTTACAATAGATTACCACCATTTTCTTCTTCAATGATTCAGTATTGCATTTTGACGCAATGTCATGCAGTAATTATGATTTCAATAGAAGAGAGGAAGAGCTAGATGACATTAGGAGAACAGGATCATTGACATGGCCCATTTTTATCAGTTTATATTTCATGGATACTATATATAATTACAAAGTTTCGATATGAAATTACACTAACAGTAATATGGAATGCTTTTAAATATAAGAGTTACAGAAGAGTCCCCCGTATATCATGGACAGAGAAGGGAACAAGTAGATCTCAAAGAACCAGAAAGAACTCAAAATCAAAGAAAACTGACTGATGCTTGAAATAAGAATGAGAAAATGGAAGTATTTTTAACACAGAAAGAGACATGAAGGGTTGGAGAACAACACTTTGGAAAGAGGCATCCCGGCAAGGAGGAGAAGAGAAAGAGGCATCCCGGGAAGGAGGAGAAGAGAAAGAGGCATCCCGGCAAGGAGGAGAAGAGAAAGAGGCATCCCGGGAAGGAGGAGAAGAGGAAGAGGTATCCCGGCAAGGAGGAGAAGAGGAAGAGGCATCCCGGCAAGGAGGAGAAGAGGAAGAGGCATCCTGGCAAGGAGGAGAAGAGAAAGAGGCATCCGGCAAGGAGGAGAAGAGAAAGAGGCATCCGGCAAGGAGAAGAGAAAGAGGCATCCCGGCAAGGAGGAGAAGAGAAAGAGGCATCCCGGCAAGGAGGAGAAGAGGAAGACTATGGTAAAGATGAATTCAGATTACCGATGATTAGAGCCCCAGGGCTGCAGAGGCGGGACATGAGACAGTTCTCCTTTAAAATAGTCTCAATAGATTATAATAGCTCTTCATGTCTGTTGTTGTTTTTTTTTAAACACAGGAGGGGAAAAGACAGTTTTCTGAATACAAATTAAACTACGATTGTGCACACTGACAAAACGAAACATCAGCTCAGTACTGTCATCAATAACGAAGGCTGAACGTGTTACACGTTTTGAATATCTTTGCTCGGTCCCATGACACGACCCCAACTTGAGTAACCTATAACTTATCTAGTATAAAAATTGTACGGCCCCCAACTTGAGAAATCTATTATTTCTCTAATATGAAAATTACACGGCCGCGACGTTAGTGGCCTATTTTCTATATAGCTCGAATAAACCACCTACGGCCCCATTTTCCATAGTATGAAAATTGTACCCTCCTAACTTGAGTAACCTTAGAAATAGAAATGAGGAAATTAGAATAACAGTCGGAACATCACCTGCTATTAGATTCATTGAAAAACAGAATCAAATAGTTTGGCCACTTGGTGAGAATGAACCCGAATACACCAGGTGCAAGAGCATACAACTTGAAAATGCAATCATCAAGAGGAAGGGGCAGACCAAGAAAAGATGGGTTGATGGAGTTACAGACATCTTAAAACTTCACAATAGCACAGTATATCAAGCGACCAATCATGCACTATCTCAGAAACCGATCATCAGTTAAACCTGCGACGTCTAACTGCAGCAAAAGCAGAGAAGGACAAAGGAAAGAACAGACCCTACTGTCTGAACTGTGCACACAGGACAAGATTTAGGAAATGAGAACAGACCTACTGGCCAAGAAATGTGATTCAGGAGAGCAACCAAATGCAGGGTGTTCAACTTAAAAGCAGCCTATGAATGGAGCTAATCTGGCATATATGTATGGAAATGAGAAGGTTCAGTTATGACGTAGTATAGGTCAAGGTTGTGTAATGGTGTGAAATTGTAGTGCGGGAAGGGGCGATGAACAAATGTGACGTAGGACAAGCTAGTCAGAACCGGTTTAAATAGTACATAAACACAACGCGTTAGGTTATCTGGCAACTTTCGATTTGTCAATGGGGCTGCAATTATCGTGAACACCCTGTAGTTACCTATCAGCAAAAGAAGAGGAACATGAAATCATCAATCAGTAACCCACTAATACTAACACAAGACAACTACCAAATATGAGCAGATCTTTTTCTTCTTCCTCTAACGCTCCATACTGACCCCTTGTTAAACCACTCTTTATGACTTGTATGTGATCTGAGCCTAAGAACAATTGTACGCGGTGCCAGTTATGCGTCTACAAGTAGGCCAGCACATCCGATTTCTGCGCTGTTTTTTATTTACTATCGTAGCTTTCCTGGGCCGATATCTCGTCGCCTCTTGCGACATGCCTTGTAGGTCGCAGTGGTACTATTCTTTGCTCCCTTTGTAGCCCCTGGCAACAAACGAGAGGGGGATTAGAACACGTTATCATTATGTGACCCAGAACAGAATACTACTGACTTCACAGCCACATATATACAATATTAAATATTAGTAATTTGTGTACATATGGACAGAAGTTGAATACATTTGAAAATAGATGTCTGCGAAAAATAATGAATATAAAATGGAACGAATTCAGGAGAAGTGATGAAATCAGAGATATGTCTGGTCAACCACTAGTGACAACTCTTATAAGAGAGAGAAGATGGAGATATGTTGGGCACACCTTGAGGAGAAATGATCAACGAATATCGAAGCAGGCACTGAAGTGGGATGCAAAGGGTTCAAGAAAGAGAGGTCGACCTAAGGAGACCCTGAAACGAACTTTGCTGAGAGAGGCAGGAAATATCGGTCTCAGTTCCATGGAGGAGATTGAGCGAGTTGCCCAGGATAGAGCGGTATGGAGAAATTACTTGCAGGCCCTATGTAACGTATAACGGTACGAGAGGAATTATTATTATTAATATTATTATGACATATGGACAGTCACCACAGACTGCCGAGCACATACTCTCATACTACAGGGTGTTCAAGATAATAGCAGCCTGTGAATGGAGTCAATCTGGCATATATGTATGAAAATGAAAAGGTTCAGTTATGACGTAGATAGGTCAAGGTTATGTGACGGTATGTAATTGTAGTGCGGGAAGGGGCGATGAACAAATGTGACGTAAAACGAGCTAGTCAGAACCGGTTTAAATAGTACATAAACATAACGCGATAGATTATCTGGCAACTTTCGATTTGTCAATGGGGCTGCTTTAATCTTGAATACCCTGTACCACGAATATATATATATATATATATATATATATATATATACTGGAGCGAACTCACTGACATAGAGAAACAAGACGGGAAAGAAAATTACACTGTCTTCTATTTGAGCCATAAAAAGTATATGTGTTGTCGGAGCTCCCAATGAGAGCAAAGAATAGTAAGATTGCGACCTACATGTCGTAAGAAGAGACTGATGTAGGGGCCTAAGGAAACTACCCTAGTAAATAAAAAGCATCACAAAAATTGGATGTACTGGTCTACTTATAACTGGCACAACATACAATCACGCTTAGGCTCAAATTACATAGGAATCACAAAGAGTGGTTAACAAGTGGTCGATATGCAGCGTTCGAAGAAGAAGAATGAGACATAAAAGACAGGTTTATTTTTGAAGTTAAACAGCTCATAATTGTCAGCTTCAAAGCTAAGAACTAGATATTTAAAAAGTCCCTTTAAGAAAGTATGCTTAAAAATACACGTTAAAGAGATTTGGAGACACTAATTAACGGAAGCATCTGCCATCTTTCTTTGACCTCGAGTTCTATCCAGACAGAACTTGAAGTCAAAGAAAGCTGGCTGATGCTACAGATGGGAATGGGAAAATGTTGGTGTTTTTGAAAATGTAGAGACGCGAGGGGCTGGAGAAGACCACCGTGGAAGGGGGCATCCTGGCAGAGAGAAGAGGAAGACCACAGAGAAGATAGATTCAGGATGTAACTGATGGTTTGAACATGACGGCTACAGAGCCGAGACATCTGGCCTATGAGAGAGAGAAATTCTGAAGGACTGTTAAGGTGGCAAAGTTCTTCTCCGGACAGGTTATTTGATGATGATCAGTTATCAGTTATATGAGGACTATCATCATAGCACTCCGGACATGTCCATAGGTGCTCCGATCTCCGCCTCAGCAAATCCAGCAACCCAACACGCCAGTATATGTTGATTAATCAATCTCTTTGCATATTTAGTATGTCGTTCTTTTCGGGCTGCACCAATATTGACACCCATCTCTTTCAATCTGGTCAGCGAGTGGGATTCACAGCCCTGAAACTCCTCTGTTCGGAAAGACTCAATGCGTGAAGAATGTCACTTCGATCCATTGCAGCTCCTCTGATATTGTAGCTAAGCCAGCCAATCTATCAGCTCGTTCATTACCCCTAACTCCTGCGTGCCCAGGGACAAAAATAAAGGTGATTTCTCTGATCATTGTCTGTACCAGTACCTCCACCCAGTTGCGTCTCACCATACCTGATTCGACTTTACGAATCATGCTCATGGAGTCACTGAGTATGAAAACACGAGAGTAATGCCAACTAGTTCACCGCCTCCGTAACCGCCCGAACCTCCATTGTCAAGTTACTTGTGGTTGTTGCGTAGGCCCCACTGGCCTCTCTTATTATTTTTCCTCCTGAGCGTGCTGAAAAGCCCAAGCACAGCGTTGTTGGCGAATGACTGAACCATCTGTGTAAATAACCACATCTGTATCATTGATGATGTCATTCAAGAGAGCCTCCACCTCCACGTTTAGCAGTGATGATGATGATTTAACGGTATAAGGAAGGGGTAGTATTATCGATATAAGGGAAGACTGCAGTAAAACTATGTAGTAATGGCGAAACATAAATTTAGTCACAGATTTTCATTTTATGGCCGTTAGGAATTTATTGACTGATTATATTTGTAGTGTGCCGTTCAAGAAGTGAATTTCTTTACTTCTGTTGTATCCTTTGTTTGATAAAGACCTTTTAGTTGAAACGTTGCTGTGTATTGTTATTGTTTTTTTATTGTGTCAAACCACATTACTTTTTACTTGTTTCGCCTATGGAAGGAGTAGTAATATGTCAAGATTGGAAGACTTGGCATGAGTTGGTATGTCCCATCCGGTGCTTTAAAGGTCATAAGAGATGATGGCAAATATAATACCTCATACATATTTCAAACCTGGCTTGATTTCAACCATGTAACCTCGTTCCTGCACCGTCAAAGAATAGGGAAGGGCTATCACCAAATTCCCCACTATATCACAATATATGAAAAGGGTTCTTTTCATTTCTTTTTTTAAATTTACATATCAAAGACATTGGTCTAAATAACATTTTCTAAAGGAATAAAATTTAACATTTACATATCAAAGACATTGGTCTAAATAACATTTTCTAAAGAAATAAAATTTAACATTTACATATCAAAGACATTGGTCTAAATAACATTTTCTAAAGGAATAAAATTTAACATTTACATATCAAAGACATTGGTCTAAATAACATTTTCTAAAGAAATAAAATTTAACATTTACATATCAAAGACATTGGTCTAAATAACATTTTCTAAAAGAATAAAATTTAACATTTACATATCAAAGACATTGGTCTAAATAACATTTTCTAAAGAAATAAAATTTAACATTTACATATCAAAGACATTGGTCTAAATAACATTTTCTAAAGGAATAAAATTTAACATTTACATATCAAAGACATTGGTCTAACATTTTCTAAAGAAATAAAATTTAACATTTACATATCAAAGACATTGGTCTAAATAACATTTTCTAAAGAAATAAAATTTAACATTTACATATCAAAGACATTGGTCTAAATAACATTTTCTAAAGGAATAAAATTTAACATTTACATATCAAAGACATTGGTCTAACATTTTCTAAAGAAATAAAATTTAACATTTACATATCAAAGACATTGGTCTAAATAACATTTTCTAAAGGAATAAAATTTAACATTTACATATCAAAGACATTGGTCTAAATAACATTTTCTAAAGGAATAAAATTTAACATTTACATATCAAAGACATTGGTCTAACATTTTCTAAAGGAATAAAATTTAACATTTACATATCAAAGACATTGGTCTAACATTTTCTAAAGAAATAAAATTTAACATTTACATATCAAAGACATTGGTCTAAATAACATTTTCTAAAGGAATAAAATTTAACATTTACATATCAAAGACATTGGTCTAAATAACATTTTCTAAAGGAATAAAATTTAACATTTACATATCAAAGACATTGGTCTAACATTTTCTAAAGGAATAAAATTTAACATTTACATATCAAAGACATTGGTCTAACATTTTCTAAAGGAATAAAATTTAACATTTACATATCAAAGACATTGGTCTAAATAACATTTTCTAAAGAAATAAAATTTAACATTTACATATCAAAGACATTGGTCTAACATTTTCTAAAGGAATAAAATTTAACATTTACATATCAAAGACATTGGTCTAAATAACATTTTCTAAAGAAATAAAATTTAACATTTACATATCAAAGACATTGGTCTAAATAACATTTTCTAAAGAAATAAAATTCCCAAAAGATTATATTGCATTTGTCTTCTTCTTCTTCTTCAGACGCTCCATATCGACCACTTGTTAACCATTCTGTGTGATTTGTATGTAATCTGAGCATAGAGCATTATATATTGTGCCAGTTAAGCGCCTATAAGTCGCCCCGGCATCACACGGACAGGATTATATTGAATTCTTCTTCTGCGTTCGTCCTCTATGAATTCAGGCGTATCCATGGCGCCTAGTGTGGCGCTTTTGACTGATTTTTGTGTGAAAGCCTGCTTACCGTTTTATTGGTTTCCTTGTCATACAGGCGGGCCTTCTCCAACTTCAGAGGTATGGGCATTATTATATTGAATGAATAAATCAATTAAAAAAAGCTCTTACCTCTATCTGTTTCTGGTTGAGTAGCCATTTCACTTCTGGTTTTGGATTTCCAGTGATTTGACATCGAAGAACAGCTTTAGAACCATACATTACACATGTATCACGTAATGGTAAGGGAAAACTTGGGGGGCATAACTCTTGGTGTGAATTAGATGTGGATAGTGCTGAGTAAGTAGCGGCCCCTAGAGCTGCTTCTACTACTGTAGTAGTTGGTGGAACTTCCTTGGCATGGCTCAAGTTGGAACTTACAACACCTTTTACAGCACGCGACCTTGAGCTTTTATAGCTGGAATTCAGGTCAAGATCTGTAGGTCGGGATGCTAATGGTTTATAATCCTGAACTGTACTGTTATCCTCATTCAATTTCTGTCTAAACCTTGACCTTCTGGTCAGTTCTGGCTCACTTTCCCTGCTATCTGAAATCATGTTTGTCACCGTTTCCTCAGATTGCCATTGATGTGTTGCCTTGTCTGACTCCAATCTGACATCTGACATAACTTTCATATTTTCATCCCGACTGTTGTTACTTCTAAATCTAGGACTATGTGTAGGTTTGAACTCTTCAGTTTCTGTGCTAGAAACTGGCCTGTTGCCTGCATTATCTAATCCTGTATTGATGCTCCCATCTTTTTGAAGTTGCTTGCGTCTTTTCTTTGAGTATTTTCTGGTTGTGCCAAAGTCATTAGACAAATCTGCAACATCATTTTCTTTCAAATCAGTTACACTTTCTGGCCCCTTTGAAATTTGTGAATAATTGTCTTGTTTTTCATCTGTACTTTCCTTCGCAAGGATTCTCTGTCGACTTCTTGTTTGCTCAAGTTCATCTGAATATGTGCTATATGTTTCATGGTGTTTAGCTTCAAATTTCCTGAACTTTGATGCATTCTCAGTCGAGGTCTCATCTCTAGATTTTTCATACCCCCTTGACTGTTTTATGCCACTTGTTGAGATTTGTATATTTCCATCAGTATCATTTAATTTTGACAAATGTTCAAAATGTTCTTTTATTTCTGAAGTTCCAGATAGGTTGTTCCGGGTGATGAATGAATCGGCTGCTTGACTTTTAATTAGATCTTCAACCTTTCTGGCATGAGATATTTTAGTAAAACTATCCTTATCTTCCGGACGAAGCGTTATATGACAGATTGATTTTTTCATTGTCGACACGATTTTTCGAAATATTTCTGGCATATCCTGAATCAACGGTCACGTTAGAGGCATCTGATGATGATGATGAAATAGAAGCTGTTGATAAAACTGACTCGGAGTCGTCCATGGATGATACAAGAAGTTCATGATGTGGAGGTATGTCAGTTTCGTGAGATGGGTAGAGTGGGATTGATCGAAGATTTTTCTGTTTCATCCATGTTGATCTGCCACTTTTCATGTGAGATAGTTGATTAGTTGTTGGCGATTCTGTGGAAACCTGAACCAATAATTTGTTAGATGATGGTGGTCTGCTAAGATTATCTTCCAGGACTTCCTCCCTCAAGACTTTTGATGAAAGGACATGACTAGAATTGTTAGATATGTTTGATAGTTCAGATTCATCTATCTGATCCACTGTTGAATCTGATCTCCTGGATCTTCTGTCTGTTACTACGGCAATGGAAGTAGCATCATTTAGGGGATCTGAATTGATACTATTGACAGCTGTTCCTACAATGTCTGTGATTATTGTAGTTGGAACATCTACCACAGATGTAGATGGAACATCTACCACAGATGTAGATACCAACTTGGATGAAGTAGCTGCTGTTGTCTCTACTGATAAAGATGCTGCAGGAGATAACATAGATGTTGTTGTCTCTGCTATATCATTGCTTTGCGTTATCACAGTCTTCAATTTGGAGGATCTGTTAGCTTCTTCTGCATCTTTGACTGGTTTTGAATTAAGAGTCCTCTCATTAAACAGGCTCCTGCTTTCCTGCTTCAAGTCACCAGTACCATACTGCCTTCTATGAGTATGGTCTAATCTGGAAGTCTTTGAATCGTGTGATGCTACAAGTGAGTCGTCACTAACTCTTATATTTGTGTTGGCTTTAGAAACAGTTTGTTCACTTTTGTTTGTATTTTTATAAGTAGTACCAAGCTCAAATTTTGAGATGTTTTTGCTTTCTTGTGTAGACTCTGCCTGTTTGATGTTTTTGGATGGCATGTGACTTACCCACTCTGGTCTTGTTTTATCTGGATGGCTTCCTGCTGTATTGTTTGCTTTAATTTTGGCTTCAATGCTATTCACAGGTTTTCTGTTAATCCATTCTGGTTTTTTATCCTGTTGATTCTGAACAGTCTTAGCCGCTATCTTGTTTTGTCTGGATGCATTCCCCCTAGTCTTGATTTCAGAAACATCAGCTTTCACTGCACTGTTTTCTGGTTTTTTTATATTCCTGTCAAACAGAATGTCAGCTTTCGTTGTTTTGGGTGCAGTTTCTTTTTTATTCCTGTCATGTAAAATGTCAGCTTTCACAGTATTTATTTCGGTGTCTTTTACATTTCTGTCAAACAGAATATCAGCTTTAGCTGTTTGGAATGTCGTCTCTATTAGACTTCTGTCATGCACAATCTCAGCTTTCACAGTTGTGGAATCTGTCTGTTTCAAGTCTATTTTGGTGTTCTTATAACCATTGGCAAAGACCTCTTCTTTCTGAATAACATCTGAAATCTGCTTCAAGTCTGCTGTTTCAGTTTTCTCCGTGATTTTATCCAAGTCCTGTACTGTTTTCAGTTCATCTCTTTTAGTCAAGGTAACACACTCAGCACGATGAAGCACATTTTTCTGTGAGTTAGTAGGTAAATTTAGTGCCACATTCGTTTCAAGTGAATGTCTCTTCTGTTCTAACCTGTTTTGAACTTTATCCAAATAGGATTTTCCACCACTCTCCAGGATATCACTATTGGAGTTTGATTTGCCTATTGCTCCTAGCATTTTTCTGCCCCCAACTTTTTCTGAGGATGGTGCTTCTGCTGCCTTCCAGTGTTGGATTTTGTCTGAAACTCTCCCAGAATTGAACTCACTTGTTTGCGATTTTGTTTCAATGAGATCTTTTCCAATTGCAACAGCTGGAGCAGGCGATGTATGAACCACACTTGCATTGCTGTGTTTAGAATCTTTCAGAGATGCTTCAAATTTTGCCCCTATTCCTTTAGACTTACTGTAAGTGTTTGTTTTTGGTACAGTAGTTGCAGATGACTTGTCATACTTTCCAGATATTGTTTTAATTTTGTTGTTCTGAACTGGTTTGTCATATTTTGAATGTACTTGCTGGTTCTTATGTTTTGTATCATATGTAGGTTTAAGATTGTCTGTTGGTGCCACCGTTGCATTGTTTGATGTTTTGATATTTTTCTGTGAAATGTCTTGAATTGATGATGGAAACAAGTCAGATAAAACTGTACTCTTAGGTCTGTCTTTCACTCTTCCCGCACTTAATGAGATCTGGGATTTTCTCCATTTATCATCATTTTTGGATATAGGTTTTAACTTGATGTCTGCAAAGACACATTCCATTGATGCAGACATGAATTTATTCTTAGTCAAACTAGACCTGTTCTTATTTGCAGTAGGTTTAAGTTTGATATTCCGGAAATCACCACCGGTTGAGGACGATGGGTCAGATTCTTCAAAAGAATCAAAATTAGATGTGCTGTCAGACTTGGAATCTAGAGAATATTTAGAAACTAATTTATTCTCTGATAACGATGATTTGTTGCTGCTCTTATTCATGCTATCTGTTGTATCACTCATGTTTTTCTCATCTTGAGTAGAAGTGTCAGGCCATATGCCTTCTTGTACATCTTGCACATCCCATGGTGCTTTCTCCCATGTGAAGATAGATCCAAGTGATTGTAATGATTGTCTATAACCATCAATGCTGGAATTCTCTTCTGTGTGTACTGATCCTCTTTTACTGTCAGATGTTTTTGTAAATACATCATCAGTATTTTCTTGTTCTGTGTTTGCGTTATCAGCCGTGGGCTGGTCAGGAAGAGAACCTGGTGTAGATATTGAGTGCGGCCAAGAATGTAACCGTGGTGAACCTGATGTTCTTAATGGCATCGACACTGAGATAGATGTCACTTCAAGTTTTAATTCTTCTTCCATAGGCGGTGTAAATGACATTTGAGAAGTACAATCATTGACATTGACATTATTAAACTGCAATGTGCTTTTTTGTTGAGATTCTGACGACTTTGGTACCAATTTCTCAGTTTCCAAATGCAGTATATTCCTATCACTCACACAACTTTTCGAACTAAACTGATTTAAAGCATATTTAGAAACAGTACTTGATGATACTAAACTCTGTTCTTGATTTTGACCAAATTTAGTAGCGCTACCCCTTCTACCACGCACTCTTGATTCCAAAACTTGTATTTCACTTTTGAATAAAGTTGCACCACTTTTAGTAGCATCGCAAGGTTCAGATTTATGTTGTTCTTCAACATCATCATTCAAGTTATCAACTGTAGAATGCTCTTTTGACATGTCTATTATCTCAAACTGATTAGTTCTTGTGGTTAAAATATTATTTTTTAATGTTACATCATCATTATTTTGCTTGCTTATCAATTCTCTGACAGATTTACCTGAAGATGTTGCTTGAATTTGTTGCACATTTGATGAAGCTTTGTCAAAATTTGGAACAGAAAACAGGGAGTGGGTAGGATTTTTTCTACTTCTTCCATCACGTTTTTCTGTTAGTGAAGGTTCTACAGTAGATTCTGATGAAGACTGTATGTCAGTGAGATTCAGTTGATTAGATGTCAATCCATGCTCATTGACAGTTCTCTTGTAGTTTCTCAGTGACTGGTTCTCAATCTGATGGTTAGTTGATGATGTTACTGATGATGTGATGTGAAACACAGATGAAAATTCTGCATTCTTTGATAACTCTGTATTAGACACCTGGGTAGTAGGTATATTTACTAACTCTTTGTTTTCTTTCTTGTGAATCTCATTGTCTAACTTAGGATCCAATCGATGTTTAATTTTATTCTGTGATAGAACTTGTCTGAAATCAATATTCTGTGACACGTCAGATTTTGCTGACTGAGGAGGTATAGACTTCTCTCTTTGCTTCAGAACACTTCTAAAATCAGTCACATCTGTATTTATATTTTTCTTTCCTTCAGCTTTTTGGTAACTTTTGTTTACAACAGGTTGGGTAGCAGTGATAGTTACTGGAAGATTTGATCGTATTTCTGATTCTTCCAAAGGTAAATTATCAGTCTGTTTTATTGTAGACATATTTAGTTGTTTAACATCACTTTTACTATCATGGCTGCCACTTTGGCTATCAGGATGAGACCGGTGCTTATATTGAATATGATTACTAAGTTTACTATCCTGTGTTTGTGTTTGAACAAAAGCTGTTGATTTCACTCCCACTACAGTTTCAAATGATGTTTTATATGCTGTTCTAGTTGTTAGTGTTTCTCCTGCTGCACAATCAGCTATGTCTTCTTTGTCCTTCAACTTTTGATGCTTGAATTTCTGTGATATTTCTTGTGGAGCAGATAGGTTTTCTTCTTTCAAAGTATGCCTCCGGTCTGTTTGTGATGTTGAATACAAACCATCAATGTGAGAAGGCCTGAAAAAAGAAACATTGTAGCACATTAGATAAAGAAATCTTATTTGTTGCTTCAAACATTTGATATATTGATTTATAGAGACCATCATCATTGCACTTCAGTGAGCAACAATTTGTGCTTGTATCTCTTTCTTACACAGGAAGATCTCAGCTGCAGTGCACAAACTGCAAAGCATCTGCGATGGTACCCGATGTAATTTAGAAGATGGTGACAATGTTTTTGTACACATTTTATTTTAATCTTTCTAATGAATTTCAACATTTATCTTATGTTACCATCAAAACAAGGCAATGGAAAAGCATATACATGCTTTTGAATATAAAGGTTGCAGAAGAGTATTCTGTATATCATGGACACAGAAGAGAAGAAATAGATATATCTAAAAGAAACTCATAATCAAGAAAACTGGCTGATGCTACAAATAAAAAAAAAATTGAGGTATTTTGGACATATAGGAAAGATATGAAGGGTTCGAGAAGACCATTGGAGGAGGTAAACTGGCAAAAAGAGGAAGATCGTGGAGAAGATGGATTCAGGATGTGACCCATGATTTGATGACTTTCTGCAGAGACAGAACATCTGGCCTATGACCCCATGCGTCTTTTAATGTGTTCATTTTTTAACCTTTTGCAATAAGTGTCTCTTTTCTACTAATTCCACTCATTTTCCTCCTTCATGCACTGCAATTCATAATCTTCTGCTCTTAGGAATCAGCTTTAAGGTCTGATCAAGTATATCCCGCTTGCACATATTCTTATACCAAAGTAGAGGACTGCTCAAAGATCTATTGTACAATTCTCCATAATGACAGTCTTTATGCATTCTAGCATCCTCAATCCTCTGAATGTCCACCTATGAAAACTGAGGATGAAAAATATTGTTGTAATAATTCCTTTTCCAACATCTCATTGTTGATAATCTTATCTTGCCACTTAACATCAAGAAGTCTTCAAAGGCACAGCATATGGTAGTTGTTTAGACAATTCTCCTGATGTAAGTAAGCCATGTTTTACTGCCAGATAGCGAAGTCCTCACAAGAGCAAAGATCCCAGCGTCAACACCCTGTTGCAGAAGGCCCAAGTGAGATGGGTCGGTCACGTTGCTCGGATGCCTGATAAACGCATTCCAAAACAGTTGATGTATGGCGAACTTGAAGGGGGTAGATGTTCAGCTGGTGGACAGAAAAAACGCTTTAAAGACACTCTTAAATTGTCTCTGAATTGCTTCGATATAGATACCACACGCTGGGAATCGCTTGCGTAAGATCGGCAAATGTGGAGCTGTAACAACACAAGAGGAACTCGCACAGCTGAGAATCTGCGTGCCGTTGAGGCACAGAGAAAACAAGCTGTGCGAAAAGACAGAACACACAACATGCACATGTCTTAACCTTGATTATGTATGCCCCACCTGTGGTAGGGGATTGTGTTCTAGGATTGGGCTCTACAGTCACCTCCGCACACACCAAAGAGGTGCAGCAGAACACGTCTGAGACTGTTGTCATCATCACTCGTTTGTCCACTATGGGTTCAGGTGTAGTCATTGCGCCTAATAGGGCACATCTGCCTTGTTGTTGTGTCCACAGTATCCCTTGCTTTCCTTATCATTAGTGTCCTTCACCATTCAGGCAAACCTTGCTCCAGCTTCAGAGGTAGCAAATATATTATTGTTAGTTGGTTACTAATTTAATTATTGGTTACTAAACTGACGTCATTGCACTCGGGCAGACCCATAGGTGCTCAGTCTTCCCAAACAGATATCGAAGAATGCATACTGATGGTTCCTGTGGCTTGCTGATTAAACACACCTCTCACTCTGCCTCTCAGGCATCCAGTTGACTTGAACAACGGGTAATCCAAACTGCCAAATCGCTTGATCGATTCAACATCGATTTTAGTGTCCTCATCCAACAGACATCGCAAAGAGACCAAGAATATCCCCTTATCCATCTTCAACTCCCCAACAATCGATGCTGTTGATGCAAGCCTGTCCGCTCTCTCATTACCGTAAACACCTGCATGCCCAGGACAGTATATCCACGTAAACCGCTGGAGGTTAGAAACTTCTATAGACGACATCCACTCACACCGAAACCTGCCCTCCTGGATCTTGTGAAGCATCGACTTATTATTTATATTATTGTTAAACTCATAATACAACATCTGCAAACACCAAGTTTGCATCTCTCAATCACTACTATAATTGCAACAATGAGTCAATTCTCAGACTGAGATGGTATGACAGAGTTGCAAACACAGACCTGTAGATAAGAACGGGACAAGAACTCATGATGACCCAGGTTAAGAGGAGAAAATGGCAATGGGTCGGGCAAACCCTAAGAAAGACACTACCAAGTGTCACTAGACAAGCATTTGAGTGGAACCTGCAAGGAAAATGGAAAAGAGGGTGTCCTAAACAGACCTAAAGACATAGTATTCTAGAGTAACTGAAGGGTGTTCGACTATCCTGGGAGGTCATAAAGAAAACAGCCAGAGACCAGGAAAAGTGGCTAACAACTGTTGGGGTACTATGCTCCACGAGGAGCGGAGAGGAATAACTAACTATAATTGCAACAAATATATTAAGAACGGGACAAGGACTCATGATGACCCAGGTTAAGAGGAGAAAATGGCGATGGGTAGGGCAAACCCTACGGAAGACACAGTCAAGTGTTACTAGATAAGCACTGAAGTGGAACCCGCAGGAAAAATAGAAAAGGTGACATGCTAAACAGACCTGGAAACGAAGTCTTCTTGAGGAACTGAAGGGTGTTCGACTATTCTGGGAGGCCATAAAGAAAACAGCCAGAGACCGGGAAAAGTGACAATCAACTGTTGGGGTCCTATGCTCCATGAGGAGCGGGGAGGAATAACTAACTATAATTGCAACAAATATATTAAGTTAACAAAACCAAACTAAAGAAATATATTTCCAGTATTTCCCTACCTTAATTGCACAGTTCCTGCAGCCTCATGTTCTCTGGACTGTTGCCCACAATCCACAAATATGCTACACACATGTGATAAATCACCTTCTGTGCTGTGTAAGTGGCATATATACTCTCCTGCATCTGTTTGGTTTGCTTTGTAAACAGTCAGCGTATGCTGATCCTGAATTTTAGTTATCTGTGTTGAGATAAGTTTGTCTCGCAGGTTATTAATCATTTGTCAAGGTTTGTACACATGGTATTGTATGGCTGTGAAATGATATATGGTTGGAGGTACAGTATACGTTATCAAGGCTTTTAAAATGTGAATATATGGAAGAGTAGGTAAAAGAAAAAATTCAGAAGTGTTATGTCATGTACAGAGCCACAGTAACGTAGTTGCTAGTAAACTGGCTTCTTAGTACCATGGTCTGGTTCAATACTACAGTTGGTATGGAATATTTTCAGACTGCAGCGGATCTCAGGTCAATTCAGTCTCAACTAGGTACCAGGAAAAGAACTAGGAAGTCAAGGCGATCAACATGATGTTGACCACATCACTCATCATGTACAAAGAGTCAAACACTCTATGGGGCCTAACACCCTATTCCTTAACTCTTAGTGGACCAGGACAAAATCCATGTTTTTACAAGCCATTTCATTTTAGAATAAAAACGCCCTTGTGGCTCCTGGTAAAAGGTGTCAACCCAAAGCCATGTAGTGTGGCGCTTGGTCCACAAGGAGTTAATATACCTCAGGGTATGAAGAAGTGTTCCTTTACTTTTTATCTTGCATAAGTAGGAGTGAATAGAGAACTACTCAAAGAAGAAACTAGTTTATTTTTGTATTTTGGTCACATCAAAAGATATGGCACATTGTTGAAGACCACATTGGAGATAAAACATCTGAGGGCAAGACAGCAAAGAGAAGACAGAGATATAAATGGAATGAGTACATCAGGAGCTGCAAGGGTAGCAGCCTGTGTATTATCATATACAGCAAGTATATGATGGTACACAAGTATATAGCAAGTGCCTAAACATTGTGGGATGGATTAGCGTAATATGTAAACATTCAAGTGGACTTCTTCGAATGCTCCATAACGACCAACTGTTAAGTCACTCTTTGTGATCTGAGTCTAAGAGCAGTTGTACATTGTGTCAGTTATGTGCCTACAAGTAGACCAGCACATTCGATATCTGAGACACATTTTATTTAATAGGTAGCTTCCTAGGCCCCTACATATCGCATTTCACATGTAATTATTTTTTGCAACTCTGCTTTGCTTATTGTCCATGTTTGGCTCTGGTAACAAAGAGTAGTCATGACAATGATGTTGATCATCCATTGTTTAGTTGTCAGTAAATTTTTGGGTGCCATAACAATTCAATAAGTTTGTTACAGGAGAATTAATTACAAACCAGTTCAGCTAAGATATGTGGCATAACTTTGTTTTCAATATATTGATCTAATGACTACAATAGTTTAACTAGGACATGAGAAGAAATGAGGGGAAATAGTTATAATTAACCAAGCTGCAAGGGTCTCTGTTGACTGGGTGATGCGAAAATGTTGCAGAGGCGAAACTGGCATCAATTGGGTAGAAAATAGTCAACTAGAAGATTTGGATTTTGCAGATGATATTGCCTTGTTAAGTAGAAACAACCAAGATATTCAAAGAAAACAGACAACTTGTCAGTTTCTGTTTTATAGCATCAAAAGTTGGACTGCAGATAAGCTATGAAAAACAAATATAATGAAGACACCTATGGCAAGTAATGCAGATATCACACTGGAATCTAAAATGATAAAAATAACAGAGCAGTTCACCTATTTGGGAAGCAATTTTGATTGCACAGGAAATGTTAAAAAGAAATTATAATACGAATTGGCAAAGCAACATCAGCTTTTAAAAGTCTAAATAAAATATGGAACTGCAAGTTATATAGTATTAAAACTAAATTACGAATTTTCAATTCAAATGTTGTATCAATCCTAACATATGCCAGCGAGAGTTGGAAAATGACTAAAGATATAGAAAGCAAGTTGAATGCATTTGAAAATAGATGTCTGCGAAAAATAATGAATATAAAATGAACGAATTCAGAAGTGATGAAATCAGAGACATGTCTGATCAACCACTAGTGACAACTGTTATAAGAAAGAAGATGGAGATATGTTGGGCACACCTTGAGGAGAAATGATCAACGAATATCAAAGCAGGCATTGAAGTGGAATGCAAAGGGTTCAAGAAAGAGAGGTCGACCTAAGGAGACCCTGAAGCGAACTTTGCTGAGAGGCAGGAAATATCGGTCTCAGTTCCATGGAGGAGATTGAGCGAGTTGCCCAGGGTAGAGCGGTATGGAGAAATTACTTGCAGGCCCTATGTAACGTATAACGGTCGAGAGGAATTATTATTATTATTATTAAGAGTCTCTGTGGCATAGAAGTTAAGTGCTCGGTTCACTTCTGCGGAGCCACCGTGATATTTATCCAGAGATCCCTGAGATTGAGTTCCTAGTCCTATTGGAGACGAACAATAAAGCACAGATCCTGTGTTCACGTTGAGCACGTAAAAAAAACCCTTCGCAGTTCAAAATTGAGAAGAGCAGGCTTGAAAGCCACTGCCTGGGCAAAAGTTGCAGAAAGATTAAAAAATAAAATTCCTACAAACTATTTTCAACATCTTATAAATTACATTGGGGACCCTCACCGATGCTACGAAGTTCACGCACTGTCGCTGAGATCTTCATGTGTAAGAAAGATATTGGAGCACCCATGGTTGCACCAAAGTGCAATGATGATGGTCCAATCAATCAATCAAAGCTGCAGGTCTGAGAGGTAAAACTAATTAGGTTATATGAAGTATGTATATACAAAATATTAACAATGGAGACAGACCTTGTACTTGTGGCTATTAGATATGGCAACATCTCCTCTTTCCCACACTACAGTGGGCATAGGCTGTCCTTTTACTTTGCAGGAGAAAGTCACAGTCTCCCCATCTTGCACAGTCACTGTCAGGGGAGAGGATACAAAGCTAGGTGCCTCTGGATGTTCTAATTCTGAATATTAGGATGATTTATAAACAATGATGAATTAGAAAAATGCAAAAGTTAGATTTTAAAATATACAAATGAAAATTATATATATAGTTTTTGCAGATGGTAGGGTAACAAATGCCTATCACTTCACATTTTTTGGCAAAAGTATGCAAGAGGTAAGAAGGTCAGTTGCTTTCTTCACTGTCAGGTGTGGAAAATGAGCTCAAAACATATATAGTTATGTTGTTTAGTCGTTTCCTGAAGTGTCAGATTTGATAAGTAAATGCTTTTCACTTTGCGCTAATACATATATGTAATGCTGTCTTTTTTTAAAAAGAATTAAGTGTTTTACGTATATTTATGTAGCAATATAAGCAAGCTGTAGGAAGACACAAATGTCAATGCTCGTTACACATTACTCAGACAATCATTTTATATCTTTATATGGTACCTTGACCTCGTGACTCAACGCACTACATTCCAATCAATGCTTCTTAATACAATGTGTTCTCTTGCTCCATATTCTATAAGTGTGTGTGTTAAATGTATGTCGTACACAGCACTAACTTTTCAAATCGAGAAGAAAAGGTTTGTAACAATGCATGTAACTGATGTTCGACAACTGAGAAAAGGAATGAACTCAACTACCTCCAGCATATTTGGGTTCGAATGTGGAAGTTATCTTCCTCTTCTTTGCATTTGTTTTTATAAAAAGTTAACCCTCTTGGATCTGTGCTGTTTGCTATTAGAACGTGAATATGATGCATCCCATCTCAGGCATGTAGGACAGATGCATCCTAATTTCGGCTCAAGAAATGCACAGCAACACGTATTTGACACCCTACAATCTGCAAACACTATGGAAAATTTTCAGAATTTTTTTTCACCCACATATAGCATAACATATATCACATATATCCGCAGTGTTAGGGCAAATATGGTGAAAAGAATGAACCACTGTTACCTGCCATGCATGTCGAAGGCACAAAGGAGGTTTGGCTGAAATGATGCATTGTTCTAAACGTAGAAGTCTATGCTTTAGGCCCACCAAACAATGTGCAGACGTATACACGCTTCTTGGCAAAGATCAAACATATCACAAAGAGTGATTAAAATTGGTCGTAAAGAACGAACTCAAAGAAGAAGAAGGAGGAGATCACATATAACAGTTCAGTAATGAAGCTTATGATAAGTGTACATACAAATAAAAAAGCATAGAAAAGCTATGTGAATACATTTGTGATCATTAATTTTATGTAGTTGACATCCTACAATCTGCAAAAACTATGAAAAATTTTCAGTTTTTTCCTTCCACATATAGCATAACATATATCACATATAATATTTCAGTAATGAAGCTTATGTGTATATATAAATAAAAGAAAAGCACTAGCAAAATGTATGAATACATTTGGATCATTCATTTATTAGCATTCTTTAAACTAGAAATGTTAATTTTTCTTATCAACAACATCAGACAAGGACAAATTCATTTATGCTTAGTCCTTCAATACAGCAGCAATCTAAATGTTTTAGTACTCATTGTACACAAGTGATGAGGTCTGGTTTCTTCTTGTTCTACAGACAATACCTGCAAACTTTCTCTCAGCCTGTGACGCTACGCACGTCATTCTTCTGTTCATGTGGCTCTATTGTGTTTCAGTTGTGTTTCAGTTGTGATTCATTACTTTTAGTTCCTGCTCTACTGTTCTTCTCCAAGTCATTTTGGGTCTTCTGTGTTTTTGTTTACTCTCTGGTAGTTCATCTCAGGCAGTTTTTGGCAGGTTATCTATGTGATCCATGTCCTATCCATTTCTATTGTCTCTTTTGGATGATGGTGCTCATGTTCTATTGTTCACACTATGCAAACATTTCTTGGTTAGAGATAGTATTTGACCAGAACACAAGTAAGATATTTTGCAGACAAGTTGTATGGAAGGCAGAGAGTTTGGAAATATCCTATTGTGTTATTCTCCAGCATTCTGATCCGTTTAGTAAAGTTGATTGCACACAGAGTCTGTATATATTAATCTTGGTTCTGATGCTGTGTTGGTCTATTTCAGACTATCTGAAAGTCATGAATGCACTCTGTGCTTTACTAAGCCATTTGTAATGTCAGATCCAGCTTTTCTTTTGTGGCTGATAACACTTCCAAGATATATGAAAACTATGTTATGTGATCAACGTCATGGCACAGTGGGCATTCTCATACGTGCTTCATCCTCCGCTGCAACAGCCATCCCAAAGTCCATTTGCTGACCATACATTTATATGAAAGTAGAACCAGCACGTGTGTCTACGATTAATTTCCATTTCCATCATGAAGTTAAATACCTCTGACTTTGTTTTGCATATATGGAGCAGAGAGCATTTGTTATGTAAACTCTGTCCAAGCTTCTTCCACTTGCAATGGGTGCTGTTTCGGTTAGGTCTATCTGTTCGCTTCATTTCCTTTCTGTGAAAAACTCTCGGTTCTGTGCAAGTTGACCGGCATCAGCAGCAGTCATTCTTAGATCTTCAATGGGGGTGAAAGGCGCAATTCTAGGGACAACGTCGTGCCAAGTTTGTGAGCTGGCACTATTCAAGATCCTACCCCACCTCCACGTGGTGACCCTAGAAACAGACAGTGGATCCTGTCTGGCTAAGCGGGTAGGGATCAAGGGAGACCTACAGGTAGTGTGTAGTAGAAGCACAGAAAAGTAATCCCTGAACAAAATGCATGCATCTCCTGTCAAATGAAAAGTTGCCCAAATTGGCTTCCTTGACCATTCTGTCGTGGGAGCTGCTATCTCAATTGCCATGCTTTTTACACTAGAACAGTGATAGACTTTACTAAATCGATATAAACAATGGTAAAAGATTAACATGTGAAGCAAGATAGTTTTGCAAAGCACGGCAACAGACTAAACCAATGTTTTGATCAATATATCTTCATCAAGAACAGAACTAAATAATAATTTGTATTTTAATCTGTTGCCTTTGTGACAAAGAAATATTATAAATAAATGCAGCATATGTACCTCTCACTTCCACAAAGCAAAATGTATCTGTGTCACCAAAGTCATTATATGCCTCACAGACATATTCTCCTGAGGACTCTGATGTTGCATTGAGCAGAGTTAGTGTGTGTACTTGGCCAAGGGAAGCCAGCAAGAAATGTGGGTTGTTGTGAGTAATCTCCACATTGTTGTGATACCAGAAAACTCCAACAGGTGGCGTGCCTTAGTGGAAAAGTGAGGTAAGCACACAACTAATAAGCTAAATGGCTTATAGAATAAAGCAGGCTGATTGATATACTTAGCAATGTTAGTAGTCGAAGTTTGTATAAAGATAATGTGCAGTGATGTTATAGTTCATTCCAAAATTCGTGAACATTTTTACAGACCAATATAGATCTATTTGACAGAAATTATTGATTTTTATATAGGTAACAGTGTTGACCTTCATAAAGTATTTTATGCCCGCCCAAACCTTTAGTGCTCTAAGATTTTCATTATATGTTAATAGTAAAATAACAGCGATGTTGATTTGGTATACGTGTAGAAGTTTAACAGTACGGTGGTCAAGTTTTCTTAAAATTATGCATTTGATTGCTCCACATGCAATTCTGCACAAGTGCAAATCGAGAATCCTGTGGAATTAATCATTTCACACTGTATCCGAAAGATTGTCATTGGCGTATTTCACACCCTTTATTTTCATTGATAGAAGTGGAAGGTATCATTTGTTCACTATGTCACATTGCTTTTTACAATATGTCATAGGGATACGCCTTTGCAAACATTCGCCACTATTTTGTGTATTATTGTAAATTCTAAACTTTAATGATCATTTTGTTGTGCTTATGCAAAATTATATAACAAAAACTTTTTTGGATCAACCAAGCTACTAATTAGTTAAACATGAATTTGTAAGGTTGTGAGGTAAATAAGACTGCCTGCAAAATATTACTTTTATCCATCCGGTAGATTTCGTACAAATTAAGCCTTAGTGTGTTCACAAATTTTGGAACGAACTATAGTATGTATAATTTCCGATGTTCAACAATTATGCTACAATAATGTGCAGTAATGTTAGTAGTCTAAGTTTGTATACCAGTGCTGTTCAATGCGGTGCCTGCAGGCATCATGGTGATCATGTCATACATTCACTGTGCCCTATTTTACTTTGCCGGCTTTAACATTAATCAGATTTCTCAAGTAAAACACAATTTTTCTGTTTTTACATCCCTCCCATGAACATGATCTTTCCGCTTTTGCAATCTTGTTTTCTTTCATAACAATCCTACTGTCCCTTAGCTCCACCTGTTGCTCTTTCATTGGATAAATGGTCTTCGTCTCAACATTACTCTTGTTTTTATTAGTAGTAGTAGTATTATAACCATCACATGGGACACGCAAGTCCACAACCATCAGTCAGATATGCCAGAATATACTTCTTCTTCCTCGATCGCCAGCTGTCAATTCATGTGGAAGTCATGATGCCTGGTATTGCACTTCTGACTGATTTTTGCATGAGGCCAGCTTACCATTTGACTGGTGTCCCTTGCCAACTGCAAAGATACTTGAAGCTTAGATCCTTCAAGTGTGATCGTTACAAGAAACCTGTGGTCTGGTCCACTTGCCTTGAGTCCTCATACCCTCAGTACTTTTACGGCCAGTGTTAATTAGTGAAGTCGACTTTCTAGGATTTCCTGCCTTTTTCTGCCTGTAGTGTGGTCGTTCTGTACGCATCATATAATAAACACTCTTTAATTATCTTTTTAATGCTATATCTGACTTGGATCTACGCCTAAGAGCCCCCGTATATACAAAAACATTGGACAGTACTGCTGTATACTTTAGTTTAGCCATCGGATCATCATGACTGCACATCGAACCCAATAGTCACTAAGTGTTCCAATCTCCTCTAAAGTAGTATCTCAGTGTGTGGCAACTAACAAAACCAGTTCTATGTTGGTTTAATCTTCTTTTTTTTGACTTCCAGAATAGCCCTTCTGAGTATCTACACCACATTTGATTTGGTATTCTTGCAGTCTAGTTAGTGTTGCAGATTCACCATTATTTCTTGAATTGCTTACACATCTCTCCTTTAGGGAGTTCAAAATATCAGCCTGGTCCAATGCTTGTCCGTTTCTACTGCAGCCATATCTTCAAGACTATCAAGCATTCCTTCCTTTACACCTGCATGCCCTGGCACAATTAAAAAAACTGACTTTTATCAGCCTAGACCTCTTCATAGACTCCAACCAGTATTTCTGAGCTCAGCTCATCTCAATCTTCCTGAGCATACCCATTGAAACACTGAGAAAACATGCACTCCAGCCAGACCCTCACTTTAGTTGCTGCCATGATCTCCATAGTGAGACTACTTGTAGTTATGGCAAAACCACCATCACCTTCCTTCCTAACATCCCCTCTGACTTGAACAGTGAAAGTCTATGAACTCTGCATGCGCAACTGTGTAACTAACCCATCTGCAAGTCCTGACGGAAATTTAAATGCTCATTTGTATCCTACAATATCATAACAATTCCACCAACTGTTTGCGTAATGAAACTAGAATTTAAAATTTATAAAAAACTAGAAATGTAAATAGACAAAGTAACTAATGCTCTATCTAATGGTAATGAAGGAAGTAAATCAAGCATATCTATGCAGCTAAATTTAATGGGACTACAAAATGGCAAGCAAATATATTTCAATTTATATTCAAGAGAAACATATGAGCAGTGAAAGAATCAAGCACAAATTTGATTATTAAAAAGATAGATACTATATATTCAGCAATATGTGGCATAATTAGTTATCTTCTTTATTAGGAAATGTGAGCGTCTGTAGCTCAAGCGTGTAAGCTCGATCACAACCCAAGCAAACCTGGTTCAAACTCAGCAAATTCATTTCCGTGTGATTTTTACAAAAGGATAAAAATAAACCTCACCATTCAGAAAGCAATGGCAAACTACTGAACGTATAAGTGGTGCCTAGAAAATCAACGACTCATTTACTATGGGTGATGGCTACGTCCTATAAAGGATATACGCGATTTTCATTCGTTACTAGAAAATACCCGCCAGTGGTTGCAAGGGGCCAAATTGGGGTGTAAAAAATAGAACCACTGTTACCTGCCATGCATGTCTTAGAGGCGACAAAGGAGGTTGGTCGTGGGGCTAGCTACCCCACCCCATAAAAACACTAGATGGCTACCGAAACCACAACCAGGGAAATTCATAACTTGCCATCCTGGGAAGGAGAAGGACCCCACAAGATTTAGATTTTGCAGACGATATAGCACGCCTCTCCCACAGTCATACAATCTCACAACAGCTGGGTCTGACTATTCATGGGGGAAAAACAAATATCATGAGCTCTCCGATGGAACCCCAGGGAATAGAGGTAGGAGAAGACCCAGGAAGACATGGCAAAAGGAGTTGAGACGGAATGGAAGAAAATGGGGAGAGATCTGAAAAGATGGCCTTGGATAGGCGGACTTGGAAGGACTTGGTTGCGAACCTATGCTTCCCTAAGGGTGAAGAAGAAGATATTCATAACCAATAAGACTGCAAGCCTTAGGGACAATAAACTAATTTATTCTAGCAATGAGAATTCCTGAGGGCCGCAGTAGCATAGTTGGTGAACTCACTTCTTAGGCTAGTAGTCCGGCTTTAATTCCAGTGGGTGTGGAATATTTTTCAACCATAGTGGCTCTCAGGTCGACCACTCAATTGGGTAACAGGAAAAATACTGGGAGGTAAAGGCGCCGGCATGATGTTGACCACATCATCCATTGTGTGCCGACGGTCAATGGAAAATACGGGCCTAACACTGTATTGTCCAATATACCACAAGGTTATAAAAGGGGTTTTTTAAACAATATTATCAATGAGAATTGCTACAGTAATTTCTTCTTTACAATTGTCATGACTTTCCATAGAAAAGCTGCAACAATTTGAGTACAATGTTGCATAGTATCATTCAGTATCATTTTGTTCTTCAAAAATGATATATTTACCTGACATCTGAAATATCACACTCACCTCTGACCTCTACATCCAACTCCAGCTTCTCACCTTCCTCAACTTCTACATCATGAAGTTCCTTCATAAAGATGGGAGGCTCCAATCTCTCTGGATCTAGGGAGAATAATAATAATAAAAATATAGAAGCATAGATAATAAATACATTGAAAATGATGAATAAAGAAGACATATAGAAAGGACTAAACTACATCTTGATTGTTACAAAAATGATGTTGCTAGATAGAAAACAAGGGACTCGAGAAAGAACTAGCAGGTGCCACTAGAAAAAGAGCTAAGGTAGAGACGCTGGCTATGGATAGGACACACATTGAGAAGACCGACCTGAAGCAATAAGACAGGCATTGTTTTTGAACACGCAGGGAAAGAGGAGACAGGGAAGTCCTAGAAATACCTGGAGAAGAGATCTGGAGACTGAAATTAAAACAATAGGCAAGACTTGGAGAGAATTGAAAGGGATGGCAAGAGAGAGGAAGAGTTGCAAGAAGTTTGTTGAAGATCTGTGCTTCGTTGGGAACTGGAAGGTGAAGAAGAAGAAACAAAAAGAAAACAACACATACCTCTGTGTGAGCTACGAAAGATAGTAAACTTTATACATTTTTGTCTTCAATTACTCAAGAGCGCTTGGGGATCTTGCCCTTTGACCCAATGGCATATGGACATAGCAATGAGGATCTAGTCTCTGTGGATTTCTAGCAACCTCGGACAAAAACCAGAATTGGACTGCTCTAGCACTAGAGAACTCTCTGTACTACTCAATTATACAGCAGACAAAATAGAGTTCACTGTCCTCATTCTTGTCTACTGGTCATGTCAAACTCTACTATACTCTAAACATGTGTCCTAATGTTCAAGACAAGAGGATCAACATATGTCTTTAAAATGGGTACCATCGGTCGTTAAAAAGCTACACATATTGGTTTTTCTATCCTCAGTACTAAAAATATATATGTGCATATATGATCCTTCACCTTTGATCCATTTTTAGATTGACTTCATTGCCCGAGTTTCCCATATAGCTCGACCACTCTCTACAGAAATGGCATGCCACCTGCCGATGGTATTGCACACAGCACAAACTCCGTAGCTCCTGCAACAATCCTATAGGATCTCTGAGAAAAAATGCATTCACAAACTGAACGACGCAGTCCGGATTCAAATCCACAAACTTTCAAAGCACAAGTCAGGCTGCTTAACCACTTTGCCACAGAGACCACCAACCCCAGATATTATTTACTTAAAATTATTTGAAACGCACAAATATGATACACAGTGACAAACATGATACACAGTGACAAACATGATACACACTGACAAACATGATACACACTGACAAACATGATACACACTGACAAACATGATACACACTGACAAGCATGATACACACTGACAAACGTACCTTTGATTGACAAAATACATGATGTCTCCAATTCACCATTTTCTCCAGACATGATACATTTAAACTTGCCACTATCCTGCTGCCTTATATCCTTGATGGTTAATGTTGCTATATCTGCTACTTGCTTGAGTTTCATATGAAAATCTGAGAAAACTTCTCTTCCCTTGTGGAACCATTTGGCAGATGGGTAGGTCAGATCTGGACATGGGTACAATATAGATTTTTTAAATGCACAACATTTGTTTATAGAACAATCTAGATCTGTTTAGTTAAGTCAATGGATTATCATCACTGCACATCGAAACAATGCCCAGCGTGTTCTAGAGGCGATGGGTGACAAGCCCCCTGTGAGTGCGGTTAAATTCCGCGGGCTGACAGAAAAGCCACAAGTTCTCCAGATTTACTGTGTTCGTGGCACCGAACTGAAGAGTTACGATGTCCATGGCACCGAACCGAAGAGCTGAAAGTTCAAGTGTTTCTGGATTGAAAAAAAAAATTGAAGCAAATAGTGCATAAGTGTTCTGAGCGTGATATGGTTCTCAGCGTGTGGCAACTAACGACAACGGTTCTTTGTTGGTTTACTATTCTTCTTTGACTATTCTTCTTTGACTATTCTTCTTTTACAGTGCTCTTGTCTAGCTACACCACATTTGACTTGGAATTCTTGCAGTCTGGTTAGGGTTGTAGATTCACCCCTATTACTTGAATCATTACATTTCCTCTTTCTCTTGGGAAATTCAGAATATCAGCCTGGCCCTTCGCTTGTCTTATTGTTACAGCAGCCATACCTGCAAATGTATATGTGCATTCATTCCCCTTAAACCTACATGACCTGGTACAGAGAAATAAAACTGATTTATATCATCCTAGACCTCATCAGGGACACCAACCATTGTATCCAAGCCCAGCCTGTTTCAATCTTCCTGAGACACTTTCACTGAGAACTCGTCTGAGGATGATATCAGTTACACAAGTGGGTCAGTGGTTAGGCATGTGCAGAGTTCATAGGCTTTCCCTGTTCAAGTCAGATGGGATGTTAGGAGGGAAGACAGTGGTGGCTTTGCCATGTAGCCTCGCTATGGAGATCATGGCAGTAACTAAAGTGATTTTCCAGAGACCCTAGGATTGTTGCTGGAGCTACGGAGTTCGTGCTTTGTGCAATACTCTCGGCAGGTGGTGTGCCATTTCTGGGAGAGGACCGAGCCATATGGGGTAAACCCGGTGCAATGAAGTCAATCCTTCGGCTTTAAAAGTGATGGTCTGGCTTGCATCACAGACTTTTATACATGAATGTTTTCTCAGTGACTCAATTATATTCTCTTATTTTCTAGCTTCCTGTGAGAACCTTGAGTGTCTTGGTTGGTGGTAAGTTCATATGTAGAATCACTGTTGCCTATGCAGTAGTTTCCACCTCTCCGTGTAGTTGATGAATTAAAGAGGACAGCAAAGTTGATACTATTTGATACCAGCAGCGTCACAGCAGTTGTCAGAATATAACTGAATACAATGACATACTTTGACTTCCTTTGGAACTCCTACACTAGGCTTGCTCTCAGGATTTACTCCTAAAACCATTACTAGAAATGGGTATAGATGCAAAGCAGTGGAGGTTTGAAATCAAAGTTTTTGTTCTTCAAGAGTTAATGATTTAAAACTAGATTTTGCCCTAGTTTTAAATAGTTTATCTGGCATGAGTCAACTCTGACGGCATCCCTATGACCATTCAGATCTGATGCCATGCTAAAATATAACACCAGATGTGGTACTTTTAAAGTGGGGATTTTCTGGCAAACTCTTAAGATACCCATCTGTACAAATTTCTATCCTGTTGGATAATATACATACACTTTGGTGACATTCAGATGTGATTGCCCTACATGCCACTGGGGTTACGGGGGTCGGGGGTCTAGTGTCCAGTGCACTCACACTCACAGCAGAACCCATACAGATAACAAAGAGTGGTTAACTTGGTTGATAATTGGTTACTGAACCGAGTTCATAGCACTCTGGACAGACCGATAGGTGCTCAGTCTCCCAACAGATGTCGAAGGGTATGCAAATTGATGATTTCTATGTCTCGATGGTTCACTACACTTCTCACTCTGCCCTTCAAGCATCCATTTCTACTTGTACAACATCTAACTCCTTAAATCGTTGGATCAATACAACATATATATTAGTGTCTTCATCCAACAAGCAGTCATGAAGAAACAGAAGAGACATCCCCATTATCTACTTCAGCTCCCTGACAATCAATGTTGTTGATGCAAACATGTCCACTCTCTCATTGAGGCAAACACCTGCATGCCTAGGTCATTAGATCCATGTATGCCTCTGGAGGTTGTAAACTTCAATAGATGAAATCCACTCAAACCGCAACCTGGCATTTTGGACTTTCCAACTGAATGTCAGATACAAGAACAGCCCCAGGAAAAGGAGTCCCAAAGAGCCAATGGAGGGCAACAATAAAGGCCTCAAGAAAGAACACAAAACAAACAACATTTAATTCATCATCTTAAACATCCTTTCTCCCAATCTCTCTCTCTCTCTTCCACGTTCAGAATAACATAGACAAGAGATAATAGTTTTACATTTTCTTGGATATTCTTACCTCTACAAATACAACTTAGTTCCACACCTTTGTCCCTTTCCTGGACTGTTATATCCTGCAACTCTTTCTCCCATGTTGGTGGGTTCCATGTCAATGACATGGATGTTTCTGTAAAATAAATATTAATTAGTTCATTCTTGTCATGTCTGTGGCTCGTGAGACTATTGTAAGAACTCCATATTCCTCTGTATTTTGTGGATTTCAGTGCAGTATTTCATGTCAAGAAGGCCCAATATTGATTGTCTATCTTCTGTTCATCTCTCTAGGTCCCTCCTACTCCTCTTGATGCCCAAATTCCATTTTGAAGCCACATATGAGTGTCTTGTCTTCTGCATTCTTAATGTATGTCCCAACTACTACCATCTCCTGCTTTTCTCTATGGCTTCTTATAATTGTATTCTAATAATTTTGCAAAATGCTGTGTTGGGAATTGAGAGCAGAGTGATTCTTCTCGTTGTTTCAATCTGTTTGAGAGCAAAGTGGTCAACCTGTTTGCCTTGCATTTCAAAGGTCGTGGGTTCAAATCCAGACCACATCGTTCAGTTCACGAGTGAATTTTGTCCACAGGCTCTTAGGATGGTTGCAGATGATATGTAAATTTCTGTAGCCACAAGTTATATGGGGAAATGCATTGAAAAAAGTCAGACTTTCAAATGCCAGTGAGAGTAGTGTTCCTCTACAACTGTTGTAATCTGTTAGATTACCTTTTTTGAAATCTTAACTATTATTATGTGTTTCCCATTGTAAAAACGTTCCTGACATCACTTCATCATACATTGTCACTTTCTCACATATTGTCACTTTCTCACACATTGTCACTTTCTCACAAATTGTAAAACTTTCTCACGCATTGTCACTTTCTCACATATTGTCACTTTCTCACAAATTGTAAAACTTTCTCATGCATTGTCACTTTCTCACACATTGTCACTTTCTCACATATTGTCAATTTCTCACACATTGTAAAACTTTCTCACACATTGTCACTTTCTCACACATTGTCACTTTCTCACATATTGTCAATTTCTCACACATTGTAAAACTTTCTCACACATTGTCACTTTCTCACACATTGTCACTTTCTCACATATTGTCAGTTTCTCATATATTGTCATTTTCTCACATATTGTCAGTTTCTCACATATTGTCACTTTCTCATGTCACACATTGTCACTTTCTCACACAGTGTCACTTTCTCATGTCACACAGTGTCACTTTCTCATGCCACACATTGTCACTTTCTCATGCCACACATTGTCACTTTCTCATGTCACACATTGTCACTTTCTCATGTCACACAGTGTCACTTTCTCACATATTGTCACTTTCTCACACACTGTCACTTTCTCAGTCACTCATTGTCACTTTCTCACACACACATTGTCACTTTCTCATTCACACATTGTCATGTTCTCATACATCGTCACTTAATCATTGTCACATTACTATCACTTTTTGAACCATATTGTCACAATCTCACACACAGATCCCAAAACATACAACTTTACCATATTGTCACAATCTCACACACAGATCACAACACAACTTTACCATATTGTCACAATCTCACACACAGATCAGAAAACAACTTTACCATATTGTGACAATCTCACACACAGATCACAAAACAACTGTACCATATTGTCACAATCTCACACACAGATCAGAAAACAACTTTACCATATTGTGACAATCTCACACACAGATCACAAAACAACTTTACCATATTGTCACAATCTCACACACAGATCACAAAACAAACAACTTTACCATATTGTGACAATCTCACACACAGATCACAAAACAACTTTACCATATTGTCACAATCTCACACACAGATCACAAAACAAACAACTTTACCATATTGTGACAATCTCACACACAGATCACAAAACAAATAACTTTACCATATTGTCACAATCTCACACACAGATCACAAAACAAACAACTTTACCGTATATCTTCTGCTCCGCCTCTTGAATGTCATGACTAACTGAACTGTGGACTGTTGCTTTATACATTCCTATGGTCTTCTATCTCTCCACTAACAGCCTTTCTCAGAAAACGTTAAGTCCTTGTTGTTATACCACCTGGCAAATACAGATAACATTCGATTTAATGTTTGGTTACAAATGCACGCATATCTGACTCAGTATATCATAAACGTAAATTGTTGACCTAGTTTCTATTAATACACACCATGTGACTAAATTAATGAGTTTGTAACACACTATTTATCAACAATATTAGTAAACGGTTCATGTCACGTATGGAGTGATGGGTTTTTTTCCAGAGATGTTTTCAGAGTAGGTGAAATGGATAGTCTAACCCTGTGGGAGACGGACGATAAAATGTTCAAGGTGTGGCAGAAGTGAAAAACGTTGCATATCCTTTATAAGATGAGCACAAGGAGTTGTTTTTACAAGAACCCCAGAGGAAGCAACGGAAGTAACGAATATGATCAACAAATGAACAGATACAGGTATTAAGAGCTTCCGAAAAAACAAGTAGACAAACACGGGACTCGAACCACTTACCCTAGTCCTTACGACACCAATCGCCTAGCCTAGCAATACGAGCGTCCTTACGTACACAACCAATGAGCCATTCTAAAAAATGACTCACGGGGAGTGTCTTTCTCAGACGCTTGTTATTACCAGACACAGAAACAATCAGGTAGGGTTCGTTAATAGTGTTTGCACAGGCACATGCTATGAGCTTGTTGTGCCTGTATATATTAGCATATCCTTTATAGCACGTTGCCATCAACCCCAGTAAACGAGTCGCTGATTTTCTAGGCATCTCTTATACGTTCAGTTGTTTAACATTGCTTTCTGACTTTGTGATATTTAGTCTTGCCGTTTGTTCAGAGAAAGAACTAAGCAGATACCTGTGGGGGAAAAAGCTTAGGAAGAGGCGCTGGCGATGGACAGGACACACATTGAGAAGGCCGAAGGGAATCATTGCAAGACATGCATTGTTTTGGAAACCCGCAGGCAAAGACCTAGAAATACGTGAAGAGAACTGGAGACTGATACTAAAAGGATAGGTAAGACGTGGAAAGAATTGGAAGAGAGAGGAAGGGTTGGAAGAAGTTTGTTGAAGACGTGTTCCGTTGGGAGTTGAAATGTGAAGAAAAATAAGAAAAATCCACGAGAACAAATTTGCTTCCAAATTGCCCGCGGCGGTGGTTAAACCAGGTACTCTTGGGTTGTGATCTAGCACGCTACCGCTAAGTCACAGACGCACAGGGGCGAATAGAAGAGAATGTGAACAGCTATTGGTGCAAAATTTTAAAATAAGTTATAATTACGGCTAAATCTTTCTCAAGTAATAAGATAAACACTATATGTAGTCACTGTATAAGGGAAAGAAACGTGATAGACATGGAAATCCAGTAAAATCTTTTCAGTAGAGAAGAGTTGACTCTGGCAAAGACATAACCACTTAGCCAGAGACCTCCCTCCAAATATATAATATAAACACAGATAACAGTTTCAAAAATAGATTTTGCTGTATTACATCTATAATTACGAACACCGAAAGATACGCTGAACACGGAAGTACAAGACGAAGTGACGTTTCGAACCAAATGTCTCTATAAATCGTACCAAGCATAAAAATTGCACATATCAAACCATAAAACAAGATAACATTTAACGAGGACAAGAACGAGGGTACTGTCAGCAGTGTGGAGATAGATTAATTGTCAAACAATTTTACTAGGTAGCGCAGGACATTGAGATGGCTGCAGGGCCGTGCGGTATATTTGTTCAGCATGATGCAAGTTTTCAAAATGCCGCCCCTTAAATGTGTTTTCCTTAAAATAACCTTCAATTATAATTATGATTTTGCTGCTTATGTCGCCCCCTTACGGTTCCGCCTGATGCGGCTGCCTCTTTGTATCATGGCACGGCACGACCCTGGATGGCTGCTGAATTAGAGAACGGAGCAGGTATGAATTTATCCAATGTGTTCATTGGGTAATAAACACACCGATCAAAAGATCTCTGAAAACAACAGAGATGTGATTTTAAAGAAGAATGATGATAATCCCATTGACTACTAATGTGACTAATGTTGAGGTGTTGAACGAGGTCAAGACACAGAGAAAGCTTATCATCAATATAAAAAAGAGGCAGTCATGATTTTTTCGGATATGTGATTAGGAAGAGAGGTTTAGAACACATTGTGGCAACCGGTAAAATCGAGAGTAGACGAGACAGAGGACGACAGAGAGAGAAAGTTTTGGATAGCCTGATTTTATGGCACGGTAGAGCGTCAACATCTGAGATAATAGCAAACACAGGAGACAGATTTGTGGAGATTCATGATCGCCTACGCCAGCCGGCACCTGATGATGATGTTAATTGGGAGAATTCCTTAACTAACTAAGACAACATTGCGAATCAAAGTCATTATGAACCTACTATAAAATGGATAGTTGTTGTAGTATTAGTGTCCAGGGGTGATATTATAAGTGAGATGACTTGTCTAGCAAATCAAATGATAGAACAAATTGCGCCATTTTTGAAATGTAAACATGTCACCATGAACACAAAAAGAGCAATGTACAACACAATCTTTCTTCCTATATTATGCTATCAGTGCCGTACCTGGACACACATCAAATGATAGAAGAAAACTAGTCACGACAGAGATGAAGAGTCTGTGCAGAATGCTGGGGGTAACAAGAAGAGACTGGTTGAGAAAAAAAGACATCAGGAAAAAAATGGGTACAACATCAATACTGAACGTCATCAAGAAACAACAAACTAAATGGTTCGGCCACATAAGCAGATTACCAACAGACAGTGCTCTCCAACGAGCAAGGTTAAATACAATACAGTGGATACAAAGTAAAAGGCCGTCCACGCAAAGTGTGGAACCTCAGATATAACAGAGGCGACGAAAAACACTGTTTATGAAACGCCTGTTCTAGAAATATCTTCTTATCCTGACGCTGTGAGGCAAAACAGGATTAGAAAAAGAAGAAGAGTGAGATGACCTCGCTAATACATATTTAACATCATTAGTTGTGGAACTGGTGAAGCCAACTCTAAACTTATCAATAAACAATACAGTTATCTAGAGTTGGCTGTGGAACTGGGTGAAGCCAACTCTAAACTTATCAATAAACAATAAAGTTATCTAGAGTTGGCTGTGGAACTGGGTGAAGCCAACTCTAAACTTATCAATAAACAATACAGTTATCTAGAGTTGGCTGTGGAACTGGGTGAAGCCAACTCTAAACTTATCAATAAACAATAAAGTTATCTAGAGTTGGCTGTGGAACTGGGTGAAGTCAACTCTAAACTTATCAATAAACAATACAGTTATCTAGAGTTGGCTGTGGAACTTGGTGAAGCCAACTCTAAACTTATCAATAAACAATACAGTTATCTAGAGTTGGCTGTGGAACTGGGTGAAGCCAACTCTAAACTTATCAATAAACAATACAGTTATCTAGAGTTGGCTGTGGAACTGGGTGAAGCCAACTCTAAACTTATCAATAAACAATAAAGTTATCTAGAGTTGGCTGTGGAACTTGGTGAAGCCAACTCTAAACTTATCAATAAACAATACAGTTATCTAGAGTTGGCTGTGGAACTGGGTGAAGCCAACTCTAAACTTATCAATAAACAATACAGTTATCTAGAGTTGGCTGTGGAACTTGGTGAAGCCAACTCTAAACTTATCAATAAACAATACAGTTATCTAGAGTTGGCTGTGGAACTAGTGAAGCCAACTCTAAACTTATCAATAAACAATACAGTTATCTAGAGTTGGCTGTGGAACTTGGTGAAGCCAACTCTAAACTTATCAATAAACAATACAGTTATCTAGAGTTGGCTGTGGAACTAGTGAAGCCAACTCTAAACTTATCAATAAACAATAAAGTTATCTAGAGTTGGCTGTGGAACTTGGTGAAGCCAACTCTAAACTTATCAATAAACAATACAGTTATCTAGAGTTGGCTGTGGAACTGGGTGAAGCCAACTCTAAACTTATCAATAAACAATACAGTTATCTAGAGTTGGCTGTGGAACTGGGTGAAGCCAACTATAAACTTATCAATAAACAATACAGTTATCTAGAGTTGGCTGTGGAACTGGGTGAAGCCAACTCTAAACTTATCAATAAACAATACAGTTATCTAGAGTTGGCTGTGGAACTTGGTGAAGCCAACTCTAAACTTATCAATAAACAATACAGTTATCTAGAGTTGGCTGTGGAACTTGGTGAAGCCAACTCTAAACTTATCAATAAACAATACAGTTATCTAGAGTTGGCTGTGGAACTTGGTGAAGCCAACTCTAAACTTATCAATAAACAATACAGTTATCTAGAGTTGGCTGTGGAACTGGGTGAAGCCAACTCTAAACTTATCAATAAACAATAAAGTTATCTAGAGTTGGCTGTGGAACTTGGTGAAGCCAACTCTAAACTTATCAATAAACAATACAGTTATCTAGAGTTGGCTGTGGAACTTGGTGAAGCCAACTCTAAACTTATCAATAAACAATACAGTTATCTAGAGTTGGCTGTGGAACTGGGTGAAGCCAACTCTAAACTTATCAATAAACAATACAGTTATCTAGAGTTGGCTGTGGAACTGGGTGAAGCCAACTCTAAACTTATCAATAAACAATACAGTTATCTAGAGTTGGCTGTGGAACTGGGTGAAGCCAACTCTAAACTTATCAATAAACAATACAGTTATCTAGAGTTGGCTGTGGAACTGGTTAACAAAGACGAAGTAATGACAAAATGAAGCTGCGAAATTCAAATATTGCAAACTGCGAAATTTAAATATTACAAACTGAGAAATAAATTCAAATATTATATTACTAACTGAGAAATAAATTCAAACATTACAAACTGTGAAATTCAAATATTACAAACTTATTTAATACACAGATGCAACAAAGCAAATCAAATGATAGGGCTAATGGCGCCAATTTTAAGATGCAAACACGTCACCATGAACACAAAAAGAGCAATGTTCAACACAATCTTTCTCCCCACATTATGTTACCAGTGCCAAACCTGGACGCTGACAACAAACGATAGAAGAAAACTAGTCACAACAGAGATGAAGTGTCTACGCAGAATGCTGGGTGTAACAAGAAGAGACCGGTTGAGAAATGAAGACATCAGGAAAAAGTGGGTACAACATCAGTACTAGACTTCATCAAGAAACAACAAATTAAATGGTTCGGTCACGTAAGCAGATTACCATCAGACAGTGCACCCCAAAGAGCAATGCTGCTCCGATACAATGGGTACAAAGCAAAAGGCCGGCCACGCAAAAGATGGACCTCAGAGATAACAGAGGCGACGAAAGAGACTATCTACGAAGCGCATACTAGGGCCCGTTTTAGAAATCTCTTCCTGACCTGACGCTGTGAGGCATACAGGATTCGAGAAAGAAAGAAAGAAAGATTTTAATACATACTTCACCTGTAACGAACTTTCTTTTTATCAATCAATTCAATGAAAGGAAAAAATCTTCACAAGTTGTCTGATTTTTTAAACTAAAATTTACACACAATCCTCCTCCTGACAGGGAGAAAGAAAAATCAAACACTTGCTAAAGTAATGACTTCCCTGTCATCTGTGTTCGGTATGCTCTGGTTTTTGTCTCGTACTAATAACTAAAATACAAGACACACAGTCTGCTCCAACTGTAAACACTGCCATGTGTGTTACAAAATGGCACACACTTCTGCTGGTTGGTTTGAGTGTGAGAAAAATTAAACTTTGAATAGATCCGGAACAATGTGTCAGCTTCCAATTGAAGACTTGTATCAATTTGCGGGAATTTGTTTGCAAGGATGTGGTAGATTTCTCCACTCCTCGGCAAAGTTCACGCGTCAGTCTGGCCGATACAAAGAATCATTATATCGGTGGTAGACGACCGTTAGTCATTGTTGATAGTTAACTACAGCAGGTTCGACTGATGAGCCGGTATGTGTGTAGTCTTGAAGCAAAGGGAGGGAGTGTGTGATTTATGGAATGCAAGTGCATACATGGGGATGTGCGGCAAATACGAGTGTGTGACTTGGACGAAGTTTTCATTTACGAGATTGGGTAACAAAAAAGGGAATGTGTGACCACGAGATTTGGATAGTTATGATTGTGTGAGGTTTTGATGTACGAGATTGTATGACAGTGCTAGATTTGGATATTTATGATTGTGGGGCATGGACAAGTTTAAGATAAACAGGATTGTGTGACAAACAAGAATTTGTGACAAAAACTAGGTTTTATATACTTGTATATACATAATTCTGTGGTAAACAAGATTGTGTGACAAACAAGAATTTGTGACAAAAACTAGGTTTTATATACTCGTATATACATAATTCTGTGGTAAACAGGATTGTGTGACAAAAGACTAGGTTTTATATACTCGTATATACATAATTCTGTGGTAAACAGGATTGTGTGACAAAAGACTAGGTTTTATATACTCGTATATACATAATTCTGTGGTAAACATGATTGTGTGACAAAAGACTAGGTTTTATATACTTTTATATACATAATTATGTGGTAAACATGAGAGTTTGCGTGAAGGAGTCTCTGTGACGTAGTGGCTAGGTGCTCGCCCCTCGTACCCGGTTCGTTCCTCGTGAAGCCATCTGGATATTTTTCCAGAGATCCCTGATCTCAGTGTAGGTGAGATCGAGTTCCTAGCCCTATCGGAGAAAGACGATAATACGTAGGTCCCGTGTTTAATTTGAACACGTAAAAGAACCCTTGCACTTCAAATTCGAAAAGAGCAGACTGAAAAGACGCTGCCATGGCACAATACATTAGAAAAAAAGATTCGATATAAAATTCCTACAAAATGCCTTTACCCTCTTCAAAATTACACCGGGGACCCTCGCCGGTGCTACGGAGTTCGTTTACTGCATCGCATATCTTCCTGTGTAAGAAAGAGATCGGAGCACAAATGGTTACTCACCGAAGTGCAATGATGATGGTCCTATCAAACAGGAGATTAGGACATGGACGAGATTGTGTTATTCAACAGTTTGTGTGTGATTAAACAGGAATTTGTGATAGAGCAACATTTATATATATATAGGATTGTGCAACTAAATATTCGTGAATGACATGAACAGATTGTGACAGAAAGAGTTGTGTGACAAAACAGGATAGTGTGACAGAAAGAGTTGTGTGACAAAACAGGAGAGTGTGACAGAAAGAGTTGTGTGACAAAATAGGAGAGTGTGACACTTATAAACTAGCAATAAATAAAGAGAAAAATCACAGCAAAAAAAAGAAATGTGAGAAAGACGCGTGTGATTGTGTGTGTGAGAGAAAGAGAGAGAGAGAGAGAGACAAAAATGTAAAAGAGGAAGAGTGATTAGAATGTCAAAGGGACATACAAGAGGATAGGAAGAAGATGACAGAAAGCATAGTCAGTGAATCAGATCAATACTTGATTTAAACTACAAGTATCCCTGAAGACGGAGGAGGCACGCCTTAATGGCGGGGGACACTGATAATGACGATAGCAGGAGGAAATGGGAACATGTAAAATAAATTAATTCCTCTTGTACCGTTATACATTATATAGGGCCTGTAAGCAATCTCTCCATACCGCTCTATCCTGGGCAACTCGCTCAATCTCCTCCATGAAACTGAGACCGATATTTCTTTCCTCTCTCAGCAAAGTTCGTTTCATGGTCTCCTTGTGTTGTCATCTCTTTCTTGAACCCTTTGCATCCCACTTCAATGCCTGCTTTGATATTCGTTTACCATTTCTCCTCAAGGTGTGCCCAACATATCTCCATCTTCTCTTTCTTATAACAGTTGTCACTAGTGGTTGACCAGACATATCTCTGATTTCATCACTTCTCCGGAATCCATTTTATATATTGTGCCAATCGTTACATTTCCTTCCAAGAGTAATGTTAACATTATTACAAGCTGGTTATTTTAACCAAATGGAATGTCTGTACTGCCAGTAATACTGCTCTTAGGGCGGTGTAGGACATGGGAACGTGAGGCCGAGGGATGTAATGGTCGCTTGACTAATGCAGTCACTGCGAAACTGTTCAGATTAGGATTTTATTCGTTATGACCCCAACAGAAAAAACTCGTTGACCTTACCGGGGATCAAACCCGTGTCTCCCGAAGGGGAACCCGAGCACTAACCCATTCGGCTAGACGCTCCTCTGCACTAGAGAGTTTGAGCGGTCTCTGTGGAAAGATGATCAAACCGTGTCTGGAAGATCGTGGGTTTTTCTTGCATTTTTTTGCATAGATTCCTTGGATTGTTGCTGAAGCTACGGAGTCCGTGCTTTGTGCAATACTTTCAGCATGTGAAGTGCCACTTTTGTTTTTAGGAATCGAGATATAAGCGGGAATCTGGTACAATGAAGCCAATCCTTCGGTTTAATTGAAACCTTGCCATAAAAGGAATTTCAGCTGCTCAAAGACTGCCTGTTGGATGAGGACATGGCAATTAATGACAAATGTATACATCCTAATAAGGAAATTAATTTCAGATGTACTAGTAGGAAGTTGTACAAATAGCAGGAGGAAAGAGGATGTAGAAGAAAGAGGATATACGAGGAGGAGGTTATACCCAGTAGCAGGAGGTAGTACTGTTAGGATCAGACACACCCAACTCTAATATTGGACCACATAAGTGATCGGAAAAAACCTGACCTAGTTAGATAAGGGTGCTGGATTTTATATATGGTTGATAGAACACTGCAAACGTTTTGCAATTTTACTCAATTCTTTGAGTATATGGTTATTTATTGATGACAAATGTTAATAATACTGATATTCCTTTGTATCTTAGTACGCCGGCTGTATGAGTTTATAGTTGGCTGTGGTTGTACAAGCAGAAGGAGATTGAACAGGTAGGAAGGAAATTGTACAGGTAGAAGATTGTGATACAAATATGAAGAGGACGACTGTGTGGTGCCGGGGTCCACAAGGGGAGCAAAGAATAGTACCACTGTGACCTACAAGGCAGGTCGTAAGCGGTGACTGAGGTAGGACCTAAGGAAGCTACCCTAGTAAATAAAAAGAATCGCAGAAATTGGATGTGCTTGCCTACTTGTAGGCGTATAACTGGCACAACGTACAATCGCTCTTAGGCTCAGATCACATACACATCACACAGAGTGGTTAACAAGTGGTCGGTATGGAGCGTTTGAAGAAGGAGGAGGTTGTACAGGTAGGGGCAGATTGTGCATGTAGTTGCAGATCGTACAGGTAGAAGCAGGTTGTACAGGTAGATGGATGTACAAGTATTAGTACAGATAGAAGCAGGTTGTACAGGTAGATGGATGTACAAGTATGAGTGCATGTAGGAGCAGGTTGTACAGGTAGATGGCTGTATCAGTACAGGTAAGAGAAGGTTGTACAGGTAGATGGATGTACAAGTATAAGTACAGGTAGATGGCTGTATCAGTACAGGTAGAAGTAGGTTGTACAGATAGGTCGACATGGAAGTATTCGTACAGGTGGTACAGGTAAGTGATGTAGAAGTATGAGTACAGGCAGGTGGTACAGGTAGGTGGATGTATCAGTACAGGTAGGAGCATGTTTTGTATATATATAAGTATATGGTATAGGGAGATGGAGGTTGCATAATTTAGGAGGAGATAGTACAACTAAGATTAAGTTGTAAATGTAGAATTTAGAAGGAGATAGTATAACTAAGATTAAGTTGTAAATGTAGAATTTAGAAGGAGATAGTACAACTAAGATTAAGTTGTAAATGTAGAATTTAGAAGGAGATAGTACAACTAAGTTTAAGTTGTAAATGTAGAATTTAGAAGGAGATAGTACAACTAAGATTAAGTTGTAAATGTAGAATTTAGAAGGAGATAGTACAACTAAGATTAAGTTGTAAATGTAGAATTTAGAAGGAGATAGTACAACTAAGATTAAGTTGTAAATGTAGAATTTAGAAGGAGATAGTACAACTAAGATTAAGTTGTAAATGTAGAATTTAGGAGGAGATAGTACAACTAAGATTAAGTTGCAAATGTATAATTAGATTCGTGAACTATCAGAATACTTTGATATCTGCTGAAGACGAATGTGCACCTATGAGTCTTCTCGAAGTGTTATGCCGTTCCTTAAAATAACCAAATAACGAGTAACTTGGTTTTGACGGTCTTCTTCATCTGCGAACGCTCCATATCGACCACTTGTTAAATCACTATTTGTGATTTGTATGTGATCTGAGCCTAAGAGCGATTGCGCGTTTTGTGCCTACAAGTATCAGATTTCTGCGACACTTTTTATTTACTAGGGTAGCTTCCCTAGGCTCCTACCTCAGTGGCCTCTTACAACATGCATTGTAGGTCGCAGTGTCACTGTTCTTTGCAGTGGCGGCTCGTGATCATTTTTGTTGATGGGGCCAGACTGTATACACTAGTTAGCGTTATATTGTCCAATTTCAAAGCTAATCGATATCACGTCAAGTAATAATTATTAACCAATAATTATAAAATAATAATTGCACGTTACACATTATTTTTGGTGGGGCCCGGCTCTACTGGCCCTTAATGACGAGCTGCCACTGATTCTTTGCTTCCTTGCAACCCGGCAACAACACACGGGCGAGTCTGACAGTAAGTGTATGAATACACAAATACCGATGTGGGGGTGAATTTGAACTTTCCTACCTGTTGGTCGGACACATGTCTACGACAACTACATATATGCAGGAATGCTGGAGAAAATATGCAAGCAAGACGATAGACAAACACCGCGACTTGCAAGAACAAACGAAAATAGCAAATGTCCTCGCTTCATTCCAACACAGGTTCAGAAAATTCAAAAAATGACATTAACAATCTATGTCATAATGAACTTTCCAACAAAGAAATATATATCTATTTTAACAGATCAAGTTTCAATTCCTAATATAATTAACATCATCAAATACATTGCCTTAAGCAGAGCTTTGCCGCCCTAACAACCCTTCGGAATTTCTCTCTCTCAAAGGTCAGATGTCATGCTCAAATCAGCAATTACATCCTGAATCCATCTTAAATCATCTCTCTGTCTCTGTCTCTCTCTCTCTCTGTCTCTCTCTCTCTCTCCTCTCTCTCTCTCTCTCTCTCTCTCTCTCTCGCGTGCGATCGTTCTTGTTGGCACATTTTGATCATTCTTATTGTGATATATAGTCTTTACCATGAACGTTTGTTTTACGTCACATCTTCAGAACCATTTGGAGCTCTGGTGCTTATCCTTCGGCGATGTGTCCGATTTCAATAAGCGTTAACTGGGTTCGCTCTCCGTCAGCCTTTGACTGTCCCCAGCCGACCTGCAAGACAGCAGGTTGAATCCATCTTATATGTGGCCTTTCTCTTCACCTCTTTCCAGTGATTCCTCCATACATGATGATCTTCTCCAATTCTTTGTGTCTTTTCATATGTTCAAAATACTCCCATTTTCCCATTCTTCTTTTTAGCATTAGCATTCTTTTTTAGTGTTCTTTGATTTTCTACTTCTCTCTCTCTCCCTCTCTCTCTCTCTCCCTCTCTCCCTCTCTCTCTCTCTCTTTCTCTCTCTCTCTCTCTCTCTGTGTTCCTTTTTAACCTGGATTGGAGCATACGCCCTCTAACTCATGCCAAGTCTTTCTATCTCTAGCTATCTCTTCTACTCTTTCTGGATATATCTATGTATATATCTACTCTTTCTGGATATATCTATGTGTTCACTTCTTTGTCCATGTTAGTGATGTCCTTCGTTTTGATATATTGGGGCGCTTCTGGTTGTAGAGGCGTGAGCACCATGTGACGATTGTCATACTACAACTACTAACAATAGTAATATTATTATTATAATATAGACGCTTTCTCCATGTAAAAAGCAAATAGGTGGGCTGTGGGGGCTGTGGTGGGAGGGGGTGCGTAGAAAGGTTACAAAATAAAACAAGACTACAAAAGTGGGATGATCGTTTTCATAAAAATTCAACGAGAAAAAAAAGTGTTTGTTTTCTTGACATCGGGTTAGAACTAGAACCCGCAGAGGAAAATAGGACGCCAAGAATGTATAACAAGACGCCATGACTTCCGCTGGCTCCGAACTGGACAGCGTTGTTCCATGGTATATGGAGTAATATTCTGTATTAATACTTATATACATTGATTTAACAAGTGATCTTCTTCTTCTTCCGCTCCATACCAACCAGTTGTTAACCACTCTTTGTGATTTGTATGTGATCCGAGCCTAAGAGCGATTGTACGTTGTGTCAGTTATGCGCATACAAGTAGGCCAGTACATTCGATTTCTGCGACGCTTTTTATTTACTAGGGTAGCTTCTCTAGTCCCCTACCTCAGTGCCTTTTACGACATGCCTTGTAGGTCGCAGTGTTACTATTCTCCCCCCACCCCCGCCCCCATCGCCCCATCACTTGGACGTCAAAACAGAAAGGCAGTAAAACTTCCCACAAGTGCAAGTATACCTTGCCTACATTGTACACGAACATTTCAAGCCCGCATCGGGCTCACTAGTCATCTACGCACACACAGACAAACATAGCGCAACTACATTCCCTTGGATGAAAATTTGTGTGGTCATCATCACCCGTGATGGAGGAGCATCATTCTCCTCCTCCCCCGCCCATCACTTGGGCGTAACAAGTGGTCGATATGGAGCGTTCACAGAAGAAGAATACAAATTCCGATAGCTAACACGCTCATCTGAACAAATTACTGACAAACAGTCAATCTTGTGATACCGTTACGTGCCAAAATTCACTGCCACACTCCAGAGATTAGATGTCAAAATAGTGGTGGACATTTCACTGAACATACCGAAATAGAACTTGAACAAGCAGTCTGTGTGTATGTTTGTTTTCAGTGTTACTGTTGTCATACAGTCAACAGACTAATGTCAATATTAGATCCACTGTCAGATATGACAATATCCGTCGGCTAGCACGCAGAGAAACAGTTTTGTTATATAAACTTTCAATCACAGGTAACTAGGGAATACAATCGACAAATGCCAAAATGGAACAGGTATTGGAGAATAAATGAGTAACCCCCGGGTCGCAGGCCAGATCAGGCCCGTAACGTGTTTAAATCCGGTCCATTTTGCTTCTTGGAATTTAATACATTCAGGTTCAGATAATGCTATATCGTTACCATTTACGTATTTCAAGATGAATTAAAGTCGAACACATCGACCGCCCGAGTGGTTACCGGGGCCCAAATTTGAGGTGTAAAGAATAGAACCACTGTTACCTGTCTTTTTCCATCTTTTCTTGGTCTTTCCTTGGCTCTAGTACCTGATCTCTTTTTATTGTATGCTGTTATTGATGGTTGGTTGTATTCTATTCTCATTAAATGTCCAAACCACTGCATTTGTTGTTTTTCAATGTATTCGGTGCATGATGTTATGCCAACTCTGCTTCTGATGTCCTCGTTTCGTAGTATATCTTTTGTGGTGACCCCCACTGCATTCCTCAAGCATTTCACTTCACATGTTGGGAGCTTTCTGTGATGTGTTGTTGTTAGAGACCAGGTTTGGCACTGGTAACAAAGTGTTGGTAAAAAAATACTTTTATCATCTCTCTTTTCACTTCCATCTTGATCTTTGGGTGTTGTAGTAATGGTCTAATTTAGTATATATTGCAAAAAATATGCGCCTTGAAGTATACAAAAATAGCATCGGCAAGGGTGTGCGATGTAATTTATGAGATCGTTCAAATATTTTATTGGAATTTTATTTTGTAATTTGTCTGATGATAATGTTTCTCTTATTATCATGATAATGTTTTTCTTATTCTCTTATTATATTAACCGAGGCTGGTGCGACCTGAGAGTAGTTAACGTCGGAAAAATTCCTCTCCCGTTGTGAAATTTGATCCTGTGACCAGGCGTCTAATCCAATTGATAAGAGTCTTCGGCAGACCCATGTTCCATCCACTGTAAAACCAGGGATTTTTTTCTGTCAGGGCATAAAAGAAAAATCCTAACTTGAACAGTTTCGCGGTGACTACACTAGCCTTACGGCCATTAAATTCTCCAGGCTCATGTCCCATATGTCCTACACCGCCCTAAAAGCGGTATTACAGTCAGAAACGGCATGTTTTTTTGTTAAACCAGGCTTCTATGAGGAAAGTGCACTAACAACAATAATGCCCTGACTCTCACGACAACCAGGAATGTATTACAGGACATGTCTGGACGTAAATTACATTTAAATTTCAAGACGAATACGGCCATTGTATCAGATTCATTCGTTTTTTTACTAAGTCGATCTGTGTTTGATCTTCATGGAATTCGTTACAAACTGATTGCTCTGCTCTTCTAAAAATACCGTCTCAGTTTTATGGTAATGAAAATAAAGCATGTAGAATAATCCCTGGGCTTACACCTGAGACATGCAGGTATGCACAAGAAGTCAGACAGTGGTGCTTAAACAGGTACAATATGACAACACAATCTTCTTCTTCTTCTTTAATCCCTGGGCTTACACCTTCTTCTTCTTTGCGTTCGTTCTTTACGACCAATTTTAATCACTCTTTGTGATATGTTTGATCTTTGCCAAGAACGTGTATACGTTGCACATTGCTTTGGTAGGCCCTAAACGCATAGACTTCTACACGTTTAGGACACATGCATCCGATTTCAGTCAAACCTCCTTAGTCGCCTCTTACGACATGCGTGGCAGGTAACAGTGGTTCTATTCTTTACACCTCAAATTTGGGCCCCGGTAACCACTCGGGCGTCTTACACCTGAGACATGCAGGTATGCACAAGAAGCCAGACAGTTGTGCCCCAACAGGTACAATATGACAACACAATCTTCTTCTTCTTCGATCGCTCCATATCGAACACTTGTTAAACCATTCTTTGTGATCTGTATATGATCTGAGCCTAAGAGCGATTGTACGTTGTGCCAGTTATGCACCTACAAGTAGGCCAACACATCTGATTTCTGCAATGCTTTTTATTTACTAGGGTAGCTTTCCTAGGCCCTTACCTGAGACGCCTCTTACGAAATGCCTTGTAGGTAGCAGTGTTACTTCTTATTCTTCGATCGCTCCATATCGAACAATTGTTAAACCATTCTTTGTGATCTGTATATGATCTGAGCCTAAGAGCAATTGACCCATATGCGCCTACCTCAGTCGCCTCTTACCAAATGCATTGTAGGTCGCAGTGTGACTATTGTTTACTCCCCTTGCGGGACCCAGCAACACACGGGCGTGACAACACAATGAAGTTATACTCTGCATACGCTACAAATGTTAATCAAATGATAAACTTTGAAGGATAACTGGTTTCACACGGGCGTGGCAACACAATGAAGTTATACTCTGCATACATTACAAATGTTAATCAAATTATAAACTTTGAAGGCTAACGGGCAACGCACGGGCGTGGCAACACAATGAAGTTAATCCTTATACTCTGCATATGCTACAAATGTCAATCAAATTATAAACTTTGAAGGCTAACGGGTTAAATGACAAATGATTGACTTAATTGCACCGGATTTGATTCCTTATGGCTCGGTCTCTGTCAGCAGAAATGGCTAACCACCTGCCGAAAGTATTGTAAAAGAGAGTAAGTTCAAGTTTGGCAATATTCTAACACGCAGCGAAATAGTTTCTTTACTTAAGAATTAGTAGCATCTGAACTTTGATCAGCGCCACATGGGAGTCTCTGTGGCTAAGTGCCTAAGCCCTTGTCTTGCAAGTCGAAGGTCGTGGGTTCGAATCCAGACCGCGCCGTTCTGTTAACAAGTGCATTTTTTTCCATAGACCCCTAGGATTGTTCCGGAGCTACGGAGTTCGTCTTCACCCTTCGCCCCTAGGGAAGAATAGATCCGCAACCAAGGCCTTCCAAACCCGCCTATCCAAGGCCATCCTTTCCGGATCTCTCCACTCTCTTCCCATTTTCTTGCATTCCGTCTCCAATTCCCGTCTCCAGGTGCTCCTGGGTCTTCCCTACCTCTATTGCCCTGGGGTTCCATCGGAGAGCCTGTCTTGTGATGCTGTTAGGGGTTTCCTCAGTGTGTGTCCTATCCATCGCCACCTTCTGTTCCACCTGGCGTTGTCCTGTTTTATCCCAGAGTTCCCTGTTAGTAGTCCTGTTATACCATCGCAGATGGAGTATCCTGCACAGGCATCTATTGACGGAGTTCGTGCTTTGTGCAATACTCTCGGCAGGAGGGGTGTCTTCTTCTTCTTCTTTGCGTTCGTTCTTTATGACCAATTTTAATCACTCTTTGTGATATGTTTGATCTTTGCCAAGAACGTGTATACGTTGCACATTGGTTTGGTAGGCCCCTAAATGCATAGACTTCCACACGTTTAGGACATGTGCATCCAATTTCAGCCAAACCTCCTTAGTCGCCTCTTACGACATGCGTGGCAGGTAACAGTGGTTCTATTCTTTACACCCCAAATTTGGGCCCCGGTAACCACTCGGGCGAGGAAGGGTGTCATTTCTGTGGATAGTTACCGAGCCATATGGCGTAAAACCCGGTGCAATGAAGTCCATTCTTAAACCCCCCTCAGCGCCACATGTGTCCATTATTTGTCCAACTACATAAGACTACATGTATGTCTCTGTGGGTAAGTGGCTTTGCGTTCAGATGGTCGTGTGTTCGAATTCAGACCGCGCCGTTCTGTTAACATTTGCATTTATTAGGAGATCCCTAGGATTGTTGCCGGGGCTACGAAGTTCGTGTTTTGTACAGTGCTCATTAAATTATTTATGAAGGTTTTGTGCAGTGCTCATTAAATTATTGATGAAGGTTTTGTACAGTGCTCATTAAATTATTGATGAAGGTTTTTCAGTGCATATGATCATTAAATTATTTATGAAGGTTTTGTGCAGTGATCATTAAATTATTTATGAAGGTTTTGTGCAGTGCTCATTAAATTATTTATGAAGGTTTTGTGCAGTGCTCATTAAATTATTTATGAAGGTTTTGTGCAGTGCTCATTAAATTATTTATGAAGAGCAAAAAATAGTCCGTTCTAGAAATCTCTTCGTATCCTGACGCTGTGAGGTAATACAGGATAAAGAAGAAGAAGACCTAACTAACCTGCAGCACGAGCATACCACGAGAATATCAGGCTATACGGCAAGAAGAAGACCGAGAAAAAAAATGGATAGATGTAGTCAAAGATACACTAAATAAACTCAATATTACCACAGCTCAAGCTACACCCAGGCAATCAAAGACAATTACGTATACCTCCTCTCTGCAACGCTTCACAGCACAAGAAGTAATACTTACAAAAGAAATGCGTACTTGCATTTTTCACAAACAGTTAATTCTTACTTTTGATATATTTATTAGCCTACACGCTCTGATATAAGCCAAAGGTTCGTTCTTAAGCTTCTTCTTCTTCTTCTTTTTGCGTTCGTTCTTTACGACCAATTTTAATCACTCTTGTGATATGTTTGATCTTTGCCAAGAACGTGTATACGCTGCACATTGGTAGGCCCCTAAACGCATAAGACTTCTACACGTTTGGACATGTGCATCCGATTTCAACCAAACCTCCTTATTCGCCTCTTACGACATGCGTGGCAGGTAACAGTGGTTCTATTCTTTACACCTCAAATTTGGGCCCTGGTAACCACTCGGGCGGTTCTTAAGCTGAAAGACCATGCCTCAGCTTAACCCTTTCGCTCCGTAGTTTGCTTTTACCTTCGGATACATTTGTAATGCAATGTAGACTTAATCCGCCATTATACTAGCTTTGCGTCATCTCAAAACATACTGCAAGCCGATATATCGGCTCTGTAGGATGAAAGGGTTAAAAAAAACTATCGTTACTGCCTGTAGTACCGCTTTTTGGGCGGTGTAGAACAGGCAGGACGAGAACCTGAGGAATTTAGCTAGCTAGTGCAGTCGCCGCAAAGCTATTCAGGTTAGGATTTTGCATGTATACCCACAACAGAACAAAACTCTTGGCCTTACCATGAACTGAACACAGGTCTCCCGAATGGGAGCCTCGTGCCTCGGCTTAATCAGAGCCAACTATAAACTTAGTTATCCCCGGTCAGTTGTCTGGCCTAGTTATCTAGAGTTGGCCGTGGCTTAATCAGAGCCAACTATAAACTTAGTTATCCCCGGTCAGTTGTCTGACCTAGTTATCTAGAGTTGGCCGTGGCTTAATCAGAGCCAACTATAAACTTAGTTATCCCGGTCAGTTGTCTGGCCTAGTTATCTAGAGTTGGCTGTGGCTTAATCAGGGCCAACTATAAACTTAGTTATCCCCGGTCAGTTGTCTGGCCTAGTTATCTAGAGTTGGCCGTGGCTTAATCAGAGCCAACTATAAACTTAGTTATCCCCGATCAGTTGTCTGGCCTAGTTATCTAGAGTTGGCCGTGGCTTAATCAGAGCCAACTATAAACTTAGTTATCCCTCGTTGTCTGCTTTATTAATTGGCTGTCTAATCAGGCCACATAACTAGTTATCGGTCAGTGTTGGCCTGTTACTAAGTTGGCCGTGTAATCAGGCCAACTATAAACTTAGTTATCCCAGGTCAGTTGTCTGGCCTAGTTATCTAGAGTTGGCCGTGGCTTAATCAGGAGCCAACTATAAACTAGATTATCCCCGGTCAGTTGTCTGGCCTAGTTATCTAGAGTTGGCTGTGGCTTAATCAGAGCCAACTATAAACTTAGTTATCCCCAGTCAGTTGTCTGGCCTAGTTATCTAGAGTTGGCTGTGGCTTTAACGAGGCTTAAGATGATGCTAACGTTGAATAACTAGATTGTGTACTCTTGTATTTTAAAGTTCATATATGGTATATAGTTTGATACTGAAGGTCACTGAATGCAAAAATGTTATCAATTTGACTGCACTTTACGGTTGCTATGGAAACCAGGATAAACAGCGGCCATATTGAATTTGTTAAAAATGATCTACAACAGTCAGTATAACATGTATGTACACTCATGGACCCTTTACATGGTTACAATAGCATTTATAGGCTTTCAATAAATAAATCTCACTTCAATCAATCAAGTGCTATGCCTGCCGGCGTAGGCGATCATGTCTCTCCACAACTCTCTTTGCTTGGTGCATGTAATCAGCTCTGACGTCGATATTTTGTCGAACCATGATGTCAGGTCATCCAACATCTTCTCCCTCTGTCTTCCATGATCTCTCCTTCCTGAATTTTACCTGTAGTCACCAAATGTTCTAAACCTTCTCTTCGCATTATATGCCCGAAGAACCTTGATTGTCGGATTCTTATTCTTTTGATAAGGTTTCTTTGTGTGCAGGCTTGATTTAAAACCTCCATATTTGTTTTCTTCGCTGTCTATGGAATTTTCAACATTCTTCTGTAAAACCACATCTCTGTGGCTTCCAATGATCGTATTGATTGTTTGTTCATTGTCCATGATTCGCTGTCATACATAAGTATTGGTTCAATATAGCATTGGAATACTCGTTTTCGCAATGTCATTGGTAGTGAGTTCACGCATAATGTGTTCTTCATTTTCATAAAAGCTGCTTTCGTTTGAGCTATTCTACTCCTAATCTCTGTTGTAATCTCACTCCTAATCTCTGTTGTAATCTCACTCCTAATCTCTATTGTAATCTCACTCCTAATCTCTATTGTAATCTCACTCCTAATCTCACTTTAGGCATCACTAAATTAGAACGATTAAAGTAAACTTCCCGACTGTGATCGTTACCGACAAACATGCAATTATCCGGATGTGTTAGTATGAAAAATATGTTCAAAATTATGTCTGACCTATTACTTAAATTGGGGGGGGAGGGGGATGCGTATAACACGATTTGTTGAACAAGTGTGGCCGCAGAGAAGATTTTGATCTAAACCAATCCACGTTAACTACTAGATTGCGGGAGCTGGGTTTGAAGATTGGTGTGGTGCCCGCCTGTCCAGCGTGTTCGTAGCGCATTGGACGACGGGTGATAAGCCCTCTGGGAGTGCGGGTTAAATTAAGCAGGCTGTCAGAAAAGCCACAGGTTCTCCAGATTTACAGTGTTCGTGGCATCGAAGGGTTACGATGTCCATGGCACCGAGCCGAAGAGCTGAAATCTCAAGTGCTTTTAGATCGAAAAAAAAAGATTGGTGTGGCAAGAAAAGAACAGTACCACAGGTATACTAGTAGGCTCATCAATCAAAATCGAACCGGTACGATCAGTCGCTGGACACTGCTGGAGATATTGAGAAGGAGATCGGAACACCTATGGACATGTCCGGAGTGCAATGAAGATATTCCAAACTGAAACTGAAACAAAGTTAGACATTCACTTAATAGGAATGTTAAAGTGATTGAAGATAGTTTTAGTATGTTGAGTGGGAGATTTAAGAAGGGAGACTATACACCGATTTTTATCTCTTCCTTGTTGACTTATCTTATCTAACTTATCTCCTTTCAACGAGTCCATATTTCATCATCATCATCACGTAGCTTGTCCATTCCGGAACTTGGCTCTCGTGACAGCAGTCGCCCGAGTGGTTACCAGGGCCCAAATTGGGTGTAAAGAATAGAACCACTGTTACCTGGCACGCATGTCGTAAGAGGCGACTAAGGAGGTTTGGCTGAAGTCTGATGCACGTATCCTAGACGTGTAGAAGTCTATGCGTTTAGGGGCCTACCAAACCAATGTGCAACGTATAAGCGTTCTTGGCAAAGATCAAACATATCACAAAGAGTGATTAAAATTGCTCGTAAAAACGAACGCAAAGAAGGAGGAGAAAAAGATGACAGCAGTCCTGAGAAACTCTATGTTCTGTGCGAGATGGCCGGCGTCAGCAGCAGTCATTCTCAGATCGTCAATGACACCTTGCGCCCATCGTCTTCTAGGTCTTCCTCTCATTCTTCTTCCATGTAGCATACCTTCCAAAATTAGTTCATATTTAAGGTTATTAATTTTAACTTTAGTTTGTGTATGGCTTATATGTAAACCTCTGGGTATGAGTCACATCTTACAGCCTCACATATGACCAATCCTATCTCACATCAAGCTACAGTACATTTTGTCAGAGATTCCTAATCTCAGTGTAGGTGAGATCAAGTTCCTACTCCTATCGGAGACGGACGATATAACGTAGGTGCCGTGTTCAAGTTGAACATGTAAGTTTAAAATCGAGTAGAGTAAGCCGGAAAGCCGTTGCCATGGCAACAATTCATTGGGGAAAAAAAATTAATAAAATGAAATTTCTACAAATATTGTGAAGAAAACGAAGTTCCGCAAGGGACGTGCTACTATTTGAGAGTACTCCACTGTTTTTTTTTCTTCTGGAAAGTATGTTGAACAGTTTATACGTAATTTGTTATTCTTCACACCCAAAATACTCAGCAGTACTTGTTTAAACCACCTGATGATGATTGGAAAAGGGACATAATCGAAGTACATTATTCTGCCTGACGTTTGTGATGGGAACCGGAAGTAGATGGCATTATTTTTAGCATTCAGTGCGTAGTTACATAAGTCAAGGCTACTGTTACTCGCTGAATGATGTCACTAAGTGGGGGCAGAGGTACTACTGTGTTAAGTGAATAGGGAAATCTCCAGGCTAGAAAATAGTAGATAATTATGTGAGAGGAACGAGAGGTCAAATATTTCGTAAACACTCGGAACACAACGGTATATGCGCACTCGGAACACAAAATGTTTACGCACATATATACGTACAGTAATATTATGAGATGTAATAGTAGTAGCAAAAGTAATATTATGAGATGTAATAGTAGTAGCAAAAGTAATATTATGAGATGTAATAGTAGTAGCAAAAGTAATATTATGAGATGTAATAGTAGTAGCAAAAGTAATATTATGAGATGTAATAGTAGTAGCAAAAGTAATATTATGAGATGTAATAGTAGTAGCAAAAGTAATATTCCTTCTTCGAACGCTCTATATCGACAACTGGTTAAACCACTCTTTGTGATCTGTATGTGATCTGACCCTAAGAGCGACTGTAAGTTGTGCCAGTTATGCACCTACAAGTAGGCGAGCACATCTGATTTCTACAGCGCTTTTTATTTACTAGGGTAGCTTCCCTATGCCCTTACCTCAATCGTCTCTTAAGACATGCCTTGTAGGTCGGAGTGTTACTATTCTTTGCTCCCATTGCGAGCCCCGACATACAAGTAATAATAATAGTGACAATCGTATTACAAGTAATAGTAGCAATAGTAATTGAAGTAATAGTAGCAATAGTAATTGAAGTAATAGTAGCAATAGTAATTGAAGTAATAGTAGCAATAGTAATTGAAGTAATAGTAGCAGTAATAATTGAAGTAATAGTAGCAGTAGTAATTGAAGTAATAGTAGCAGTAGTAATTGAAGTAATAGTAGCAATAGTAATTGAAGTAATAGTAGCAATAGTAATTGAAGTAATAGTAGCAGTAATAATTGAAGTAATAGTAGCAATAGTAATTGAAGTAATAGTAGCAATAGTAATTGAAGTAATAGTAGCAATAGTAATTGAAGTAATAGTAGCAATAGTAATTGAAGTAATAGTATCAGTAATAATTGAAGTAATAGTAGCAGTAGTAATTGAAGTAATAGTAGCAGTAGTAATTGAAGTAATAGTAGCTGTAGTAATTGAAGTAATAGTAGCAATAGTAATTGAAGTAATAGTAGCAGTAATAATTGAAGTAATAGTAGCAGTAGTAATTGAAGTAATAGTAGCAGTAGTAATTGAAGTAATAGTAGCAATAGTAATTGAAGTAATAGTAGCAGTAGTAATTGAAGTAATAGTAGCAGTAGTAATTGAAGTAATAGTAGCAGTAGTAATTGAAGTAATAGTAGCAATAGTAATTGAAGTAATAGTAGCAATAGTAATTGAAGTAATAGTAGCAGTAGTAATTGAAGTAATAGTAGCAATAGTAATTGAAGTAATAGTAGCAGTAGTAATTGAAGTAATAGTAGCAGTAGTAATTGAAGTAATAGTAGCAATAGTAATTGAAGTAATAGTAGCAGTAGTAATTGAAGTAATAGTAGCAATAGTAATTGAAGTAATAGTAGCAATAGTAATTGAAGTAATAGTAGCAATAGTAATTGAAGTAATAGTAGCAATAGTAATTGAAGTAATAGTAGCAATAGTAATTGAAGTAATAGTAGCAATAGTAATTGAAGTAATAGTAGCAATAGTAATTGAAGTAATTGTAGCTGTAGTAATTGAAGTAATAGTAGCAATAGTAATTGAAGTAATAGTAGCAGTAATAATTGAAGTAATAGTAGCAATAGTAATTGAAGTAATAGTAGCAGTAGTAATTGAAGTAATAGTAGCAATAGTAATTGAAGTAATAGTAGCAATAGTAATTGAAGTAATAGTAGCAATAGTAATTGAAGTAATAATTACTGCATTAGCTTTGGAAAAAATGCATTCGTGAACAGAACAGTGTGGTCCAGATTCAAACCCACGATCTTTGAAGCGCACGGCAAACGGCGTAACCACTGTCACAGAGAACTGAACATCAAGAAATATTCGCTCATAAACAATACCATAAGAAATGACTTATCGTAACTGTGTGATACCGGTTCTCGAAGGAAGCAAAGAATAGTACCACTGTTACCTACAAGGTATGTCACAAGAGGTGATTGATGTAGGAGCTAGAGAAGCAAAGAATAGTACCACTGCAACCTACCAGGCATGTCGTAAGAGGCGACTGATGTAGGAGCTAGAGAAGCAAAGAATAGTACCACTGTTACCTACAAGGTATGTCACAAGAGGTGATTGATGTAGGACCTAGGGAAGCTAGCCTAGTAAATAAAAGCATCGCAGAAATCGGATGTGCTGGCCTACTTGTAGGCGCATAATTGGCACAACGTACAATCGCTCTTAGACTCGGATTATATAGAAATCACACAGAGTGGTTAACAAGTGATCGATATAGAGTCCGAAAAGAAGAATATACCAAATTTGCGACAAAATAAATCAATATCAAACTGGCGTGTTGGGTCGCAGCATGATGCTTTACTTGAGGCAGGGATCGGAGAACCTATGGATATGTCTGGAGTACTACGATGGTAGTCCTCATGTAACTCATAACTGGGTTAGTGCAGTCCGAAAAGAACGATATACCAAATTTGCGACAAAATTAATTAATCAACATCGAACTTGCATGTTGAGCAGCTGGACTTGTTGAGGCAGGGATCGGAGTACCAATGGACATGTCCGGAGTGCTACGATGAGAGTCCTCATGTAACTGATAACTGCAAAACGAAATGTACAAAATGGACATGGCACATTCCCCATTTAGCTACCAAGGGTAGGCATAAATGATGTCTGCAAGACCTTAATGAATAACGTTTCTATCGGTCCCAGCTAATGAGAAAAAGTGGCTTATGATCGAGATATATGGAAAACAACATTGCGAAAAGGTGAAGAATCTTTTGAAGAGAGACTTATGGATGAGCTGAAGACGAGAGACAAGCGAAAACTCAGAAGTTGTCACAGTGCTGAAACACTTGCTAATTGACCGTCTGTCAAGACGAAACAGGTTATATATAACGATGACGGAGGCTGGAGAACTAGTTCACGATTGAGAGTATTTCAAACAGGATGTGTTGAAAGTGTATATAACGATGACGGAGGCTGGAGAACTAGTTCACGATTGAGAGTATTTCAAACAGGATGTGTTGAAAGTGTATATAACGATGACGGAGGCTGGAGAACTAGTTCACGATTGAAAGTATTTCAAACAGGATGTGTTGAAAGTGTATATAACGATGACGGAGGCTGGAGAACTAGTTCACGATTGAAAGTATTTCAAACAGGATGTGTTGAAAGTGTATATAACGATGACGGAGGCTGGAGAACTAGTTCACGATTGAAAGTATTTCAAACAGGATGTGTTGAAAGTTTATATAACGATGACGGAGGCTGGAGAACTAGTTCACGATTGAAAGTATTTCAAACAGGATGTGTTGAAAGTATATATAACGATGACGGAGGCTGGAGAACTAGTTCACGATTGAGAGTATTTCAAACAGGATGTGTTGAAAGTGTATATAACGATGACGGAGGCTGGAGAACTAGTTCACGATTGAGAGTATTTCAAACAGGATGTGTTGAAAGTATATATAACGATGACGGAGGCTGGAGAACTAGTTCACGATTGAGAGTATTTCAAACAGGATGTGTTGAGAGTGACACTCTGTTAGAGACACGCTACATAAAAGTGTGTACACACTAAACTTAATTGTAGCTTCGGAGAGACAGCCTACACAGAACAAATATTTATTTATAAAATAAATACACACAACACCAGCACAGACCGTCAACATGCGACTTGCAAGTTCGTGCTAACTTTCGTGTGAACCTGCGACAAATTTCTTTCTTTCCTTGTGGCAATCCCACTTCAACATTTGAAGGCTTTCATTCAGACCACCATGACAAAAAAATTGATTGAAGAAACTATCGCTCATTTGTGCATTCCATAGACGTGCGAATAAATGATGTCAATATATCTTCATCACCTAGCTTGTCCCTGTTGGAAACTTGGTTCTCGTGAGAGAGATGTCCGACCTCTGCTGAAGTCATACTCAGCTTATGGTTTTATCCAACTCTTCGTGTCTTTTTATGTGTCAAAAATCACCGTGTGTAGCCAGGGCTCGAAGGAGCAAAGAATAGTAACACCGCGATCTACAAAGCATGTCATAAGAGGTGACTGAGGTAGGAGCCAGGAAGCTACCTAGTAGTAAAAGCATCGAAGAAATCGAGTGTGCTGGCTCACTTGTAGGCACATAATTGACACAATGTGCAATCGCTCTTAGACTCAGATCACATACAAATCACAAAGAGTGGTTAACAAGTGGTCGATATGGAGCGTTCGAAGGAGAAGAATGGTAGTGTTACCTAGACTTTTTCAGATGTGTAATGTGTTACTTGTTTGTTGTTTGCTACGAATCCAGCAGACTTGTGGACTTTTGTCTTTGGTGCATTACAATGCATTGTATTGCTGGAGAATGTATCCATTTCCTGCCCATCCAGGTTTCGAATGCATATGGTGAATATGTTAGTAATATGTGGACATTTGGTAAAAATAACTATTTGGTTTTTATTGTTGACATTTTACGGGGACCGTCGTTTTACAACCTGCTCTTATGCCCGTCTGCCAAGCGTATTCGTAGCGCGTTGGACTAGGGGTCCCTCTGTGTGTGCGGGTTCAATTCCGCGGGATGGCAGAAAAAGCCACAGATTCCCCAGATTTACGGTGTTCGTGGCACCGAACCGAAGGGTTACGATGTCCATGGCACCGAGCCGAAGAGCTGAAAGCTCAAGTTCTTCTGGATCAGAAAAAAAAAAACTGCTCTTACATGATAATTGATTGACAAAATGTGCTTTTACGTTTTTCATTTGAATACTGGGCCTACCTTTTTTTTGTCCGTCTCCGATACGACTATGTGCTAGGTCTCACTTATCTAGTGATCAGTGATCTCTGAAAATAGACTGATCGCTCCGTGTATAGAATACGAAACGAGTACTTTGAATAGTTGGGCGAGAATAGCACTTTAACACCGCGACATTTCAAGCTTGATTATCTTTTGTAGTGAGTGAGTGCCCTTATGCAATGGATGGTGTTGCGGTAACACATATTTGACGAACGCACTGAGAAAATAAATAGGGGCAGAGTTCAAAGTAGGTGTCCAATTTTCACAATGAGGGTATCCTAGTGCAGGCGATAACTACGTAAAAGTCTTCATTATGAATACGTTTCAGGAGGTCAAACTACGTTTGATGTATATTGTGACGACATTTAGTTTGTAATTGATTGATTAATGAATTGATTGATTGATTGATTGATATGACCATAATCTTATAATTGATGAATAACCGTCTAGTTTTTTGTAGTTTAATTCTTTGTACTGCCATGCTTTTTGTTCTTTTACTTTCCTTCATCCTATTTCCATCTCTTGTTAGTAGTGAACCGAGATATTCAAAGCTGTTCACATTCTCTATATATTCTTTATTGTCTTTCCCTAGGTGCATGATAGAATTGGTTCTCATTAAGTTCATTGTCACCCACCTCTTGTCGTTAAGCGTAGGGATGTGAGCTTTAATTTGCGTCCCAGTGCCAGATGATTCGTCCTTGTGTTATATCCGTGTTCATTTAATGTGATCTTGACCTTCTTTATCCATCTTTTTCTTGGTCTTCCCTTGGCTCTAGTACTTGATCTTTTTATTGTTGTTAATATATATATATATATATATATATATATATATATATATAGGCACCAATGACCTGTGCCCATGTGGCTTGGCAAGTATGACAACAGAGCATATCCTACAGAGCTGACCCCAGTATGCAAACTTGAGAAGAAAGAGGTGACACACTTACACTAGTGTCCAAGACAAACTGTATGGCGTGGCTGATAATCTGAGGCAGACGGCTGCCTTTATTAGAGAATACGAAATCCCAATCTAGTGAGAACGAAGAAGAAGATATATATATATATATATAATATATTAATATTGTTGTTAATAATATTGCTGTTATTATTGATTGATATTCTCCCCTTTGATATTCTCCCCATGATTAAAAAACATTTGTCATACTTGCTTAATCAACTGTCATTATTTTTGTTTTCGCCACCTACATTGAGATTTTGCTTTCATTTTTTCCCCTGGTACTGCTATTATTAATATCTCAATCCCTTTTTGCGATGTTGACAGTAACACTGTATCCTCATCATATCTTTATCGTGTGGTTGGTTAGATATCTGATATGCATTGGCATTCGCTGTTGAGTGTTAAAGAGTTGTGTCTGAAAGTGAGAACGTATCCGATGGCGGCGAGCGGCTATGTCTAGACAGCGATTGTGGTGAATATGGACAATCCCGTTTTTAAATTCTGTACACGAGATATGTATGTTCATTGTGGCAATATTTTTTTTCATGAATGGACATGCTGGAATGGGATGGTGTCCGATGTTTCGCCGCTGATTGTTGCTGAAAAGCCGAATTTGGTTTAGCTTGAATAAGGTTAGGGATGAGTCAGTGGCGGCTCGTGATCATTTTTGTTGGTGAGGCCAGACATATTTTCGGAAAAATCATGGTTTCGGTTAGGATATATTTTAATTTGTAAAATAATAAATACACGTTACACCTTTTTTGGTGGGGCCCGGCCCCACTGGCCCTTAATGACGGGCCACCACTGGGATGAGTTATCTCTCCTTTCTTCTTCTTTCTCTTCGAACGCTCCAGATCGACCATATGTTAACCACTCTTTGTGATTTGTATGTGATCTGAGCTAAGAGTGATTGTACGTTGTGCCAGTTATGCACCTTCACGTAGGCCAGCATATCCGATTTCTGCGACGCTTTTTATTTACTAGGGTAGCTTCCCTAAGCCACTACCTCAGTCGCCTCTTACGACATGCCCCGTATGTCGCAGTGTTACTATTCTTTGCTCCCTTGAGGGCTCCCACAACACACGGGTGAGTCTAATTCTAAACTAATGATTGTTACAAAACGTGACGGTAAATAATATAAAGAACCATAACTGTGAAGGTAAATGAGATCAAGAACGATAACTTTGAAAGTAAATGAGAACAAGATACATAACTTTTAAGGTAAATATGATAAAGAACAATAACTTTGAAGTTAAATTAGGTATTATTATGATTAAACCTCAAGAAGTTAAACACTATGAAGAACATGTGGCAAAGCAATCAGGAAATTAAACACTATGAAGAACATGTGGCAAAGCAATAAGGAAGTTAAACACTATGAAGAAAATGTGGCAAAGCAATCATGAAGTTAAACACTATGAAGAACGTGTGGCAAAGCAATCAGGAAGTTAAACACTATGAAGAACATGTGGCAAAGCAATCAGGAAGTTAAACACTATGAAGAACGTGTGGCAAAGCAATTAGGAAGTTAAACACTATGAAGAACATGTGGCAAAGCACCAGCAAAATATTAAAAATAAAAATATTGAGAACATGCATTTTTCCAGTGGCTACTTGATTGTGAATCATGGACTATTACACAAAAAACAAGAACGAAAATCCAGTCCTTCGAAACTAAATGCTACAGAAAGATCCTACGAATGCCATGGACAGAAAAAAAGAAAGAAAGAACACTGATGTCCTGAAAGAACTAAATGTTAAAGAGAATTGGCTGATAAACAACATGAAATGAAAATCGTGGCATATCCTAAAGGACGTAACCATCAACCACAGTAAACGAGTCGTTGATTTTCTAGGCATCACTTATACGTTCAATAGTTTGCCATTGCTTTCTAAACGGTGAGGTCTATTTTTACCTTTTGTAAAAAATCCCACGGAGACAAATTTGCTTCCAAACTTGTCCACCGTGGGGTTTGAACCAGGTACACTTGGGTTCGTGAGCGAGCTCACTACCGCTTGAGCTACAGACGCTCACGATAAACAACATACTACACATAAAAATTTGATACTTTGGTCACATCAAGCGTCACGATGGCCTGGAGAGAACAATACTAGAGGGCAGGGTCCCAGGACGCAGAGGCAGACCAAGAAGAAGATGGCTACAGGATATTAAAGAAATCATAAATATGACCATCGACGAAGTGGTTGAACTAGCAAGAGACAGGGTGATTTCAGATGTGCTGCAAAGAGAGCAACGTTCTATAAAGGATACGCACCTTGATGATGATTATTAAACCACAACTTGTAAATTTAATACGTCAAAGAAAGGAAATAGTAGTTCTTCTTCGCTCTTAGAGAAGCATAGGTCTACAACCAAGGTCTTCCAAACCCGCCTATCCAACGCCATCTTTTCCAGATCTCTCCACTCTCTTCCTATTTCCTTGTATTCCGTCTCCAACTCCCGTCTCCATTTGTTCCTGGGTCTTCCCTACCTCTATTGCCCTGGGGTTCCATCTGAGAGCCTGTCTTGTGATGCTGTTAGGGGTTTCTTCAGTGTTGTCTTATCCATCGTCACCTTCTGCCTCCTCCTTATCTCTTGTTAGGAAATAGTAGTATTCCCATCTATAACAACTACAAAACTATAACTACAAAAATATAACAACCACAAGACTATAATAACTACAACTACAAGACTATAACAACTACAAAACTATAACAACCACAAGACTATAATAACTACAACTACAAGACTATAACAACTACAAAACTATAACAACCACAAACTATAATAACTACAAACTACTACAAGACTATAACAACTACAAAACTATAGCAACTACAAAACTATAACAACTACAAACTATAACAACTACAAACTATAACAACTGTAAAACTATAACAACTGTAAAACTATAACAACTACAAAACTATAACAACTACAAAACTAACAACAAATTAGTTCAACACAAATAACTGATTCAAGGATGATGATTAAATGAACATAAAAAATGACGGTTATAAAAGACATAAAAAAATGACTTATAATGAAGACATAAAAAAATGACGTTATCATGGAAACAAAAAGAAAATGACGGGTTATAATGGGAAGACATAAAGAAAATGACGGGTTATCATGGGAAGACATAAAGAAAATGACGGGTTATAATGGGAAGACATAAAGAAAATGACGGGTTATCATGGGAAGACATAAAGAAAATGACGGGTTATCATGGGAAGACATAAAGAAAATGACCCAAGAGACAGAAAAAAGGGGGAGGACATATATTGAGGTCCTATGCCTCACGAGTAGCGGAGAGTATTAAACACACACATCATATCTATCAATAAAACTTCATCATGGTACATAAAGCAAACAAAGTGATAAGCAAGTTATTTAGAAAAATATCAAAATAAAATAACAGTAATGGGAATATATCAATAAAAATGGGGATGAATTCAGAAAAAGTGATGAAATCAGAGAAATGTCTGGTCAACCAGTGGTAACAACTGTTATAAGAAAGAATATATGTTGGGCATACCTTGAGAAGAAATGATCAAAGAATATCAAAGCAGGCATTGAAGTGGAAGACAAGGGGTTCAAGAAAGAGAGGACGCCCTAGGGACACCTTCGAACGAACTTCACAGAAAGAGGCAAGAAATATTGGACTCAATCAATGACATGAAAGAGATACCACTAAAACTAAAACAAATCTTATAAGAACGATTTTCTTGCCAACACTATGTTACCAGCAACATGACCAATAACAGCAGATAATGAGCGGAACATCATAACGACAGAAATGAGGTGCCTTAGAAGAGCTGCAGGTGTGACAATAAGAGACAAATTAGAAATGAAGAAATTAGAAGAAGACTGGATGTGAAACCAGCAAAGCAACAACAGACTAAATTTAAATGGTTTGGACACCTGACAAGAATGCCCTGGTATCGCCTACCACAGAACCACAAAGAAAAAATATAACAGGTAAGCCTATAGAGCAAGAGGAAGTCCACTCAAAAGATCTCAGCGTCGATATCAAGAACAGCCTCCTTAAGGAAATGAATAACAGCTTACAACGTGCATTAGAACAAGTACACACAAGATCTCCTCCCCCCATTACTTCTATAAAGAAGTAAATGGTGGAAGAGAAGAAGAGGAGACTAAGTTACTTCGACAGACTAAATAATCATTGATTGTGTGTGTGTGTGTGTGTGTGTGTACTAAGTTACTTCGACAGACTAAATAATCATTGATTGTGTGTGTGTGTGTGTGTGTACTAAGTTACTTCGACAGACTAAATAATCATTGATTGTGTGTGTGTGTGTGTGTGTACTAAGTTACTTCGACAGACTAAATAATCATTGATTGTGTGTGTGTGTGTGTGTGTGTGTGTGTGTGTGTACTAAGTTACTTCGACAGACTAAATAATCATTGATTGTGTGTGTGTGTGTACTAAGTTACTTCGACAGACTAAATAATCATTGATTGTGTGTGTGTGTGTGTACTTACTATATGAAGTCTCGCTGACAAAACACAGTCCCATTCTCCTAGAGTAAGTTTGGAAAATAAAATCTCTGTTCACATGCAACTAAACTGAATGACACAGGTACATGCCTAATATGAACATGTATGAGAAAACTTGTCTCCTCCAACCCGCCTTGTCACGATGTACACATCAAATGCCTCGTACCGCTCGCCGACTTCCCCGTCAAACTAAGCGGGACAGTTACAAAAGAATGGAGGGGAAACGACTTGTGTACACAAATGCCGGTACACAGCTGATAATATTAGTCACATAAAAATAACCAGAAAACGAATACAATGGTTATCAACAAGGACGGAAAGAAGAGAAAAATAAGAAAGAATACACAGATAACCAAGTAAACAATGCATTGAACACATTATTTCGCCCGTGTGGTCCCGGGACCGTAAGGAAGCAAAGAATAGTACCACTGTGACCTACAAGGCATGACGTAGGAGGGGACTTGAGGCAGGTGCCTAGGGAAGCTACCCTAGTAAATAAAAAGCATTGCAGATATCGGAAGTGTTGGCCTACTTGTAAGCGTATAACTGGCACAACGTACAATCGCTCTTAGGCTCAGATCACATACAAATCACACAGAGTGGCTAACACGTGGTCGATATGGAGCGTTCGAGGAAGAGAAAAAACACATTATTATATATATTTTTTTATTTTTAATCCAGTAGCCTTTAGGGTAGGAAGTGCCTGTCACTTCACATTCTAGGCCCTAGCGAATAGGAAGTAGGAGGACCAATTCCTTTTCTCGCGTCGGGAACGCTGATTGTAGAATCACGACTTACTTATAGACACATAACCGACACAACGTACAATCGCTCTTAGGCTCAGATCACATACAAATCACTAAGAATGCTTTAACAAGTGATCGTTGTGGAGCGTTTAACGTAGAAGATATGCGAAGTCGCACGCTAATCCGTTCCCATTATTATATTACGGATGATAAATCCGTTCCCATTATTATATTACGGATGATAAATCCGTTCCCATTATTATATTCTCTCTCTCTCTTAGCCTGTTACGCCCTGGCGTTTAGGGCAGCAACAAACGTACACCATTCTTCCCTGTTCATGGCCTTCCTCTGTATTGTGTTCCAGCTATGATTCATTTCCTTCAGCTCTTGCTCTATCGTTCTCCTCCAGGTTGTCTTGGGTCTTCCACGCTTTCGCCTACCCTCTGGAGTCCATCTCAGTGCAGTTTTCGTGTCGGAGCCAGTCTCCATGCGCATCACATGTCCAATCCATCTCCAGCGTCGTCTTCGGATGATAGTGCCCATGTTCTCTTGTTGGCATCGTGCAAGCAATTCTGATTCGAGATAGTAGTCGGCCAGTACACGCGTAAGATTTTTCGTAGACAAGTTGTATGAAAGGCGGAGAGTCTGGACATATCCTGTTCTGTCATTCTCCAGCATTCCGATCCGTACAGCAAAGTTGACAGCACACAGCTGTTATAGATACTAGTCTTGGTTCTGATGCTGTATTGGGCAGATTTCCAGGCGGTCTGAAGGGTCATGAATGCACTGCGTGCTTTACTCAGTCTGTTTTTAATGTCAGATCCAGCGCCTCCTTCATTGCTAATAACACTTCCAAGGTATGTGAAAGCGGTTGTATCTCGCAGGGTTTTACCTTCTAGTTTGACTGGTGCTGGGGTTGCTATGTTCAGAGTCATTACTTCAGTTTTCTTCTGATTTATTTTCAGCCCAACCATCTCACTATATTGGTTAAGGCGGCAGGTCTTTTCCTGGATATCTCTATGTGTATGAGATAGGAGTGCGATGTCATCTGCAAAATCTAGGTCTTCCAGAGTGGTTGTGAGCGTCCATCTAATACCTCTTGCCTTATCTTCCGTTGTTTTACGCATCACCCAATCTATGACAGTGTTGAATAATAGGGCTGACATAACACATCCTTGTCGCACGCCTTTTTTTACTTCAAACTTTAGTTCTGAAGTTTCAACACTGCATGCAAACTTGCTGTAGCAGCTTTTTATAATATTTATAAAACACAGTGGGATTCCATACCATCTTAAGATACGCCATAGACTTTCGCGGTGTATGCTATCAAAAGCCTTTTCAAAATCTACAAAGTTGATATAGAGTTTGCTTTGCCATTCTGTGCATTGTTCTATGATATTTCTAAGAGCAAATATTTGGCCTATACAGCTCCGTCCTCTGCGAAATCCTGCTTGTTCCTTTCTCAGTTTCTTATCCACAGCGTCAGTAATACGTTGTACGATGATTTTGCTTAAGATTTTACTTGGGACAGAAAGCAGTGTTATTCCACGCCAATTATTACAATCGGCAAGAGAGCCCTTCTTTGGGTATCTTGATGATGACTCCTCTGTTCCATGCATCAGGTATTATTTGGGCATTCCATATAGTAGTAAACAAGGGTTGCAATATATTAGCTGCAAGTTCTGGGTCTATTTTGAATAGTTCTGCGTTTAAGTTATCATTCCTGGTGCCTTGTTATTCTTAAGAGATTTAATTGCTGTAATGATCTCATCCTGGCTGGGTGTTTCAATGCCAATTTCTAACTCCTCTGTTGGTTCTGGTATGTCTGCTACTACCGTTGGAGGTGGTCTGTTTAGCAATTCTTTAAAATGCTCTGTCCATCGTATTTCTTGTTCCTTTTCCGTTGTCAATAGTATTCCATTCTTATCCTTTATGAGAGTATTTGATCTTCTGTAATGTTTTCCGCTTATTAGCTTTGTAATTTTGTACACTGTTCCCTGATCACACTTTTTGCTGCTTCTTCTGCCTGTACTGCCAGGTCTTCAACATACATTCTTTTGTCGGCTCTCACAGCCCGTTTGATTTCTTTACTTGCGCTTTTGTACTGTTCTTGGTATCTTGCTTTCAGTCTTTCGGACTTTGCTTCTAACAATTTCTTTTAATATTCTTCGGCTGTCTATTATTTTCCATGTTGTTGGTGTTATCCATTCTTTTCTTTTCTTTGTGCGGTACCCTAGACATGTTTCACTGCTCTTGCTATATATAGATGCTATGTTGTCCCATGTTCTATCTATGTTGTCAGTTTCATCCGTAGTTTCATTACTTCTAGGGCTTGGAATCTGTTCTTTATCTGCATTATAAACTTATCCCTTACTTCCGTGTCTTTTAGTCTATCCACATCGAACCTCTTTTGGAAGTTTTTCTGTTGTCCTGCATTATTATATTACGGATGATAAATCCGTTCCCATTTTTTATATTACAGATGATAAATCCGTTCCCATTTTTATATTACGGATGATAAATCCACTCCCATTATTATATTACGGATGATAAATCCGCTCCCATTATTATATTATTGATGATAAATCCGTTCCCATTATTATATTATTGATGATAAATCCGCTCCCATTATTATATTACGGATGATAAATCCGCTCCCATTATTATATTACGGATGATAAATCCGTTCCCATTATTGTATTACGGATGATAAATCCGCTCCCATTATTATATTACGGATGATAAATCCGTTCCCATTATTATATTACGGATGATAAATCCGTTCCCATTATTGTATTACGGATGATAAATCCGCTCCCATTATTATATTACGGATGATAAATCCGTTCCCATTATTATATTACGGATGATAAATCCGTTCCCATTATTGTATTACGGAAGCTAATCCGTCACCATTATTTTATTACGGAAATTATTATATATACAGTATTTGTGAAAAAGAAATTACAACTTGAAACTTTCTGTTTATTCGTCACATTGCTACCAAGTTGCACATAGTGTCGTTAATTTCTGCATCACTTGGGTACTATCTAAATATATATATAGACACTATGTCCGTCTTTTACTTGGTCTTCCCCTCACATTTTCTCTCTGCAGTTCTGATGTAGAATGTTTCTGAAACAACCTTTTTCTTCGTTCTCTAATCATGTTTTGCCGCCCGCCCGTCTGCCCGGCGTGTTCGTAGCGCGTTGGACTACGGGTGACAAGCTCTCTGTGATTGCGGGTTCAACTCCGCGAGTTGGCAGAAAAGACACAGGTTCTCCAGATTTACGGTGTTCGTGGCACCGAACCGAAGGATTACGTTGTCCATGACACTGAGCCGAAGAGCTGAAAGCTCAGTGCTTCTGAATCGAAAAAAATCATGTTTTGCCTCAGTGTCAGAATAAGCGAGATTTCTAGATAATGGCTCTTGTACAATTGTGTGTGTGCTTTACACTACTTTTGTTATTTCCCATGGTGTCTTTCACTTATCTTATCTTATCTTAACCACATTTGCCGTGAAGAGTCGTGGGGAGAGTTAGTTTCCCATCTTGTGCCAGGTGTGTTGCGCTTGACGTTGTCAGTCCATGCTTTCGCAGGGACTCTGAGATGTTATCTATCCATCGTGTTCTTGGCCTGCCTTGTGCTCTGCGCCCTGAGTGTTGATTATTATATGCACGTGATGGTAGTAAATGTGGTTCCATTCTCATTAGATGGCCGAACCACTTGAGTCTTTGCTTCTCGATGCACTGTATGCATGGTATAGTACCAACGATGCTTCTGATATTCTCGTTTCTCACTCTATCTCGCCTTGTAACGTTGACAGCTTTCGTAGACATCTCATTTCACATGTTGTAATCTTTCTTTCTTGTGTCTTAGTCAGGGACCATGTTTTGGCACTGATAGCAGAGAGTTTGAATAAATATGCAGTTTATCTGTTGTCGTTTGACTGACATGTTAATGCTTGGATGTTTTAATCTTTCACTACTTCTGTTATTTCTGTGGTCCAATTTGTGCGTGGACGATCTTTTGCCTTGTATTTACTGCATCCGAGTAGCACTATTACTTGGTAATCAATCTGCGTATGTATCTGAACCATTTAATTTGTTGTTTCTTCATGAAGTACACTAGTGATTTTGTAACCACTTTCTTCCTGGTGACTACATTCCTAAACCGGTCTTTCTTGATACACCCATACTTGACAGTAGCGATCTATCAAAATAGAATAGAAATGTAAGGGCAGAGATCCCCATACAAATGGGCCACAATGATATTTCGTATTACACACATCTAGCTGAATGTGGGAGCGACGTACCTGCGCAGATGAGCATGCCCAGTCCAATCAAATTCAAGATTTTATGACCTCGGTGTGTTGAACTGGTAAATTTTTCAAGCCCGACTTTTCGACAAACATGAACTCTGACCCTTTGTCTCTCTTTCGCGAGGCGGTTACAGTGAGAGTCATTGTAGATACTGTTAGAAAATTACACGCTTTATACACATACATACACACAGTAAGCACGTTTTAGTCACATACAACACACTTATAATTTTGTGTCATGAAATTACTCACTTAAGTTGTAAAATGGCGTACATATCAGTGTGATGTTTCTACCATAGATTGATAGATAGATAGGAGGACCATCATAACTGCACTTCTATGAATAATCATTCATCTTTTGATATCAATTTTTACCATCTTCAATATTACATCGCCTATGACAGCTCTCAGATGGACAGCGGATGGGAAGAGAAGGCCTGGACCTCCAACGGAAACATGGAGAAGAACTGTGGAGAGAGAGTTTTAGCAGTGTGGCTTGACGTGGGAGACGGTTGGTAGAACGGCAACAGTGGAGGTCTCTTGTGCAAGCCTTATGTGTCAGTCGGGACACTAAGAGGACATAGACACAGAAATCACATCGGAGACCCTCGCCGATGTTATGGAGTTCTTGCCGTGCCGCTGAGATCTCCCTGTGTGAGAAAGAGATTGGAACAAACATGGTTATTCACCGAAGTGTATTGATGGTCCTATCATTCAACAATCAATGAATGTAGACAAATTATAAAAAATATCCATCTGCGATGGTATGACAGGACTACAAACAGGGAACTGTGAGATATAACAGGACAACGACAGGTGGAACAAGAGATAAGGAGCAGAAGGTTGCGATGGATGAGACACACACTGAGGAGACCCCCTGTCAGCATCACCAGACAGGTTCTCCGGTGCAACACCCAGGGCAATAGAGGTAGGGGAAGACCCAGGAACACCTGGAGACGGAAGTTGGAGAAGGAATGCAGGAAAATGTGGAGAGATCTGGAAAGGATGGCCTTGGATAGCTGGGCCTTGAAAGGCCTTGGATAGGCTGGCTTGAAAGGCCTTGGATAGGCTGGCAAGGCTGGCTTGAAAGGCCTTGGATAGGCTGGCTTGAAAGGCCTTGGATAGGCTGGCTTGAAAGGCCTTGGATAGGCTGGCTTGAAAGGCCTTGGTTGAGGACCTATGCTTCCCTAAGGGTGATAAAGAAGAAGATAAAAATGTATATAAGTTCACAAATAATCGATTCTTTTTATCTTCTTCGAACGCCCCATATCGACCACTTGTTTAACTCTCTTTGTGATTTGTATGTTATCTGAGCCTAAGAGCGATTGTATGTTGTGCCAGTTATTCACCAACAACATGTAGGCCAGCACATCAGATTTCTGCGACGCTTTTTATCTCTAGGCCCCTACCTCAGTCGCCTTTTACGACATGCCTCGTCGGTCGCAGTGTTACTATTCTTTGCTCTATCTTGTGAGCCCCGGAACACACGAGCGAATTATATTCTAAATTTGTTTATCCAAGGAATATGTGGCTTAGCGGATAGTGACTCGGTCTATTAACCCCGACGTTCTTAGTTCGAATCACGCTGTGGACAATTTCTTTGCAAATTGTTTCGCGTGGATTTTTACAAAGGACGATGGCGCCACCCGTTCAGAAAGCAGGGGCAAACTACTGAACGTAATAATGCCTAGAAAAATCACAAACAGCGTTAAAAGCTGGGGTTGAGTCGGAGTCCTGTAAAGGATATGCAATTAACTAATGCAAGGAAAGCAAAATTTAAGCTCACAAGCAGCGCTACACAAACCTCTTGAGTCGACACTTATATGACCTAATTAATTATAAATACATTTGTCGAGTGGCTCCAAACATAGATGGCATGCCCGGTTTTAAAACGGTATGGGTTCTACCACATTCATTTCTATCTGTCAACGTCCGATCTTTTTACTTATTTTTATACAATTTGTACTTTCTGCACAAATTTATGAAATATTCTTCTTCTACCCTTCTCCCTAGGGGAAACATAGGTCCCCATAACCAAGGCCTTCTGTCAAGCTTGCTCGTGCACTCCAACCAAGGTCTTGCAAGCTCTCCCGTGCAATTACTTGGTTGCCGATTTATAGCTGAGTATTTGTACTGGATGGGGTAGCTAATCCCACGCCAAACCTCCACTTTCGCTGTATGTGTCATGTAATAGGTATTAGTGGTTCTATTATTCACCCCGATTTTGGGCCCCGGTAACCACACGGGCGTCCGATTTGTATCATGAATCATCGTTGGCTCATTGTCGGACTGGAGAGACGTGTAGGCGCATGTGCTGAGATTCTCATCGTCTATATTGCGATCAGATCTCATATCAGACCTGTATGCACCTACCGTTCTACCAATTCCAAGTAGCTCTCCCTCGATCTCTACCCACTTAGCCAGACATTAGTCTATTACCAGGGCCACCACTTAAAGTTGGGATAGGATCTTGATGAGTGCCAGCTCACTGACCCTGGCGCCACTGTATGGTTTTTCTGCCAGCCCGCGGAATTGAACCCGCACTCACAGGGGGCTAGTCACCCGCAGTAAGTAGTCCAACGCACTACGAACACGCTGGGCAGGCGGGCGTTTTCTCCATTAAAACTGAGTTCAAAATTTATTTCGTTATTTCTCAAATTCGTTGTAGAAAATTGTTGCTTATGTCTGCCCATATTATTGTGTTTAGAGTACGCAACTTATAAAGCTCAGTGTGAGAAACATTTTTTTTGCTCTTTGGAAATTACTGTTAATTCGGTGGTGGAAAATGGAAAGGGATGGTGGAAAATGGAAAGGGATCGTGGAAGTCTTGAGTCATCTTCAAGGGGAGGGGGAGCTAGCTGAAAAATGTGGAGAACCACTGCCCTAAAGGAAATAGAGTGTGCAAAAATTCCATAAATGAGGGAGAACCAAGCAGCTATAAACTTATAGGCCTTCGGATTCCGGTAAGAATTATGGGAAATCAGACCACAACTAAACCACGTGACCTCGCATTCTAGTATTGGTGTACCTGATTTTAAAATCAACACAAAATGCTTTATCGAAGTTATATTATTCAACAAGTTAACAATAATGAATATCAATATTATGAATATTTTTCATCAATAAATAACCATAGACTCACAGAATTGAGTAAAATTGCAAAAAGCTTGCAGTGTTCTATCAAACATATATATTTTCCAGCCTCCGCTCTGATCTAGGTCAGGATTCCCGGCCAGTTGTCTGGCCTAGTTATCTAGATTTTTAATGTGAACTAACAAACCGTGGCCTCCGATAACATACGGCTGAGGTAAATTTAAAAAACGCTCGTGATCCTCGCATTCCAGTATTGTCTATAGACGAATTCCTTTTAAAATCAACACAGCAAGCTAAATCAAGGTTATATTATGTAACAAGTTAAGTTGAACACTAAGGAATATCAGTATTATTGATATTTGTCATCAATAAATAATCATGAACGCATAGAATTGAGTAAAATTACAAAAATACTGACAGTATTTTATCAAACATATACAAAAATCAGCACCCATTAAAAATGAATTTTCGATTTCCCGTCTGAGCTAGTCGGCCTTCTGTTGCCGGGTGTCACGCTACAAACAAACTGCAAGTATATCAAATAAAACTGGCATGAGTCCGCAAGGAAGCAAAGAATAGTACCACTGTGACCTACAAGGCATGTCGTAAGAGAAGACTGATGTAGGCTCTAGGGATGCTACCCTAATAAACAAAAAGAATCGCAGTAATAGGTTGTGCTGGCCTACTTGTAGGCGCATAACTGACACAACGTACAATCGCTCTTAGACTCAGATCACATACAACACCGAGTGGTTAACTCGGGGTCGATGTGGAGCGTTTGAAGAAAAAGAAGAAAAAATAAAATAAACGAAAGGAAACAAACCACTTTCTATATTGCTCACAACTAGGTTGATGGTCATATGGTTGTTTCACCTTGATGTAATGTGGACATTCCAAGCTGCTTAGCAGTGGAAATATTTTCCCGACTTAGTTTGCATTGGCCCCTTGATCAAATTCCTCAGTTAGACTGAAACGTTTTCCCGGGATCTCCGAAAACATATGTTGCTGGGGGCCACGCATTCTCCGACCATAACGGATATCATCATTGGCGTCCACATTCATGTTTTAGGGAGGAGGTGGGAATGATTTTTATTTTTATTTTTAGTAGGTAGTTTGCTTGAATGATTGATAGGACCATCATCATTGCACTTCGGTGAGTAACCATGTGTGCTCCGCATTTTCTTACACAGGAAGAGCTCAGCGGCAGTGCACGAAATCCGTAGCACCGGCGAAGGTCCCCGGTATAATTTAGAAGAAGGTGAAAATATTTTACAGGAATTTTATTTTTCAATTTTGTTCAATGAATTTCTACGGGAAGCGGCTTTCCAGCCTGCTCTTCTTGATTGTGAACTGTCAATGTTCCTTGTACGTGCTCAACGTGAACACAAAACCTATGTTTTATCGTCCGTCTCCGATACAGAGCCGGATTAGCATAGTAGCAGAAGTAGCAAATGCTACGGGCCCCGCGCTTTTGGGGGAGGGGGCCCGCGCCTCTGGAGCTAGTTGTCACTAGTCATAAACAAGGAACCAAGTTTGGGAGGTGGGTAATAATTTCCCTTTCATTTTTTTTTATTGAGGTTAGGGCCAAGGTCATGTTTACTCAATTTCGGACTTAATTGGGCGGTCACACTGAGCTCATTAACAACGTAACAGTTTTTTTGTATAGGAGTGTCTCTTGTGTGACACGCTTCTAATAAACGAAAACTTGAAAGCTTGAACAAAAGAACAATTAAATTTGACTCATAACCCAGTTCAAGTCTGTTCGTTCAGTAGTTTTTGCGCGCGAAACTTAGTTTAAAATAAATGCAAGTGGGCGTATGAAATATTGTTCTAAGACATGAGCAGATCTGGGCACTGGACTCTACTCCAGACATTCGCATGTGGACCAACTCACTCTAATAGTGCGCTATGTGTTACCATCTGGACCAGTGGAAAGGTTTGTGAAGTTCTTGGATATGGAAGTTCATACTGCTGAACAACTCGCCCAAAGTTTACTTGATTTTTAAAGGAAAATGGCATTGATATCAAAGACTGTCGCGGTCAAAGCTATGACAATGCCAGCAACATGAGTGGGAAATACAACGGCTTACAAGCACACATTAAGGAGATAAATAAGTACGCAGAATACATTCCTGCTTTGCACATTCACTGAATTTGGTTGCGAAGTGTGCTGCAGAATGTTGTATAGAAGCATCCATTTTTTCGATTTTGTTGAAAGTCTCTATACATTCTTTTCCGCTTCTACCTATCGATGGGGCATTCTTACAAAAGCACTGGAAGATACAGGTTCAAAACTCCGACTTTGAAGAGACTGTCGGACACCAGGTGGTCTTTCCGAGCTGATGCGACAAAAGCACTTTTATGTGGTTTTACCATTATCAAACAAGTTTTGGATGACATCTCAAATAACATGGATCAAAAGGTAGAGTGTCGTAATCAAGCGTATGGGCTAGTTTTGGAGATGAGTAAGTTGGAAACGGGAATAGTTAGCATTTTATGGAACGGAATTCTAGAACGTTTGCAAGCGTCTAGCGCTTCATTACAGTCACCTGATCAAGACCTTAACACGGGATATGCTCTTTATGAATCGTTACACGGGTACGTTCAAGCAATGCGGCCTACATTTTCAGATATTGAGGCCAAAGCCAAAATCCTGACTCACTGTCAAGAATATCAGCAACAAACTTCACGACGACGCAAGCGAAATACTAAGTACGACGATTTTAGTGGCTCTACTACGCTCGATGAAGTTGTAGAAAATCAAACACCCAAACAAAAATTTGAAAGTCAGGTGTTTATTGTCATAATTGATAATGTACTCTCTGCCTTAGCTAAACGCATGGAAGCGTACCATAGAGTGACTGATGTATTTGGAACATTTCGGCAGTTAAAATCTCTTACAGCAGAAGAGATCTTGAAAAGAACTCCAAATATTGTCAGCTCTTACCAAGAGGATTTGGAAGAAAGCCTAGGCGACGAACTTGTGCAGTTCGCTGAACTTCTTAAAACTAATGTAGCTGCTGCTATTAGCAACGAAAAGAATGAGGCCCTTGAACTGCAATTTTATAAACTTATAATGGAAAATTCATTAGAGTCGTGTTTCCCAAATGTAGAAATAGTCTTACGAATTTACTTGTCTTTAATGATTACTAACTGCAGCGGAGAACGTTCTTTTTCAACATTAAAGTGTATAAAAAGTGAGTTAAGAAACATGATGGGACAAGATCGTCTAAATAACCTCACCTTAATGAACATTGAATGTAATTTACTTAGAGAAATTTATTTGTCTAGTATTATCTCTAAATTTGCTCACATTAAATCGAGACAAGTTTGTTTGTAAAATTTATGTTTTATTATTTATTATCATACAAAACTTAGGGCCCGCGCTAAAATTTGCTACGGGCCCCGCGCTGGTCTAATCCGGCTCTGCTCCGATAGGGCTAGAAACTCCATCTCACCTACACTGAGATCAAGGATCTCTGGGAAAATATCCCGATGGCTCAACGAGGGAGTGAACAGAGTACCTTTGGAACGAGAGGCGATCACCTTACCTCTACAGAAGATCAGATTTAAACCAGATTTTGATTGCAGGCTCCGTGTATAGAAATATGAAATTCTTCAGTTTCGAATATCTTTATTGCACCCCGGACATTTACTACGGCAGTGGAAAAACATATGTGCTTTTTGAATATAAGTGTTGCAGAAGAGTCCTTCGTACATCACGAACAGAGAAGAGAACAAATAGATCTATCTAGAGAGAACTCAAAATCAAAGAAAACTGGCTGATGCTACAAATAAGAAAGAGAGGTATTTTGGACATATAAAAAGACACGAAGGTCTGGAGAAGGAGGCATACCAGCAAAGAGAAGAAGAGGAAGATCACATAGAAGATGGATTCAGGGTGTAACTGATGGTTTGAACATGACGGCTGCAGAGACGGGACATCTGGTCTATGAGAGAGTGAAATTCCAGAGGACTGTTTTGGGGTGGTAAAGTGCTCAGCCTATTTGATGATGACACCTGGACATGTCCATAGGTGCTCCGATATCCTTCACAATATCTCCAACAGCGTCCAAAGACTTCTTCTTCGAACGCTCCACATCGACCACTCTTTGTGATTTGTATGTGATCCGAGCCTAAGAGCGATTGAACGTTGTGCCAGTTATGCGCGTAAGAGGAGATCAGTTCATCCGATTTCTGCAATGTTTTTTATTTACTAGGGTAGATTTCCTATGTAGTACATCAATTGCCTCTTACAACATGCCATGTAGGTCGCAGTGGTACTATTCTTTGCTTCCATTACGGGCACCGCAATACGCGGACGCCAGCTCCCTTTATATGCCATATCACAACCAACTCTAACTATAAGTTTATAGTTGGCTCTGACCATTTATACACTGTGAAGTAAAGACGATCTGCATGACGTTTAACCACACCACCATCTTATACCGTTTGTGAAAGAAAAATAAGGTAACTAACACTGCGTACCACAATAAACCATATTGTATCAAAACGGAAGTTGTCTTATTATACTTAGTTCGCGATAACAAAGTGACTAAAGCCACAAAAATGTTGGTCTGTTCCAAATCAGTGGAAACATGATTCCCAGATGTCAACTCTCCTATCAAATAGTATTAAAGGATTAACTACTTAATCTTCTCATGGGGTCGTCTCTGTAGCAAGGTGTTCGCTTCTCGCCACAAAGATACTTGGTTCGTTTCCCCAACGTGATGTGATTATGATATTTTTTCAGAGATTGCTGATCTGAATGTAGGTGAGATCAAGTTCCTAGTCCTATTGGAGACCAGCGACGAGACGTAGCTTCAGTGTTCCTCCACTTCAATACCTGTTTTGGTATTCTTTGATCATTTCTTCTCAATGTCCATCTTCTATTTCTTTTTTTTTCTGATTCAGAAGCACTTGAGCTTTCAGCTCTTCGGCTCGGTGCCATGGACATCGCAACCCTTCGGTTCGGTGCCACGAACACCGTGAATCTGGGGAACCTGTGGCTTTTTCTGCCAGTCCGCGGAATTGAATCCGCACACACAGAGGACTAGTCACCCGCAATCCAACGCGCTACGAACACGCTGGGCAGGCGGGCCTTCTATTTCTTATAACTGTAGTTACTAGCGGTTGACCAGACATTTCTCTGTTTTCATAATTTTTCATGAATTCCTCCATTTTTATGTTCATTATTTTTCACAGACATATATTTTCAAATGCATTCAACTTATTTTATACTTATTTAGTTATATTCTCATATGAATTCATATAAATATGTTTCAAATACAGAGTCTGTTTAAAAAAAAAGACTAATGCTCCAGGTCAGCGTTTCCCAAACTGGTGTACGCGGTTCCCCAGGGTTCCGTGAGGTACTCACATGGATCCTTAAGCGTTGAAGAAATATTATGATCTTCGGCATTTCAAACAGAAAAATACATTTTTAGCCTAATTATAGGTCTCATGTTTTCTTTCCTGTTTATTAAAATGTTAAATTACAGACATTTGTTAATGTTGTAACACACAAATAATTAACCCTGTAACGTTCGGGTACTAAGAAAATCTCATTTATAAGTGAGATGGCTACATGACTCCAGAACTAGCCATATTTGTGTATTATTTATGCATTTAAATGCATATAATATGTGTTTCATAATGTAAAACATGATATTATTATAATACATTTTTTAAAATATATTGTTTATTTTTAAAACGTCTAATCTCGTTGATTAAAACATGCTTTTTTGGTTCTTCTTCTTCTGTCTTTGCTCGCTATGAATTCATGCGTAGTCAGGGATCCTGGTATGGCGCATCTGACTGACTTTTGCGTGAAAACGTACTTATGGTTTCTACTTTGTCCCTAGCTCTTCAGGCGAACTTTCTTCCACTTCAGTGGTAAGAGCATGCTTGTATTACACCGACATTTCCGATCGTGCCGCCATTTTTGGATAATCTCTGCAGACGTGTTTTCACTTGCTCTTGTCAAAAATCACACATTTGCTTATAAAATAGCATCTAATGACTCAGATTACTGTCCTGATCAAGACCATACGTGTTAGTTCTTTATGTGATGCTTACTAGACCAGCTCTGCATCATTTTCTCTATTTATTTATCATTTATTAATTGGTGTCTTCAAAATATGGAAATATTTAGAAGTTACAAATTTCCAAATTACTGCCTTATTTATTGTCCAAACAACTTCATGTTTGGATATATTGTGTAAATATGAAGGTACTAAGAGAATATTAATAGTTTTCATGATATATTTCATACTTATTTTTTCCCTTCTTTGTGACTAAAATTATTTGAAATTTGTAGAAAAATATATTTTTAGCACCAACAAAATTAAGTCACTGATATAACATATTACATGACACTGATATTAAAACCATATATCTTGATAGTACATTCAATTAGCTTTTCAACCATATATAACATGTCTATTTTTAATTAATGGAGTATTTGTGGCTTCTAGTAGTAGAGCAGGCCTTCAAAATAACACACAAAAACCTTAAAAACCCATGAAAGTTTAAGAGTTAATTCCTGTCCATTTTCATATATATAAAATGTTGGGATAAGCTGCTGCAAAATGTATTTAAAAGGAGTCCAAGGTGTAACCGCTTCTCTAGACCTACCTCAAGTTCTCATGAATGGATATCTTGTTCTATCAAACACTAGAAGCTTACACATCGGGTCAGAAGATGAGAATACTGAAACATATGAGATAACCAACTGTCTTCTTGTCTAGACTATCTATCAGTTGAACATAGACATCACTTAGACAGCTCGTTCTCAATGTCAACAATTATCATAAGTGATCATCCCACTTACTGTCGGCTGTATAAATAAAGTGGCGACACAGATACATGGGAATATCTTGAAAGTCTGGCGTGTGTCGCTATATGGGAATATCTTGAAAGTCTGGCGACACAGATATATGGAATATCTTGAAAGTCTGGCGACACAGATATAATATCAGTCCATAGCAGGCGATGATGACAACAGCCCCAGACGTGTGCTGCTGCACCTCTCTGGGGTGTGCGGAGGTGACTGTAGAGTTCAATCCTAGAACACAATCCCCTACCACATGTGGGGCATACATGATCAAGGTTAGACGTGTGTGTTGTGTGTTCTGTCTTTGGGAATATTGAAAGCCTAGTCGCTGGTTGAAACCGAACATATCACCGAAAGATAATCACTTGAGCTTCAATTGGAACTGAAGGCTGTGCACGTACTTCCATAGTACTGAAGGCTGTGCACGTACTTCCATAGTACTGAAGGCTGTGCACGTACTTCCATAGTACTGAAGGCTGTGCACGTACTTCCATAGTACTGAAGGCTGTGCACGTACTTCCATAGTACTGAAGGCTGTGCACGTACTTCCATAGTACTGAAGGCTGTGCACGTACTTCCATAGTACTGAAGGCTGCTCCCAGTAGACATCGTACTTCCATAGTACTGAAGGCTGTGCACGTACTTACTAGCATAGTACTGAAGGCTATGCACGTACTTCCATAGTACTGAAGGCTGTGCACGTACTTCCATAGTACTGAAGGCTGTGCACGTACTTCCATAGTACTGAAGGCTGTGCACGTACTTCCATAGTACTGAAGGCTGTGCACGTACTTCCATAGTACTGAAGGATGTGCACGTACTTCCATAGTACTGAAGGCTGTGCACGTACTTCCAGTTCTGATGTTATAGCTGTTTATATATCACAATAGAATGATTAAAAACGGCTTAAGAACGATCGCGAGAGAGAAAGCCTAGCGACACAGATACATGGGAATATCTTGAAAGCCTGACGACACAGATATATGGGAATATCTTGAAAGTCTGGCGTGTGTCGCTATATGGGAATATTTTGAAAGTCTGGCGACACAGATATATGGGAATATTTTGAAAGTCTGGCGACACAGATATATGGGAATATTTTGAAAGTCTGGCGACACAGATATATGGGAATATTTTGAAAGTCTGGCGACACAGATATATGGGAATATTTTGAAAGTCTGGCAACACAGATATATGGGAATATTTTGAAAGTCTGGCGTGTGTCGATATATGGGAATATTTTGAAAGCCTGGCGACACAGATATATGGGAATATTTTGAACGCCTGGCGACACAGTTATACGGAGATATCTTGAAAGCCTGGCGTACTTCGCTAAGTGGGACTGTCTCCGCCACAATTTAACTGAAAGAAAACCTGTTTGCGTGACTCAACGGAATGGACTGTAAGCAGGACTGTCAACACAGGCAGTGCGAGTCAGCTGGGGAATTAGTGCCTCATCGATGAGATCACACACAAATGATTCAAGAGACGACGAAACTTGACTGCTCTCCAAACTTGGGGTCAGCGGCAGGTGGCGCGATGGTGTGTATTCACTATTGCGACAACTATTAAGCGGATATTTTAATAGCGTGTTCGTATCTAACAGTGAATAATAAATAACAACGGTGTACGTCAAGTCTATTTACAGTAGGAATGTGTCAATAACATGCGATAAGCATACGATGACACAGTACTACTGTTACTATAGAAAACGAACACACTTGCAAGGATTTATAGGCCAATTAAATCTTTCGTTTCTCATCAATACTATTGCATTCTCCGAAAGGAGCTCATTCTTATTTTTCATGTTTATTGGCCTACCTCTCTCCTCTCTCTCTCTCTCTCTCTCTCTCTCTCTCATGCCTTTTAAACCCGGATTGGGGCATATGCCTTCAACAAACTCATGCCACGTCTTCCTATCTCTAGCTATCTCTTGCAGCTCTCTCCAGCTCTTCTTTATATTGTTGATCTACACGCTCTCTGATATATAACCAATAAAAGACTCGTTCTTAGGTTGAAAGCGGAGTACCACAGCTTAAAGAGGCTTTAATCTCCTACAAACAGTGTCGGTTCGTCAATAAGGGCCAGTGGGGCCGGGCACTCCAAAAATAAGGTGTAACGTGTATTTATTATTTTATACATTAAAATATATCCTAACCGAAACCATGCCCGTCTGCCCAGCGTGTTCGTAGCTCGTTGGACTACGGGTGACTATCCTCTGTGTATGCGGGTTCAATTCCGCGGGATGGCAGAAAAAGTCACAGATTCCCCAGATTTACGGTGTTCGTGGCACCAAACCGAAGGGTTACGATGTCCATGGCACCGAGCCGAAGAGCTGAAAAGCTCAAGTGCTTCTGCGAAAAAAAAAAAAAAACCGCAACCATAATTTTTCCGAAAATTTCTGTCTGGCCCCATAAAGAAAAATGATCACGTGCCGCCACTGCCTAGAAAACAAATAAACAATCGTTTGTCGTAACACTACTAACGGATTGTAGCCGCCACTGCCTAGAAAACAAATAAACAATCGTTTGTCGTAACACTACTAACGGATTGTAGCCGCCACTGCCTAGAAAACAAATAAACAATCGTTTGTCGTAACACTACTAACGGATTGTAGCCGCCACTGCCTAGAAAACAAATAAACAATCGTTTGTCGTAACACTACTAACGGATTGTAGCCGCCACTGCCTAGAAAACAAATAAACAATCGTTTGTCGTAACACTACTAACGGATTGTAGCCGCCACTGCCTAGAAAACAAATAAACAATCGTTTGTCGTAACACTACTAACGGATTGTAGCCGCCACTGCCTAGAAAACAAATAAACAATCGTTTGTCGTAACACTACTAACGGATTGTAGCCGCCACTGCCTAGAAAACAAATAAACAATCGTTTGTCGTAACACTACTAACGGATTGTAGCCGCCACTGCCTAGAAAACAAATAAACAATCGTTTGTCGTAACACTACTAACGGATTGTAGCCGCCACTGCCTAGAAAACAAATAAACAATCGTTTGTCGTAACACTACTAACGGATTGTAGCCGCCACTGCCTAGAAAACAAATAAACAATCGTTTGTCGTAACACTACTAACGGATTGTAGCCGCCACTGCCTAGAAAACAAATAAACAATCGTTTGTCGTAACACTACTAACGGATTGTAGCCGCCACTGCCTAGAAAACAAATAAACAATCGTTTGTCGTAACACTACTAACGGATTGTAGCCGCCACTGCCTAGAAAACAAATAAACAATCGTTTGTCGTAACACTACTAACGGATTGTAGCCGCCACTGCCTAGAAAACAAATAAACAATCGTTTGTCGTAACACTACTAACGGATTGTAGCCGCCACTGCCTAGAAAACAAATAAACAATCGTTTGTCGTAACACTACTAACGGATTGTAGCCGCCACTGCCTAGAAAACAAATAAACAATCGTTTGTCGTAACACTACTAACGGATTGTAGCCGCCACTGCCTAGAAAACAAATAAACAATCGTTTGTCGTAACACTACTAACGGATTGTAGCCGCCACTGCCTAGAAAACAAATAAACAATCGTTTGTCGTAACACTACTAACGGATTGTAGCCGCCACTGCCTAGAAAACAAATAAACAATCGTTTGTCGTAACACTACTAACGGATTGTAGCCGCCACTGCCTAGAAAACAAATAAACAATCGTTTGTCGTAACACTACTAACGGATTGTAGCCGCCACTGCCTAGAAAACAAATAAACAATCGTTTGTTGTAACACTACTAACGGATTGTAGCCGCCACTGCCTAGAAAACAAATAAACAATCGTTTGTCGTAACACTACTAACGGATTGTAGCCGCCACTGCCTAGAAAACAAATAAACAATCGTTTGTCGTAACACTACTAACGGATTGTAGCCGCCACTGCCTAGAAAACAAATAAACAATCGTTTGTTGTAACACTACTAACGGATTGTAGCCCAGTCTTGTGGTCTTCTGATGCTGTCTTGTGCTTCTTCGATTGCAACATCTGTTGGCATCATTCTAGAGACATAATTATCTATCCATTTGGAGATCTCTGTAGTTTAGAGGTTCCATTTGGAGATCTCTGTAGTTTAGAGATTCCATTTGGAGATCTCTGTAGTTTAGAGATTCCATTTGGAGATCTCTGTAGTTTATAGATTCCATTTGGAGATCTCTGTAGTTTAGAGATTCCATTTGGAGATCTCTGTAGTTTAGAGATTCCATTTGGAGATCTCTGTGTTTAGAGGTTCCATTTGGAGATCTCTGTGTTTAGAGGTTCCATTTGGAGATCTCTGTGTTTAGAGGTTCCATTTGGAGATCTCTGTGTTTAAAGGTTCCATTTGGAGATCTCTGTAGTTTAGATGTTCCATTTGGAGATCTCTGTAGTTTAGAGATTCCATTTGGAGATCTCTGTAGTTTAGAGATTCCATTTGGAGATCTCTGTAGTTTAGAGATTCCATTTGGAGATCTCTGTGTTTAGAGGTTCCATTTGGAGATCTCTGTGTTTAGAGATTCCATTTGGAGATCTCTGTGTTTAGAGGTTCCATTTGGAGATCTCTGTGTTTAGAGGTTCCATTTGGAGATCTCTGTAGTTTAGAGATTCCATTTGGAGATCTCTGAAGTTTAGAGATTCCATTTGGAGATCTCTGTAGTTTAGAGATTCCATTTGGAGATCTCTGTAGTTTATAGATTCCATTTGGAGATCTCTGTAGTTTAGAGATTCCATTTGGGGATCTCTGTAGTTTAGAGATTCCATTTGGAGATCTCTGTAGTTTAGAGATTCCATTTGGAGATCTCTGTAGTTTAGAGGTTCCATTTGGAGATCTCTGTAGTTTAGAGATTCCATTTGGAGATCTCTGTAGTTTAGAGATTCCATTTGGAGATCTCTGTAGTTTAGAGGTTCCATTTGGAGATCTCTGTAGTTTAGAGATTCCATTTGGAGATCTCTGTAGTTTAGAGGTTGGATGCTCGTCTTTCGTTCCAAAGGTACTCGTTTCGTTCACTCATGCAGCTATCGGGATATTTTTCCAGAGGTCCCTGATCTAAGTGTAGGTGAGATCGAGTTCCTAGTCTTATCGGAGACGGACGATAAAACGTAGGTCCTGCGTTGAATTTGAGCACGTAAACGAACCCTTGACAGTTCCAAAACGAGAAGAGCAGACCGGAAAGACACTGCCAAGGAGAAACTCATTAGAAAAGATTAAGAATAATAGTCTTACAAGATATCTTCACAATCTTCATAATAACATCGGGTCCCTGGCCGGTGCTACGGAGTTCATGCACTGCTGCTGAGATCTTCATGTATCAGAAAGAGATTTGCAATAAAGAGATTGGAGGACACGTGGTTACTCGTCGAAGTGCAATGATGACTGTCATATCAATCAATCAATCTATCCATCTTTTCCTTAGTTTTCCTTTCGTCTTTCTCTTCTCAATCTTCTGTTGTAGAAGACTTTATAGATAATGTGGTCTGGCTATATTCTGACTAGATGGATGTAATTCAAGCAGGCTCGTATTTCAAGCTTTTCTCTCATTATGGTATTTGCCTCTTCTTCTTCATTCTCTAATCATGTGTTGTCTCATAGCGTCACGATACGAAGATATTTATAGAACAAACATTTGTGTGCGCATCATAAATAGTTTTTGTCACTGCCTCTGTTATTTCTTAGGTCCACATTTTGCGTGGACGGTCTTTGGCTTTGTATCCACTGTATCGGAATAACATTGCTCTTTGTGATATGTCTGTTGGTAATCTGCTTATGTGGCCGAACCATTTCATTTGTTGTTTCTTTATGAAGTTTAATACTGATGTTGTAGCCAATTTGTTCCTGATGTCTTTTTTTTTTGTCAACCGGTCTCTTCTTGTTACACCCAGCATTCTGCGTAGACACTTCATCTTTGTCATGACTAGGTTTCTTCTATCATTTTATGTCAGCTTCCAGGTTTGGCACTGATAGAATAATGTTGGGAGAAAGATTGTATTGAACAATGATATCAGTGTCTCTTCTGATCAAGTAAAAAAAACAGAAGCAAATTATATTAATTTTGTAAACAAAGCAACATTAATAATAAGAAAAATAACGGCAACTAAATGGACATAAGAATAGAGAGTGCGACACAGAACAAGCATCCAAGCTCTTTGAAATGTAATAAATGAATTGGTCACCGATAGCGTTGATACCACACTAGGTGCGGTGAATGCCTCTTCTGCAGGATGTCCAAATCATTTTAATCTGGGTCAACATCAGTTCATGTCCTTTTCTTATCCACAGGTCTGTGTTTGTAACTCATTATATCATACCAGCGCCCGAGTGGTTACCGGTGCCCAAATTGGGGTGTAAAGAATAGAACCACTGTTACCTACTACGCATGTCGTAAGAGGCGACTAAGGAGGTTGGGCGTGAGGCTAGCTACCCCACACCGTAAAAAGCACTTGATGGCGGAGCAAACCGTACACAAAACTGGACGGAGGGCAAACCATGTAGTCCAAAAATAGACTGGTAACCTGGGCAGATGACGCTTAACATCCCGGGAGGGAAGGTTGTCTAAGGGTAGCTACCCTAAAGAAAATAGCAACCTGCTGCCTTGCAGGTCGGCTGGGGACAGCCAAAGAATGACGGAGAGCGAACCGAGTAAACGCTGGCTGAAACCGGACACATCGCCGAAGGATAAGCACCAGAGCTCCAAATGGTGCTGAAGATGTGACGTAAAACACACAAATGCCAAGGCTGCATGAATCAGGTTTCCACATGAGTAGAATTTATGGGGAGATCTGGTACATCGGTCTGGGCGGTGATCGAGAGAGAGAGAGAGAGAGAGAGAGAGGAAGATATATCACCTCATTCTCAGAATGCGCCGAAGATAAACGTTGACAAAGGTTTAAATCTTATTTCTATGTAACTTTTCCCGGCCATACAACAAGACATATTTTATATATGAGCTGAATATCCTAAGTTTTGTTTTAGTGGAGATGGCAGTAGGTATCCACATTGTGTGCAGGAAAGCAAGAGATGGCAGTAGATATCCACATTGTGTGCAGGAAAGCAAGAGATGACAGTAGATATCCACATTGTGTGCAGGAAAGCAAGAGATGGCAGTAGATATCCACATTGTGTGCAGGAAAGCAAGAGATGACAGTAGATATCCACATTGTGTGCAGGAAAGCAAGAGATGACAGTAGATATCCACATTGTGTGCAGGAAAGCAAGAGATGACAGTAGGCATCCACATTGTGTGCAGGAAAGCAAGAGATGGCAGTAGATATCCACATTGTGTGCAGGAAAGCAAGAGATGACAGTAGGTATCCACATTGTGTGCAGGAAAGCAAGAGATGACAGTAGGTATCCACATTGTGTGCAGGAAAGCAAGAGATGACAGTAGGTATCCACATTGTGTGCAGAATAGCAATGACTTGTCTGGCTTTCCTAATCCTGTCATCCTATTATAATATTATCTTCTATATCCAAATATCTGCTTGTTTTTCTTTGCATCGTAAAGGGTCTAACAGCAAAAAAGGATTGACTTTGTGGCACCGGTTTTTCCCATTATGGCTCTGTCCTTCTAGATATGACACAACAACCGCTAGAGTGTTGAAAAGCACTAACTCCTTAGCTCCAGAAAAAATTGCACATGAGACTTCGGTCGGGATTCTTCTTCTTCTTCTGCCATCTCACTAGATTGGGATTTCGGATTCTCTAATAAAGGCAGCCGCCTGCTTCGGATTATCAGCCACGCCATACAGTTTGTCTTGGACGCTAGTGTAAGTGGGCCACCTCTTTCTTCTCAAGTCTGCATACTGGGGCAGTTCTGTAGGATATAATTCCTATGATTTCTGTTTGCGCTGACCTCTTCCCGCAGTACGTTTTGGCCACCCTCGTGATGGTAGGTCTGACATTCTTACTGCGTGGCTAAATCTCCGAGGCAGATTGGCAACCGTAGAATCCGTTATCCCATTCCTCATTGTGAGGGGTCGTTGCACCATGTCTGGTGCATCTGTTTTCTGCAAGAATTTGTTTTGGGTTAGCATTCCCTAGCGGACACGTGATCCTATTTAAGTCAAACCTCATTAGTCGCCTCTTACGACATGCGTGGCAGGTAACAGTGGTTCTATTCTTTACACCCCAAATTTGGGCCCCGGTAACCACTCGGGCGGGTCGGGATTCAAACCTACAATTTTCATAACGCAAGGCAAACGTATAAACCACTTCGTCATAAAGACTTCCCAATTCTTTGCATTCGCTCTCATCAACCAAGTTAACTACTCTTTGTGATCTGTGAGGTTTACGCCGTAAATGTGAATACTTTGTGGCCCCGGCTCATAGGCTACTATGTCATGTCTTTGAGAGGGCGCATCCGAACTTCGACATAAATTAAAATATGATTTGATAGGATGTAGATAAAATAGAAGCTGACGGTGGATAGAACACACTTTTAGAAAGCCCCAGGGGAATATAACAAGAAGGTTCCTTTCCTGGAACCCACAGGAACAGCGAAAGAAAGGGAGACGAGATTTGGAGGCATAGATCAAATATGTAAAGAAGAGCTGCAGAAGATAGCTAGAGATGGGCAGACTTGGCATGAGTTGGTTGAGGGTCTATGTCCTAATCCGGGTTAAAAAGGCAGAGAGATAGAGAAATAGATGGAGAGAGAGAGATGGAGAGAGAGAGATGGAGAGAGAGAGATGGAGAGAGAAAGAGACGGCGTGAGAGAGAGATAGAGAGAGAGTGAGATGGAGAGAGAGAGATGGAGAGAGAGAGAGAGATGGAGAGAGAGTGAGAGAGAGTGAGATGGAGAGAGAGAGATGGAGAGAGAGAGATGGAGAGAAAAAGAGATGGAGAGAGAGATGATAGAGTCACCAAGGGAATTAACAGTGTTACAATATATAGCTTAATAATTATGTTGTTCTCTCCCTTACATTAGAAACTAGACCTTGTGAAGTATGTGGACACTGTACAAGCCTCTCGATCCACACATATTCGGGTTGTATCTTGACTAGAGCGATGGGACTATTTTTCCAATGCACGTGAGATCGCGTTCCTAGTACTGTCGGAGACGAACCATAAAATGTAATTTCAATGTTCAAACTAAACGTAAAAGAACCCTTGGTAATTGAAAATCGATAAAAGTAGGCTGACATGTCGCATCCCAGGCAACATTGAAAAAAAATCTTAATAAATTTCCACCAATTTTACTATCCTCAAAATTATATTGGGAGCCCTAGCCTGTGCTACGGAGTTCGTGCACATCCGCATATATCTTCCTGTATAGGAAAGAGATGGAAGAAAACACAGTTATTGATAGAAACACAATTGTGATGTTTATCAATCCGAGAAAGTGTGCTGCGTGAAAAGACTGAACACACAACACGCCTAACCTTGATCATGACCTTGACCTGGGGTAGGGGATTGTGTTCACGTTTGGACTCTATATACTCACCTCTGCGCCAGTGTGGTGCCGGGGACCCGCAAGGAAGCAAAGAATAGTACCACTGCAACCTAAAATGCATGTCGTAAGAGACGACTGATTTAGGCCCTTGAGATGCTACCTAGTAAATAAAAACAACGTAGAAATCGGATGTGCTGGCCTACTTGTAGGCGCATAACTGGCACAACGTACAATCGCACTTAGGCTCAGATCACATACAAATCACACAAAGTGGTTAACAAGTGATTGATGTGGAGCGTTCGAAGAAGAAGAAGAAGATATACTCACCCCCACCACACACCATAGAGGTGCAACAGCACACGCTTGAAGCTGTTGTCATCGTCGCTGCAATGGATGTCTATTATTGTTATTAATTAATCAATATTTCAATAGTTGTGGTTAAACGTGGATACCACTAGGACAGTGGAAAAAAGGAAGACAAAGTGAACAGGCAGAGAACGTTTGAAGTAGACCTCAAATATTTAATTATTGGTTACTGAACTGACTGACGTCAGGGGGATATTCTTCGGTCTCTTCGAGACTTTCTGTTGGATGAGGACACTAATATCGATGTTGAATCGATCAAGCGATTTAAGCAGTTTGGAGTTACCCGTTGTTCAAGTCGAACTGGATGCCTGAGAGGCAGAGTGAGAGGTGTGTTTAATCAGCGAGCCACGGAACCATCAGTATGCATACTCTTCGATATCTGTTGGGAGAGAATGAGCACCTATGGGTCTGCCCGGAGTGCAATGACGTCAGTTTAGTAACCAATAACCAATAACCAATAACGAACTGACGTCACAGCACTCTGGGTAGACCCATAGGTGCTCATTCTTCTCCAGCAGATGTCGAAGGGTATGCATACTGATGGCTCATGTGGCTCGCTTGTTCAACACACTCCTCTCTCTACCCCTCTCAAAGACACGTATAGGACTCGGTTGGAGGTAGAAAGGAAGGCACAAGATCGAATTAAGGACTCGGTTGGAGGTACAGGGTGTTCAAGATAAAAGTAGCCTGATAGGAAAGTTTTGATTTGTCAATCGGCCTACTTTTATCTTGAACACCCTGTAGAAAGGAAGGCACAAGATAGAATTAAGTGGAATTTTTGTGTGTTTCTGCCTTGATTTTTCTTTTTTTCGTTCACCCGCATTGAATTCAGGCGTAGTCAACACTTAGTGTCTCTAAAATTCTTCGATATAGACACCAGGTGCTGGGAGTACCTTGTGCAAGATCGTCAAATCTGGTGCTGCAACAACACAACAGATAAGAGCATAGCTAAGAAGCGTTCTACTGCTGAGGCGCAGAGAAAACAAGCTGCATGAAAAGATAGCACCTCTAACTGATTTTTGCATGAAGGCTCTTTTCTCTTATCACCAGTGTCCTCTACCATTCACGTGAGCTTTACTCCGACTTTAAATGTAGGGTTTCCGTGTTATGTGTCCTTGAACACCACGATGACTGATGATGATGTTGCTAACATTTCATCTCACGATATTGTACACAACACACAGACTGAGGGTTTTATCTCGTATACAAAAGTCGCTAGATGTTCCACATAAAAATGAGAGAGAAGAAGATTAGTAACTTCATTTCTTTGGGATCACAAGGATTGTTGACAAAGTGGGAATGTGCTTCAACAATCACAACTCGTACATGCTTTAATCACTGCATCTATATTTTCTCTCTCTCTCTCTCTCTCTCTCTCTGTGTGTGTGTGTCTTTCTCTCTTTCTCTTTCTCCGTCTCTATCTGTGTGTGTCTCTCTTTCTCTCTCTCTCTATGTGTGTGTCTCTTTTTGTCTGTCTCTCTCTCTCTCTCTCTCTGTCTGTCTCTCTCTCTCCTTCCTTTCCATTTTCAACTAAACATAAAGTTGCATTTTATACATGGTCTTCTACGGGTGGCAAGTGCGACCCCTCTCCCTCTGGAAAATGGCATTTTGATAAAACTGTTTATGTTAATCTGGTCGTCTTTATATCCACATAGAATACTGCCAAGTTTTTTTAAACTCATTTTGCACGCCCTCCTCCCACTGGAAAAATGTTGGTGGACATCCATGTAAACTGATATTACTAATATAAGTTTTTTAATTCAATGTCTCAATGTCTCAGTGACCTTTTTCTGAACACAATGTCAGTCTTTCAGTGAAGTTTTTATAACAAAGACATTTTTATAGATTTTGCTTGTTTGCACTAACGCAACCCACCGATAACCTGGGGGCGAGGGGAGAGTTGTTTAAAAGGACATAAATGTGTACATGGGGTATTGATACGATGTCATTTTCAAGGCATGCAAAGGTTTGGCGGCAATGAGAGTCATGGCGGCTGTTAACATCGAGCAACGACTGCTTGTCATTCTGTATCAGACATTGGTCCTCTCCACCATTGAATATGCAATGGCCATCCTCACTGTCAGCAAAACGCAAATTGAAAGACTTGAGAGAATACAGAACGAAGCTATGCGCATCATCCTCGGTTGCACAAGGGAAACACCCTGTGTGGCGATGAGGTTTCTCCTGGATTTTCCGACCATGGAGTATAGAGTCAAGATAGCCAGAACACGTGCCTATCTCAAAATAAGTGCCAAAAGGATCACCCATTGCATGAACAGCTCAGCGTCAGTGGTGGACATCGGTTAAAGCGGGGCAAGTCATGGGTTGGCCGTGCAGCAGATACTGTTCAGCTGGTATGCGGGCTCAATAATATTGACTATGGAGAAGAATGGATACCGATGCTTCCAATATACTGGAACAATTTTTCAACCATCATTAAATTTGACAAAGGTTGCAGAGAAGGAAATCCCGCGGCGTTGAATGCAGACGTCAAAGCCATCATCGATGAAAATTGCAATGCAGACGACGTTGTGATCTACACTGATGGATCGGTAGTTCGTCACGAAAAGTCTGCATGGGCCTTCTCTGCAAGCTCATGTGGCAGAATGGTCAAGGAAGCCAGTGGTGCATTCAGTATGACAACAAGCAGCATGACAATGGAGGTACTGGCAGTGACCAATGCACTACTCTGGCTAGAGTCACAAAACTACACTCATGCGTGCATTTTGAGTGACTCATTGAGTATGATCCGAAAGGTGGAGGCCGGTTCGGTGCGCATGCAATGGACTGAATCACTGCAGGCGTCAACAATTTGCAGAATTACACTTGTCTTTGTTCCGGGGCACATGGGTGTCGTTGGCAATGAGAGAGCAGACAGGCTGGCTGACTCTGCCGCTATATCAGACGGCCAGCCAATGGACAGAGCTGACATCGTGAACGCCCTCATAGAGCGTGGCCGCAGAGAAGATCTTCATCTCCACCAATCCACGTCAACTACTAGATTGCGAGAACTGGGTTGGAAGATTGGTGTGGCAAGAAAAGAACGGTACAACAGGTATACGAGTAGGCTCATCAATCAAAATAGAACTGGTACGGTCAGTCGCTGGACGCTGTTGGAGATATTGCGAAGGAGATCGGAGCACCTATGGACATGTCCGGAGTGCAATGAAGATATTCCAAACTGAAACTGAAATCATAGCCCCACGCATATAGAACATAATCCGCCTCCAAAATTGGGACATACATGATCAACGTTGGCATTAAGATTTGAATTCATGGCTAACCTGTTGCCTTGGGACAGCCTGAGGTGACGGGATGACCACGTATACGCGGGCTAAAACCTGATACATCGCCGAAGGATAAGCACCAGAGCTCCAAATGGCGCTACAGATGTAACGAAACACACCCATGCTAAGACTGCATGAATCAGATTTTCACATGAATAAGAATTTATGGAGAAATCTGGTACATCGTTCTAAACGGTGATCTGTAGAAAGTGAAGAGAATTCATGGCTGATCCATGCTTTCTCTGACAGCTAAATTACTGATTGACCAATGCTTTCTTGACAGCTAAATTACTGATTGACCAATGCTTCCGACAGCTAAATTACTGATTGACCAATGCTTTCTCTGACAGCTAAATTACTGATTGACCAATGCTTTCTCTGACAGCTAAATTACTGATTGACCAATGCTTGCTCTGACAGCTAAATTACTGATTGACCACTGCTATCCCGGACAGCTAAATTACTGGTTGACCACTGCTTTCTTTCCATGTCGTAAGAGGCAACTAAGTAAGTTTGGCTGAAATCAGATGCACATGTCCTAAACATGTAGAAGTCTGCGTTTAGGGACCTACTAAACCAATGTGCAAGGTATACACGTTCTTGGCAAAGATCAAACATATCACAAAGAGTGATTAAAATTGGTCGTAAAGAACGAACGCAAAGAAGAAGAAGACTGGTTGACCACTACTTTCTCGGACAGCTAAATTTCTGGTTGACAAATGCTTTCTCTGACAGCTAAATTACTGGTTGACCACTGTTTTCTTGACAGCTAAATTATTGATTGACCAATACTTTCTATGAAAATGTTGGTATAATAAAGCTAATGTTTCTTTATTGATTTCTTTCTTTATTCTCTAACTTGTTGTTCGATTATCTGGATGTCAAGGTCGTCTACTGTAGAACGTCCTTTAAGTGACGCCTGGCATGATTCCAATTTGAGGACACGTTCACAAATATTAATTGTCATGTTTTGTATGTGGTTAATATTGAGTTTCAGAAGCTACAAGTGTGCCGATGAAAGACAAGACTAGGATCAAATTTAGGCTAGCACCTGGTCAGGGGTCAACCAATGGCTACCGGACAAACTCATTATTCTCTGAAAAGTGCAGATGGCATGTTGCCAAGAAAGGATCAATGGCAGACAATAGAACCTTCTGAACGGACTTTGACCCCCAGACCAAAGAAAGAGAAAAACAACAATGCAGTTATGATTCAGTTCTAATGTTATATTCTCTTCATATTAAAGGGGAGACTATGGCAGTTTGTGTCTCGTGCCGTGATGGTTTCTCATATTAAAGGGGAGACTATGGCAGTTTGTGTCTCGTGCCGTGATGGTTTCTTTTGTCCAATTTTTCTTTGTCTTTTTCTTTATTGTTTTCTTCAACTTACATCGCTGTCTTTTGCTATATTTTGCTGTCTTTTGCTTTCTTTTTCTTTATCCTTTTTCTTCAACTTACATCGCTGTCTTTTGCTGTCTGTTGCTGTCTGTTGCTGTCTTTTGGTGCAACTGAAGATAGTTTGGGCGTGCGCTGTGTTTTGCTGTAACTGAAGATAGTTTGGAAGTGCGCTGTGTGCCACGAAGTGGAGAGTTTGCTGCAACTGAAGATAGTTTGGGCGTGCGCTGTGTTTTGCTGTAACTGAAGATAGTTTGGAAGGCGCGTGTTGCTGCAACTGAAGATAGTTTGACGTGCGCTGTGCCACGAAGTGGAGAGTTTGCTGCAACTGAAGATAGTTTGAACGTGCGCTGTGTGCCACGAAGTGGAGCGTTTGCTGCAACTGAAGATAGTTTGGGCGTGAGCTGTGTGCCACGAAGTGAAGCGTTTGCTGCAACTGAAGATAGTTTGGGCGTGCGCTGTGTGCCACGAAGTGAAGCGTTTGTTGCAACTGAAGATAGTTTGGGCGTGCGCTGTGTGCCACGAAGTGAAGCGTTTGCTGCAACTGAAGATAGTTTGGGCGTGCGCTGTGGCCACGAAGTGGAGTTTGGTTGAATGGATTAGACCAGCGGTTCCCAAACTTTATATTACTAGCGGACCCCCTTTTAAATACATTTTGCTGCTGTGGACGCCCAAAAGTTTCTATGTATGAAAATGTACAGGAATCAATTATCCGTATGTTACAATAGTAAACAATGTTCTCAGAATGCTGGAAACTTCAAATGGTCTTTCATTTTGTCCTGTCAGACATTTAGATTCCGGTATGTTCCGGATCCTTTGATTTCTCAGCGAAAATAGTTTATCATTATTTTTATATATGTTTTTAAAATGTATTTTTTTCTGTTTGAGATGTCATAGATCATAATATTTCTTCAAACGCGTGAGAATCCCTTGTGAGTACCTCGTGGACCCCAGTTTGTGAAATGTCGGATTAGACTGTGGCTCACATGATGGAATCCAGTATTCAATCTCTGGTAAATCCAGGGACTTTTTCCAATAATCAGTCAGAAGCGAAATACAAAGTGCCCTTACACCGAAATTCATACCGACGAAAGCAGAAAAGAAGAAGTTTACATAGACATGTACGAAATTAATGTTTCTCCTTCCTTCATTTCGTTCGCTTGAAATATTGTCTATATTCAATGTTGTCTCTTTTATCCTTCCTTCATTTCGTTCGCTTGAAATATTGTCTATATTCAATGTTGTCTCTTGTATCCTTCCTTCCTTTCGCTCGCTTGAAATATTGCTCTATATTCAATGTGTCTCTTGTATCCTTCCTTCATCCTTCCCTTTCGCTTGAAATATTGTCGATATATTCAATGTTGTCTCTTGTATCCTTCCTTCATTTCGTTCGCTTGAAATATTGTCATATATTCAATGTTGTCTCTTGTATCCTTCCTTCCTCCCTTTCGCTTGAAATATTATCGATATATTCAATGTTGTCTCTTGTATCCTTCCTTCATTTCGTTCGCTTGAAATATTGTCATATATTCAATGTTGTCTCTTGTATCCTTCCTTCTTTCTGTTCGCTTGAAATATTGTCGATATATTCAATGTTGTCTCTTGTATCCTTCCTTCCTTTCGTTCGCTTGAAATATTGTCGATATATTCAATGTTGTCTCTTGTATCCTTCCTTCCTCCCTTTCGCTTGAAATATTGTCATATATTCAATGTTGTCTTTGTATCCTTCCTTCCTTCCTTCGCTTGAAATATTGTCTATATATTCAATGTTGTCTCTTGTATCCTTCCTTCCTTTGTTCGCTTGAAATATTGTCTATATATTCAATGTTGTCTCTTGTATCCTTCCTTCCTCCCTTTCGCTTGAAATATTGTCGATATATTCAATGTAGTCTCTTGTATCCTTCCTTCCTCCCTTTCGCTTGAAATATTGTCGATATATTCAATGTTGTCTCTTGTATCATTCCTTCATTTCGTTCGCTTGAAATATTGTCGATATATTCAATGTTGTCTCTTGTATAAAGTTCACTGTCTTGTGTAGCTCACACAGAGGTCTGTCTAGTTTTCTGTCGAGTGTTGTTTCGTTAGACCAGTGAGTTTGCCTCAGTTTATCATATTCGGATTAATGTTTGTTTTTGTGTGTTGTTGTACGCCTGCTATGAATTCAGGCATAGCCATATGGCACCTTACATGGCACCTAACATGGCACATCTATGGCGATATAGAGAAAAACGCTTGCAAGACCACCCTCAATACAACGCCAGAGATGGGTACCAAGGAATGTCCTGTAGCGAACAAGTTGTTATATTCTGCCTCCGTACCGGCCATAATAGACTCCGGGCCCACATGTATAACACATAAAAAATTGGCACAACTAGCCTGTGCCACTGTGAGAAGCCGGACATGATGGCAGAGCACCTACTGCAAGATTACCAACTGTTAGCAGTCCTAAGAAACGAAACCTGGCCCGAAAATACCGAAGTTAATAAGAAGCTGTACGGAGGGACGGAGTCCCTAAAAACAACAGCAGAATTCATGAGAAAATTTGGTACATCAGTCTAGGCGGGGATCGAGAGAGAGAGAGCGAGAGAGAGATATGGCACATCTCATTGATTTTATAGTGAATGCTTGCTTTTCTTATCACAAGTGAACCTTGCTATTCATGCGAGTTTTACTCCGACTTCAGAAGTACCTGTAATTTAGATCGCTAAGCAGACCTCTGAAGTTGGAAAAGGCCGATATATGGCGAGGAAATCAATAAAACGGTAAGCAGGCTTTCACGCAAAAATCAGTCAGAAGCGCCATACCAGGCGCCATGGCTACGCCTGAATTCATAGCGGGCGAACGCAGAAGAAGAAGATCCATAAGAAAAGGATTAGAACAAGGAGTTTTTTGCAAGAACCCCAGAGGAAACAACGGAAGTAACGAATATGATCAACAAATAAACAGTGTACAGGTATTAAGAGCTTCCGAAAAACAAATAGACAAACACGGGACTCGAACCACTTATCCTCATTTCTAACGACACCCATCACCTAGCCTAGCAATACGAGCGTCCTCACGAACACAACCATCGAGCCATTCTAAAAAAATGACTAACGGGGTAGTGTCTTTCTCAAACGCTTCGTTACAACTAGACACAGAATAATCAGGTAAGATTCGATGCAACAGTGTTTGCACAAACACATGCTATAAGCTTATTGTGCTTGTATATATTTGAGACGAGACAATATCATACATACACACATGGGATTCAGGAAGAACAAAAGCTGTACAGACGCAATATTCGCCCTCAGACAGTTAGTAGAAAGGACTATCGAATCCGACAAACATTTACACGTTGCATTTGTAGATCAGGAAAAGCGTTCGACCGCGTAGATAGGCACAAGTTGTGGAAAATACTAACAACCTATGGGGTTAATGAACACCTAATCAACCTTTGCAAGCACATTTATACTGACAGCCAATGTACGATTAGAACAAATACAGGATTATCAGAAAAGTTTCACGTAGGGTCAGGAGTAAGACAAGGTTGCGTACTATCCCCGCTGCTATTCATCACGTACATTGACCACATTTGTAAAATAGCTAACACCAGCGAAGGAAACAACCTCGGAGAACTCTTAAATGAATTTCTTTTTTGCAGACAATCAGGCAATCATATCAACAACAGAAGAACAGCTACAACAACACATCAACAGACTCCAGTTAGCATGTAACGAATACAACATGAGAATTAACATCGACAAAACAGAAGTAATGACATTCGCCAGAGAGGAAAACACTACCAACATCTCCATCGATAATCACCTACTAAATCAAGTAAAAGATTTCACATACCTGGGGAGCATTTTTTCAGCAAATGGAAGAATAACTAATGAAATTCAACACAGATGCAACAAAGCAAATCAAATGATAGGGCAAATGGGCAAATTTTAAGATGCAAACACGTCACCATGAACACAAAAAGAGCAATGTTCAACACAATCTTTCTCCCACATTATGTTACCAGTGCCAAACCTGGACGCTGACAACAAACGATAGAAGAAAACTAGTCACAACAGAGATGAAGTGTCTACGCAGAATGCTGGGTGTAACAAGAAGAGACCGGTTGAGAAATGAAGACATCAGGAAAAAAGTGGGTACAACATCAGTACTAGACTTCATCAAGAAACAACAAATTAAATGGTTCGGTCACGTAAGCAGATTACCATCAGACAGTGCACCCAAAGAGCAATGCTGCTCCGATACAATGGGTACAAAGCAAAGGCCGGCCACGCAAAAGATGGACCTCAGAGATAACAGAGGCGACGAAAGAGACTATCTACGAAGCGCATACTAGGCCCGTTTTAGAAATCTCTTCCTGACCTGACGCTGTGAGGCATACAGGATTCGAGAAAGAAAGAAAGAAAAAAAGATACACATATAACAAACATGCACACATCATTCAAAGTAGCTTTTTTTTTCATGAACCCCAGAGGAAACAACGGAAGTAACGAATATGATCAACAAATAAACAGTAGGAGTTCCTGTAATTTAACTGTATATCGTATGTACACTGATAATTTGTTGCCCTAACTGGCTTTGAGCCTCGGAATGTCCCCGTCACAAGTGCAGCGTGTTATTAACTTCACTCTCAGCAATCCCAAGTTAATGGTAAATAAAGCAAATTTCAAAGCTTAATATTTAATATCATTTTGTGAGGCAAAGTTTTATTGATTGATTGGACCCTCATCATAGCACTTTGGTGAATAACCATCTGTGCCACGATCCATTTCTCACACAGGAATATCTCAGCGGCAGTGCAGGTACTTCGTAGCACCGGCGGAGGGTCAACGATGTAATTTTGAAGATAGTGGACATTTTTGTATTAATTTAATTTTAATTTTTAAAATTAATTTGCCCGGCAGAGGTTTTGCAGCCTATTCTTATCGACAAATGATACAGTGTGAGGCCTGATTACATAAAAAAAAGTGCTGGTTCGGGACTCTGGCAAGATGACACCGCTGCATGTGTGTAAAGTGACAGAAGAGCTCTTCGATGGACAGCAGACAGAATGTAAAGACGGGACAGATAAGATTAAACCTGGAGAAAGATGGTGGACAGGGAGATGAAATAATGTGAATTGGCATGGAATACCATGGATATCTTCTTCTTCTTGTGCGTTCTCACTAGATTGGGATTTTGGATTCTCTAATAAAGGCCGCCGTCTGCCTCAGATTGTCAGCCACGCCATACATTTTGTCTTGGGAGCTGGTGTAAGTGAGCCACATATTTCTTCTCAGGTTTGCATCTTGGGATCAGTTCTGTTGAATATGCTCTGTTCTCATACTCTCATTGCTCGGATACCCGATATGCTCTGTTCTCATACTCTCATTGCTCGGATACCCGATATGCTCTGTTCTCATACTCTCATTGCTCGGATACCCGATATGCTCTGTTCTCATACTCTCATTGCTCGGATACCCGATATCCCCTGTTTTCTCATATCTCTCATTGCTCGGATACCCGATATGCTTACTTGTCCTCATACTCTCATTGCTCGGATACCCGATATGCTCTGTTCTCATACTCTCATTGCTCGGATACCCGATATGCTCTGTTCTCATACTCTCATTGCTCGGATACCCGATATGCTCTGTTCTCATACTCTCATTGCTCGGATACCCGATAACCTCAACATATTGCTTCCTCCATACTCTCATTGCTCGGATACCCGATAAACGCATCCCCAAACAGTTGATGTATGGTGAACTTGAAGGGGTCAGACGCTCTCATACTCTCATTGCTCGGATACCCGATAAACGCATCCCCAAACAGTTGATGTATGGTGAACTTGAAGGGGTCAGACGCTCTGCTGGTGGACACACAAAAAAACCGCTTCAAACACACTCTTAAAGTGTCTCTGAAATGCTTATATAGATATAGACACCACGTGCTGGGAATCCCTTGCACAAGATCGCCAAATGTAGCGCTGTAACAACACAAGAGGAACCCGCATAGCTGAGTATCATCGTGTCGTTGAGGCACAGAGAAAACAAGCTGCGCGAAAAGACAGAACACACAACACCCACATGTCTAAACTTGATCATGTATGCCCCACATGTGGTAGGGGATTGTGTTCTAGGATTTGACTCTACAGTCATCTCCGCACACACCAGAGAGGTGCAGCAGCACACGTCTGAGACTGTTGTCATCATCGCTTGCGATGGACTGCTATTATTACCCTCTCAGAATCATGGGGCAACTGAGATCACTTAGTTCTGTGTTCCTTTCAGTGCTGAGATAGCAGACAATGCGTCTGTCAAAAGCACTATTTTGCCATGTATTTTGTTCATATGTTGTAGTGCCATTTTTGCAGCTGCATTGAGGGTGTCTACCTCAGCCCTGAAATTGGTTGAGAACTAAGGACTAATATGAAAATAGACAAAACAAAAATACCTTGTCTAGGTTTTTTATTGACTGTTCTGATGAGAAAGTTAGACAGTTAGCACCGTCGCTCATTATGCAGGGATAATAGAGTGTGTCAATCTGACCTGTCACAATTGGAATTGGGAGCGGAGTACGATATACTGACACACAGCACCCCCGTAACTGTCTTGACATGGGACGAGACTGACACTCTTTCAGATATTTCACTTTCGCTTGTTCAGTGTCGCCAGTAGAAATTCCCAAATTCCCGTCCTCCGGTCTAGAATGGATTATTTGATCGTGGGAGGTCTCAGAAACATGAGGTGCCATCAATTAACGTTTCCGTCACGCCAGCTTATACCACCCATCACTTAAGGAATGTGTGTTGATAGAAAGAATGTAGTAGACGGAAGGAAAGACTGACAAAGTGTGACCATCACAGAGCAAATAAAGGGGGTCACTTTCAAACCAAACGGAAAGATTCTGGGTAAACAAGCAAGAAGATTAGGCCAATAATCTAACTTAACCCTTTCAATACCGTAACTTTTTTGTGTAACCTGCAGACGCACTTCCTTCCTTCCGTTCGCTTGAAATATTGTCTATATATTCAATGTTGTCTTTTTATAAACTTCACTGTCTTCTGTAGCTCACAGAGAGATCCGTGTAGTTTTCTGTACTGTGTTGTTTCGTTTGTCTCAGTATAACATATTCAGGGCAGTCTTGAAATATGTGCTCTGCAACTGATGTGCCTGTCCAAATGGCTGAATTGTCAATCTTGAATTTTGTATACATGTGGCTGCGGAGTCGATTGTGTCCTGTTCTAAGGCGCAAAATGACAACTTGTTCTAATCTGGTCGTATTATAGTAGTTGTCTTGTGTTGGTATTTGTGGTTTCTGGCACAGATGCGGTGTCAGCGTTGAATAGAGGGACTAAGATGGTATGATAGGGTCACAAATTAGGAATTTATGTAGAGAACAAGACAGATTCCAGTGGACCAAGAGGTTAAAAAAACGCTGGCGCTGCATAGGACACACTTTGCGAAAACATGAGAGGAATATAACAAGAAGCGTCCTTTCCTAGAACCCGTAGGGACAGCGAAAGAAGGGGAGGCCGAGAAATACACGGAGACGAGATTTGTAGGCAGAGATTAACAATATAAAGAAGAGCTGGAGGGAGCTGCAGGAGATAGGAAGACTTGGCATGAGTTGGTTGAGGGCCTATGTCCCAATCCGGGTTAAAAAGGCAGAAAGAGAGAGACATAGAGAGATACAGACGCACTTAATATTGAAATGGATGTTCAATTAGCCAGTACATTCACTTTTGGGTCATTAAAAAATACCGGGAGCCAGTCTATCGACTCAGAAGCTCGAAGGGGTTAACTCTTTCCCTACCGTAAGTGTTTGTGGCGTATGTGGCTTAGGGGATAGTGACTCGGTCTATTAACCCCGACGTTCCGAATCACGCTGCGGACAATTTGATTTGCAAATTGTTTCGCGTGGATTTTTACAAAGGACGATGGCACCACCCGTTCAGAAAGTAATGGCAAACTACTGAACGTACTCGTAATAATGCCTAGAAAAATCACAAACAGCGTTAAAAAGCTGGGGTTGATTCGTAAAGTCCTGTAAAGGATATGCAATTAACTAACCGTAAGTATTACCGAGTTTTTTAAAATCAGTTACCGGGTGTCTCTGTGGCTAAGCCCAACAAACCTTACCCAGATTACGGAAACGTCCATGTCTGTAGTATACACAGACTAAAGCTAACTTGTATAAATCTCTAGAAACTAACAGTTTACTAATAGTCTCAATGTTGTTTTTACAGTATCTCTGGGATACCAAAAAAAAGGAAGCGGGGAATCTAAACCCGTCATGTTTGTAAACCATTCAGTTCAAGATAAGTCTTCTTCTTCTTTCTCTTTCAACTCCCAACGCAGCACAGGTTTTCAACAAACTTCTTCCAGCCCTTCCTCTCTTTTGCCATCCCTTCCAACTCTTTCTGCGTCTAGCCTATCTTTTTAATATCAGTCTCTAGCTATCTTCTCCAGGTATTTATAGCCCTTCCCAAACTCATTTTCATGCGGTTCCCCAACAAAGATTGCCTTGCAATGCTTTCGGTCGGTCTTCTCAATGTGTATCCATCGCCAGCGTTTCGTTTCTAGCTCGTTTCCCACTGGTATCTGCTTAATTCTTTCTCGATGAGTGCATCGTTCGTAATCTTATTATGAAAACCCATCTTTATATCATTATACCATCTTTTCCACTACTGCCTTGTAGTTCGATTGGGGACAATCAAAAGTCTAGCGGAGCAAACCGTACACAAAACTGGACGGAGGGCAAACCATGTAGTCAAAAATAGACTGGTAACCTGGGCAGATGACGCTTAACATCCCGGGAGGGAAGGTTGTCTAAGGGTAGCTACCCTAAAAGAAAATAGCAACCTGCTGCCTTGCAGGTCGGCTGGGGACAGCCAAAGAATGACGGAGAGCGAACCCAGTAAACGTTGGCTGAAACATGACACATCGCCGAAGGATAAGCACTAGAGCTACAAATGGTGTTGAAGATGTGACGAAACCCACCCATGCTAAGGCTGCATGAATCAGGTTTCCACATGAATGTGATTTATGGGGAGATCTGGTACATCAGTCTAAGGGTGATAGCGAGAGAGATACCATCTTTTAGTTGTACTTTCCATGTTCGAGATGTGAGTACTACACTTTAACCAAGACATGATAGCAATAGTGAGGGTGATGGAATTTATAACTAAAAAGGCACTAACCAAGTCTTAGGTACCCAAAACTAGTAAATACACTGAATGAGAATCGTGACATATCCTTTACAGGACATAGCAATCAACCACAGTAAATGAGTTGCTGATTTTCTAGGCAGCATTTATACGTTCAGTAGTTTGCCATTGCTTTCTGAATGGTGAGGTCTATTTTTACCTTTCTTAAAAATCCCAGAGAAACTCACTGCCGCAGAGTTTGAACCAGGTACACTTGGGTTGTGTTCGAGCTCACTATCGCTTAAGCTACAGACGCCCACTAACATAAATAGTATAAATACACTAAACATACAAACATATCAGTACAAATGTACTGGAGACACAAATGTATCAAATCAAATACAACAAATAATGATGAATAAGCATATGATATTATCATTTAATAGCAATATGGCATCATGGAATGTGAACATATAAACGACCATGGTATGTAGAGGCAGGTGTATTTTCATGTAACATAATAACATTGTTTCATATCTTAGTACCATCTTATATCACATAAATGTCAATGCATATATTAAATTATTAAATTATGTGGAGATAGCTAAGTACATCTGAATGTATGCTCATGTATGTACAATATAAAACACAAGATAGATAAGTACATCTGAATGTATGCTCATGTATGTACAATATAAAACACAAGATAGATAAGTACATCTGAATGTATGCTCATGTATGTACAATATAAAACACAAGATAGATGGTAGAACTAGTCTCAACATGAACATACATTTGTAAATAGTGTAGACAAGAATCCTCTGTATATCATAGACAGAGAAGAGAACAAATAGATCTATCCAGAAATAACTCAAAATCAAAGAAAACTGACTGACTGCTACAAATAAGAAAATTAAAGTATTTCAGACATATACTGAGACTGGAAAAGACCATCTGGAAGGAGGCATCTTGGTAAAGAGGAAGACCGCAGAGAAGATGGATTCAGGATGTAACTGATGGTTTGAGCATGACGGCTGCAGAGGCGGTACATCTGGCCTATGAGAGAAATGCCCGAAGGACTGTTAAAGTGGCAAAGTTCTGCTCAGGACAAGCTAATTTGATGATGATGAAATCATGTGTCGCCAGTGTGTTATCGGGGCTTGCAAGGGAAGCAAAGAATAGTAACACTGCAACCTACAAGACATGTCATAAGAGGCGATTGAGGGAGGAGCACGCCCATGTGCTGTCAGGGCCCGAAAGAATTTGCAGAAATGTGTATCTCCCAAGTATGTCGTAAGAGGTGACAAGCGAGGGTTTTGGCATATGGCTGGCTACCTCACCCCGTAGGAAATAAGCTAAAAATAACTTCAACAAACATGGAAATGTTAACTAAATGAAAACTCCTAGACGGCAAGAGAAAGGAAGAGCTGGAAGAAATTTATTGAAGATGTGCTCCGTTGGGAGTTGATGTATGAATAATAATAATGAGGTCGCCCAGATAGAGAAGTTAACAATACTGTGTGAGTCGTGGAAATGTCGGGAGTTCCTGGCCAGTTTGGTCAAAATTGTTGCGTCGCTGTTGGATTATAGCAGACCTCGATTTTTACTTGGGATCTAGACTGCAAGTTCATATAAAGTCGGAGTATAGCTCGCCTAGTTTCTAATACATTGAAGCGATTGTGATAAAACAGATTAATTACTAAAGGATATATAACTGAACATAATATAGTACGAATTCATATAAATGTCTGGTCAACCACTAGTAACAACTGTTATAAGAAAGAGAAGATGAAGATATGCTGGGCATACTCTGAGAAGAAATGTCTGGTCAACCACTAGTAACAACTGTTATAAGTAAGAGAAGATGAAGATATGCTGGGCATACTCTGAGAAGAAATGTCTGGTCAACCACTAGTAACAACTGTTATAAGTAAGAGAAGATAAGATAGCTGGGCACACTCTGGGAAGAAATGATCACAGAATCACCAAGGGTGCAGTGAAGTAGGTAGGAGGGCTAACAATAGATAAGGCTTCATAGGGAAACCCTCAAACAAGCTTTACTGAGAGGCATGAAATATCGACCTCAATTACATAGAGATTAAACTTGTCGAGGAAATAGTATGGAGAAACTGTTTGCAGGACAGGACATATGTAAAAATGTACAATACATTAGTACAATAATAACAACAATAATAAAATATATAATTACATAAATAATATGTAACATTCATAATAGATTCCTGCATACAAAAGAATAATTGTGATAGCACCAAATACTTATTTTTATATTAAGTCTCTTCCTGTGCATGAACATGTATAACAAAAACATTTATTTAAATCCGTGTTCCTACCACATGGTACATTATGGAATGTAGTGTTAGGTCTGTATTTTGAGAGGGTGTGGTGGAGAGGCAAAGCCTATGATGGGTATCTCTGCAGTCAGTGAAAGCTAACCTGAATGGTTAAAAGAAAACCTGCTGCCTTGCAGGTCGGCTGGGGACAGTCAAAGCTGACGGAGAGCGAACCCAGTAAATGCTGGCTGAAACCGGACACATCGCCAAAAGGATAAGCACCAGAGCTCCAAATGGCGCTGAAGATGTGATGAAACCCACCCATGCTAAGGCTGTATGAATCATATTTCCACATGAATGAGGTTTATGGGGAAATCTGGTACATCAATCAATGGGCGATCATAAAGAAGAATGGTGAGAAGCAGTGATAAGGAAAGCAAGCATTTGTGGCAAAATCTGTCAGAAGCACTATACTAGGCGCCACCCCTGACTACAACTGAATTCACAGCATGTGAACGAAAAGAAGAAATGATTTGTCATCAATCCTTCATATGTAGTGATTCATGTTGGCAAATCAGTTTTTCAAGTGTGGTGTTCTCTACAGAAAATCGGTTCTTCAATCGTGGTGATTTCTGCAGAAAATCAACCTTTCAACTGTGGTTTTTCTAGGAAAATCAACCTTTAAACTGTGGTGATTTCTCTGAAAATCAACCTTTAAACTGTGTTATTTCTGCGAAAATCAACCTTTCAACTGTGGTTGTTTCTAAGGAAAATCAACCTTTCAACTGTGGTTGTTTCTAATGGAAAATCAACCTTTAAACTGTGGTTGTTTCTAAGAAAAATCAACCTTTCAACTGTGGTTGTTTCTAAGGAAAATCAACCTTTAAACTGTGTTGTTTCTGAAGGAAAATCAACTTTCAACTGTGTTGTTTCTAAGGAAAATCAACCTTTCAACTGGATGTTTCTAAGGAAAATCAACCTTTAAACTGTGGATGTTTCTAAGGAAAATCAACCTTTCAACTGTGGTTGTTTCTAAGGAAAATCAACCTTTCAACTGTGGTTGTTTCTAAGGAAAATCAACCTTTCAACTGTGGTTGTTTCTAATGGAAAATCAACATTTAAACTGTGGTTGTTTCTAAGAAAAATCAACCTTTCAACTGTGGTTGTTTCTAAGAAAAATCAACCTTTAAACTGTGGTTGTTTCTAAGGAAAATCAACCTTTCAACTGTGGTTGTTTCTAAGGAAAATCAACCTTTCAACTGGATGTTTCTAAGGAAAATCAACCTTTAAACTGTGGATGTTTCTAAGGAAAATCAACCTTTCAACTGTGGTTGTTTCTAAGGAAAATCAACCTTTAAACTGTGGATGTTTCTAAGGAAAATCAACCTTTCAACTGTGGTTGTTTCTAAGGAAAATCAACCTTTCAACTGTGGTTGTTTCTAAGAAAAATCAACCTTTCAACTGTGGTTGTTTCTAAGAAAAATCAACATTTAAACTGTGGTTGTTTCTAAGGAAAATCAACCTTTCAACTGTGGTTGTTTCTAAGGAAAATCAACCTTTAAACTGTGGTGATTTCTGCTGAAAATCAACCTTTAAACTGTGGTTATTTCTGCTGAAAATCAACCTTTCAACTGTGGTTGTTTCTAAGGAAAATCAACCTTTCAACTGTGGTTGTTTCTAATGGAAAATCAACCTTTAAACTGTGGTTGTTTCTAAGAAAAATCAACCTTTCAACTGTGGTTGTTTCTAAGGAAAATCAACCTTTAAACTGTGGTTGTTTCTAAGGAAAATCAACCTTTCAACTGTGGTTGTTTCTAAGGAAAATCAACCTTTCAACTGGATGTTTCTAAGGAAAATCAACCTTTAAACTGTGGATGTTTCTAAGGAAAATCAACCTTTCAACTGTGGTTGTTTCTAAGGAAAATCAACCTTTCAACTGTGGTTGTTTCTAAGGAAAATCAACCTTTCAACTGTGGTTGTTTCTAATGGAAAATCAACATTTAAACTGTGGTTGTTTCTAAGAAAAATCAACCTTTCAACTGTGGTTGTTTCTAAGAAAAATCAACCTTTAAACTGTGGTTGTTTCTAAAGAAAATCAACCTTTCAACTGTGGTTGTTTCTAAGGAAAATCAACCTTTCAACTGGATGTTTCTAAGGAAAATCAACCTTTAAACTGTGGATGTTTCTAAGGAAAATCAACCTTTCAACTGTGGTTGTTTCTAAGGAAAATCAACCTTTAAACTGTGGATGTTTCTAAGGAAAATCAACCTTTCAACTGTGGTTGTTTCTAAGGAAAATCAACCTTTCAACTGTGGTTGTTTCTAAGAAAAATCAACCTTTCAACTGTGGTTGTTTCTAAGGAAAATCAACATTTAAACTGTGGTTGTTTCTAAGGAAAATCAACCTTTCAACTGGATGTTTCTAAGGAAAATCAACCTTTAAACTGTGGATGTTTCTAAGGAAAATCAACCTTTCAACTGTGGTTGTTTCTAAGAAAAATCAACATTTAAACTGTGGTTGTTTCTAAGGAAAATCAACATTTAAACTGTGGTTGTTTCTAAGAAAAATCAACATTTAAACTGTGGTTGTTTCTAAGGAAAATCAACCTTTAAACTGTGGTTGTTTCTAAGGAAAATCAACATTTAAACTGTGGTTGTTTCTAAGGAAAATCAACCTTTCAACTGTGGTTGTTTCTAAGGAAAATCAACATTTAAACTGTGGTTGTTTCTAAGGAAAATCAACCTTTAAACTGTGGTTGTTTCTAAGAAAAATCAACATTTAAACTGTGGTTGTTTCTAAGAAAAATCAACATTTAAACTGTGGTTGTTTCTAAGAAAAATCAACATTTAAACTGTGGTTGTTTCTAAGAAAAATCAACATTTAAACTGTGGTTGTTTCTAAGGAAAATCAACATTTAAACTGTGGTTGTTTCTAAGGAAAATCAACCTTTCAACTGTGGTTGTTTCTAATGGAAAATCAACCTTTCAACTGTGGTTGTTTCTAAGGAAAATCAACCTTTCAACTGTGGTTGTTTCTAATGGAAAATCAACCTTTCAACTGGATGTTTCTAAGAAAAATCAACATTTCAACTGTGGTTGTTTCTAAGGAAAATCAACATTTAATCTGTGGGTGTTTATGTTGAAAAATCAATCACTCAACTGTGGTGATATCTATCGTGAAATGAACTTGAAATTATAACATTTCTAACCAAACATATAATTTTCCTATAACATGGGATAAGTAACATGAGTCATATAGTGAAATATGTTGGTCTCTAAATTAAACATCAATGTTTATAGGGTAGTTATTCTGACTGCATCATCATCTTCGTCAGTGTCCACAATTGTAGTCAGTTTACCCATAGTAACAGTCCGGCTGTCTCCGTTGACCATTGATACAGCTACCACATCCGGCAATGACCTTGTGTTTTTAACAATCATATTGTTTGATTGTAGAACATTCCGTAATGTTCGAAAATCAGTTGCATCCTCGGTGGTTGATTCAGTTAGGGAGCAGCAACAGTCACTAGTTGTGAAACGTTGGTCTTCTGGGAGATTCCTGGCGTGAAGGGCCATTTTTACATCATCACTTAAAGATGCTGCTAAAATGTGTTCTGAAACGCCATTGATTGACAAGTTTCTCTCCCAGGGATTATCTAAACTGTTGTAATAATCATTTTGAGAATTAGTTGCTGAGAAAGGGATATCACCTTTATTCTGATCTTGGTTGTTGAGCTTTTCATTATATATATCCCTACTTCTCATCTCCTCTTTGAGTTTGTAAATATCATCTGAATTTTCACTAATATTATCTAACACATTTTTGTTATCGTTGTTGACAACACTCACATGTTTCGTTTCGTTTATGTCAATGATATGTTCATCAGAGTCTGTGCTGTTAGTGACGCTATGGTTATCACAGACCTTGCCTATGTCGCATAAACTACTTTTAGAACCCTTGCCACTGTCGCCATCAATGGAATGTGTACAGGTTTCAGTTGAATGAACAAGCGATACATTTCTTAAGTCTTGATACTTTTTCCCGCAATCCTCATTAGAATTTACTGGTTCACGAATATCTAATGAAGAAGAATCATACACGGTTAGATATTCTCTGAGTCCGCTAACACCGGAATCTCTGGTTGAACATTTGAATTGAGTATCACAAGTATCTGTTCTCAGACTTCTACGAGATTCACGCAGACGATACATAGAGTTACTTCCGGTTCCGGGCAGCAAGATTGGAGCTGTGGTTTTTCTGTTGGAAGGGAGAGAAGTACGATGAATGTTGCTTCTAGTTATGTTTGGAAGCTTCTGTGATTTTTCTGAAGTCAATGTTGATGAGGAGTAGGATGACGATTCAATGATGATGTCGGAATGATTAAGTATAGACTTCACCCCTCCCTCAATATGCACGTTAAAACCGTAGGATCGTTTCGTGTTCGGGGCAGATTCATCTGGACATTTATAAAAACTCTGAGGAACTCCAATGGATCTGATATCTGCTGGTAAAGTTTCAAACATGCTTGTCGTGCAGATTTCTGAAGGTAAACTCGGTTTCCCGACTCCGTATATATTCTCAGACCTAACTCGGAAAATATAGCTTGTGCCTGTTTCCAAGTTACGGGCATCATACGATGAGCCTTGACAAGATTTTGTTAAGATCTTCCATTGTTTATCTCTGCCAGGACTGACATTCGACATCTCTACTGTGTATGCAATAATGCTGTGTCCATCAACTTGATATGGAGCCTGCCATGACACCGTGATAGAATTGTGGGTTGTGTCAGTAAATCTTATTCTGGAGGGTGGATCTGGTTTGGCTGAAATGAGAACATTTTTCTCGTGATTAAATTGACAAAACAAATCAATACAGTGAAACCTTTCTGTTCCCATTCACTCAGAACAATATTTAATACTGCATTTAATAATGCTAATTCCGGGGTACGAGGTCAACTTGGACGCCCTCCCCAGTCGGGGTGCGCAGATACTGTAGTACGCGGTTGAACTACAGGTTTTCTGATTCTTTAATTAATGTAGATGACAACGATGAAGGTGAATGTCAGAGAAAGTGTCTGTATATGACAACGATGAATGTCAGAGAACGTGTCTGCAGATGAGGGCGCTGTCAGAGAAAGTGTCTGCAGATGACCAAGATGAATGTCAGAGAAAGTGTCTGCAGATGACAAAGATGAAGGCGCTGTCAGAGAAAGTGTCTACAGATGATAAAGATGAATGTCAGAGAAAGTGTACGCAGAGGAGCAGATGAAGGTGAATTAAAGCCATTTTTAAAAAGAGCTAACTGGCTCTGTTCTAAAAAGCTCAGTATTGTTGGGCGTGGCAATGGATGCCGGAACAGTAAACAGAAGAAACGACATCTACAAGATCTGAACATGGAGAAGGGAACAGAAGAAACGACATCCTCAAGATCTGAGACATGGAGACAGGGAACAGAAGAAACGACATCCTCAAAAGATCTGAACATGGAGACAGGGAACAGAAGAAACGACATCCTACAAGATCTGAACATGGAGACAGGGAACAGAAGAAACGACATCCTACAAGATCTGAACATGGAGACAGGGAACAGAAGAAACGACATCCTACAAGATCTGAACATGAGGGAACACTGATTCATAATCAACATCATTTTCCTGGAAATTTAAATACTTTGGTCATATTAAAATTATCGGGGAATTTGGAGAGAACAGTTCCTGGTAGGCGAAGCAGGGGACGATCAAGACGATGCCAATAGGACGTTAAAGAAACTTCAAACTTGACGTTGAAGGAGAACTTGCTAAAGACTGAAAGTTGTTCAGACAGGCTGTGATAAAAAAGATGTTCTGAAAAAGACATGTTACACGATGGAGGACACAGTTAATACTTGTTTTGTTTGTTTATGTAGATGATTAAATCTTTAAGCCGAGGAACTTCGTTCCAACCTAAGGCGAACCCACAGCCAACTATAGATAACTAGGTCTGACAACTGACCGGAGAATCCCTGACCTAGATCAGAAAAGGAGGCTGGAAATTATAGATGTTTGATAGAACTGCACGCTTTTTTTGCAATTTTACTCAATTTTGTGGGTATATGGTTATGTATTGGTGAAAAATATTCATATTGCTATTCCTTATTGCTAAATTTAACTTGTTGCATAATATAACTTCGATTTAGCATTTTGTGTTGATTTTAAAATGAATTCGTCTATATACACCAGTACTGGAATGCGAGGTCACGTGGTGTAGTTGTGGTCTGATTTCCCATAATTCTTACCGAGTCCGAAGGCCCATAAGTTTATAGTTGGCTCTGGGCGAACCACAACCAACTATAAACTCATACATGTAAAAATTCTAGGAAATAAGACTACAACCGGTCACTGACCTCCTTCCAGTACTGTTGTATATAGGCGAATTCATTTTATATAAAATCAACACAACATGCTAAATCAAGGTTATAGTATTCAACAAGTTAAGTTTAACAATAAGGAATTAGCAATAAATAATCATAGACTTGAGTAAAATTGCAAAAAAAGGGTGCAGTGTTCTATCAAACATCTACAATGTGCGGAAACCTACAAATCTGATATGGTCAGAGCGGATCAGATCACATCTGCAGAAAACCGAGTGAGACTGCGGTGATACATAATTCCAGCCCCCCAACTGAAACTAGGTCAGGGTTTCCCCGTTCAGTTATGAGGCCCAATATTAAAGTTGGCCGTGGGCGAACCTTGTTTTTAGTTAGATCAGAACGTGTAGGCCAACAAACATGAAAAATAAGATGTTACTAATGTCAAACCTGGACGCTGGCATCAAATGATAGAAGAAAACTAGTCACGACAGAGATGAAGTGTCTACGCAGAATACTGGTGGTATCAAGAAGAGACCAGTTGAGAAATGGAGACGTCAGAGAAAAAAGTGAGTTCAACATCAGTACTAAACTCCATCAAGAAACAACACATAAAGTGGTTCGGCCACGTAAGCAGATTACCAACAGACAGTGCACCTCTAAGAGCGATGTTGCTACGATACAATGGATACAAAGCAAAAGATGAACCTCAGATATAACAGAGGTGACCAAAGACACTATTATGAAGCGCACAAAAAGCCGTTCTAGAAATCTCTTACCGTGACGCTGCGAGGCAAAACAGGATTGAAGTAAATTAAGTTGTCAATTAGTTAATAACAGCCAACCGTTAGCATTAAAATACAGTGGAGGCATTAGGATGTGTTACTGACTAAAGATTGTGACAACCGGTAAAATCGAGGGTAGACGAGGCAGAGAGAGAACATTTTGGATAGCCTGACTTCATGGCACGGTAGAGCGTAAACATCTGAGTTGATAGCAAACACCAACGACAGAGATTTGTGGCCAGCCGGCACCTGATGATGATGAATGACTATAGATAAAATTTTAAAAAATTGAGAATAATTCAACTTACCTTTTCCTTTCCTCTGTCGGTCCATCATTTTTTGGTTTCGGTAATTCCCCGATATGTGACATTCCTTGTTTGTCTGAAAGTTATTTTTACCGGCCCATCCCTGGTCATGTGACACGAATTCTCCTTGTGATTGGTTCGCTCCCATTATGTTGTCATAGGGTTTCCCCGGAAGTTGATACTAAACGACTGTTGTTACTAGTTTAGTGCGACATTCGTCCGAGGAGTTTGTTCAGCAAGTTCAAGTTTGTCAGCCAAAGAAGTTCAATGGTTCGGCCTTATGCTGTTGCCGAGACAAATATTTGCTTGCCTTTCTTGATCATTACTCGTTTCCGTCCAATATGTTTGCGAATTTACTTGTCGATGAGGTTTGATATGTTCGTTCGAAGAGAAACGTTACCAATTTACTTGCAAGCAAAACACGTTAAAATCGAAGTCATGTAGTTGTACAAAGTACAAATGTCCACAATACAACTCGTATCAGACTAAAAAAGTACACATTTATAAGTGATGTACTCTGTAATGATGCAGTTACTAATTGTAACGATGTAGGTATGAACTACCAATTGTAACGATGGCAGATATGAACTACCAATTGTAACGATGGCAAGTATGAAGTACAAGCTATACCAATGGTAGCAATGTCAGCTGATCTGCAAAAGTAAAAAGAGATGTATTATAGATACACAATATATATAGAAAAGTGTGTTTTTTTATGAAATTTAACCCAAAAAGGAAGATTAATTATGACAATTTAAATTTAAACTATGTTGACATATATTTGCACAAAAAGAGTTCAACACAATATTTCTCCCCACATTATGTTACCAGTGCCAAACCTGGACGCTGACAACAAACGATAGAAGAAAACTAGTCACAACAGAGATGAAGTGTCTACGCAGAATGCTGGGTGTAACAAGAAGAGACCGGTTGAGAAATGAAGACATCAGGAAAAAGTGGGTACAACACCAGTACTAGACTTCATCAAGAAACAACAAATTAAATGGTTCGGCACGTAAGCAGATTACCACCAGACAGTGACACCCAAAGAGCAATGCTGCTCCGATACAATGGTATAAACAAAGGTCGGCCACGCAAAAGATGGACCTCAGAGATAACAGAGGCGACGAAAGAGACTATCTACGAAGCGCATACTAGGGCCCGTTTTAGAAATCTCTTCCTGACCTGACGCTGTGAGGCATACAGGATTCGAGAAAGAAGAAGAAGACATATATTTGAATATCTCGGTTCACTGTTAACAAGAAATGTGATGAAGGAAATTAAAAGAACAAACACACCCGTGTGGTGCCGGGCCTGCAAGTGAAGCAAAGAATAGTACCTGCTACCTACAAGGCAGTCGTAAGAGACGACCCAGGAAGCTATTCTAGTAAATAAAGCATGCAGAAATCGGATATGCTGACATCTTGAGCGCATAACTGACACAACGTACAATCGCTCTTAGGCTCAGATCGTATACAAATCACACAGAGTGGTTTAACAAGTGTTCGATATGCAGCATTAGGAGAAGGAGAAGAAAAGAACAAACATAGCCTTAAACCAAAATTTAACAACGAGAAAACAAAAGTAAGTAATGGAACTGATAGTCAAACAAAAGTAAGTAATGGAACTGATAGTCAAACAAAAGTAAGTAATGGAACTGATAGTCAAACAAAAGTAAGTCATGGAACTGATAGTCAAACAAAAGTAAGTAATGGAACTGATAGTCAAACAAAAGTAAGTAATGGAACTGATAGTCAAACAAAAGTAAGTCATGGAACTAATAGTCAAACAAAAGTAAGTAATGGAACTGATAGTCAAACAAAAGTAAGTAATGGAACTGATAGTCAAACAAAAGTAAGTAATGGAACTGATAGTCAAACAAAAGTAAGTAATGGAACTGATAGTCAAACAAAAGTAAGTAATGGAACTGATAGTCAAACAAAAGTAAGTAATGGAACTGATAGTCAAACAAAAGTAAGTAACGGAACTGATAGTCAAACAAAAGTAAGTAATGGAACTCATAGTCAAACAAAAGTAAGTAACGGAACTGATAGTCAAACAAAAGTAAGTAATGGAACTGATAGTCAAACAAAAGTAAGTAACGGAACTGATAGTCAAACAAAAGTAAGTAATGGAACTGATAGTCAAACAAAAGTAAGTAATGGAACTGATAGTCAAACAAAAGTAAGTAATGGAACTGATAGTCAAACAAAAGTAAGTAACGGAACTGATAGTCAAACAAAAGTAAGTAACGGAACTGATAGTCAAACAAAAGTAAGTAATGGAACTGATAGTCAAACAAAAGTAAGTAACGGAACTGATAGTCAAACAAAAGTAAGTAATGGAACTGATAGTCAAACAAAAGTAAGTAACGGAACTGATAGTAAAACAAAAGTAAGTAATGGAACTGATAGTCAAACAAAAGTAAGTAATGGAACTGATAGTCAAACAAAAGTAAATCATGGAACTGATAGTCAAACAAAAGTAAGTAATGGAACTGATAGTCAAACAAAAGTAAGTAATGGAACTGATAGTCAAACAAAAGTAAGTCATGGAACTGATAGTCAAACAAAAGTAAGTAATGGAACTGATAGTCAAACAAAGATTAGAATACGATTAGTGTGCATATTCCCAGTGGCGGCAATGTGAAGCAGAGACAAGGCAATGGAAAAGCATATATGTAGTTTTGAATAAGTGTTACTGAAGATCTCTATATATACCATGGACAGAACAGAGAGCAAATAGATCTATCCAGAAGGAACTTACAATCAAAGAAAATTGACTGATGGTACAATTAAGAATATAAAAATTGAAGTATTTTGAACATATAAAAGGGCTCAATGAGTTGGAGAAATTCATTATGGAAGGAAGCATCCCGGCAAAGAGGAAGACCACGGAGAAGATGGATTCAGGATGTAACTGATATTAACATTTAGTTATACAAACCTACTACTAGAACTAACATCTAGTTCTACAAACCTACTACTAGACTAACATCTAGTTCTACAAACCTACTACTAGACTAACATCTAGTTCTACAAACCTACTACTAGAACTAACATCTAGTTCTACAAACCTACTACTAGACTAACATCTAGTTCTACAAATCTACTACTAGACTAACATCTAGTTCTACAAACCTACTACTAGACTAACATTACAAACCTACTACTAGACTAACATCTAGTTCTACAAACCTACTACTAGACTAACATTACAAACCTACTACTAGACTAACATCTAGTTCTACAAACCTACTACTAGAATTAACATCTAGTTCTACAAACCTAATACTAGAACTAACATCTAGTTCTACATACCTACTACTAGAACTAACAGTACAAACCTACTACTAGACTAACATCTAGTGCTACAAACCTACTACTAGACTAACATTACAAACCTACTACTAGACTAACATCTAGTTCTACAAACCTACTACTAGAATTAACATCTAGTTCTACAAACCTAATACTAGAACTAACATCTAGTTCTACAAACCTACTACTAGAACTAAAGTACAAACCTACTACTAGAACTAACATCTAGTTCTACAAACCTACTACTAGACTAACATCTAGTTCTACAAACCTACTACTAGACTAACATCTAGTTATACAAACCTACTACTAGACTAACATCTAGTTCTACAAACCTACTACTAGACTAACATCTAGTTCTACAAACCTACTACTAGAACTAACATTTAGTTCTACAAACCTACTACTAGACTAACATCTAGTTCTACAAACCTACTACTAGAACTAACATTTAGTTCTACAAACCTACTACTAGACTAACATCTAGTTCTACAAACCTACTACTAGAACTAACATCTAGTTCTACAAACCTACTACTAGACTAACATCTAGTTCTACAAACCTACTACTAGACTAACATCTAGTTATACAAACCTACTACTAGACTAACATCTAGTTCTACAAACCTACTACTAGACTAACATCTAGTTCTACAAACCTACTACTAGAACTAACATTTAGTTCTACAAACCTACTACTAGACTAACATCTAGTTCTACAAACCTACTACTAGACTAACATTACAAATCTACTACTAGTCTAAAATTTAGTTGTACAAATCTTGTATCAGTGACAACTTATCAAGCGATGCTATTAACATTGACAAATCTCTACTACTGACCAGAATAAAACAAAACAATATATTCCTATAATACGATAGTTCAGTATAATTCTCAATGGGAGCAATGAAGCACATCTCGCAAACAAAATAATAAAATAAACAATGTAAACAGACACTATGATATATAACTGTCCACTCCACTTCACTCCTGGTGAGAACTTTCTACAAATTAACCCATCACATGCGCACATCTTAATTTGACATAATTCTAATCAACAGTATATAGAAAATTGGAGTCAAGTGGGGGAACGGTCAAAGTACAACAGTGGTTCTAGTATTTGTGGTAGCAAGGGTGTGTCCATTGATGGTTATAATACTGTGAGAACTTTCCGTAAATGTTTACCAACATAATGTTAACATGTTTACCAACATAATGTTAACATGTTTACCTACATAATGTTAACTCTTAGGAGTAACTCTGTGGCTGAGTGGTTAAGCCCTTGCTCTTATGCGAGTTGAAGGTCTGGGTTTGATTCCGGACCACGCCTTCTGTTCACGATGCAGTTTTTTCACAGACCCTAGGATTGTTGCAGGAGCTAGGGGTTCGTGCTGTGCAATACTTCGGCAGGTGGCGTGCCATTTCTGCGGAGAGGGACCGAGCCATATGGTGTTAAAAACTGGTGCAATGAAGTCAATCCTTCGGCTTTAAAACCTTTTTAATTTTAACACGCAAAATTAAGACATCAATATAGACAAATCAGAATAAAGATCACTACACAAAGTAGATAGATAAATACAATAAATAGTAATAAGTCACTCGATACAGACGAGAAGTAAGCTACTAAATACAGACACACCAAAGTAAGACACCGAATAACCTGCTGCCTTGCAGGTAGGCTATGGACAGCCAAAGGCTGACGGAGAGCGAACCCAGTAAACGCTGGCTGAAACCGGACACATCGCCGAATGCTAAGCACCAGAGCTCCAAATCGTGCTGAAGATGACTGACAAACACACCTCTGCTGCTAAAGGCTGCATGAATCAATTTCCCATGAATGAGATTTATTGAGAAATCTGGTACATCAGTCTAGCGATGATCAGAGAGAGAGACTCAAATGATCGCTCATGCGTTGCCGGGACCCACATGGGAAGCAAAGAATAGTAACGCTGCGACCTACAATGCATGTCGTAAGAGGCGACTGAGGTAAGAGAATAGGGAAACTACCTAGTAAATAAAGCGTTGTAGAAATCGGATGCTGGCCTTTGTAGGCGCATAACTGGACTAACGCACAATCGCTCTTAGACTCAGATCCATACAAATCAAAAGAGTGATTAACACGTGATAGCTATGGAGCGTTCGAAGAAGAAGAACGACCAAATACAGACATGCACAAGTAAGCCACCAAATACAGACATGCACAAGTAAGCCACCAAATACAGACATGCACAAGTAAGCCACCAAATACAGACATGCACAAGTAAGCCACCAAATACAGACATGCACAAGTAAGCCACCAAATACAGACATGCACAAGTAAGCCACCAAATACAGACATGCAGAAGTAAGCCACCAAATACAGACATGCACAAGTAATCCACCAAATACAGACATGCACAAGTAAGCCACCAAATACAGACATGCACAAGTAAGCCACCAAATACAGACATGCACAAGTAAGCCACCAAATACAGACAAGCGGAAGTAAGCCACCAAATACAGACATGCACAAGTAAGCCACCAAATACAGACATGCACAAGTAAGCCACCAAATACAGACATGCAGAAGTAAGCCACCAAATACAGACAAGCACAAGTAAGCCACCAAATACAGACATGCACAAGTAAGCCACCAAATACAGACATGCACAAGTAAGCCACCAAATACAGACAAGCGGAAGTAAGCCACCAAATACAGACAAGCACAAGTAAGCCACCAAATACAGACATGCACAAGTAAGCCACCAAATACAGACATGCACAAGTAAGCCACCAAATACAGACATGCACAAGTAAGCCACCAAATACAGACATGCACAAGTAAGCCACCAAATACAGACAAGCGGAAGTAAGCCACCAAATACAGACATGCAGAAGTAAGCCACCAAATACAGACATGCACAAATAAGCCACCAAATACAGACATGCACAAGTAAGCCACCAAATACAGACATGCAGAAGTAAGCCACCAAATACAGACATGCACAAGTAAGCCACCAAATACAGACATGCACAAGTAAGCCACCAAATACAGAAATGCACAAGTAAGCCACCAAATACAGACATGCACAAGTAAGCCACCAAATACAGACATGCACAAGTAAGCCACCAAATACAGACATGCACAAGTAAGCCACCAAATACAGACATGCACAAGTAAGCCACCAAATACAGACAAGCACAAGTAAGCCACCAAATACAGACAAGCACAAGTAAGCCACCAAATACAGACAAGCACAAGTAAGCCACCAAATACAGACAAGCGGAAGTAAGCCACCAAATACAGACATGCACAAGTAAGCCACCAAATACAGACAAGCACAAGTAAGCCACAAAATACAGAGTACCTTGTAGGATTGTATAGGGGCAGAGTGATTGATACTATTTGCCCGAAGCTGTCGTCACGCGATGTGCAGGTTATCGGTTTTATTTTCGCCACGACAGAAACAACTTCTGACCTTACCGAGGAATCGAACATGGGACGTTATCGTCACTAAACACCACCGTGTTTAACAGTACGACCACCTGCTTTACATTTGTTGATATCGGAGAACATTGGTCAACAAACAAAACAAACTTTTCTTCTTCTTGCGCTCCATATTGAGCACTTGTTAAACATATCCAAAACACCTCAATTTTCTCTTTCTTATTTGTAGCATCAGCCAGTTTTATTTGATTTTGAGTTCTTTCTGGATAGATCTATTTGTTCTCTTCTCTGTCCATGATATACGAAGGACTCTTCTGTAACACTTATATTCAAAAGCACATATATGTTTTTCCACTGCTTTATTAAATCTCCATGCTTCACACCCATACGCTGCCGCTGGGAATATGCATGCCTTAGTATTCTGATCTTTATTTTCTTATATCAGTTCCGTTCCATACTGTTTTGAGTTGTTTAATTTGAAAAGTACGTAAAGAAAAGATTGAAAGACCTACATGACAAGCATTTGAGGGCGCAAGATTCACACTATGAGAACCACTGAAGCAATAGAAGTGGTTTAATTAAGAGATTGTGAGAATGTCCGTTTAGGAGAAAGCCAACAGTACACTGTGAACTATCACTACTACTACGACCAACACATGTTACTGAGTCTCTCTACTCAGATCTCTTAAGAGCAACTTCGTGCAGGCTTTGTTTCTTGCGCGACCTGCCTGCCTACCATCTCACATGTTTGAATTGGTCAGATGATCAGAAGCAATAAACACTTTGGCTGAACTTGGTCGTCAATTGACTATATAAGTGATTTGTAGTTAGGTTTAAGCGAATCTGAGGAAAGTTGATATAGCTATGAGTTTGTGGGGAAGAGAAGGAAGGAGGTTGCACTTTGACGAGGAGATAAAGTGCTCTTATCTAACTCCAAATGGCAGTCGGTTCGTTCCTCCATGGAACGAACATGATATTTTCCAGAGATCCTGATCTTAATGTACGTGAAGCCCGTGTGGTGCCGGGGTCCGCATGTAGAAGTGTAGGCCAGTTCTCCCATCTCCTCCATCAGGGAGTAATCGTAACTTATTTCGACAATGTTTCCCAGTAATGGTGGAGGTTGACAGTTGAGCAGGAATAGGCAGCGATGTGGCATTGTCTCTTGATCTCAATTAAAAAACAGGAAGTTATCAGTTGTACATACACAGAGACTGTCAAATCGTGTTGTATTTTTTGGCTTTTGAGGGTCTGAGTGAGTGTTGAAAACGTGACTGAAGTTCAGACTATTTGACGACAATCTATGTGACATCTGAGAATTCATTGTCTTTCATTTTGTGAATCAAAGGAAACGGGACCATATATATACACCAGGATCTAGCAGAGTTAGGAAAAGGAAGGACAGAAAAGTAGAATAGACAGACAGTTAGAGAGGAGGCCAGTAAACTAGCAGACGACCAAGAGATCGCCATCAATCAGTTAGTGCAAGACGAGACCTTGGTATGTGAGCAAGATGGAAGGAAAGTAGTTGAGAAGAAGAAGGGTCACCATCAACCAAGAAACAAAAGAGCAAAGATTGTGCTGATCAAACAGAAGACTGTACGATTGAACCCAGAGAAGAAATGTTTCTTTTGAGTCATAGGGAAATCTCTAAAATGACAGCATGTTAACAAATGCCTGCATCTAAGAGTGAAGCTGTTGGGTTATGCTACTAAGATCACCAGAACATAACGACAAAACGATATCAGAGAAGAAACAATGATGCTGAACCTGGAAGCCGAACAGTAAGTCGTGTTGTTAAAACGACTCGCGCCCATTATAACTTGAACAACACAAGAACGACCAAAGAGCGAAGGTTGTGATGAACACACTTTAGGAGCTGAGAGCCTGGAGACCACCTTGCAGAGACCACCATTACAGAGACCAGCGACGACGTCCTCTGAACGACCAAAGAGCGAAGGTTGTGATGAACACACTGTAGGAGCTGAGAGCCTGAAGACCACCTTGCAGAGACCAGCAACGACGATGTGCTATGATGACAAAAGACCGAAGGTTGTGATGAACACACCTTATGAGCTGAGGCCTGAAGACCACCTTGCAGAGACCAGCGACGACGTCACGTGAACGACAAAGAGCGAAGGTGTGGGAAACACAACTTGGGAGCTGAGAACTTGAAGATCGCCAGAGCTCATGACCCAGAACGATTTCCTTCCAAGAAAGTCTGCTAGATAACGTTAAGGTAATACCCACATTTTGAACTATTGACATTTTTCTGTTGACTGGGTAATACCACATCAATTCTTGACTTGAGTGAGAGAACCATGGACTAATTTTGAGTTGTGAAATATTTCCAATGTTCAGTTGATATATGCATAGCCTGAGTTCATTATTATAATTGATCACAACGGTGTTAGGTCAGTTGTATTCACTAAAAATCTTGTTTTGTAGTAAGACAGAAGTGTGGAAAGAGTGATGTTATATTTTAAATCAAGAACGTAGAATCAGTGGACGATAACGTGCCTTTCTTTTGGCAGCCCATTTTTCTTAGACTTGTTATACTTTCCTGGGACCTTGTACCAGCAGTTGTCCGTCAGGTTAGTTGATCTATTATACTTTCCTGGGACCTTGTACCAGCAGTTGGCCGTCAGGTTAGCTGATCTATTATACTTTCCTGGGATCTTGTACCAGCAGTTGTCCGTCAGGTTAGTTGATCTATTATACTTTCCTGGGACCTTGTACCAGCAGTTGGCCGTCAGGTTGGCTGATCTATTATACTTTCCTGGGATCTTGTACCAGCAGTTGGCCGTCAGGTTAGCTGATCTATTATACTTTCCTGGGACCTTGTACCAGCAGTTGACCGTCAGGTTAGCTGATCTATTATACTTTCCTGGGATCTTGTACCAGTAGTTGTCCGTCAGGTTAGTTGATCTATTATACTTTCCTGGGACCTTGTACCAGCAGTTGGCCGTCAGGTTAGCTGATCTATTATACTTTCCTGGGACCTTGTACCGGCAGTTGGCCGTCAGGTTAGTTGATCTATTATACTTTCCTGGGACCTTGTACCAGCAGTTGGCCGTCAGGTTAGCTGATCTATTACTTCATTTTTGGTTACCGTGTCCAGGATATTCCCCACTCATTCCCCTACCCTGGACTACTATACGCAAGAAGCAACGAATAGTACCACTGCGACCTACAAGGCATGTCATAAGAGGCGACTGAGGTATGGGCCTAGGGAAGCTACCATAGTAAATAAAAAGCGCTGCAGAAATCGGATGTGCTAGCCTACTTGTAGGCGTTTAACTGGCAAACGTACAATCGCTCTTAGGCTCAGATAACATACAAATCACACAGAGTGGTTAACAAGTGGTCGATATGGAGAGTTCGAAGAAGGATGTACGTGAGATCGAGTTCCTAGTCCTATTGGAAACTGACGACAAAGCATATGTCCCGCGTTCAAGCTAAACACATAAAAGAGCCATTATTCATCTTTTGTCCTCACACTGCTACCGGGTTGTTGCCCAGTGTCGTCACACTGCTACCGGGTTGTTGCCCAGTGTCGTCACACTGCTACCTGGTTGTTGCCCAGTGTCGTCACACTGCTACCGTGTTGTTGCCCAGTGTCGTCACACTGCTACCAAGTTGTTGCCCAGTGTCGTAACACTGCTACCGGGTTGTTGCCCAGTGTCGTCACACCCGCTCCAGGGTTGTTGCCCAGTGTTGTGGTTTTCTCTTTTTGTCTTGCGCTGTTCTGATGGCTTTGGTGGTTATTATTTTTGCTCTTTGACAGTATTCTGCTATGCCACCTAACCATCTGTTTTCGCGGTCTTCCTCTTGCCTTCTTTCCTGATGTTGCGCTGTAGAAGACTATACTGTGGAGGTTGGATGCGTTCTTAGTAAGTGACCGAACCACTTCATTTATCAAAGTATTCACCGAGTCCTTTCTTCCTTTTCTTAGTTCATAAGTACGGTTCCAACTTCACTGCAACGGTCACCCCATAATTGCTCCGTTCCTGTGTCAATGAATATCACACGAAATGCTAACAACTGTGAAAAGTTTCCTGTGTGAACTAATTCCAGAATGAAACAGCCGCGTACCGCCACAAAAAGCAACCTGCACCGCATAAAATGCATATGGCCGTCGCGAATGTAGCAACACAAAACTGTTCATCACTTGAATTGCAATTCTTGTCGAAGGGGACATCAATCACGGCAAAATCCAGCTTTCTGCACTCGCAATATAACTGCATACGGCAGATTGAGCTTATTCGTCATAACCGATGTCCGCCATTTTCTGAATACACACAACAAACGCACGTTTGACACAGCAAAAGCATTCCATGTAACAGTCACAGCTCACAGCGTTGCTCAAGCACTAACTCAGTAGCTCGGCAAACGAAACCGGAAAATACCCGACCAAACATGGCGTGAATGCGCTAGCAAAGTCGTGTTCAGAATCAAACCGTTCTGACTCTGAATGGCCCTCCCGCATTCCGCCATTGCTGGCCAGATTCCTTTTCTACAATCCTGTTTTGTCTCACAGCGTCAGGATAAGAAGAGATTTCTAGAACGAGCCCTTGTGTGCGCTTCATGAAGTGTCTTTCGCCGCCTCTGTTATCTCTGAGGTCCATCTTTTGCGTGGCCGTTTGCTTTGTATCCATTGTATCAGAACAACATTGTTCTGTGAGGTGACTTTACTGTGTGTTTGGTAATCTGTTTGTCGAGGTTAAACCATTTAGTTTGTTTCTTGATGAAGTTTAGTACTGATGTTGTCTTGATGAAGTTTAGTACTGATGTTGTCTTGATGAAGTTTAGTACTGATGTTGTCTTGATGAAGTTTAGTACTGATGTTGTCTTGATGAAGTTTAGTACTGATGTTGTCTTGATGAAGTTTAGTACTGATGTCTTGATGAAGTTTAGTACTGATGTTGTCTTGATGAAGTTTAGTACTGATGTTGTCTTGATGAAGTTTAGTACTGATGTTGTCTACTTCTGCTTCACCCTTCCCCTCTAGGAAGCATAGGTCCCAACCAAGGCCTTCCAAGCCCGCCTATCCAAGGCCATCCTTTCCAGATCTCTCCACTCTCTTCACATTTTCTTGCATTCCGTCTCCAACTCCCGTCTCCAGGTGCTCCTGGGTCTTCTCTTACCTCTATTGCTATTACCTCTAGTGGTTCCATCGGATAGCCTGTCTCGTGATGCTGTTAGGGGGTGTTCTCAGTGTGTGTCCTATCTATCGCCATCTTCTGCTCCTTATCTCTTGTTCCACCAGTCGTTGTCCTGTTCTATCCCAGAGTTCCCTGTTTGTAGTCCTGTCATACCATCGCAGATGTAGTATCCTGCGCAGGCATCTATTGATGAATGTCTGCAACTTGGTGTTTTTTCTTCTATCATCTGATGTCAGCGTTCAGGTTTGGCGCTGATAGCATAATGTGGGGAGAAAGAGACATTAAACAGTTTAAAAATCGATAAGAGTGACTGCAACGCCGCTGTCCGAGTAACATTAATTAAACGGTTAAAACAATTTATACAAAAACGTCCACCATCTTCAATATTATTACATTGGGGACTCTCGTTGATGCTACAGTCAATTCTCAGAATATAGCACACTTTATATCAAGGACCAGGATACGCCACTACGTGTTGAAACAATCATCAAATGACTGAGATTATTATAAAGTACCCCTAATGATTGAACATGACACAACATCCGGCGATTCAACACGATTGACTTCCTTCGTAAAATTGAACATAAAGACCGGCATTGTCAATCGCCGGAAGTATCCCACGAAAAAACAAAAATGTTGCAAAGCTAGGCTAAAAATCTGACGTCAGAGTGCGCACAAACGACTTGCTCGATCACGCCTGCAGGACTAAAGGTTACAGGGTCAACAATGAGAATTGTGTGTCTATTGTTCAATCTGAACACAATAAGAAAACTTGATTAATATTTTGTCTAAGTCAATGTTGTCTATTAACACAGATGCTTAGGGGAAAATGTTTGAAGTTCTTAATCATGAAATACTCTTACAATAAGTATTGATTGGGAAGTGTGTGGTGGGAAATTTTTTTAAAACCCGACGTTTTAAGAACACGGTCCGTGAAACAAAGATTGGATAATGAAAGTCTTTAGCGTCCGTGTGTTGCGAGGGTTCACAATGGGAGCAAATAATAGTAACCATGCGACATACAAGGCGTGTCGTAAGAGGTGACGATGGTAGGGGTCTAGCTAAGGAAGCTATCATAGTGTTTTAAAACAAAAGCGTCGCAGAAATGGGATGTGCTGGGACTAATTGTAGGCACATAACTGACACAACGTAAAGCGCTCTTAGGCTCAGATCACACAAAGTGGTTTAACAAGTGGCCAATATGGAGGGTTCGCAGAAGAAGAATTTACTAGGGTATCTTCCCTAGGCGACTACCTCAGTCGCCTCTTACTACATGTCGTGTAGGTCGCAGTGTTACTCCTGCCTTCGCCCGCTATGAATTCAGGCGTAGCCATGTCGCCTAGTGTAGCGATTCTGATTTTTGCGTGAAAGCTTGCTTACCGTTTTATTGGTTTCATCGCCATATAGGCGGGCCTTCTTCAGCATCAGAGATGCAGTGTTCCTATTCTTTGCTTCCCTTGCGGGCCCAGGTAACACACAGGCGACCTAGAAGTCTGATATCTTTTCTTCCCAGGTATACCCCAAAGGAATAACCCAGAATCCTATATGTATCATAAAAGTTTCCAAAATATGCACATGTCATGTTGTGAGTCACCGTCTTAAGTCATTATATCCTGGCCAGATAATACTTCTTTTATGTTGCCAACATTCCTGACGACACACCCTCCCACACATAAGATAAATAAATGCCACGCCGTACCCTGGGGACACAGATGTGATTCAATGTTATCGCTATCCCTCTAAAGGAGTGTAGACGACACGAGGTTATTGTTCGGAGATTAATCTGACAGAGGTGATGATTGCTAGCATTCTTTGCGGCGAAGACTGACAGTACAGAGAGGATTAATCTGTCCTCCATTGGAATCTCTCACATATTCGTCAATGATGTCTGGTGATGTACGGAAATCTATAAGTCTGAGCTGGTCCACAGCCAACTCTAACATTAGGTCGCATAGCTGACCGGGAATCCCTGTCCTAGTTTCAGTTGGGGGCTAGAATTATATATATGTTTGATAGAACACAGATGGCGTCTGTGGCTTAGGGGATAGTGACTCGGTCTATTAATCCCGACTTTCTGAGTTCGAATCACGCTGCGGATAATTTGGTTGCAAATTGTTTCGCGCGGATTTTTACAACAGGACCACCCGTTCAGAAAACAGTGGCAAACTACTGAACGTAATAATGCTGGGGTTGATTCGCAAAGTCCTGTAAAGGATATGCAATTAACCTAACTTGATAGAACACTGCAAGCTTTTCATCAATTTTATTCAATTCTGTGAGTCTGTGGTTATTTATTGATGAGAAATATTCATAATATTGATATTCCTTATTGTTAAACTTAACTTGTTGCATAATAAACCTTGATTTAGCACGTTGTGTTGATTTTAAAATGAATTCGTCTATATACAACAATACTGGAATGTGAGGTCACGTGACCGGTTGTGGTTTGATTTCCCATAATATTTTACCCGAGTCCGACGGCCGTATGAGTTTATAGTTGACAGTGGGTGGTCAGACCAGACCTGCTGCCTTGCAGGTTTGGCTGGGGACAGTCGAAGGCTGACAGAGAGCGAACACAGTAAACGCTGGTTGAAATCGAACACATCACCGAAGATAAGCACAGAGCTCCAAATGGTACTGAAGATTATGAACGTATCACACCCGTTCTTGGTGTTAGGATGTTTATATATCACAATTAAAATGACATAAATAAAAAGCAGCTGTCCATAAAGGAACGATCGAGACGAGAAAAGAGGATGCAGACCAGACTCTCGTGCCATTTCTGCGAAGAGGATAGTAGCCTTGAGAGAGGTGCGAAGTAAAAACCGGCCGGTGCAATTAAGTCAATCGTTTTTAGCATGGTGAATCCCTCATGTGTTGCCGGGGCCCTCGAAGGCAGCAAAGAATAGTAGCCCTGCGAGCTACAAGGTAGTAAGAGGCGACTGAGGGGGCCTATAGAAGCAACCCTACTGGCATAAATGTAGGCGCATAACTGGCACAACGTACAATCGCTCTTAGGCTTGGATCACATTCACATCACAAAGAGTGGCTTAACAAGATATGGAGCGTTCAGAGAAGAAGAAGCCTGAGCAAGTCCATGTGACTAAGATATTAACTATAGTGCGTTTCAAAACTCATGCCAATGTTTGAAATTCTGTAAGTCAGGAACCATTTAACGTAAAGAGGTGATATTTTGCATGTGCTCTATTAATCGTCATGACATTGCAAGGAAATAATTGCAATGAAAACAAACAGCTATACAAAAAACATCACACATGAACTAGACATACATTTGAAACGTTTACAGTAGCTTTATTGTTGTTATTGGTGTGCAATTGTAAAAAACCTAAAAATCCACGTTGTTTTTAGTGTTATCTCGTTATTTACCAGAAGACCAAACGTGTTTACAATTGAACGGACAAGTTACGTTTGGTTTTTCGAAGGTCATTTCAGTAGCCTTTCAGAGGTGTGCACATTGTAGGGTCTTTACAATGAGTAAAAGAGTACATTTTGTGGCACTGCAAAGCATCACAATGCAGATGTATCTATATTTGTGTAGAGAAGCTAAGGTTGGGAGCATTTCTAACCCTGAGCAGAAGGGCAATGTGCGTTTTGGGAGTAAATCGACGTACTTTTAATAGTTGGATCCCATTGAAGACTTTTCACGTACATGTGCAATGCAACCAAGAACGCAAGGTAGATAGTTTTGATAGAGAGCTTATTCGAAGAGAATTGTGTCGAATGTTTAAGTTGAAAGAAACATGTCGAATGTTTAAGTTGAAAGAAACAGTGACATTAAAGAAATTAACGATGGGGCTTAGAAAGAACAACGACATCGATGTGTCAGAATCGACATTATGGAGAACTGTTAGGGTGGGGGAGGAGGGGCAGGCTTCACATTTAGAAAATGCCGGTAGAAGAAACATTATCTGTGAGAAACCGCATCTAGTTCTGGTGGGAAGAAAATATTTGAGTGAAGTTAGAGAACTGCATCTAGTTGTGATGAGAAACAAATATTTGAGTGAAGTTAGAGAAATGAGTTCACAAAACTATGACATTGTGTATTTAGACGAAACATGGATTAATGCTCACCACACTAATGAAAAAGAATGGCAGTCATCAGATGGAACGATTAAGAAATTAGTAACAAGTGGCAAAGGGCAGCGTTTTATAATTGCACATGCAGGTAGTAGACAAAATGGGATGTTGAAGAATGCTCAACTCTTATTTGCTTCGATATCGGCCGATAATCGGACTGCCACACAGAAATGAACGGCTACACATTTAGAGAGCGGATTGAGAAAACTATACTTCCGACCTTAGATGCCCTCTTGTCTGACAATGGTCAATGCATCATACCACAATAAGACAAAAAGTTCCAACGTCGTCTAGTAACAAAATATACAATACAAATGTTTGCATGAGATTGTCATCAATGTACACAGCTGGTCCTTTTCAAGACCACCACAATCATCCTGGTCTCTTAACATGACAACTGTATCGAAATGAAGGTACAAGTTGAAGTAAAGTCATTTCTTTTTGTATGATTTCCCCATCGCGAAAAATGTGGATACACCTATGACTTATCAAAAGTGTTAAATTTGTTATATTGCTGTAAAATTCTATTTTGTGCTACCAAAATAATTATTAGATAGTCAAAGATCAAAGAAAATTGCCGCTACCTTTAAAGAAAACGGCAGTACCTTCATAAATTTAAATTATATATTCGTAATGTTATTTGAAATCGAACACCACATGCACAATTACGTTGTATTTCATGTAAGGGTTATTGAGATATTAGAAGAAGTTTGTGGGCACGAGATTTGAAGGGCACGAGATTTGAAACGCACTATAATACACTGTATAAAGACTGGGAGATTGTTTAAGAATAGGAAAAACCGTGGTCTCCAATATCAGTGTTGCTCTAGGCCACGGGAAAACCTGTCTAGCTGTAGTAACTTCTTGATTATATTTGTATAATCATTTAAAAGAGCTACAGAAACTTGCAAGAAAGGAGCCCAGGATATAGCGGTATGGAGAAATTACTTGCAGCCCCTATGTAACGTATAACGGTACGAGAGGAATTATTATTATTACTACGTCAATTCGGTGGTTTTCGTTCTACGGGCTTCTATTGTCACGATTCAACTCACAAGCTTGTGTACCACTTAATTTAGTTCATTCTTGTAAGCTATCAGATCTCAATGTGTATAATAAATAGATCGTCAAAATTGTTTACCTGTTGCAATGACTGTAAATTTCCCAAGTTTCTTCCCAATTTTGCTTTCAAATTTCATGTATCTTTGTGTGTTCAAAGAATTTTATTTGAAAATATTTTCAAATTATCTCAGCGATACTGACAACGTATTTATTATATCTTCGTGATTCGCTGTGATTTATCTTACCCGTGCCTCTCCTATATCATTTATAATGACCCAGATTTGACCAATAAAAACCTGTTGGGGATACTTCAGGATTAGTCGGTGCAAAGAAAAGACGCGTGTCTACGGTCATTACACTCTTCAATGGACCCATCTGTCTATCGTTTGCCAACACCTGGAAAACCCGATGAAACAAAGACTGTAGAAGCTGACCGGGACATAAGGGAGCGACTAGCGGCGGACTGGTAGACGACTATTGAAATACAACACCGTGCCCTGATAACAAAGCTCTTTGTTAAGTTTCATCTCCACTATCAAGGTTGGCGTTGTTGTTGGGAATTCCCAACAATTGATGTCTATTTTGCTGTTGGTATCCGCTTCATTTTCTGCTCATTAAACTCTCAGATAACCAATCATTGCCATAAAAAGTTGATTATAGTATTTGTGGGTATGTTTGATGGGATGGATTAGCGTAATGCAGAAGCGTTGCCTTTAAACTCGGACACCAGTGGGGTGTGGGTTCAATCAGAGCCAACTATAATAGAGTTGGCTGTGGTTCAATCCCACAATCAATAGTCCACACATGAGGAAAGGAATTCTTCTCATGATAAAACTTGCTCATACATGATATAATTAATGGACTAGCCGTCCATTGAAAGCGATGATGACAACAACCTCAGAAGTGTGCCGCTGCACCTCTTTGGACTGTATAGTTCAATCCTAGTACACAATCCCCTACCATAGGTGGGGGCATACATGATCAATAGACATGTGGGTGTTGTGTGTTCTGTCTTTTCGCGCAGCTCGTTTTCTCTGTGCCGCAAAGGCACGATGATTCTGACGAGATATATATGTGAAATGTACATGCCTTTGTGATCAAAAATAAAAATATATATATATATATAACTATGCCACATAAAACTGATTTCAGACATGTAGGCGTCTTCACTGAACCGTAAACTATGTCCTAGTGCTGATAGAATGGGCACTGAGTTTCGCCTTGCTCTGTTTGGTCCTGATAATTTAGTTTACATGAGGACAACCTAATTTGTTTAGTTATTTTCAGCAGTTAAACTTGTCGACCGATGAGCAGAGCGCAGTCACAACAAATAACTACATGTCAAATGCGCTGCCTACGAAAAGTTACCAACAACACCAGAAAAAACAAAGTCACCAACATCAGCATAAGAAAGAAGGTTGGCACAGAACCTTGCTTGAATTACATTTAGAAACAAAGAATGAAAGTGGTTTGGACAATTAATAAGAATGCATCCACACTCCACAGTAAACAGAGTCGTATACAACAGTACATCAGGAAAGAAGGCGAGAGGAAGACCACGAAAAAGATGATTAGATAGCAGAATCCTGTCAAAGAGCAAAAATAACAATCACCCAAGCCCCCATTACAGCGCAAGACAAAAACAGCAAAACCTTGACACTGGGCAACCACCCCGCCGTAACAGTGTGACGACAAAAGAAGAAGAAACTTGTCGGTTCCATCTTCTTGATTTCATTAGTACTTTTTTTTATCCGTGCTTTTGTTTCCTTATATACATCAGCATATCTAGTGTTTGTCTGTGTAGCAGCCTACCCTTTGCCAATATGCCACCATCTCGTTGCCATGTATACAGTAGTGGGATGGTATCCAAGGCATTATCATTCTCGAAAAAATGGATAACAGACAACATATTAAGAGCCTCTTCATCTAAACTTTAAGAGCCTCTTCATCTGAACTTTCTGATAACTCACGATACGTCGGTGAGTCACGTCAGCGAAAGCTATACTAGGACAAACTTGTCACATGCTATGGGCGTCTATACGTTAAGACTAAGGGTACCGCAAGTGTCCCCACGCTCTCTTCCCTGGGAAATGGATTTTGATAACATATTTACTACTGACTGTTGCTAACTAGCTATGGTTTGCTGAAACACTTAGACGAAGTAATTATTTCTACACATGGAGCCCGACGATATCAAAATCGGAATTTCTTCATTCGAAAATGAAAATCGTGGCATATCCTCTACATGACTTCGCTATCAACCTCAGTAAATGAGTCGTCGATCTTCTAGGTATCACTTATATGTTCAGTAGTTTGCTATTTCTTTCGTGCAAACATACAGTGAACAGAGAGAATGTGCAACATACAGTAAACAGAGAGAATGTGCAACATACAGTAAACAGAGAATGTCCAACATACAGTAAACAGAGAGAATGTCCAACATTCAGTAAACAGAGAGAAAACACATGGCCAATTCATATGTCAGTCCAAGACAAGCTATATGGAGATATACATGTGACTCCGGCTGACCACTAGCTACTTTAGAAGTGTACAAATCGATGTCTACATCTACTTCGAACGTTCCATATCGATCACTTGTTAACCACTCTGTGTGATTTCTATGTGATCTGAGTCTAAACAATTGTACATTGTGCCAGTTATGCGCCTACAAGTAGACCAGCACATCCGATTCCTGAGATGCTTTTTAACTAATAGGGTAGCATCTCTAGGTCCTACATCAGTCGCCTCTTACGAAATGCCTTGTAGGTATCAGTGGTTCTATTCTGTGCGTTTCTTACGGGCTCTGGCCCCACACAGGCTATCGGTCTGAAACCGTTGGAAGAAGAAGAGTCCCCCCCCCACCCCATTTTTTGTAGATGCCCTTGTCGCATGCTATACCTGCCTGTAGTCATGTTTGACTTTTTACTACTAACACGTCCGTTATGTTTACCCAGACTGATTTATTTACGCTTAGGCGATGTACGAAAATGAACAAATCTGAGGTGGTCAGACCGGATCAGATCTGGAGAAACCTGTGTGGAGGCAAATCTTCAATAATTGTCACTAAACATAATGGGAGAGGTCAAAGTGTATCATAAACTCATGAGAAATCAAATCCTGGTATCTCTTCAGACACTCCTTTAATAACATCTATACACTCCTACACATATTTGAATCATTGCCTGTATCCTGTGTGTTCGTAACGTAAACTGGGTCATTATAGTAATGACATTCTTCAGGTCATGTTAGAAATATTTAAATTTGAGAAACATGCGTACACCTGTCATTCATATGTCATGTTTTGTGTTCCCTTATTCTTCAATGTGCTACTTGGGCTATATAAAATTTCAGAGCTGAGGTCTTTCTACCCACTAAGGGCAGAAGCTAGAATTATACTGTCCTAGTGAGGTCGTCTGTGAGATTTCTACCCACTAAGGACAGAAGCTAGAATTATACTGTCCTAGTGAGGTCGTCTGAATTTCTACCACTAGGGCAGAAGCTAGTATACTGTCCCAGTGAGGTCTGTGAGATTTCTACCCACTAAGGGCAGAAGCTAGAATTATACTGTCCTAGTGACGTCGTCTGTGAGATTTCTACCCACTAAGGGCAGAAGCTAGAATTATACTGTCCTAGTGAGGTCGTCTGTGAGATTTCTACCCACTAAGGGCAGAAGCTAGAATTATACTGTCCTAGTGAGGTCGTCTGTGAGATTTCTACCCACTAAGGGCAGAAGCTAGAATATACTGTCCTAGTGAGGTCTGGATTTCTACCACTAGGGCAGAAGCTAGAATTATACTGTCCTAGTGAGGTCGTCTGTGAGATTTCTACCCACTAAGGGCAGAAGCTAGAATTATACTGTCCTAGTGAGGTCGTCTGTGAGATTTCTACCCACTAAGGGCAGAAGCTAGAATTATACTGTCCTAGTGAGGTCGTCTGGGAGATTTCTACCCACTAAGGGCAGAAGCTAGAATTATACTGTCCTAGTGAGGTCGTCTGTGAGATTTCTACCCACTAAGGGCAGAAGCTAGAATTATGTCTATGAGGTCTGATTTCACACTGGCGAAGCTAGATTTATGTCTAGTGAGTCGTCTGTGAGATTTCTACCCACTAAGGGCAGAAGCTAGAATTATACTGTCCTAGTGAGGTCGTCGATCTACCTAAAGTGAATTTCGTATACCCATTCTACCACGGGCAGAAGCTAGAATTATACTGTCCTAGTGAGGTCGTCTGTGAGATTTCTACCCACTAAGGGCAGAAGCTAGAATTATACTGTCCTAGTGAGGTCGATGCTTCTTCTTCGAAAGCTCCATACTGACAAACTTATTAAATCCCTCTTTGTGGTTTGTATGTTACCTGAGCCTAAGAGCGACTGTACGTTATGCGCCTACAGATAGGCCAGCACATCCGATTTCTGCGACTCTTTTTATTTACTAGGGTAGCTTCCTAGGCCCTACCTCAGTCGCCTCTTACGACATGCCTTCCAGTATTGTTGTATATAGACGAATTTATTTTAAAATCAGCAAAAATGCTAAATCGAAGTTATATTATGCAACAAGTTCAGTTTAACAATAAGGAATATCAATATTATGAATATTTTCACCAATAAATAACCATAGACTGACAGAATTGAGTAAAATTGGAAAAAAGCTTGCAGTGTTCTATCAAACATCTATATTTTCCAGCCCCCTTCTCTGATCTGTCCAGTCAGTTGTCTGGCCTAGTTATCTAGAGTTAGCTGTGGTCAAGGATACTGGAGTATTGTTAAATGGATGTTATCAGTTGGTCTGATCTGGAAAGAGAAAGGATTACACCCCCTGCCCATACCTGTTACCCCAAAATAATGTCAGGTATCACACACAGACCGCTTGACCACAGAATACTCTAGATTTAACTATGCTAGAGCGATTGAACGAAAACAGGTATCAGCAGTATTAAATAAGATAGTGAAAAATTAATTATAAAATATTAAAATAAACAATACTCGACGTTTCGATGCTTAGACCTTTATCAAGAACAAACATGTACACAAACAACTTAATTAGCTAAAACATAATACTAACTAAAGATGCAAAGCAAAATATAAGTGGGATTGAAAATAAAAAAGAGGTAAAAATTAAACAGGTGATAGAAGAAAGGAGGTAGCAGCAAATAGACAATAATGCGATGTACGATGCTAGAGCACAACCAGGCTCTAGTAGTTTATAATTGGCTCTGGCTAGAGCCTGGCTGTGACTTGACCATAGAAAGATCAGTCACGTGACTAAAAGAGTGACCCAGATTTCATTTGAACTGAAAGACAAAAAAATGGCAGGTGCAGTTAGTGGACAGGTAGAACTGAAAACGTGTGTGTACGATAAAACGTAGCCATCTGTTGCTAAACAGGGTACCCTTGACCTAAACCTACAATGATGAGGAGAAGCTTATCCACTGAAGATGAACTTGTGATACGTCCCTGTTTTAATGTCTCTAGTAAATCTCGATATTGAGGTCAAAGGGTTCAATCCAGTTAGTAGAACTCTATATATCTACATCAGCATGTTGTTATTTGCTGGTCACATGATTGACTTGTCTACACTTTAACAATCATTATTAGGTGCCGCGTCAGCTAGCGATCAAGAAGAATCTTTACAACTGTGGTAACCAGCGTTGAGAATAAACACATTTGATGCTTCTTCCATGCCATGCTGCGCACGCCTTCTAGGTGGCAGTGGTACTAATTCCGGTATCTTTATAATCAGCAATTTATACCCATGTATTTTAATCCTAATCTTCGCAATACATGCCTTTCCCCCCTCCCCGAAAATTACTTTTTGTGTGTCGGGCGGCTTCTATTTTGATTGACCCTTCTCAGCACGTTGGTGGCGTCTGTGGCTTAGGGGATTGTGACTCGGTCTATTAACCCCGACGTTCTGAGTTCGAATCACGCTGCGGACAGTTTGGTTGCACATTGTTTCGCGTGGATTCTTTTTCAGAAAGCAATGGCAAACTACTGAATGTAATAATGCCTAGAAAAATCACAAACAGCGTTAAAAACTGGGATTGATTCGCAAAGTCATGTAAAGGATATGCAATAACGTTCTCAGCAGATTTAGAGTAGCCTTTTAGCATCCCATAAGGTTCTTAAAATTCTTCAGTAAAAATCACATCTGTTTGGCTTTCATATTTGGTATCTAGAGGATTAATGGCTCTTTAAGCCCATGTACGCCCTTATCAGCTTAAGAAAGACATTTTGGTAGAAACGTAGATTTAGTATGCTGTTGTAATTTGTAGAAATTCTTTACTTCGTGTGTCTGTATTTCGTCTTTGTTATGTACGACTAAATACGAGTTTGAGTAATCTATTAAGTAAACGTATATCACCAACATGAGCTTATCAAGTCGGAGAACGCACGTCTGTTTGGTGGGGGACACTTATGATAACAAGAAAATAGGCCTTCACGCAAAATTCAGTCAGAAGAACCATACCAGCCGCATCAAGTAGCTTGTCACTTCCGGAACTTGACTCCCATCACAACAGTCCTGAAAAACTCTCTGTTCTGTGCAAGTTGACCGGCGTCAGCAAGTCATTCTTAAATTATTAATAACGTCTTACACCCATCGTCTTCTATTTCTTCCTTTCAATCTTCTTCCAGGCACCATTCCCTCCAAAATTACCTTCTCTATGCACTCTTCACTCATATCGTTTGATGTGTCCGAAATATTTAATTTTCCTTGATTTTATGCTCTTTAATTGCCAACTCTCTTTAATGCTATGCCATCGACGTCATGACACATTGGGCATTCCCATTCGCGCTCTGTCCTCCGCTGAAAGTCCGTTTGCTCACCGTACCCATGAGAAGTTGATTACTGTGCTTTAACCTGTGTGACTTTGTGTCTAATGGCCATCGTTGGGCATAGCGCATTGCCTCACATGAAGTGTCAAGTGTGCAACCAAGTATAAGCTTCATGGCTTCATTTTGAACCCTGTCTGACTTATCCAGCGATGTTCTGCTTCCTGTCAGAAGACCAACTCTTTTTAATAACAAGCTGTTGCAGAATAGACGCCAGAATATCTGGGAATTAATACATTCCTTACATAATAGTTCATCTCGTACCGTTATACCTTACATGCCTGCAAGTAATTTCTCCATACTGCTCTATCCTGGGCATCTCGCTCAATCTTCCATAGAACTGAGACCGATATTTCTTGCCTCTCTCAGCAAAGTTCATTTCAGGGTCTCATTAGGTCGTCCTCTTTCTTGAACCCTTTTTAAAGGGTTTTAAAGCTGAAGGATTGACTTCATTGCACCGGGTTTTATCCCATATGGCTCGGTACCTCTCCGCAGAAATGGCATGCCACCTGCAGAGAGTATTGCACAAAGCACGAACTTCGTAGCTCCGGTAACAATCCTAGGGGTCTCTGGAAAAAACTGCACTCGTGAGCAGAAGGTCACGGTTCGGAATCGAACCCACGACCTCGCAAGGCAAAGGACTTCACCACTCAACCACAGAGAACTCTTTTTATCCTACTTCAATGCCTGCTTTGATCATTTCTTCTCAAGGTGTGTCCAACATATCTCCATCTTATTACAGTTGTTACTAGTGGTTGACAACATTCCTTACATACTGTACACGTTCTAACCAACCATGACAGATCTAACCGATATTTCATGTCATGTTGATATTCTTAAACAAGTACACCTACATATTCATGTACAAGTTTATCAATCCATGAATGAGAATATATTCAAATATATTTTATCATAAATAAAGTGTTGCAAAGAATAGACTGAGCAGAACTGAAATCTTCTATACAAACATTGAATTGAATTAATATGAATTAGATAGAACTTGTTCACTTGGTTTATTTTACAAGGTAAACATTTGTTGATATTATAAATCTGTAATTTCGACAACACTTCAATATTTATCTCTCAAAACCTGTCTTTCCCACGCCCTTTGAACCCTGAAAAGGTCGTCGCAATACTGTTGAACCACAGCCAACTCCAGTGCGGTGAAAATAATTTGCATTCAACGCTGTGAGAATGTAACTAACAACTGTACAAAGTCCATGAAACTGAGCTGTATATCCAAAAGCAGTTGTGTCACGCCTCAGTGAATTCACAAAGAACTACTGCCTTGCGCATATTCTAAGTAGTTTCATGTTGAAATTAGATGCCCCAGATGTGAAATTCCAGACTTTGAAGTTTACCTATCTACAGCAGTTTGTGAGGTGTTATTGTTTGCTAGAGTCAAGCAGAGCGTATCTAAAAATGTCAACAGTTACGAAACGGCTACGGTTAAATAGTTGTAATGTGTGTTACTTATTGGTGCTGCTGTAAATAATCCTGTTTGAAATCTACTGCACGTAATATGAAGGAGTGAAGTCGGAGACGGCTTCTGATACTGATAATAAGGAAAGCATTATTATCGAACACTGATAATAAGGAAAGCATGCATTCACGCAAAAATCAGTCAGAAGTGCCAATCGCCATGACTACTCCTGAATTCATAGCGGACGAACGCAAGAAGAAGATAACACGTAAAATATAAACTTTATAAACCGAAGGAGATGTCCGCTTTATAAACTGAAGGAGATGTCCGCTTTATAAATTGAAGGAGATGTCCGCTTTATAAACTGAAGGAGATGGCTGCTTTATAAACTGAAGGAGATGTCCGCTTTATAAACTGAAGGAGATGGTCGCTTTATAAACTGAAGGAGATGTCCGCTTTATAAACTGAAGGAGATGGCTGCTTTATAAACTGAAGGAGATGGCCGCTTTATAAACTGAAGGAGATGGCCGCTTTATAAACTGAAGGAGATGTCCGCTTTATACACTGAAGGAGATGGCTGCTTTATAAACTGAAGGAGATGACCGCTTTATAAACTGAAGGAGATGTCCGCTTTATAAACTGAAGGAGATGGCTGCTTTATAAACTGAAGGAGATGGCCGCTTTATAAACTGAAGGAGATGACCGCTTTATAAACTGAAGGAGATGTCCGCTTATAAACTGAAAGGAGATGTCCGCTTTATAAACTGAAGGAGATGATCGCTTATAAACTGAAGGAGATGACCGCTTTATAAACTGAAGGAGATGGTCGCTTTATAAACTGAAGGAGATGGTCGCTTTATAAACTGAAGGAGATGGTCGCTTTATAAACTGAAGGAGATGTCCGCTTTATAAATTGAAGGAGATGGCTGCTTTATATAAATGTTGCCTTTTCAGAGGGTATGAAGTCCTTGTAAGGTCATATTTCTGTCCTAATGTGCAGCAGGTAGGAGGGCCAATTCCGTTTCTCGTGTATGGAACAACGAGTGTGAGTTTGAACGCACAACCCTCTTGAATCCGGATTCGATAGGTGTGAGCATTACGCTAATCAGTCCGCTATACATATTTGAGATACGCCGAAAACACTTGACTTAATAGTGAAAAACTACACAAGAGCTCCTACCACCACACCCATCTGTTCATAATACACTTTACACTTGTCTTCCACAATTACAGAACACATGTAGATTCTACAAATTGGCATTGGCTGCCCAAGAGTGAAAGCCACACATTCAAGAAACTAGTTAATATGGTGGTGACAGACAGTCATCATTGTAGTTCGGTGAGTAACCATGTGTGCTCCGTCCGATCTCTTTTTACTAGATCTCTTCTTACACAGTAAGATCTCTTTCTTACACAGTAAGATCTCTTTCACAAGTTTTCTACATAATCTTTTCACAGTAAGATCTCTTTCTTATACAGGAAGATCTCGACTGCAGTGCACGAACTCCGTACCACCAGCGAGTCTCAAATAATAATAAAGATTACTTCTAAGGTCGAAGTACGGCTCGAGGGACACTGGTGATATAGTATATGGAAAGCAACTTTTCACGTAAAAGTTAGTCATATGCGCCATGACTACGCCTAGATTAATAGCAGGCGAACGAAATTAAAATGTGCATGTTTACATGGGCGTACATATGGTATGGCAAGTGGGGTCAAGTGCCCCCCTCCTTTCCTGAAAAATATGTTTTTTACACCATAGTGTTATGTGAATTTGGTATTCTTCATTTCCGCGTAGTAAAGTAAACATTTTAAAATTCCTTTTCGCGCCCCTCCCCCTCACGGAAGCATTTTTGTTGTCGCCCATGTAAGTTTATGAATTTAACACGGTATTTGAAAAGCATATATGTGCTTTGAATTTAAATGTTAAGAGCCTTCAGTATACAACAACCGTTACAACGGACAAAGAAGAGAGCAAATAGATATACCCAGAAGGAATTAAAAATTAAACCCCAAAAACTTGATTTATCCAGGAGGAAATTAAAATTACACACACCATTAAAAAAACCCAACTAGTTGATGCTACAATTAAGAATGAGAGAATGGAAGTATTCTGAACAAAAACGACATACGGCTGGTAAGGGGGCTGAAGAAGAAAATTATGAATAATGACATCTCGGCAACGAGAAATACCACGGGAAATATGTCATGATTTAAATATGACGACAACAAAGTCGTCTCATACTACTCATAGTACTTACTTGATTGATTCAATCATTCAACCAATCCCATAGTACTACTAGAGGCCCGTGTGTTGCCGAGGCGCACAAGAGCACCAAAGAATAATAACACTGCGACCTACAAGGCATGTCGTAAGAGGCGACTGATGAGGTAGGGGCATAGGAAAGCTACCATAGGGCTTTGTAAAAAAATAAAGCATCGCAGAAATCCGATGAGTTGGCCTACTTGTAGTCGTATAACTGCCGCAACGTACAATCGCTCTTAGGCTCGGATCATATACAAATCACAAAGAGTGGACCTGGTTAACAATTCGTCGATATGGAGCGTTCAAAGAAGAATTTAGTACTACACATGACAAACTATCGGACGGTGACTGTGATGATGTATATGACAAAAGTAAATAAGTACAACAGACCCTACTTTAAAAATGTCAATTTAGTATTAAAAAAAAATGGGTGTACCGGACTACATAAGACTAAGTTACTAAAGATTAAAAAATTAAAGACAAGCTATACGGAGATGTACATGAACTCCGCTTGACCACTAACTACTTTAAAAAGTATACAAATTTAACAAATCGATGTCTGAAAACGTTGGAAGAAGAAGGCTGAATATAACAAAAAAAGTTGTAAACAAAATGAAAATCTTACCTGTAGATTTGTTAGAAGAATGCTTTGATACCTCCAACATAAAGTTTAATCTTGGGTTAATCCAAGTAAATATATTAGAAAATATTCACGTGAAATACTAATGTCTCGTCCGAGCGTTAGATTCCGTATGAGAAATGTGTTAAAAACGTCTGCTGTAGTTAAGCTTGTGTCGAACACTGAACTGCTTTCAACAAATGTGTGACTAATAAAAGTGCAACTTGAATCGCAAGGCGACAAAACTTGACCAGGAAAAGGTGCTTGAAAGGTCTTTATCGTCTGGTACAAGGCATCGTCGTTACTGTGTAGCCTAACTGTCGCGTGTATTTCCTGTGACAGATTGAACACAAGTCTGGTCTAGGCCCCACCCTTCACAGTTTTGGTAACAAGACTTAGGTCCCCCCCATCCCTCCACCAGCTTTAGATACAAGACGAAGGTTGCGAATATGCGCGGGTGGAGAGAGGGAGACCGACGAGTGGGTAGGTGGGAACGGTTGGAGTTGTGTGTTGTTGAAAGGTTAACTGGCGATTCAGAACCTTGGTCTTGTCCAGGCTAGTTCACGTGCTCAAGGTCAGCGCGTGTCTGCTGCCTCACGTTCATTTTATTCTAGATTGACCGTCTAGTTTGATTTGGCAGGGAAAGTTCCATGAAGTAGGCACATCAACAGTTCTAAGTGCTTTCTAGCGCGGTTCAGACTAACACGCCCATTACTTTGTAATGGTCAATCAGTAAATTATGTCGTCATCGCCGCAGCGAAGCTTGGCTGTAATGGCCCTCCAATAAATCCTGTTCCTTGTCTTGACTTTAAACTCTACCAAACTTTTGCCTGTTCATTTCTTCTTCGAACGCTCCATAGCTACCACTTGTTAAACACGTTGTGTACGTGACACAGTTGTACCAGTTGTGCGCCTGAAATTGAAATGAAAATCGTGGCATATCCTAAAGGTGGTAGCCATCAACTGCAGTAAACGAGTCGTTGATTTTCTAGGCACCACTTATACGTTCAGTAGTTTGCTATTGCTTTCTGAATGGTGAGGTCTATTTTTGCGCACCGTGGGTTTGAACCAAGTACGCTTGGGTTCGTGATCGAGCTCACTACCGCTTGAGCTACAGACGCTCTTATATGCTCCTACAAGATGCAGAAAGTCGTCTACACTTCATTATCATAGTTACACATATCCGATTTCTTCGATGCTTTTTATTTACTAGGTAGCTTCCTAGGCCCCTACCTAAGTCGCCTCTTACGACATGCCTTGTAGGACGCAGTGTTACTATTCTTTGCTCTCCCAGCGAGCCCCGACAACACAAGGGCGTGTCCACCATTAGTGTTTCCTCCCAATTAAATGCATTTTTTATCGTCTACCTTTTCTTCCAAGATGGGGTCATGCCTCTTAATGTAACCAAAATATCTCAATTGTTTAATTTCTATTTCCATGTTTAGTTTTCTTTTCACTCCTAGTTATTGAAGTAATTAGACATGTGGGGTTTCTGTGGCGTAGAGGTTGGGTGCTCGCATCTCGTTCCAATGGTACCTGGTTCGCTTCCTCGTGGAGACATCGAGATATTTTTCCAGAAAATGTTTCAAAAAATTTATAAAATAAAGTTCCTAGAAAATATCTTCACCATCTTCTAAATTACATCGGAAACACTCGCTAGCGCTACGGAGTTCGTACACTGTCGATGAGAACTACTTATTTACGAAAGAGATAGGAACATATATAGTAACTCACAGAAGTGCAATGATGATTGGTTATTGGTTACTAAACTGACGTCATTGCACTCCAGGCAGACCCATAGGTGCTCAGTCTCCCCAACAGATATCGAAGAGTATGCATACTGATGGTTCCTGTGGTTCGCTGATTAAACACACCTCTCACTCTGCCTCTCAGGCATCCAGTTCGACTTGAACAACGGGTAACTCCAAACTGCTTAAATCGCTTGATCGATTCAACATCGATTTTAGTGTCCTCATCCAACAGAGAGTCGCGAAGAGACCGAAGAATATCCCCTTATCCATCCTCAACTCCCCAACAATCGACGCTGTTGATGCAAGCCTGTCCGCTCTCTCCTTACCGTAAACACCCGCATGCCCAGGACAGTATATCCACGTAAGCCGCTGGAGTGCAATGATGATGGTCCTATCAATCAGCGTGGTAGTTTGACTGTATCAAGTCTCCAACACTTTCTTGATATCTTGTATCTTCTGTTATTGTATGAACCTTATGGTCTACCTACAGTGAGTATTCTGCTACTGGCTCTGCATCCAGCAGAGTTGAGATCAGTTAGTCTCTGTCTAACTTGACATATCTGCTCTACTCGCTCCTGGTGAAGCATGAGGCATCAACAATTGTTCGCCACTTTTCTCGGTCTCTGACTGTTTTATTTATATCCTCCCAGGATAGACGAGCATTCTTCACTTCCCCAAAAAGACTTCGTCTCCAGATCTGTTTAGGACGTCCCCGCTTCCGTTTTCCCTGTGGGTTCCACTCAAGTGCTTGTCTAGTGCCACTTGTCTGTGTCTTTCGTAGTGTATGATCAACCCACCGCCATTTTCTTATCTTAACCTGGGTCGTCATGGGTTCTTGTCCTGTTCTTATCTACAGGTCTGTGTTTGCAACTCTGTCATACCATCTCAGTCTGAGAATACGTCGAAGACATCCACTAACAAAGATCTAAATCTTATTTGTATTTAACTTTTTGACTTACCACGAGGCACCATCACTACAACACCCACAGATCAAGATGGAAGTGAAAAGACAGATGATAAATAATATGTTTCTACCAACCCTTTGTTACCAGTGCCAAACCTGGTCTCTAACAGCAACACGCCACAGAAAGCTCACGCGTGTGAAATGAATTGCTTGAGGAAGGCAGTGGGGTCACCAGGAAAGATAGACTACGAAATAAGGACATCAGAAACAGAGTGTGCATGAAGTTCATGCACCGAATACATTGAAAGTCAACAAATGTAGTGGTTTAGACATTTAATGAGAATGGAACACAACCAACCACCAATAACAGCATACAATAAAATTAGATCAGGTACTAGAGCCAAGGAAGACCAAGAAAAAGATGGATAAACAATATCAAGACCAAGCTAAATAAACGGGGATATAAAACAACAAGGGCGACTAATCTGGCTCTGAGACACAAATTAAATCCCACCCCCTCCTTTCGCTTAACGGCAAGAGTGGACAACCAATTTCATCATCCACTTTGGGATAGACAATAGACTCGCGACATTTCCCAGCCATACAGCAACACAGATTTGACATTTAAGCTGAACATCCTGAGCTTTGTTTTCGTGGATATGCCAATAGATGACCTCACTGTGGACAATCAAAGGCTTGTCGGGCTTTCCTAATCTTAGCATTAATGCCCTCATATGTACATCCTGTTTGACTGATCTTGCTTTCAAGGTAATCCATTCCCTTAATCAATATTGGACCTTGCTGTATGTTGTTGCTTTGCAGTACTTGTGTTTTCTCTTGGCTGATTTTAAGATCAAACTGTTTTGCAGTTTCTGTCAGGGCATCCACTTTTTCTAGCATGTCTTGTAGTCTGTGTGAGAACAAGAATCTCTCGAAGGAAGAATGAAAGTTAGTAGCCAGCTGATGACCCATTTAACACACAAGCCAACCTCACCTCCCTTTGGTGAAGATAGATGAAACTTTGACCACCATGTTTACGGCTAATGTGGCTCTGTCTCGTCTAGGGGGATGGACTACCCTATGTCAGTTTTTTTTTTCTGCGACTTAGGGAGGAGAACTAGGATATAAAGTTTGCAGAAACAATATATGGTGACCTACAGGTCTGTAGGCGGCCAACTGACACAACAAACTCACGTTATAATAGACGAATGGTATACAGATCACAAAGAGTAGTTTAACAAGTGACGGATGTAGAAACAAATCACAAAGAGTAGTTTAACAAGTGATTGGAAATAGGTAGAGAGAACGTAAAAAAAAAAAGTATGTCCGAGATCGTCACTTGCTTAATGTTCTTCATTTATTCTAATGTCAGTTTCTCACTTCTCTTGCTTATGATTATAGTTTTGTGTATTACGTTGGAGCCTCTACCCTTTGCTAAGATATGCAACGCCTTGCTCGCCAACATGAAGTATGTAGTGAAAGTCAAAGTAAATTACCAAACACGGGATACAAACTACAAACTCTTCTTTCTCACAGTACCAATTGCCAAATCCTACAGCTAACTGGCTGTGTTTTTCCGATCCAGAAGCACTGAGCTTTCACTCTTCGGCTGGGTGCCATGGACATCTAACCCTTCGGTGCCACGAAACCGAAATCTGAGAACCTGTGGATTTTCTGCCAGCCCGTGGCATTGAGCCGCCTCACAGGGGACTTGTCACCCGTCGACCAACGCGCTACGAACACGCTGGGTAGGCGGGCTGGCTGTGTTCTTAAGAATACTCCATGTAGAGCTAGAGCAATGTGTCGTAAAGCTCATCTGTAGGGCTAGGCAATGTGTGTCGTAAGCTCATCTGTAGGGCTAGGCAATGTGTGTCGTAAGCTCATCTGTAGGGCTAGGCAATGTGTCGTAAGCTCGTCTGTAGGGCTAGCAATGTGTGTAAGCTCGTCTGTAGGGCTAGGCAATGTGTGTTAAGCTCATCTGTAGGGCTAGGCAATGTGTCGTAAGCTCATCTGTAGGGCTGGCAATGTGTTCAAGCTCGTCTGTAGGGCTAGGCAAGTGTGTCTAAGCTCGTCTGTAGGGCTAGGCAATGGTGTCGTAAGCTGTCTGTAGGGCTAGGCAATGTGTGTCGTAAGCTCGTCTGTAGGGCTAGGCAAGTGTGTCGTAAGAAATAAGAGTTTATGGTTCAATCCTGTGTTTAGTCATTTATTTTTTCTTCTGGAAGATCAAATACTTGTTCATTGTCTATTGTTTAATCAATTCATAGACTCTACAACGGAGGCATCTAGGCAAAGAGGAGAAGAGGAAGACCCCATGGAAAGGCATCTAGGCAAAGAGAAGAGAAGACTCTCATGGAAGAGGCATCAGGCAAAGAGAAGAGGAAGACCACGGAGAAGATGGATTCAGGATGTAACTGATGATTTGAGTATGATTGCTGCAGAAACAGGACATTTGGCATATGAGAAGGAGAAATTCAGAAAGACTTAAGATGACAAAGTTCTGCTCAGGACAAGCTATTTCATGATGATGATTCATTGGCTCCGGCGCTTCCCTGGGTTCTTAAAACTTCTTATTCTCTTCCTAGTGAAAGTCACTCCTTTGTACTTTGATATCGTGAACACGGAGAGTAAACGTTACTATTAATACAAGAAACATGAATTATTTGAACTTAGTCACCATGTTGTCTGAGAAAGATTGTCAAGCAGAGGTCTATGACTCAGTTTTAAATGTTATATCCTTGTCACCTAACAATGGCCCCATCACGTTTGTCGTATTGTGATATCAGGTTTTTCTATGGGCATTATTTTCTTCCCTGTTTGTTCATATTGTCTTCTACTTTCTTTCTTCTTTAATCTTCATGTCTTACATCGTCAGGGTAAGAAGAAATGTGTAGGGTATGCTTTTGTGTGCGCTTCATAAATAGTGTTTTTCAATGACTCTTTTATTTCTTAGATCTACCTTTTTCGTGGACGCCTTCTTTCTCTCTCTATTTCTCTCTCTCTCGATCGCGTGATCACCGCTTAGACTGATGTACCAGATTCCCCCATAAATTCTGCTTTCATGCAGTCTTAGCATGGGTGTATTTCGTCACATCTTTAGCGACATTTGGAGCTCTGATGCTTATACTTCGGCGATGTGTCCGGTTTTAGCCAGCGTTTACTGGGTCCGCTCTCCGTCAGTCTTTGGCTGTCCCCAGCCGACCTTGAAGGCAGCAGGTTGGACGACCTTATGATTTGTATCACTGTATCGAGAGTAGCATAGCTCTTTGAGATTAATATTGTTATTTATAGCAGCTCTTATCTCAAACCTTCGTCTGCGACACTATATCGTTATATTATATTATAGCAGCTCTTATCTCGTACCTTGTCTGCGACACCGTATCGTTATATTATAACAGCTCTTATCTCATACCTTCGTCTGCGACACTATATCGTTACCTTATTATTGTTACCGATTAAACAGCTCTTATCTCATACCTTCGTCTGCGATACTGTATCGTTATATTAGTAACAGGCTTTTCCTTATCTCATACCTTCGTCTGCGACATATATCGTTATATTATAGCAGCTTTATCTCTACCTTCGTCTGCGATACTATATCGTTATATTATAGCAGCTCTTATCTCTACCTTCGTCTGCGACACTTATCGTTTATTATTATAGCAGCTCTATCTCATACCTTCGTTGCGACATATATCGTTATATTATAACAGCTCTTATCTCCTACCTTCGTCTGCGACACTATATCGTTATATTATAGCACTTTATCTCATACCTTCGTCTGCGATACTATATCGTTATATTATAGCAGCTCTTATCTCATACCTTCGTCTGCGACACTATATCGTTATATTATAGCAGCTCTTATCTCATACCTTCGTCTGCGACACTATATCGTTATACTATAGCAGCGTTTATCTCATACCTTCGTCTGCAACAATATATCGTTATATTATAGCAGCTTTTATTTCATACCTTCGTCTGCGACACTGTATCGTTAACTGTCAGTACCGCCTGTAGTACCCCTTTTTAGGGCGGTCTAGGAAAGGTGGGACGAGAGTCTGAGGAATTTAATGGCCGCATAGTTAGTGCAGTCGCCGCAAAGCTGTTCAGGCTAGAATTTTTCCTTTATGCCCACAACAGGAAAAAACTTGGCCGCACGGTAAACTGAACACAGGTCTCTCGCATGGAGCCGCGGCCTAATCCATTCGGGCAAACGCTCCCCCAAAATATGGTGTTGACTATTGAAATCCAGTAGCATAGCAGCTCTTATCTCATACCTTCGCCTATGATGGCCCTCTTCCGTCTGTGTATCATAGATACATTGATGATTGTATTGGCATTACCGATATGCCTGAAGCCGATTTGTCCCGCTTCATTAATTTCATTAATGTCTTCAATCCGGCTATTCGGTTTACATCTCACATCTCTACCTCTTTGTCAACTTTCTTGACATCACTATCACTATCAGCCTATCCACCATCACTACATCAGCATACTACAAGCCTACTGATGCACATAGTTTTCTTCTTTATACCTCTTCCCATTCCCAGGCTTGTCGTGACTCTTTACCATTCTCTCAACTCTTGCGCCTTAGTCGCCTCTGTAGCGAGGACGATGATTTTCTCGATAAAGCTCTCGAGATGCTTGATTTCTTTCGTAAGCGCTTATACCCGGATAAGGTGCTTACATCTGCTAAGCGGCGCGTTCAGCAAATTTCTCGCAAGGAGGCTCTCTCTAACCAGCATAGAACTTCCAATTCTGACAGGGTGAAACTTGTCTTAACTTTCCACCCTCATAGTTCCCTTGTGAAGAAAGTTTTATTCCGTCATCTCTCCATTCTTCAGTCTGATCCTGAACACGTTCAATCTTCCAACACTATCCTTTGGTGGCGTACAGACGGAACAGAAGCTTAAGGATATGTTGGTTCACAGTCGCCTCAAGCCTAATATCCGAGTCATTTTGGCACCATCCAGTGCGGCCGTCGGCGCTGCAACACTTGTGCTTATGTAATACAGACCCGCACGGTGTCTTTTCCAAAAGCCACGTTCGTTATTGAAAACAGTTTCACGTGCGAGTCCGTAATATTATCTATGCCATTATCTGCAAGCGGTGCAACAAGGCCTATATTGGGAAACCGGCAGGAGACTCAGTGACCGATTCGCCCAACACTTGCGCGATATACGCCAATGCTCTGTGACCCCTGTAGCTACCCATTTCAATGATACTGGCCATTCAGGAGCTTGCGATGTCAGGTCACAGCCATCCGATCATGTTCCACTGATGATCGTAGTCGATTTGCTCTGGAGAACCGTTTTATTTCGTTATATGGTACCTTGCGGCCTCTTGGACAACGCATTACATTCCTATGCTTCTTAGTACTTTCTCATCTCATGCCTTGTAATCTATATGTGTATTTGCTTCATATATATAATTTATGTTTTCACTTGATTGTATATTGTTTCTCTTCTTTTCCACTTCTAGTTTTGTGTTGCACTCATTTCGTTATTCGTTTTTATTCCCAGTTCATTAGATACATTTGCATGTTTCCGTTATCGTCCATTTGTAAGTGTTCTCTATAATTCGTCACTCCTGTTGTGTCGTTTGCTTGATAAAGGCCTTTTGGTCGAAACGTTGCTGTTTATCGTCACTGTTTCTGTATTTTGTAAAACTATAGTACTTTGTTTGTACGTGTTTCGCTATTTACCAAGTTTTACTGCAGTCTTCCCCCTATTTCGAAATCCAGTAGCAATCCTTAGGTTCACGTTGTCAGTAGCGGTTGCTAAGTTTGAGAAATTTTAGAATGAACTATCACATTAAAATCATAGATTTATAAATACCTCCTGAGCATGGCGTAAAAGGGCGGGGGAGGGAAGCATTGTTTGTTTTTATGTACATTCATAACGTATTCAGAATGCTGGCATGCGTAGCATAGTCGTTAAAGTATTCAGAATGCTGGCATGTGTAGTATAGTCGTTAAAGTATTCAGATGATGGTATCGCGTAGTATAGTCGTTAAAGTATTCAGAATGATGGTATGCGTAGTATAGTCGTTAGCTGCGCTAGAAAGGCTTCCATTGTGAAGATGAGATCCTTTGCTTGGCATGCTATCATTCAAATCAAAACATATATGTGTGGGGGTTACTGCGGATCAGAGACACCTTCAACACAAGACTACTTTTGATGTTAGGGCACAAGAATCTTCTTCTTCGAACGCTCCATATCGACCACTTGTTAACCACTCTGTGTGATTTGTATGTGATCTGAGTCTAAGAGCGATTGTACGTTGTGTCAGTTATGCGTCTACAAGTAGGCTAGCACATCCGATTTCTGCAATGCTTTTTATTTACTAGGGTAGCTGTCCTAGGTCCTACATCAGTCGCCTCTTACGACATGCCTTGTAGGTCGCAGTGGAACTATTGGTTGCTCCCTTTGTGAGCCCCGGCACTACACGAGTGTGACGTCTAACGAGCCCAGTTCTTTGTTGGTTTACTATTCTTCTTTGGCTACCAGCATAATGTTCTTGTCTAGCTACACCACACTTGACCCCATAGTGTGCAGTCGTAAAGATGACTCATCTAAACCAGCGTTTTCCAAAGTGGGCGGTACCGCCCCTTCCCTACCCCCAGTCGGCTCTGAATCGTTCTAGGGGGCAGGTCAGAAGATATGGGGTTTTTCAGATGATTATGGTGGCTCTTTAAAGAAGAAATAAATAATAAATATTTTAAAATAAATTATTTTCGGGATTTTGCGATTGAATAATCATTTAAAATTTGAATTCTGCATTTTATTCATCTTATGCCTATCTTACGCTATCCATTTTTCATCAATTTTCTATTTCATGTATATAGTCATTTGAAAATTGACCTTGTATGACAGAAATATATATCAATTTTCTATGTAAAAGTGAAAATAGAGCATGTATATATATGTGGGAGGGGGCGTTGGCAAACTGTTATAATGTGGAAGGGGGCGTTACAAAGTTTATGTCGTGCAAAGTGGGCCGAGAAAGTTTGGAAAGAATCTATGATCTAAACCGATCAACATCTAAACCGATCAACATCTACTGCTAGATTGTAATAGTTTGTATTGAAGTGATTAGAAAAGAACAGCACAATAGGCGTCTGAGTAAACTCATCAACCAACATCCAAATGGTACGGTTAGTCAATGGATGCTGTTGGAAATATTTAGAAGGAGATCAGAGCACCTATGGATATGTCCGGAGTACAATGAAGATATTTCAACTTATTTATTCCTCTCTGCTCCTCGTGGAGCACAGGAGCTCAACAGTTGTTTGCCACTTTTCTCGTTCTCTGGCTGTTCTCTTTATGGTCTCCCAGGACAGCTGAGCACTCTCCAGTTCCTCAAGAATACTTCATCTCCAGGTCTGTTTAGGGCATCCTCTTTTTCGTTTTCTTTGCAGGTTCCACTCAAGTGCTTGTCTAGTGACACTCGACTGTGTCTTCCGTAGGGTATGCCCGACTCATCACCATTTTCTCCTCTTGACTTGGCTCATCATGGGCACCTGTCCAGTTCTTATCCACAGTTCTGTGTTTGTAACTATATCATGCCATCTCAGTCTGAGAATCCGCCGAAGACATCCGTTGGCAAAGGTCTGAATCATATTTGTATTTAACTTGGTGACTCGCCACGTTTCTGAACCATACTGCAATACAGATTTCACATTAGAGGTGAATAAAGATATTCTAAAGATATCCGAAGTTGAAATGGCACTAAATCAAAGCAAAAGAAGGAAGGCAGCAGGGATAGATGGTATAACAACAGAAATGTTACTTGCGTGTAAGACAACAGCAATAACATGGCTGACCAGAATTTTAACATAGCCTGGGAGGCACAAGAGGTTCCAGATGACTGGCAGAGAGCTATTATAGTCCCAATATGGAAGAACAAAGGAGACAAAGAGAATGTGAAACATACAGGGGTATTCTCTTTTGAGCCAAATAGGAAAAATGTTTGCAAAAATATTGGAGCGAAGAGCAAGACATATATTAGAGCCCCAGTTAAGCAATAGCCAGTTTGGGTTTAGGAGGGTAAGAGCTGCACAGACGCAATATTTACACTAAGACAGATCTGCGAACAAACAATTGAATACAATCAAAGTAAACAGCTTATATTTATAGACCAAGAAAAGGCATTTGATAGAGTAAACAGGTGCAAACTATGGAAGATCCTTGAAGAATATGGCGTCCAAGGACAACTATTAGGTAACATCATGGCCTTATATCAAGATAGCCAGAGTACAGTAAGAACTACAGAAGGAATGACCGACTGGTTCTCCATTACATCAGGTGTTAGACAAGGTTGTGTCCTTCACCACTACTCTTTATTGCATATATGGATAAAATAACTCAAGAGTCAAAATCAGATAATGATGAAATAAATGAACTGCTTTTTGCAGATGATCAGTGCCTGATACATCAAAATGAACAAGATCTACAACATCATATTGACACTTTGAACAATAATTGTGTGAAACATGACATGAAAATCAACAACACTAAAACAGAAATAATGAATATGGGAAGAAAACATAATAATCTAGACATCCATGTCAATGGCACTAAAATAAACCAAGTGAAAGAATTCAAATACTTAGGAAGCATATTCACAGAAGACGGAAAACTAGATAGAGAGATAGAGGCTAGAGTACAAAAGCAAATGCTGTAACCTACCAGCTAGCCCCATTGTTAAGGCACCCAAAAATTTCACAGGCAGCTAAGAAACAAATGATCAACAGCATTTTTATACCTACTTTGTGTTACCAGAGCCAAACATGGACATTGAGCAAAGCGCAGTCACAAAAATAACTACATGTGAAATGCGTTGCCTGAGAAAAGTTACCAACAACACAAGAAAAGACAGAATCACCAACATCAGCATAAGAAAGAAAGTTGGCACAAAACCGTGCTTGAATTATATAGATAAACAAAGAATGAAGTGGTTTGGCCACTTAATAAGAATGCATCCAAACTCCACAGTATACAGAGTCTTCTACAACAGAACATCGGAAAGAAGGCAAGAGGAAGACCACGGAAAAGATGGTTAGATGGCGTGGCAGCATCCTGTGAAAGAGCAAAGATAACAATCACACAAGCCACCAGAACAGCGCAAGACAAAAACAGAAAACCACGACACTGGGCAACAACCCCGGTAGCAGTGTGACGACAAAAGAAGAAGAAGAAAGATATTCTAAACTGAAACGTATTGTTTGATGAATGTCATCAATTATCAAACGTAAACTGTCTGGTAACGTACGGCAAGTTTTAGAGCGCAGAAAGTCGCCTGTGTGGTGCCTGCAAGGAAGCAAAGAATAGTACCACTGCAACCTACAATGCATGTCAGTAGGCGACTGATGTAGGCCCTAGGGATACTACCCCAGTAAATAAAAAGCAGCACAGAAATCGGATGTACTGGCCTACTTGTAGGCGCATAACTGGCACAACGTTCAATCACTCTTAGGCTCAGATCCCATACAAATCACACAGAGTGATTAACAAGTGGTCGATGTGGAGCGTTCAAGAAGATGCAGAAAGTTACCTCTGAAGTTAGAAAAGACCGCCTGTATGGCGAAGAAACAAATAAAACGGTAAGCAAGCTTTCAAGCAAAAATTAGTCCGAAACGGCACTGGTTACTTCTGAATTTATAGTGAACGAAGACAGAAGAAGAAGACGCAAAAAGTAAACTGAGACTTTACTTACTCCTGAGCATGTCATTATCAACCTACGCCGGAGATGTTCCTGTCTGTGCTCTAGCAGAGTTTCACAGTAACAGTTATAGTGAAGTTATTGTTTACTTCTGCCGTCACAGCACTATGGTCAGACCAATATGTGGTGCTCAGTCTCCATAAAGGATATCAAAGGGTTTTATATATGATAGTGCTAGTTACTACCTGGTTAAACACATTTCTCTCTCTGCCCTCAAGCATCCAGATTTACTTGTAATTCCAAACTCCTTAAATCGCTGGATTGATTCACCATAAATTTGAGTGTCCTCATCCAACAGTAGGTCGCCAAGAGACAGAAGAACATTCCCCCTTATCCATCCTAAACTCTCTGACAATCAATGTTTTCAATGCAAGCACATCCACTCTCTCTTGTAGCCGCGGACACTCGCATGCCCAGGACAGTAGATCCACATGAGTCTCTGGAGATAATAGTAAGGATGACGTTGATATCCCAGTAAATAAAAAGCTAGCAGAAATCGAATGTGGTGTATAACTTGTAGGTGTATAACTGGGACAACATACAATCGCTCTTAGGCTCAGACCACATACAGACAGGACCATGTGGTATATTTTCTCAGTATGATGCAAGTCTTCGAAATGCTGCCCTTTAAATGTTGCAAATTGTATTTTCATTTCGTTGTTTATCTCGCCCCCTCTTACGTATCCGCCTGATGCGGTCGCCTCTCTGTATCATAGCACAACACGGTCCTGCATACAGATCCGAAAGAGTGGTTTAATAAGTGGACGATATGGAGCGTTGAAGAAGTAGAAATGATCTAATAATAAAGACAGGAATGACATATCTCAGCAACAAACAACTAAAAATATAACAACAACACATTCGTGTATAAATTAAAAAAAAACAGTTTATTTTTTCATCACAAAAGTAAATAACAAAACTACAAGGCACATAACTGGTGTTCATATCAAAAGTGTATAACAAAAAAAAAAAGGTAACAAACAAAATGGCTACTGATGAAATGAGAACAAATAACGTTTCAAATTTGATTTTAAAATTCCCCCTTTCCCATAAATTTATTGATGAACGTAAACAATAATTTCTTGTGATTTTCATTTCTTGTACATTTAAAAAAAAATGTTTGATATTTTCCCTTGTAAAAGGTACATATATAAAATAATATTGTATAGTTTGAAATATTGATTTCTGAAGGTTATATTTGAAAGTAAATTTGAATAATAAACTAGTAACAATAAATATTTGGTTTGATTATAAGAAAATATGATTTCCATGAAAATAAATCAACTATGTTTACATGCTACATCAAATATCTAGGTGTTTACAGTAAAACTAAATAAGTTCAAACAAAGTTTCTTCTTTGGGGGGTCAGTTTGTCTCATTTCTGTGTACATTTAAAATGGTAAGTTTAATAAGTGATAGGTTTCTTAGTTGTAAACCTCAAAGGGAAGTAATGTCATTTGTAGTTTTTACGGTAGATTCGTGTCAGGGTTGTCTTATCTTTGGTTATCTCTGCATAAATTATTTATGTATAATTTCGAGTTCAATGTTAAGGTCAATGTTTAGTCTAAAGGTCAGTGAAAAAATTCAACAACTGAAAAGTAAATACATGCATAGGTCGTAGGTCATGATCAGATCTGTATAAGTCAGTGAGTCTTTCCTTGTTCATGAAATAGGATAACTTGAACAGTGGTAGGAAAGACCATCCAGGACTTGGTATTATGCATGGGGTGCTGTATTAGAAGCAGAAGAAAATAATAGATTTAGTTAGTGTGGAGGATGGTAACATTGTCCTCAATCATACCTCATCAACATATAACAGTATGCACATGTCATATATATCATCAACATATAACAGTATGCACATGTCATATATATCATCAACATCATCAAGTAGCCTGTTCCTTGCAGAACATCACTTTCATCACAGCCTGCCTGGTAAACTCTGTCTCTAGTAAGTTCTCCCACCTCCTACAGTGTCATGTTCAACGTTTCTTTGAACCTGTGTGAAGGTTGTGTCCATGTAATTGTTGCATGTATGCAAAGGTTTTGTCAATGTAAATGTTGCATCATGTAAATGTTGTGTGCATGTAATGGCTATAGCTAAACACTCAGACTTACAGTCAACAGCCACAAAACAAGTACTCATGGCTTCCCCAAAGTTGCGCTTGTGTAAATGTTGCACCTGTGTAAATCTTGCATCATGTAAAGTGTGTGCATGTAATGGTTATAGCTAAAAACTCAGACTTACGGTCAACAGCCACAAAACAAGTGCTCATGGCTTCCCCAAGGTTGTTGACTGCCTTACAACCGTATTCACCTTCATCTTCAGGATAAGCTTCACTGATTTGAAGCTTACAGTGGCAGCCAATCATGGAAATTTGGAAGTCCTGCAATAAAAGAAACACACACGTCATATGACTAAACTGCAATGATTAAAGAGATTATGTCATAGACTATTAGTCTGAATGTTTACTTGGGTCAGTTAGAGATCAATCAATCAATCAAACAATCAATCAAACAATCAATCAACAAGTTAGAGATTACATCACATGTTTACTATATATCATGTGATATACATGATGTTCAAAATTACGGAAACACCAAAGAAGACGCTACCTATTCACAGGCATGAAAGGGCTAGCAGAGTAATTAACTCATATGACTAGAAGTGGTGAAACATGAAAGGGCTAGCAGAGTAATTAACTCATATGACTAGAAGTGGTGAAACATGAAAGGGCTAACAGAGTAATTAACTCATATGACTAGAAGTGGTGAAACATGAAAGGGCTAACAGAGTAATTAACTCATATGACTAGAAGTGGTGAAACATGAAAGGGCTAACAGAGTAATTAACTCATATGACTAGAAGTGGTGAAAGCTGAAAGGAAGCTACTTTCATAAGGTCCTGAATGACAAAACCAAAACTAGAATTAGATTCGCCCATGTGTTGCTGGGTCCCGCAAGAGGAGCAAAGAATAGCAACACTGCGAACTACAAATCATGTCGTAAGAGGCATCTGAGGTAGGAGCCTAGGGAAGTTACCCCAATAAATAAAAAGTGGAACAGAAATCAGATGTGCTGGCATACTTGTAGGTGCATAACTGGTACAACATACAATCACTCTTAGGCTCAGATCCCATATAAATCACAAAGAGTGGTTGATATGGAGCGTTTTATGGAGTGTTGAAAGAAGTAAGAAGAAGAAAAGATACAATTTCAACTGGGGAATTTGATCCTAGAACCACTCGTCAGTGAAGCAAGTGCCATTGTACTATCCAGACTTTCATTTCTCTAATATACCCACAGAATTGTGTTATAATTTATACAGTTAAGTTTGCAGGAGACAGACAAACAATATTTACAAACACATACATACACAAGAGAGAAAGCAACTTATATATATCTTACTTGACTGTCAAATATTTCCTCATCATCTCTGTACCAGGAGATTTGTGGTCGAGGGTTACCTTCAATATCACATTCTAGGGTAAGTCCCTCACCATCTTTGACGGTTGTGTCTTGTAATGTTTTTGTAAAGTGAGGTTTAAAACTGAAGAATAAAAAAAAACAAAGTTGATGTCATTATCCACATTATTATTCTTTTTTTATCAACAACAGCTATATATAGCTTTTTTTTTTAAACTTTAACTCTTTCTGTACACAGTTATTTCCTCAGTTTTACACAGTTAATTCAAGGGAGGATCAAATAAAAGCAACTTAAAAATTTTTTTATAACTATCGTCAATAAATAAACATATATATATCTTATTATACACTAATTTGAAGAAAACTGGACAGCCTATTAGAATAACAAGGTTTAAAAAGTAGTATCAATAAAATAGTAGAAGTAAAACTAGTAAGACTTCTTATAAGGGAAACAACTCGAATAGCGCAGTGTACGGCGATTGGCATTCAACTGAATTCCGCTGTGGTGCAGTGTGCGGCAATTGGCGTGGAAAGAGTTAAAGACGGTCATTTGGCAAATGTGTTACTGTGATGACTTTTGATCTTGTGCTTGTTTCTCTTAACTTCAAGCTCGTTGCAGATCTCTGTCAGCAGATCAACATCCAGTCATTTTAGTAGTCTATGGGATTCTTATCATTCTTCTGTAACACCACATCTCTGTGACTTGTACAAAAACAATAGAAAATGATTTTACTCTAGGTTCACAACAAACATTTAAACTTACTCTTCCTCTTCTTGGGTTCCTTTTGTTTCGGGAACTGTGGATGGATATAGAAGAATCATATCAAATATGAGCTTCCGGTTCAAAATGGCTAGTGTTATTGTATTTTTTGTGCAACACTATTGTTTTGTGTAGTTGGGGATAGTTATATTCATTCCTCTTATGAAGAAAGTTATACAAAGTTAATAGGAAGTACATTCATTGAGGTAGTGGGAATGGGTACAGTGAACCCTTGCTTCATAAAGAGCCTCCCTCATGACCAAGTTCTAGGGCAGTACAATTGCGGCATCTGTCTGGGAGGGATAGAAACCCAAAAACATCCCAGACCTTCAATGCTATGTACAATAGAAATACTGCATTAGCAATGGGCAGCAGGTGAAGAGCAGAAGCACTGCTGGATCACTGAAGAAGTTGAAACAAGGCAGTAACTTATCAACACATGAATATATCACTACATGATACTGGGCTGGAGGTGAAGAGCTTAAGTGTTGTGAAGAAGCTGAAACAAGGCAGCAACTTACAAACACATGAAGCTACCACTTCATGATACCAGGTTCGTTCCCTCGTGGAGACATCTGGAAATTTTTTCAGAGATCCCTGATCTCAGTGTAGGTGAGATCCAGTTCCTAGTCCTATCGGAGATGGACGATAAAATGCAGGTCTCGTGTTCAATTTTATCATGTAAAAGAACCATTGGCAGTTAAAAATCGAGAAGAGCAGGCTGGAAAGCTGGTTCCCGGGCAAAATTCATCAGAAAATATTATTTTTTTAAATTCACACAAAAATATCTTCACCATCTTCAAAATTACATCGGGGACACTAATCGGTGCTACAGAGTTTGTGCACTGCAGCTGGCATCTTCCTGTGTAAGAAAGTGATCGGAGCACACATGGTTGCTCCCCGAAGTGCATGTCCAATTAATGAAACCACTACATGACATTTGATGGAATGTGAAGAGCTCAAGTGTTGTTAGATCATTAAAGAAGGTACAACAAATCAACAACTTACACATGCAGACCGCTGCCTCCAGGGCTCTCTCATGGGTGGCTGAGCAACAGGTAACCCATTCGATGATTATGTTGGGGAAGCATTCGGAGATCACATCACAAGAAAATTACTTGGCTGTACACACCTGGACATGCTGGAGTGTGGGGTAACAAGCGTGCTGACTTTCTTGCAAACAATGCCCGACTCAAGCGGGCAGAAGTATGGACAGTCGATGTAATCAATGCTGTACGCTCTCATTTATGTGATATGGGTGAGTCTCAGCCATTGTAGAGAGAGAGTTAGGAGTTAAGTTTGGACATGCCAGACAGTGTCATCTTTGTGGTAGAGAGAAGATATACTAATCAACTTCTCATGGGTACGGTGAGCAAATGGATGTTAGGATGGCTGCTGCAGCGGAGGACACAGCACAAATGGGAATGCCCAATGTGCCATGACGTCGATTGCAAACATAATATAGCATGCAGATACCTCTACGTGACATGGTGTCAAAGGTGAAAGGCCCAAGTGCTGTCAGATCATTGAAAAAGAAGCAAGCATGAACTAAAAAAAACAGCTGAACTAATGCAGTTAAAATGTTACCTAAGACAGTGAGTTTTGTTGAGGTATGTATAAGATCACCATCCTTGATGATGACCACACAGGTATATTTGCCAGAGTCCTTCTCTGTTACAGAGTGAATGGTCAGCTTCTGTACATTATCAGATGATACCGAGTAGTGGGGATCTTCTGGAAGCTGAAAGCAACCAAAACATGTTTTATGAAATATCACTCATAATGTCTGGGTCAAAATAGATGTTCATTTTCTCATTTATCCATTTTGTTCATCAGAGAATTAATTATAACTCATCATTATCAAATAGCTTGTCCTGAGCAGAACTTTACCACCCCCAACATTCCTCTAGAATTTCTCTCATAGGCCAGATGACCCGTCTCTGCTGCCATCATGTTCAAACCATCAGTTACATCCTGAATCCATCTTCTACGTGGTCTTCCTCTTCTTCTCTTTGCCGGTGTGCCTCCTTCCATGATGGTCCTCTAGTCCTTCATGTCTTTTTATATGTCCAAAATATTTCAATTTTCTCTTTCTTATTTACAGCATCAACCAGTTTTTTTATTTTGAGTTCTTTCTGGATAGATCTATTTGTTCTCTTCTCTGTGCATGATATATGAAGAATTCTTCTGTAACACTTATATTCAAAAGTACATATATTAATTATAACTATGAATGACAAAACAAACATAGAAATTTAATATCTTATTCTTCTACTATTTCGAGCGCTCTAAATCGACCACTTGCTAACCACTCTTTGTAATGTGTATGTGATCCGAGTTTAAGAGCGATTGTATGTTGTGCCATTTATGCGGCTACAAGTAGGCCAGCACTTCCAATTTCTGAGACGCTTTTTATTTACTAGACTAGCTTCCCTAGGCACCTACTACAGTCGTCTCTTACCACATGCCTTGTAGGTTGCAGTTCTACCATTCTTTGCTCTCCTTAAGAGCCCCGGCAACATATGGGTGCCTCATCTTGCAGTTATATTGATAGTGTTATCACTGTATTGTAATCAGATTATAGCAAACAGAGAGTACCATGCATACCAATTTCTATCATAAGCCACAGATCTGCATTCCACACACACACACACACACACATTCTACTGACCTCTCTGCCATCAAACTCCCACTTGATACTAGCCACAGTTGCTGATGTCATTTCACATGTCAGGTGAACATCATCTCCGTGGCCAGCATTAGTTGTTTTTGGAAGTGGTTGTTTGAATGAAGGCTTCTCTGATTTGTCTACTTCTTGTCTGAAATAGTTTTATTATGATCAGAATATTGAACTCTTGTGTGGATAGCTTTGTAACATTACAGTACAATTCTAACCAATGCAACAAACAGTACAGGTTTCTTCTTCAAACGCTCCATACTGACCACTTGTTAACCACTCTGTGTGATTTGTATGTGATCTGAGCCTAAGAGCAATTGTACGTTGTGCCAGTTATGCACCTAAAAGTAGGCCAGCACATCTGATTTATGCAATGCTTTTTATTTACTAGGGTAGCTTCCCTAGGTCCTACATCAGTCACCTCTTAGGACATGCCTTGTAGGTTGCAGTAGTACTATTCTTTGCTTCCCTTGCGGGCCCGGCACCACACAGGTGGTACAGGTTTAACTATCTCACTCTCTCTCTCTCTAGCCTGTAACGCCGCTGAAGTTTAGTGCAACAACAAATGCCCACCATTCTTTTCTATTATTGACTGTCCTCTGTATTATGTTCTAGCTGTGATTCATTTCTTTCAGTTCTTGTTCTACTGTTCTATTTTAGGTCATTATGGGTCTTCTACATTTTTGTTTACCCTCTATTGTCCATCTAAGTGCAGTTTTTATGAAAGAGTTAGTCTTCATGCTTATCATATGTTAGATCCATCTCCAGCATCTCTTTTGAATAATGGTGCTCACATTCTCTTGTTGGCACAGTGCAATTATTTCTTGGTTAGAGATAGTATTTGGTTAGAACCTGCGTAAGATCTTTTGCAGATAAGTTGTATGGAAGGTGGAAAGTTTGGACATATCTTGTTCTGTTAATTCTCTGGTATTCTGATCCGTTTAATAAAGTTGATAGCCACACATCTGTGGTATATATTCATCTTGGTTCTGAAACTGTAAAACAAACAAGTTTAACAAACACAGTCCTTCCTTCCGTCGTTCACTTGAAATATTGTCTATATATTCAATGTTGTCTCTTGTAAAAACTTCATTGTCTTTTGTAGCTCACACAGAGTTCCATGTACCTTTCTGTACAGTGTTGCTTCACTAGACCAGTGAGTTTGACTCACTACATTATATTGTGGGCCGTCTTGAAGTATGTGCTCTGCAGTCTGATATGCCTGTACACATGTACACATGACTGAATTGCCAATCTTGAAATTTAGAAACACAGTGAAATATAAACTTTAACAAAAACACATTGTCAGAATATATATTATGCCTTATATATATTATGTTCTCCTCTCCAAATATGTGAAACAGTTTTATGAAAATATTCAAGTTGATGTCTGAGAGTGAATGAATTAGAAGAAGACAACCTGTCAACTCATCATTTGAAATCCCTGAGTGTTACCAAATTTATTTCTCAATATCAAAGTGTATTGAGTTTAGTGCTAGAATTAGTTCGTCTGGGAGTATCTAAAATTTCCTGTAGTCTTTTCAGACCTTAGGGTATGAGGTGACTTCACTTAACATTTCTAGGCTCTAATGTACAGGAGGAAGGAGTGTCAATTCCTTTTCTCAAGCGAGGAACGTTGAGTATGGGATTGAACCTACAAAACTCCTGTGACCGAGTCAACAGGTAAACGCTTAATCATGTCAGTATATACTACACATTAAACTTGATAGATATAGCTACCTGGTACTCTGTTCTTGTGTTCTGCTATCCAACGGTGGCTGCTGATCTGCTTCAACTTGTTGTATTCTAGAGGGTCTGAGTTGAGAGGAATCTGAAAATGATCAATTCAAAAGGTTGTCAATGAGCTCTGTATACTCAAGTCTGATTAGTTTAGCTAATACATTCCTTGTAATCGTGAAGTAGTTAATCTCATTATCAGGTAAATATGTTCAGATACCTGTACAGGTAGTAGAGTATCGTCATTATCCTCAAATAGCACACCCTAAGCATAACTTTGCTTCCCTAACAGTCCTCTCTCTCATAGGCCAGGTGTCCCATCTCTGCAGGGGCTGTAGGTGCAATGAATTAAGGTGACAACTTAACTCTTTTCATGCAGAGTTATTTCCTAAATTTTTAAGCAGTTAATTCAAGGGAGGTCAACCACTTGTTAACCATTCTGTGTGATTTGTATGTGACCTGAGCCTAAGAGCGATTGTACATTGTGCCAGTTATGTGCCTACAAGTAGGCCAGCACATCTGATTTCTGCGCTGCTTTTTATTTACTAGGGTAGCATCTCTAGGGCCTATATCAGTCGCCCCTTCGACATGCATTGTAGGTTGCAGTGGTACTATTCTTTGCTTCCCTTGTGGACCCGGCACCGCACGGGTGACTAAAAGAGCATTGTTTAACACAATATTTATCCCAACATTGTGTTATCAGTGCCAAACGTGGACACTGACATCAAATTTTAGAAGGAAACTAGTCAAAGTGTCTCGATGATGTTGGGAGTATCAAGACGAGACCGGTGTAGAAATGAAAAAATCTGGAAAAAGTGGGTACAACATTAGTAATGAACTTCATCAAGAAACAACAAATTAAATGGATCAGCCACATAAGCAGATTACTAACAGACAGTGCGCCTCAAAGAGTAATGTTACTCCAATACAGTGGATACAAAGCAAAAGGCAGACCACACAAAAAGATGAAAAAACACTGTTTATGAAGCGCACACAAAATCCCGTTCTAGAAATGTCTTCTTATCTCTCCTGATGCTTGCAGGTAAAACAGGATTAGAGAAGCGCACACAAAATCCCGTTCTAGAAATGTTTCTTATCTCTCCTGATGCTTGCAGAAACAGATTAGAGCAACAATCGTCTGAATTTCATCTCCTGATGCTTGCAGGGAAAACGGATTGAAAAGAAGATAGACATAAGGGACATAAGTCATTAGTTCTCAGTCTATTAACATAAACACTGATACACAATTATAACACAGACATAAAATTACCAGCAGCAATCGTTAAGACAGCTCCACAAGATTTAGTCCCTGCCAGATTGTTTGCTTTACAAACATATTCTCCTTCATCTGATATGAGTACAGATATGAGCTCAAGTTGATGTTTATTGCCTATGCTAGTCATTTTTACTCCCTGAGTTGCAATCAGCAATCTACCATCTTTGTACCTGGATGGAAGTTTATAAGGTCATCACACTTCTTAATAAAGTATGTCAATACTAACATCACTTTGTCTTTATTAAATAACATATCCAACTAACATCAATTCTATCACAACTAAACATCCACACTATTACACTAAACTAACTATTCAACTAACATCAACACTGCAACTAAACATCCAACACTATCACAACTAACATCAACACTATGACAACAACACTATGACAACTAAACATCCAACACTATGACAACTAAACATCCAACACTATGACAACTAAACATCCAAACTATACAACTAAACATCCAACACTATGACAACTAACAACCACTCCAAACATCAACATATGACAACTAAACATCCAACACTATGACAACTAAACAACCAACACTATGACAACTAAACAACCAACACTATGACAACTAAACAACCAACACTATACAACTAAATATATATATTATCACAACTAATGAGCAGCTAACCATTTGACTTCAGGCTGTGGGTTTCCTGCTGTGGAACATTCAAAAACTGCTTCGCTGCCAATTGATCTGACCAAGTCCTGAGGTGTTGTTAAGAAGCTAGGGTACTCTAACCTCTTTTCTGGATCTAAATGGAGGGATTAAAGAAAACAGATTATTGACACATTCTGTACCATCAAGTTAAAGACAACAGTGGTTCTCAAAGTCTGATATTAAGAAGCAATGAAATGACCCACTGCATATTTCTTAGAATAATACCTGAAAATCATGGCATATTCTTTACAGGGCTTAGCCATCAACCATGGTAAATGAGTCGTCGATTTTCTAGGTACTACTTATAAGTGCAGTAATTTGTCATTGTTTTCTGAACGGTGAGGTCTATTTTTACCGTTCGTAAAAATCCAAGGGAACTAATTTGCATCCAAAATTGCTTGCTGCAGTGTTTGAACCAGGTACTCTTGGGTTGTGATCGAGCTCATACGCTTAAGCTACAGACATTCACTAGTACACACTACATATTACTTAGAATAATATCCAATAAGTTCGCGGTTTGGGTTAGTCAATATTTCATTCTAGTTTTGTGCTATGAACTCTAACCCAACAACCTAAACCTGGAGGAAGGTGTGCTGACTTTGTTTGACCTTGCACCTCTGACCTGTTTTGCATGACTGAAATTACCAGAAGGTTTGGCTGAAGCCAAGAAAGTCCATGAATCATATAAAACACTTAACTTGTTTCACCACATCTCTCTCTCCTTTACTAGCTTGTGACGTCCCTGTAGGTACCCCCATGAATGAACAAATAATATGTCTAGAATAGTGACGCTCCTGTAGGTACTCCCATGAATGAACACATAATATGTCTAGAATAGTGACACTCCTGTAGGTACCCCCATGAATGAACAAATAATATGTCTAGAATAGTGACACTCCTGTAGGTACCCCCATGAATGAACACATAATATGTCTAGAATAGTGACACTCCTGTAGGTACCCCCATGAATGAACAAATAATATGTCTAGAATAGTGACGCTCCTGTAGGTACCCCCATGAATGAACAAATAATATGTCTAGAATAGTGACGCTCCTGTAGGTACCCCCATGAATGAACAAATAATATGTCTAGAATAGTGACGCTCCTGTAGGTACCCCCATGAATGAACAAATAATATGTCTAGAATAGTGACGCTCCTGTAGGTACTCCCATGAATGAACACATAATATGTCTAGAATAGTGACACTCCTGTAGGTACCCCCATGAATGAACAAATAATATGTCTAGAATAGTGACACTCCTGTAGTACCCCATGAATGAACACATAATATGTCTAGAATAGTGACACTCCTGCAATACCCATGAATGAACAAATAATATGTCTAGAATAGTGACACTCTGTAGGTACCCCCATGAATGAACAAATAATATGTCTAGAATAGTGACGCTCCTGTAGGTACCCCCATGAATGAACAAATAATATGTCTAGAATAGTGCTGCCTGTAGGTAACCCAGGAATGAACAAATAATATGTCTAGAATAGTGATGTCCCTGTAGGTACCTTCAGGAATGAACAACTAATATGTCTAGAATAGTAGCGTCCTGTAGATTACCTCAGGAATGAACCATAAAATGTCTAGAATAGTGCGCTCTGTAGGTACCCCATGAATGAACAAATAATATGTCTAGAATAGTGATGTCCTGTGGTACCCATGAATGAACAAATAATATGTCTAGAATAGTGACGTCCCTGTAGGTACCCCCATGAATGAACACATAATATGTCTAGAATAGTGACACTCCTGTAGGTACCCCCATGAATGAACAAATAATATGTCTAGAATAGTGATGTCCCTGTAGGTACCCCCAGGAATGAACAAATAATATGTCTAGAATAGTGACACTCCTGTAGGTACCCCCAGGAATGAACAAATAATATGTCTAGAATAGTGACGCTCCTGTAGGTACCCCCATGAATGAACAAATAATATGTCTAGAATAGTGACACTCCTGTAGGTACCCCCATGAATGAACAAATAATATGTCTAGAATAGTGACGTCCCTGTAGGTACCCCCATGAATGAACAAATAATATGTCTAGAATAGTGACGCTCCTGTAGGTACCCCCATGAATGAACAAATAATATGTCTAGAATAGTGACGCTCCTGTAGGTACCCCCATGAATGAACAAATAATATGTCTAGAATAGTGACGTCCCTGTAGGTACCCCCATGAATGAACAAATAATATGTCTAGAATAGTGATGTCCCTGTAGGTACCCCCATGAATGAACAAATAATATGTCTAGAATAGTGATGTCCCTGTAGGTACCCCCATGAATGAACACATAATATGTCTAGAATAGTGACGCTCCTGTAGGTATCCCCATGAATGAACAAATAATTAGTCTAGAATAGTGACGTCCCTGTAGGTACCCCCATGAATGAACAAATAATATGTCTAGAATAGTGACGTTCCTGTAGGTACCCCCAGGAATGAACAAATATGTCTAGAATAGTGACGCCCTGTAGGTACCCCCATGAATGAACAAATAATATGTTTAGAATATTACCTGATCGTGTTTCATCTCCATGACTGGGAATGGGCTGTTGAGATCTTGCCTCTAAAGGAATGAACTCTCCACGGAAACCTTCCTCTGCCAGATCTTTCTTGGTTTTCTCCAAGTCCTGAGATGGGGACTGGGATGATGACCAACGAACAAGTTCAATTCCTCGGCGTAATATGCAGTCTAGTCGTACATCAATTCCTTGCATGACATCAATGGTCTTGGGTAGATGTTTAATGAAGAAGGGGGCTGTATGTAAAGAAATGACTGTATTAGTCTCACTAACCAAACATGTATATTTGCAATGTGCAATCAGTTTGCAAACATGTATATTTGCAATGTGCAATCAGTTTGCAAACATGTATATTTGCAATGTGCAATCAGTGTGCAAACATGTACATTTGCAATGTGCAATCAGTTTGCAAAGATGTACATTTGCAATGTGCAATCAGTTTATATATGATACCAAAGCATGAACATCCAAATCGACAAATAAATTAAAAGATTTTCGTTTTTAAATTGTTCTTGAATGGATGTTTGAGAAATAGTTAGAGTCCACTTTCAGACTTTCAATGTTAGTTATCTTCTTCTTCTTCGATCGTTCTAGGCCCGTTTTAATCATTCTCATTGTGATATATAAACAGCCAAACATCAGAACGTGATGTACGTGCACCAGCCTTCAGCACCTATTGAGCTCAGTTGCTTATCTTTCGATGGGTGTTCGATTTCAACCAGCTTTTGATTGACTAGGGTGAGCTTTCCTAGGAATGTTAGTTATATTTCTTCTTATTCTTCTACATTCACTTTGAAACTGACAAATTAACGATGAAAAATGAAAATCATGGCATATTCTTTACAGGACCTCCCCATCAACCGCAGTAAATGAGTTATTAATTTTATCGCGCCACTTATATGTTCAGTAGTTTGCCATTGCTTTCTGAACGGTGAGGTCTATTTTACCTTTTGTAAAAATCCACGGGGACAAATTTGCTTCCAAACTGCCCGCCGTGGAGTTGAACCCGGTACTCTTCGGTTGTAATCGAGTTCACTACAGCTAAGCCACAGATGCCCACTAAACATTCAATAGTAAATGTAAATACATCTTGAGAAAGCCCACAGACACCCACTTTGTGATAGATTCTCTTCTACTCCTTCATTCACTTTCAAACTTCTAAATTAATGATAGATTCTCTAATAATTCATAATAATAATAATATTCCTCTCGTACCGTTATACGTTACATAGGGCCTGCAAGTAATTTATCCATACCGCTATATCCTGGGCAACTGCTCAATCTCCTCCATGGAACTGAGACCGATATTTCCTGCCTCTCTCAGCAAAGTTCGCTTCAGGGTCTCCTTAGGTTGACCTCTCTTTCTTGAACCCTTTGCATCCCACTTCAATGCCTGCTTTGATATTCGTTGATCATTTCTCCTCAAGGTGTGCCCAACATATCTCCATCTTCTCTTTCTTATAACAGTTGTCACTAGTGGTTGAACAGACATGTCTCTGATTTCATCACTTCTCCTGAATTGTTCCATTTTATATTCATTATTTTTCGCAGACATCTATTTTCAAATGCATTCAACTTGCTTTCTATATCTTTAGTCATTTTCCAACTCTCGCTGGCATATGTTAGGATTGATACAACATTTGAATTGAAAATTCGTAATTTAGTTTTAATACTATATAACTTGCAGTTCCATATTTTATTTAGACTTTTAAAAGCTGATGTTGCTTTGCCAATTCGTATCATAATTTCTTTTTAACATTTCCTGTGCAATCAAAATTGCTACCCAAATAGGTGAACTGCTCTGTTATTTTTATCATTTTAGATTCTAGTGTGATATCTGCATTATTTGCCATAGGTGTCTTCATTATATTTGTTTTTCATAGCTTATCTGCAGTCCAACTTTTGATGCTATAGATGACAAGTTGTCTGTTTTTCTTTCATAATTCATAATTAATAATTCATAGCTTCAGTAATAAATGAAATGACTAGACTGTCGGTAATTCAACATTCACAACAGTGCAATCTCTTATCTCCTCCAGGATCTAGTCATGAGGTCTATAACAAAGTCATGTATTGATAGTAAAAACATAAAGTTTAACTCTTGCATGCATGTGATACAAGATTTGAATGTGTTTTTAGCAATGTTTAGTGACTTGATCAATGCAGTCAGTCAGAACTCATAGAACAGTATTAGATGTTTTAGATCAACTCAAATCTCACACTAAAGCATGAGTTGTATTATAGTGATGGTCACAACTAGTATGTGTAGCAGTAGCTGGTAGTATTTACTAGGGCAGCGATTCTCATGTCCTGATACATTTGTTTTGTTATACGATCAACATCATGGCACATTGGGCATTAACATGTATTCTCCATCCTCCATTGCAGCAGCCATCCAAAGTCCACCTGCTCATTGTCTCCATGATTGATTGATTGAATGATTGATAGGACCATCATCATTGCACTTCGGTGATTAACTATGTGTGCTCTGATCCTTTCTTACACAGGAAGATCTCGCTGCAGTGCATGAATTCCGTAGTACCCGGAGGGTCCCGATGTAATTGTGAAGATACTTTGTCTCAATGAGAAGCTCAATATTACATCTCATCTCTCTATCACTAAGATGACATTGTCTGGCCACATTGATGTTGGTGTAACTTGCATCAGGATGTCCCAATTACATGCAACGAGGACACCACCTACATCAGGGTATGTATCATCCTTTTCTGATGTGTATTATCAGTTATATGAGGACTATCATCATAGTACTCTGGACATGTTGATGATCGAGATGTGTATTATGATGGCAAAGTTGCAAACAGATATAATGAATTGTAAACACAACTAAAATTTCATATAGCAACCTCAGTGGCTAACTAAATAATAGAGGAATGCACTACTTGTATGCAATGTCTTTCTTTTCACTAATCCTGTTTTGTCTCGCAGCGTCAGGATAATAAGAGATTTCTAGAACGAGCTCTTGTGTGCGCTTCATAAATAGTGTCTTTGGTCGCCTCTGAGGTTCACCTTTTGCATGGCCGGCTTTTTACTTTGAATCCCTTTTATTGGATCAAAGTTGCTCTTTGCAGTGCACTGTCTGTTGGTAATCTGCTTATGCAGAACCATTTAATTTGGGTTTTTTTTTGCAATGTATCATTATCTATTATGCACAAGAGATAAATGGTACTTAGTTTCTGAACTTGCTTCATATTAGACAAGTCATCAGTAAGTGTTGATGTTTGTTGTACATATAGAAGCTATGAGTCAGGTGTGCCATGATGTGTGCTTATGATGAGAACTACTACACTAGTGTGTGTGTGCATTAAACACCAATTATGTGCTCAGCTCAAGGTAGTTGACAATTCATGAAATGATATTAGTGTGCAGATTTGATCAATGATAGACAGCATTCAAGTCAATGGTTAAACAACATTAATGACAATAAACTATGGTGTACTATGTCACATAAACTTGTGCTGACAACACAATCTTTCTTTAGTCAAACATCTAATGTCTGCTTGTGCTACACAATCTCTCTATAGTCTTGCGGGTCTCTGTGGCTAAGTCCTTTGCCTTGAGAGTCGAAGGTCGTGGGTTCTAATCCAGACCGCGCCGTTCTGTTCATGAGTGCAGTTTTTCCAGAGACCCCTAGGATTGTTGCTGGAGCAGATCAGAAAGAACAGACCACAGTCTTCAGACTTAGAGCGGGACACTGCAGTCTCAGAGCACACCTCCACAGAATGGGTCTCAGGGACTCGGCAGCCTGCACCTGTGGAGCACCAAAGCAGTCTCCAGAGCACATCCTGCAAGACTGCCCTAGTCTGAGTAGTGAGAGATTGGAGATCTGGCCAACAGAAACAACACTACAAGACAAACTATGGGGAACCGGTGAAGACCTCAAGCGCACCGCCCTGTTTATGACACATACCGGAGTAGTCGCATAGCAAAAGTTGATCGCAGAAGAAGAAGAGTTGCTGGAGCTACGGAGTTCGTGCTTTGTGTAATACTCTCTGCAGGTGGTGTGTCATTTCTGTGGAGAGGAACTGGGCCATATGGAGTAAAACCCTGTGCAATGAAGTCAATCCTTCGGCTTTAAAACCCTTTTCAACTCTATAGTCGAACATCTAATGGTAAGCTATGAAGCAAACTGTGCAGTATTTAGCTCTTCTAATAACATGGGCACCAAGACTGCAAAGAAATGGATGGTAGTCAGTTTTTCAGTTTATTATTGCTAAAATAGTATCAAACCATAGCTTCTGTAAATACAATTATCACCACATACATTATAATTAGAGCCAGGAAAGTGTAGTGGTTAGTGTAATTGCTTCAGAAATGTATTTTTCCCAGGATGAATTTCCTCAGTTGGAGTAGAATTTGTGTCTGACCGTTATAGATCTCAGGTCCACCCAGTCTCGGAGTAGAATTTGTGTCTGACCGTTATAGCTCTCAGGTCCACCCAGTCTCAGTTGGGTATCAGAGAAACCTTGATAAGTAAAGGTGACTAACATTATCCATCGTGTGCCGTTGCTCAAATAAAATACGGTTCTAACAATGTATTCCTCAGAATAACTCAAGGTCTCTGTGTCAAAGTGGTTAAACTTTTGTATTGCGTTCCGAAGGTCATGGGTTCGAATCCGGACCACACCATTCTGTTCACGAGTGCATTTTTTCCAGACACACTAGGATTGTTGCCAGAGCTACGGAGTTCATTCTTTGTGCAATATTCTAGGCATATGGCGTGTCATTTTTGTAGTGAGAGACTGAGCCATATGGGGTAAAACTCGAGTCAATCCTTCGGTTTTATACCATTTAACCTCATGGTAAGAAAATGAGGTTTCTATTTGAAACATTTTTCAAACACATTATAATTATCAGCACATGCACAAATTAAACATTTTTCAAACACATTATAATTATGAGCACACACACAATTTAAACATCAATGAACAAAATCCAAACAATTCAGAACACAAAAATAGTGCAGAGAAATTATTCATGCAAAATGAATTGTTTCTGGTGATCTTGTTACTGGTGCAGAACAAAAGTCAGCCCAAAATATAACTTGTGTGTGAATACAAGTTAATGAAGAGAACTGAAATATTAGTCAGATACCTTGTGGCCGAGGTCTGGTGCCAGCATCTTCAGCATCCTGTTCTGCTTCTGTGAACATGATCCATCACATCATTGACATGCAGGAAATGGGAGTGGAAAGGAGAAGAATATAAAAAGATGTCATGCAAAAGATCGCAAACTAAGATAAGTTAAAGTGATCAGGTTGGGCAAGACAAGTTCTGGAAAATAACCACAACACAAAAATGACAGTAACACTGGGCTACAAAACTCTACTGAAGTCAATTCAAGTTTTCTTATTTGTTCAAGATAATAGATAAGAGATTCTTCGACGTCTTCTTCTAATGCTCCATATCGACCACTTGTTAAACCACTCTCTGTGATCTGTATGTGATCTAAGCCTATGTGCGATTGTACGTTGTGCCAGTTATGCACCTGCAAGTAGACCAGCACATCTGATTTCTGCGACGCTTTTTACTAGGGTAGCTTCCATAAGCCCTTACCATAGCTGCCTCTTATGACGTGCCTTTTAGGTCACAGTGTTATTATTCTTGGCTCCCTTGTGAGCCCCGGCAACGCACAGGCAAGAGAGGAGATAGAAATTGCACATCTTAATATTGTATGAAGCAAATGTAAGGCATTATTGACAGCAACTAGCGGGCCACTCACTTCAAACTTCATTGTATCCATCATCTGTCATAAGTACATATTTCTTTTACCTTCTTACTCACTTAGCTGAAGAACATATGGTTGAATGGATTCTAGTGCTAGCTCCCATTTGAGAGACCAGGGTTCGATCCCCGGTAAAGCCGAAGAGTATATTCTGTCGGTGGGATAAAGAAAAATCCTAACCTGATCAGTTTCATGGAAACTGTACTAGCCATGCAGCCATGAAATTCCTTAGTCTCATGTCTAGCCATGTAGCCATGAAATTCCTTAGGCTCATGTCTGTCCTGTCCTACATGGCTCTAAGAAGCGGTATTACACAGGCAGTAAAGAAGTTTTTTACACTCACTTAGCTGATCCACTTCTGCCCTAGAGTATATAAATTTGTCAGAGAGAACACCAGACATCTCTATCGGCTGTTTTAATTTGGACTTTGTTCCAGTCCAGTCCTGACTGGATGTGTGCAGCTAGTTTACAGCGTTATGACAGTATAGATATGGGCATGACAATTAATGTTGGATATATACAGTGTTTTAAGGAATTTGAAATAGCAATCTGAGCAAACAGGACTAGCCATCTGTTTGGTAAAATGTGGAGAGTGTTTAACCAGCGAGCCACGGCAACCATCAGCATGTATATGCTTAGACAACTGCTAGAGAAGAATGAGTATCTATGGTACAGCTAAGAGTAGCTATCATCATCAAAAAGCTTGTCCTGAGCAGAACTTTGCCACCCCAACCATCCTTCGAATTTTCTCTCTCATAGACCAGATATCCCGCCTCTGCAGCCGTCATGTTTAAATCATCAGATACATCCTGAATCCATCTTTTCCGTGGTCTTTCTCTTCTCCTTCTGTCAGGGATGCCTCCTTCCATGATGGTCTTCTCCAGACCTTCATGTCTTTTTACATGTCCAAAATATCTCAATTTTCTCTTCTTTATTTGTAGCATCAGCCAGTTTTCTTTGATTACTATGATTCAGAGTACTATGATTTAGTAATACTACACATTTGTTTCTTGGTTACTCAAAGTAATGGGGAAATTGTCAACCTTGTTCTTGATTGATTGATAGGATCATCAGCATTGCAATTCTGTAAGTAGCTATGTGTGCTCTTCTTACACAGGAAGATCTCAGTGGCAGTGTATGATCTCCATAGCATATATGAGGGTTCACTATATAATATTGAAGATGGTAATAATTTTGTACCAATTTTAGTTTAATCGGTTTAACTCTTTCCCCGCCAATCGCTGCACACTGTGCCACAGCGTATTCCATTGAATGCCCTTCACCGTACATTATGCCATATGAGTTGTTTCCCCTTATACAAAGTCACATCAAAGATCACACAATTCCACACAATCAATCAAGTCACTAGAATGACTTAAGTCACATCAAAGATCCCACAATTCCACACAATCAATCAAGTCACTAGAATGACTTAAGTCACATCAAAGATCACACAATTCCACACAATTATTCAAATCACTAGGATGACTCAAGTCACATCAAAGATCACACAATCTATCGTCACTAGAATGACTTAAGTCACATCAAAGATCACACAATTCCACACAATCAATCAAATCACTAGGGTGACTTAAGTCACATCAAAGATCACATAATTCCACACAATCTATCAAATCACTAGAATGACTTAAGTCACATCAAAGATCACATAATTCCTCACAATCTATCAAATCACTAGAATGACTTAAGTCACATCAAAGATCACACAATTCCACACAATCAATCAAGTCACTAGAATGACTTAAGTCACATCAAAGATCACACAATTCCACACAATCAATCAAGTCACTAGAATGACTTAAGTCACATCAAAGATCACACAATTCCACACAATTATTCAAATCACTAGGATGACTCAAGTCACATCAAAGATCACACAATCTATCGTCACTAGAATGACTTAAGTCACATCAAAGATCACACAATTCCACACAATCAATCAAATCACTAGGGTGACTTAAGTCACATCAAAGATCACATAATTCCACACAATCTATCAAATCACTAGAATGACTTAAGTCACATCAAAGATCACATAATTCCTCACAATCTATCAAATCACTAGAATGACTTAAGTCACATCAAAGATCACACAATTCCACACAATCAATCAAATCACTAGGGTGACTTAAGTCACATCAAAGATCACATAATTCCACACAATCTATCAAATCACTAGAATGACTTAAGTCACATCAAAGATCACATAATTCCTCACAATCTATCAAATCACTAGAATGACTTCAAGTCACATCAAAGATCACACAATTCCACACAATCATTCAAATCACTAGGATGACTTAAGTCAGATCAAAGATCACACAATCTATCAAATCACTAGGATGACTTAAGTCACATCAAAGATCACACAATCCTTCTACAAGTTCTAAACATGCACAGAAATATGAGACAGAGGATAAAGTATTCATACAAATAAATGTTCATTCCAACAAATAGTTCATTCCTAGAAATGAGAAAAACTGATACCAAGCACTAACAAACTCTTATTCTTCTAGAGTTCTCTGTAGCGTAGAGCTTAGGTGATCGCCTCTTGTGCCAAAAAGGTAAACTGGTTCGCTCCCTTGTGGAGCCATTTTCCCAGAAATTTGGCTCTGGCTCGTCTAGGGGAGGGATTTCCCCTAGGTCAGTTAAAGAGTCAACATCACCTTCCAGTGGTGTAGACTGGGAAACTTTGATCGCAAAGTCCAAGGCTAGCAGGGCTCTGGATTGTCTAAGGGGAGGGACTTCCCTAGGACAGTTGAAAGTCAACCTTGCCTCCCAGCAGTGTAGACTGGGAATCTTTGACCGCAAGGTTCAAGGCTAACATGGCTCGGACTCGTCTAGGAAAGGAAATCTCTAGGAAAGTTTCTTTGGTGTCTTACGTATAGAGGCTAATCAGAATACAAAAGCATGCAAAAAACAGATGTGTTGGTATATGGATTTGTAGACCCCTAACTCAACCAACAAACTGACTCTCTAAAGTACAAATCACAAAGAGTGATTTAACAAGTGGCTGATGTAGAACAAATGAAGAAGCAGAAGAATAATAACAACATGCTACAACAAAACTCAAGTTATAGAAGAATAATACAAGTCATGAAAGATATTTCAGATTATGAAAGTATTACCGTGAATGTTTGGTTTAGCAGCATCTCTCATTGCTTCTCTTCTATAGTCGGGTGGTGTTGATACTTTGGACCTGTTGTGGAAGGAATAACATGCGATATCAAACTCGCTATTAGCAAATGTACCAGTTACATAACAGAAAGAACATTGGAGAGATGATTTTAACACTAGACTTTGGACTATCTTATCTGATGATGAAGACAGAGAGAAAAGTGGAGACAGAGAGACAAAGAGAACATTGGAGAGATGATTTTAACACTAGACTTTGGACTATATTATCTGATGATGAAGAAAGAGAGAAAAGTGGAGACAGAGAGACAAAGAGAACAGTGGAGAGATGATTGTAACACTAGACTTTGGACTATATTATCTGATGATAGAAAAGACAGAGAGACAAAGAGAACAGTGGAGAGATGATTTTAACACTAGACTTTGGACTATATTATCTGATGATGAAGACAGATGGAACAGAGAACAGTGGAGAGATGATTTTAACACTAGACTTTGGACTATCTTATCTGATGATGAAGACAGAGAGACAAAGAGAACAGTGGAGAGATGATTTTAACACTGAGACTTTGGACCCAGTTTGTATATGTAATGATGAAGACAGAGAGAAAAGTGGAGACAGAGAGAACAGTGGAGAGATGACTTTAACACTAGACTTTGGACTATATTATCTGATGATGAAGACAGAGAGAAAAGTGGAGACAGAGAGAAAAGTGGAGACAGAGAGACAAAGAGAACAGTGGAGAGATGATTTTAACACTGATTTGGACTATTGATGAATTGAAAGAAGTAGACAAGACTATGTTTAATGATTGACTATATTATATGAAGAAGAAAAAAGAGTACAGTAAAAGTCTATGGTGCAAACTGAAAGTTTATATCGCATGACAAATATAAAAATCAGATAAACTGAAAGTTAAATAGCACATGACAAATATAAAAATTAAAAACTGATTATAGGAATGTTGAATAGCACATGAAGATTAACAGTCCATAAGTGTTTGTAGGCTCTCAAATGTTTACTCCTTTGTCTAGGGCCATAACTTGTGGTATCTCTAGTGTGTGCAGAGTTCCACACAGGATGATGCGATGGCGTTGGCTGTACACCAGCTCTCTGTCTCCCTTGTGCCAGGTTACTGGAAAAATTGAGTACAAATATTAGTTATGCTTACTTTATTTTAAAACAGTTGTGAACCGGTGTTGCTGGGGCTTGCAAGGGGAGCAAAGAATAGTAACACTGCGACTTATAAGGTATGTCGTAAAAGGCGACAGGTAGGGGCCTAGAGAAGCTACCATAGTAAATAAAAAGTGTTGCAGAAATTGGATGTGCTGGTCTACTTGTAGGTGTATAACTGGCACAAAACCTACAATCGCTCTTAGGCTTGGATCACATACAAATCACAAAGAGTGGTTAAGAAGTGGTCGATATGGAGCATTAGAAGAAGATAACAGCTATAACAATGGTAGAAAATAGATATCAATCTGTCACAGAATAATAGGTTGAGGTGGGAGTATCCGATAGTGCAGTTGATAGCATGTACTAGTTATTCCGTGCCGTGGAAATTCTGGGGTTTGAGGTCAACTTGATCAAAACATTTTCAGTGTGGATACGGTAGTACTACAGGAAACCATGAAGAGACTGCCTGAAAGGAATGCCTGAAGAGACACACCTCAGGGAACAAAAGTGGCAAAAATGTCCCTGAAATCCCATACAATAATTGTAGAATATTTGTCGTGCCGCAGATTGGTCTTGTTAGTCTCATGTGTCGTTGTCATGTTTACCTCTTTAGAAAACTATTTATATACTATCATATGCAAAGATGGAATAAAGGTGCCAGCTAATGTTTATGTCCAGTAGCATGTGTTACATCTGATTTAAAAAAAAAAACAACTGTCGTTACTGCCTGTAGTACCCCTTTTTAAGGTGGTGAAGGACAGGTAGGACGAGAGCCTTGAGGAATTTAATAGCTGCATGGCTAGTGCAGTCACCGCGAAGCTGTTCAGGTTAGGATTTTCATTTATGCCCACAACAGAAAAAATCCTTGGCCTTACCGTGAATTGAACACGAGTCTCCCACATGGGAACTGCGCTCTAATCCATTCGGCCAGACGATCCTCTTCTGCTCTTCTTCTTCTTTGCGTTTGTTCTTTACAACCAACTTTATCACTCTTTGTGATATGTTTGATCTTTGCCAAGAACGTGTATACGTTGCACATTGGTTTGGTAGGCCCCTAAACGCATAGACTTGTACACGTTTAGGACATGTGCATCCGATTTCAGCCTAACCGCCTTAGTCGCCTCTTACGACATGCATGGCAGGTAACAGTGGTTCTATTCTTTAAACCCCAAATTTTGGCCCCGGTAACCACTCGGGCACTCTTCTGTTCAACCTGATGGTGACAGATAATTGACATTCAATGCTGACTTAATGCTAACATATACTGTCATGTCAACATAATTACCTAATGGTATTGGGTATCCCTGTACTGCACAATCAAGTTTCAAGCTCTCTCCCAGCACAACATCCAAGGTTCTGGGTAACATTAGGGACAAACTTGGAGGTGCTCCAAGAGTTCTTGTTCCTTCCACTGATCTAGCATCTCTGGCACCTTTTCTGGCATACTCAAGGGCTTCCTTGGTGGCTACAGGAGATGGTGATTTAGCTGCAGAGTATAAATGATGACAAATGTTGTTGTCGCTTGCTACAGCTGGACATTCATTCAAATATTCAAGACTAAATAAAGATATGAATAATATAGAAGTTCCCATTCACTAATGCATCCAAACTCCATTTAAAAATGCATCCAAACTCCGCAGTATACAGAGTCTTCTACAACAGAACATCGGGAAAGAAGGCAAGAGGAAGACCACGGAAAAGATGGTTAGATGGCATAGCAGAATCCTGTGAAAGAGCAAAGATAACAATCACACAAGCCACCAGAGCAGCGCAAGACAAAAACAGAAAACCACGACACTGGCAACAACCCGGTAGCACTGTGATGACAAAAGAAGTAGTAGTTCCCATTCACTAATAAAATGACTACAGTGTTTGTTCTTCATCTTCTTTGAATGCTCCATATCGACCTCTTGTCAAATCACTCTTTGAGATTTGTATGTGAGTCGAGCCTAAGAGTGATTGTATGTTGTGCCAGTTATGCGCCTACAAGTAGGCCAGCACATCCAATTTCTGCGATGTTTTTATTTACTAGGGTAGCATTCCTAGGTCCTACATCAGTCGCTTCTTACGACATGCATTGTAGGTTGCAGTGGTACAATTGTTTGCTTCCCTTGAGGTCCCCATCACCACACGGTTAACAAGGTTTGTTCAAAAGTATCAAACTTATTTTTCATAGTTCATAAATACGGTTCCAACTTCACTGCAACGGGTCACCCCATAATTGCTCCGTTCCTGTGCCAATGAAATTCACACGAAATGCTAACAACTGTGAAATGTTTCCTGTGTGAACTAATTCCAGAATGAAACAGCGCGCGCCGCCACAAAAACAACCTGCACCGCATAAAATGCATATGGCCGTCGCTAATGTAGCAACACAAAACTGTTCATCACTTGAATTGCAATTATGACTTATTTTTTTTTCTGCTGAAGTCCTCCGGCAGGGAGGTGTAGTAGACCATGATTTTTTTCTAGCCTGCAAAGAGTGTCAGTTGTTACCAGTCAGTCTGTGAGTAAGTATAGTAAAGCTTGGTGAATTTCCATGTGCCAAGAAATTACGGACCTGTTTTGAAACCCACAGGGAAAAAGGAGTAGGGAAGTCTAGAAATACTTGGAGAAGAGAGCTGGAGGTGGATATTAAAAGGATAGGAAAGATGTGGAAAGAGTATGAAGGGATGGCCAGAGAGAGGATGCACTGGGAGAAGTTTGTTGTAGACCTCTTCTCCGTTGGGAGTTGAAAGGTGAAGAAGAATGAAATGACGGAACAACCTGAGTTGTGGCATGGCATCAAATTTTGCACAGCAGCTTTAAGTCAAGCTAATCATTTTCTCTGACTCCCATGTGGTGTTGCATCACGAATACACACCACAAGGTCAAAACTGTGCCAAAGAGTTCATCCATTTTCCCTTGCAATGCTGTATTGATGTAAATAAACAGATCTGTAGGCACCGGAACTTGGCAGCTTCAACATGATGAAGTATCTTCCCTTCTTCACATCTGATTCAGTCTATCTGGTCAAACACAACATCCCATTGGTTCGACAAGCTCCCTACTCTCCCAACATGATTCCTTGTTCCTTGTGATTTTATAATAATTCCTAAGCTGAAAGAGACCTGATTTGAGAAATGAGAAGACATTATATGTAACATGATGGCCAAGCTGTAGTCCATTCGAAAGAAGACTTCCTGAAATGATTTCAACAATGGTGGGACCACTGAGAGAAGTATGTACAATCTCAAGGATAGCAATTTGAAATGTATTAAAGTTTCAGACCTTCAAGTGAGTAATTGTATTTGTCCCAGCCAAATATATGATAATTTTTGTAACATCTAAGTGTTCTGATGCTGGCAATTTCTGCAAGTTAAAAGAAACTTGAGCACTTATGGGATCACCCTGCATGCAGTGATGTTAATTGAGAGCAACTTGTTCTCAAATTATAACATTGCTGTCAGCATTTGAATGTGTATCTTCAAGAGATAACGCTGAAGATATGAACAATATAATTCAAGTGAACAAAAGACAAATAAAAAAAGGATAGAGTATTATCTATTGTTTTCCATCTAGGTGGATGATGGAATTGGTTGTTCACTCTTGTCTTTAACCATCGGGGTGGGAGCTTTAATTTGCGTTCCGGGGCCTGATGAATCACCCTTGTTGTGTTACATCTGTGTTTATTTAGTGTGGTATCGATATTGTCTATCTATCTTTTTCTTGGTCTTCACTTAGTACCTGATCTTATTTTATTGTATGCTGTTATTGGTGGTTGGTTGTATTCCATTCTCATTAAATGTCAGAACCACTGCATTTGTCGTCTTTCAATGTATATGGTGCTTGAAGTTATGCCTACTCTGCTTCTGATGTCCTTGTTTCATAGTCTATCTTTCCTGGTGACCACCACTTCGTTCCTCAAGCACTTAATTGCACATGCGGTGAGATTTCTGTGATGTGTTGCTATCAGGGACCAAGTTTGGCACTGGTAACAAAGTGTTGGTAGGAAAATACTTTTTATCATCTGTCTTTTTACTTTCCCTCTTGATCTTTGCGGGTTGTAGTAATGGGTGTTGTAATGATGTAGGTGCCAGCTGGTTGCTTTTTGACATCTTGTCTCTATTTCTCTATTGTTTTCTGTCCTCTAAGAGTATTATAAGCTTGTTAATTTTGTATCAACAAAGTGCATGATTGAATTACTGGAAAAGACTGCTTATGTGGTTGTACATGACATGAGAACATAACCAAACTGTAGCAATAAAAAATAGACAAACCTTTGACATGAAGATATGCTGAACATTTGGCTCTTCCAGCTCTGGATTGGGCAACACAGTAATACAGCCCTCCATCAGAGGGTTTGACACTCTTCAGCGTCAATCTAGCATGGCCTTGGTTGTCCCATTCTGACTCCACTCGTTTAGATGATGTGATACTGATCATATCTCGTTGCCTGTAGAAATATATTAAAGACAGGTATTACGGGAAAAAAAGTTAGGTAAAGAACTTGTTTTCATAACATGTAGTAAAGTGGCAAATAAGGTGTTCTCTCTTTTCCACCTCTTTCTCTTCTGCATTTTAAAGCTCAGATTGGGACATAGAGCCTCAACCAACTTAGGTGATTTCACGATTGAGTAGATTTTGTAGATAAAGTTTTCTACTGGGAAGTTTCCCCAAGCAAAACCCTACCTTAGTTGCTTTACATAGACACTCCTTATAGGTCAAAACATACCAACCATTTAGCCAACTAACCAGTCAGCCAGCCAACTAACAATCAGCCAGCCAATCAACCAACTAGTCAACCAACCAACCCAACCAATCAGCCAGCCAACCAACCAACCAACTAACCATAATGATCTTGATCCAGTCAAAAATATTTCTTCTTGTGAAAGTTATAAAAATATGAACACTGATCTAACTTGTACTATGTTGAGCTACTTGATTTAGCTCTTCTTGTTGACAATGCAACATAGAACTGCAACTGTGAAACTGTCATTCTCTACTTATTAAACAATGTTTGGATCATCCTCTTCAACTTTTTCCTTGAGTTTCTAGTTACTTTGGCTGCATCTGTTCATTGTTAGGTGTTATTTCATTTCCTCATCCTTCTCTTTTCCTGTGAGTTTCAGTCCTGTTTATTGGTTACTGAACAGATATCACAGCACTCTGGGCAGACCCATAGGTGCTCAGTCTCCTCTGACAGATGCAGAAGGGTAAGTATACCAATGGGTCCCGTAGCTCGCTGGTTGAACACACTACTCACCCTGTCCCTCAGGTATCCAGTTCTATTTGGACAAAGAGTAATTCCAAACTCCTTAAATTGCTGGATAGATTCAAAATCAAATTTAGTGTCCTCATCCAACAGACGGTCGAGGAGAGACTGAAGAACATTCCCTTTATCCATCCTCAACCAAATGCACCTTATGTATCTACACTTCTTTTCTGACATATCAAACTGTGTTGGGCGTGGTCATGTTCTTCCCTGAAAGTCTGTGTTTTTTATTACTCCATTCGATCAGATATAACAGTTTAAGGGCATCTGTGGCTAATGGTTTAAGCCTTTGTCTTGCATTCCAAAGGTCGTGGTTCAAATTCAGACAGCACTGTTTTGTTCATGAGAGCATTTTTTCAAGAGACTTCTAAGATTGCTGTTGGGGCTACAGAGTTATACACTACTCTCGGCAGGGGGAATGCCATTTCAGTGGAGAAGGACCGAGCCATATGGGGTAAAACCCAGTGCAATAAAGTCAATCTTTTAGCTTTAGACTCTTTTTAGATACATAATCGCAGAGTGGTTACCGGGGCCCAAATTTGGGGTGTAAAGAATAGACCCGCTGTTACCTACCACGCATGTCGTAAAAGGCGACTAAGGAGGTTTGGCTGAAATCGGATGCACATGTCCGCTAGGGAATGCTAACCCGAAACAAATGCTTGCTGAAAACGGATGCACCAGGCCATAAGGCACATAACATGGTGCAACGACCCCTCACAATGAGGAATGGGATAACAGATTCTACAGTCGCCAATCTGCCTCTGAGATTTAGCCACACAGTAAGAATGTCAGACTTACCATCACGAAGGTGGCCAAAACTTACTGCGGGAAGAGGTTGGCACAAATGGGAAGCAGAAATCATAGGAATTATATCCTACAGAACTGCCCCCAGTATGCAGACTTGAGAAGAAAGAGGTGGCCCACTTACACTGGCGTCCAAGACAAACTGTATGCGTGGCTGATAATCTGAGGCAGACGGCTGCCTTTATTAGAGAATCCGAAATCCCAATCTAGTGAGAATGCAGAAGAAGATACATAATGATGCTATACTGGTAGCAACTATTTTAAGATACATAATGATGCTATACTGATAACAGTCTTCATTCAAAGAAGTACTCAAGTTTATCATAGACATATATATACAGCACAGCCTCACCATTTGAAAACTGGCATTGGTTTGCCTGTAGCAATGCAAGTGAAGGTTGCATTTTCACCCTCATTGACATAGATATCTTCAATCTGAGCCAGAAACTTGGGACGATGGAAGTATAGATCAACACCTTCAATATCTTCCTCTCCTAGTACATGAAGAATATCAATATTGTTAGTTATCAATAATAAACTGAACATGAAGTGTAGGAGTTTACTAAGAAAAATCTTCACTCTTTGTACAAAAAAACCCCCAAAACTGGGGTATCATTTGCAGATAATATTGTCTTCTTCTTCTTCACCTTTTGCCCCTAGGGAAGCATAGGTCCACAACCAAGACCTTCCAAGCCCGCCTATCCAAGGCAATCTTTTCCAGATCTCTCCACTATCTCCCATTTCTTGCCATGAGTCCCTCCTTGCAAGGTTCCTTCCTCGGGTGGCAAGCTATGAATTTTTCTGGTTGTGTTTTCTGTAGCTATCTAGTGATTTTTACCGTGTGGGGTAATATTATCTTGCTAAGTAAAAAACCCCAAGATAAACAGACAAATTATCATCCATAGCATTAAATATTGGACTGCAGATAAGCATCTTTTATGATAACTCTTTCCCGTAATCGCTGCACTCTGCACCACATCGTATTCTGTTGAATATCATTCGCGGTACACTGTGCCATTCGAGTTGTTTCCCCATATACAAGTTTCTAGTTTAACTTTTTAACCTTGTTATTCTAATAGATTGTCCAATTTTCTTCAAATTAGTATATAATAATAAATATATGTTTATTTATTAACAAGTAGTTACGTTTTTAAAAAAATGCTTTTTTGGCCTCCCCTTGAATTAACTGTGTACAAATGAGGAAATAACTGAGTACAGAAAGAGTTAATCATTGTTTTGTAGACCAAAAATTACAGAAGTGCCTGCCCTACATGTGTAGGACCATACAAATAGTGGTGCAACGTTTAGTCGCTATTCTTGTCTAAGACCTAACATATCACAAATAGTGATTACACTTTTTGATAAGAACAAACAAACATTGTTTTCTGTTTAGTTATTTAGATGTCTGTTGTTACTCTTGCTAGCTAGAATATTCTCCTGATTCTCTGTGCAGGCATGAGAATGTAGACAAGTCTCCCTGCAATCCATTATTGTCATTCTTCAACACTCAGATCCATAAAGTTATACTTTTTTTGTTTCCTTGTTTGTCTGCTAAGAACTCAGGTCAAGGCATGGTGCATCTTGACTGATTTTTGCATGAGGGCTTGCTTTCCTTATCAACATTGTCACTCCCCATTAAGGCAAACCTTACTATGACTTCAGATGTACTTGTAATTTATATTACCAAGTAACAATTCAGGGTCTTCTGTAGTTCAACAGTGTGGTACACATTTAAATACCCCTGTCAGCAATATCAAATAATCATATCAGCAATATCTAAGTCCTCCTCACATAGACACAACAATACATTTCATTCTATCTAATCTCTAATCCTGATTTGCCTCACAGCTTCAGGGTAAGAAGAGATTTCTAGAACTAGCTTTTGTGTGTGCTTCATAAACAGTGTCTTTTGTCACCTCTGTTATCTCTGAGGTTCACCTTTTGCATGGCCAGCCTTTAGCTTCGTATCCACTGTATAGGAGTAACATTGTTCTTTGTGGTATAACAATACTTTTCCATATGTAGAAATATTACAATAATAGATAAGTTCAGAAACGATGAAATCAGTAGTAGAGTGGGATCCTTGTTGGAGCTACAATATATCAAGAAACAATAGGTCAAATAGTTCGAACATGTATCAAGATTACCACAAGATCACTAGCACTCAGATATTATGTCAACAGACCTAGAGGACGGCCAGATAAATGATGGATCAACATAATTTCTGAGGCACTAAATTTAACATTGTACAAAGTGCACAGGTAGGTTCTCTCCAGGTATCTCTTTTTGACCTGGCGCAAAAAGGATTTGAGAATAGATTGATGTATTAGTAATGTTTAAGTTTGTCTCACCTTCGACCTCCAATGTACAAGAGCAGGAAACTGTGCCGGCACTGTTGGAAGCCTCCACTGAATATTTCCCAGAGAGTGACTGCTTGCAGTAAACAATCTCAAGAGACAAGAGTCCATAGTTGTTCTGAAATAAGAGAAACATGATGATAACTAACAATCTTATTTATAGTTACAAACACAAAAGTTCAGACATAAATTATGAATTAAAATCATGGCATATCCTTTACCAGACGTAGCCTTCAATCACAGTCAAAATACAAATGTGAATTAAAAGTCTGACAGCTTGTAGAAAAGAAAATTAAGGGAAATCTAAAGATGGCTGGTGCCCGAGTGGTTACGGGGCCCAAATTGGAGTGTAAAGAATAGAACCACTGTTACCTGCCATGCATGTCGTAAGAGGTGACTAAGGAGGTTGGGTGTTGGGTTAGCTACCCCACCCTGTAAAAAATACTAGATAGCTACAGAAACCACAACCAAGAAAATTCATAGCTTGCCACTCAAGGAAGAAGAAGGACCCCAAGGAGGAGCTGGAATGCAAGGAAATGGGGAGAGAGTTGAAAAGATGGCATTCAATAGGCGGCCTTGTTTGCGGACCTATGCCTCCCTAGGGGAGGGAGGCTGAAGAAGAATAAAAAAGATGGCTAGATGGGATGTCAAAGTTCAACTAAAGTCAATATTATAAAAGTCATGTGTAAATTCTAGCTTTTTAGTACCTAAAATGTGGCTCTATACCATCAACAGTCAATAAGCTAGTATTGTATGTATTTTTGCTAGTGTGTTGCCGGTACTCGCAAGGAGAGCAAAGAATAGTACCACTGCGACCTGCAAGGCATGTCGCATAGCTTGCGACCTGCAAGGCATGTCGTAAGAGGCAATTAAGGTAGGGGCCTAGGAAGCTACCTAGTAAATAAAAAGCAACGCAGAAATCGGATATGCAGGTCTGTTTGTAGGCACATAACTGGCACAAAGTACTATCACTCTTAGGCTCAGACCACAAAAAAATCACACAGAGTAGTTTAACAAGTGGTCGATATGGAGCGTTCAAGAAGAAGAAGGCTTAGATCACATACCAATCACACAGAGTAGTTTAACAAGTGGTCGATATGGAGCGTTCGAAGAAGAAATGATATCAGATGAAGCAATCTTCAAATCTTACCCTTAATGTATAATCAGGGCCATCAAATATCTCCTTGTCATCTTTCAACCAACGAACTGATGGCTCAGGAATTCCTGTCACTGAACAGTTGAGTCGAACAGTTGTACCTTCTGGTGTTGTTCTATTCTTCAGTTTTGCTGTGAAGTCTGGTGGTACCTGAGCCCGATATTTCTTAGTTTCCCAGGTTTCTTGTTGACGTTGGTCATCATACGGCAAGGTGGATGTGTCATATGTTGGTCTCTGGTCATACACTTCTGAAAATAGAATTATAGTTATAAGACTTCAATTTCTTTCTTTTTTCTAAAACAGTAACTCTTTCGTACGCAGTTATTTCCTCAGTTGTACATAACTAATTCAAAGAAGGCAAAAAAAAACATTAAAAAAATCGTAACTACTTATTAATAAATAAACACACATATATATATCTTATTAGATACTAATTTGAAGAAACCTGGACAACCTATTAGAATAACAAGGTTAAAAAGTAGTCGAAGTAAAACTAGAACGACTTGTATAAGGGAAACAAAACTTGAATGGTGCAGTGTACGAGATTGTCAACAGAATACGTGGCAAGTGTGCAATGCGGAAAGAGTTAATTATCAGGTGCAGCAGTTTGTGCAAGTTTGTCCCATTTCACCATGTGCTGCAAACTGCGCCTTGATTTCTTTCATTGTCAAAATAGCAGAAAATTTACCTCATTGCAATCTGATCATTAAAGTGGGGTGCATAAGGTTCTAGAAAGAGAGGACGTCCTAAGGAGACCCTGAAACGAACTTTGCTGAAATAGGCAAGAAATATCGGTCTCCGTTCCATGGAGGAGATTGAGCAAGTTGCCCATGATAGAGCGGTATGGATAAATTGTTTGCAGGCCTTATGTAACATATAACGGTACGAGAGGAATTATTATTAATATAATTCTTAATTTATTCTTTGACATTCTGTTAGCTTGTGATTAAAGTACATTTATTTTCTACAGATTTATCTGTTATCTCTGATGTCCACCTAAACAGACAGACACTCTCTATATGGACAGACACTCTTTATACAGACAAAGACACTTACTATGTACACGTATCTTGGTTTCAGTAGAAACTGATCCAGCATCGTTCTCAGCGACACACATGTATGAACCAGTATCTTCTACATCAGCACTTTCTATCACAACTGTATTGGTACCATCTTCATAGCTTCTAATCTTAAAGTGAGCATCAGTATCAATCCTCTTGTGATCTTTGAACCTATAAATAAGCCAGGAAAGATTAGAAAACTACTATATGCAACAACAATTAAAGTTTGTTCAATTATTTCAAAATGGTAAACATGAAACATGTCTGTATATCATGGACAGAGAAGAGAACAAATAGATCCAACCAGAAAGAACTCAAAATCAAAGAAAACTGGCTAATGCTACAAATAAGAAAGAGAAAATGAGGTATTTTGGACATATAAAAAGACAAGAAGGGTTGGAGGAGACCATCATGGAACGATGCATACCGGCAAAGAGGAGGAGAGGAAGACCACGGAGAAGATGGATTCAGGATGTAACTGATGGTTTGAATATGACGGCTGCAGAGGCGGGACATTTGGCCTATGAGAGATAGAGAGTAATTCCCGAAGGACTGTTGAGGTGGCAAAGTTCTGCTCAGGACAAGCTACTTGATGATGATGAAATATGATACAAACATGTAGTAAGCAAACTAGACAAAATATAGAAAGAATAATTATTTCAATTTGTCTTTCCCAGACGTTCGCTATGAATTTAGATGTAGTCATGGTACCTCTGACAGATTTGTAGGTGATGTATTGCTTTTCGTATCATCAGTGTTCCTTGTCATTAAGGCAAGCCGTACTCTGATATCAGAGGTACTTGTAATTTAGATCCCAAAGTTAGGGTCTCCTGTAGTCCAACTGTGGTAGGTAGGTCATTAAGAGTGGCTTACAAGTGGTAGGTCACTAAGAGTGGCAGGTCACTAAGAGTGGCTTACAAGTGGTAGGTTACTAAGAGTGGCTTACAAGTGGTATATTACTAAGAGTGGCTTACAAGTGGGAGGTCATTAAGAGTGGCTTACAAGTGGTAGGTTACTAAGAGTGGCTGCTTACAAGTGGTGTTCTAGAACAAACACAGCAGAAGAAGAAGTTGAAGTCCTTATGACAAATCTGAAGATCTTGCAGAAACAATGACCTGAATAGGAAACAAAATTAATACCAACCATTTAATACTTGGCTTGGGGTTCCCTGTGACAGCACACTCCAGCCTGATCAAACTTCCCTGTGTGGCAGTAACAAATTTCAGCTCTTTCACAAACCTGGGCTTGGTATGACCATCTGGAATGTGTTCTGTCAATCATAAACATAAGTTGTAAGCGTTCATAACAGACAGGTTTAGTTTTTAAGGTAGTAGACTAGTTAGTTGACTAATAGAACCTAACGCTGGCTGCTTGTATGTCTCAGTGCTTCTATGGCACCCTTCTTCTTCAAACACTCCATATCAACCCACTCTTTGTGATTTGTATGTGATCTGAGCCTAAGAGTAATTGTACATTGTGCCAGTTATGCGCCTACAAGTAGGCCAGCACATTCAATTTCTGTGATGCTTTTTATCTACTAGGGTAGCTTTCCTAGGTCCTACATCAGTCGCCTCTTACAACATGCCTTGTAGGTCGCAGTGGCACTGTTCTTTGCTTCCCTGGGGCCTTGGCATCACACAGGCACTATGGCACCCAATAGAGGCTGGTTCGATGTGAAAGCCGCTATAGTCAGAAACAAATTTCATAGTACCGTGGAACTGAACCCTAGACCACTTGCCTATTAAATAAATGCACTAACCGTTACACTTTTTGACTCTCAATAGACAGCAAACTCTAACAAGAAACAACTGTTTACATATGTCAGCCCAACTCACCTATAACCTTCAGGTCGCAGTCACACCAAGCTTCACCATATGAATTAATGGCTTGACATCTCCACTCTCCAGCATCCTTGACTGTTAAGTTCAGCACATTTAGACGGTATACACCTTTATCATGATGGAGTGACACTCGATTAGAGCGAGACACTTTTTCACTGCCATGGTACCATATCACATCAGGTTCTGGTCGACAGGTCACTGTGTTAACAAAGATGGTTATGCTTATATTATGCATGTCTACTACTGTGTACACATATCAATCTTCACAATACATATATAAAGCAGTGACAGGTCACATATGTGGAAAAATCATTTAATATTTCTGTGCGCAACAGTATAGTTAGAAAGAAAATCTAAACATACATTCAGATGTATAGACACATAATTGTGCCCACATATGCAACAACAGAGAAATCAAACACATATGCAATCATAGTCCAGTCATTGAGAATAACAGTTTAGTTGGTTCCTTTCGTGCCAAAGGCGGCACATAGGGCAGAGGTTTTAGATCTCCATGTGATACGGTTCTTTGCTAGCAGTTGCAGATCTTGTATGGTTTTACATCCCAATAGTTTACTTTCTTGTTGGATGGTTCTTTGAAGAGTGGTCTTTGGTCTTCCACGTTTTCTTTTCCCAACTGGTGACCACATAAGGACTTGTCGATTTAGTCTCTTTTCGTCTCATCTAAGAACATGACCTAAATATTTCCACTTTCGTTTCCTTATAATATTTGATACGGGTTGTTGGTGTGTTCTATCTCTCACTGTGTTGTTAGAAACGAAATCACTCCATTTGACTTTTAATAATTTTCGTAGACATTTATTCTCAAAGCTGTCCAGTTTCTTATCAATTTTCTTTGTTGATTTCCAACTTTCACAACCGTAGGTCAGTACAGGAATCACACATGAGAAGAATAGCAGCAATGGTAATCACATAAATAACAACATAAACAGCTGTGACAATGAGAAACAATAACAATATCAGTTGCTGCATTAATACTGATACAAATGACATAACATCAAGAATACATATACACATATGACCAGGCTCTCCTACCTGTGACGGTAAATGTGACCTCCTCTCCAACTGACCTAGTCTGGTCGACTAATGGAAGATTGAACTCTGGTGCAATGTTAGTATCTGTCACAGTGACATCATACACATGGGTAGGACGCCTGAAGAGAAAGTGAGAGAGAGTAGGAGAGTAGAATACAATATTGAAATAATTAGATGTGGTGTCTGCATTTGTATATTGACATTATGATGTAGAAATATAAGACATCAATGAGACAAAGTATGTCTTTGTTAACTTGTATTTATCTAAGACCTTCTTGACATGTTTGGTTTACTAATGGGTTCTAATATACGTTACTTCCCATGTAGTGTTTGCTAGCCTGTTCTAATAAGTTACTTTCCATGTTTTGTTTATTAGTTGGTTCTAATAAGAGTCACTTCCCATGTTTTGTTTTCTAGTCTGTTATACTAAGAATTATCTCCCATGTGTTGTTTGCTAGCCTGTTCTAATAAGAGTTACTTCCCATGCGTTGTTTGTAACCTGTTCTAACAAGAGTTACTTCCCATATGTTGTTTCCTAGCCTATTGTAATAAGAGCCACTTCCTATGTGTTGTTTCCTAGCCTGTTCTTAGTTCCAACAGAAGCTAGAATATCACCACCTCTGATATGTAACACTGTTAAGAACATCTATACAAATTCTCATTAGAACATACTTGAGCCTTATGATAGCCTCTTCATCCTCTAGTCTCTTTCTTCTGTGTCTGACTTCTGTGGACAAATAAAAGGCAAGATGAAGCTATAAATAGAAGAGTTACTCTGTTACATTCTACTTCTTCTTCTTTCCAACTGAAGCTGGGTTGACTTGAGAGCCATTTGGTGGGGAAACCATCCCACTCCCACAGTGGAATTTGATAACACAAATGCTGAAACTGTAATAACAAAGTACTGTAGTTTTACAAAATATAAAAACAATGACAATACACAGCAACGTTTCAACCAAAAGGCCATTTACAGTATTACAGTACTTTGTTATTATGTGTTTCACATTTGTCATAGTTTTACTGCAGTCTCCCCCTATATCGAGATTTGTAACACAAATTCTAGGATATATGTACAAAGCATAAGCTCTAATCACTACACTATTGAAGCTCTTATGATACTAAAACACATCTATAAATTGATAGTCTATTCCTGTGGTTAGCAGAATCAATCCTAGTTGAGAGAAGCTCCAAGGAATAATAATAAACTTCATGCAGTTTTGCGTAGAATCTGTCCTTTTAATTACCGCAAATCGCCAGTGTGTTGCCGGTGCCGACAAGAAGAGCATATAATAATAACACTGCGATCTAAACGGCATAGAGGCAACTGATGTAGGGGTCAAGGAAGCTACCTAGTAAATAAAAAGCGGTTCAGATATCGGATTTGCTGGCCTACTTGTAGGCGCATAACTGGCATAACGTATAATCGCTCTTAGTCTCAGATCCCATACAAATCACAAAGAGTGGTTTAACAAGTGGTCGATACAGAGCGTTTGAAGAAGAAAAGAATTACAGAAAATGACAAGAACAACTTTACAGAAAAAAAACACAACTTTACAGGAAAAAAAACACAACTTTACAGGAAAAAAAACACAACTTTACAGAAAAAAAAACAATGAGCACAGAAGGCGAACACATAAGTAAGAAAGACAGAAACAATAAGGATACTCAGTCAATAACATCATAATGAAAATCTACTTTTTCTTCTTTGAATGCTCTATATCGACCACTTGTTAACCACTCTTTGTGATTTGTATATGATCTGATACTAACAGCAATTATATGATGTGCCAGTTATGCACCTACAAGTAGGCCAGCACATTCAATTTCTGTCATGCTTTTATTTACTAGGGTAGCTTCCCTAGATCCCTACCTCAGTCGCCTCATACGACATGTCTAGTGGGTCACAGTGGTACTATTCTTTGCTTCCCTTGTGGGCCCCGGCACCACACAGGGGGAAAATGAAAATCTAAAATGAATGAACTAGCCATAAGCCTGCATACCATTTACTGAGAGATTGTCAAGTTGTTTATGTTAATCATTATGTCTAGTAGACAATTTACCTTCAACATTGAGTGTTGCACTGGTCTCAGTCTCTCCAAGGTCATTGACAGCCTGGCAGGTATAAGTTCCAGAATCTTCAGTGACTAATTCACTTATCTGTAGAGTTGCTTCCCCATCCTTGAATATCATGTGATGGTGGTTATCTTCTGGCAATGTCTGCCCATTCTTTAGCCTGTAAATAAAACAACAGCAATGGTTAGCTATCTATCTATTTTCTCGGGGGTCTCAGTAGCTATGTAGCTAAGCCATTTAACTTGCATTCTAAAGGTCACAGGTTCAAATCCGAACCGCCCCTTTCTTGTCAAAAGTGATATTTTTTTTATGCAGATCCCTAGGACTGTTGCAGGAGCTATAGAGTTTGGGATTAGTGCAATAGTCTCGTCAGGTGGCTTGCCATTTCTGCAGAGAGAGACCAAACCATATGGGGAAACCTTAACTCCTTGTGGACCAAATGTCACAATATATGGCTTTTGGTTGGATGCCTTTTACCAGTAGCCACACTAAAGGGCATTTTTATTCTAAAAACAAATGGCTTGTAAAAACAAGACTTTTGTCCTGGTCTACTAAGGGTTAAGTAATTAAGTCAATCATTTGTCTTTAGACTCATTTATCAATATTCTCTTTGACACATAAAGTTTCTACAAGAGATTTCTACTGTTGCCAATCTGTTGTATTTCTACCAATCTGTTCTCATGTCAGGTCACAGTCTTTCAATTCTTTTTTTTTACCATTCTTATCCATGTTTCCCCTGAGTGTCCAGGTCTTACTTTCCCATCCATTGTCCACCAGACAGGTATCCAAGCCAATTCCCTTACTGGTATATGACATACATTCCCAATGCATCTCCATCTTCTAATAATAGTTTCCAATGATGTATAATTTGTTCATTTTATAAGCTCTTTATTTGTTCTAAAAGAAAAGAAGAAAAACACCATGGAGGCAAAAGAAAGTGCAGAGAGAAAACTCTATGTATCAGCATCAGTCTCCAGTTTTACCTACAGCAACTGTGGCAAGGATTGCCACTCCAGAATAGGCCACTACAGCCACAAGAAACGTGATTCAGCACAGAACAAACTACGTGGTGCAAAACCTATTGTCTCTTGAGACAAAGCGGTCAATGATTGGTTATTGTATTTGGCAATCATCCTAAGTATAACAAAATAATGTTATACAAGTTTGTGAACATGTTATAATACATATGACAGAAATTGCAATGTAGAGCAGATGTAACACCCAAGGAAACAAGAAGTGACAAAACTCACCAGGAGACCTTGGGAGTAGGTTTGCCAATGACTTTGCATGCCAGTTGTGCTCTTGATCCTTCAAAGCCTTTTACACTGGTCAGCTCTTCCAAGAAAGATGGGGCATGTTCTGGCATTTCTAAAATGGGGATATGACAAGAACATGTATTTAGTCTGTTTGATGTGAAGAGTTGAGTGTGTTCACATTGTACTTCTAATAGTGGTACGTGTTAGCATTAACAATGGTTGCATGTTTTTCACTACAATGTCGCTCGAGTGGTTACCAGGGCCCAAATTTGAGGTGTAAAGAATAGAACCACTGTAACCTGCCACGCATGTCGTAAGAGGTGACTAAGGAGGTTTGGCTGAAATCGGATGCACGTGTCCTAAACGTGTAAAAGTTAATGCGTTTAGGGGCCTACCAAACCAATGTGCAACGTATACACGTTCTTGACAAAGATCAAACAGATCACAAAAAGTGATTGAAATTGGTCGTAAAAAACGAACACAAAGAAGAAGAAGACACTACAATATGAAGAGTGTGTTCACAAAACACTTCTTCTAATAGTTGCTATGTTTTAGCATTAACAATAGTTGTACACACAAATGCCCATTCTAGAAACCTCTTCTTAGTCTGTTGCTGTGATGCAAAACAGGATTAGAGTAAAGAAGAAGAAGCAGAAGACTATTTGGATTGATTAATTCAAATAATCATGTTCGAAATGCTTACATTTTTAAATGCTGAAATGAATGAAAATCGTGGCATATCCTTTACAAGGCGTAGCCATCAACCACAGTAAACGAGTCGTTGATTTTCTAGGCACCACTTATACGTTCAGTAGTTTGCCATTGCTTTCTGAACGGAGAGTTTTTTTACCTTTTGAAAAAATCCGAAACGAATTTGCTTCCAAACTTCCCCACCGTGGGATTTGAACCAGGTACACTTGGGTTCGTTATCAAGCTCACTACCGCTTGAACTTCAAATGAATACCTGTTTATAATTCTGAATTCTGTTCAAAATGTGGACTTCATACCTACGATTTCTATTCCTTAATAAAAATGTAACAAATATTTCCTCTTGTAGAAATCAATGAAGAAATCTTGTAGAACTTACCCATGACTAGATTTCTCATGACAATGCCTTGATCGCCTTCTTTCCTCATGACGGCACTATCTCTAGATAGACGTCCAATAGGAAGAACATCCAACTCATCTTCCTGAAAAACAATACAGCAGAAATCAGACATTACAAAATAAACAGGACTTTATTCAAGAACTGATTCATTAATCAGAAAAGTGTCTGACCGAATGAATTAGAGCGTGGTTCCCATGTGGGAGACTTGTGTTCAATTCACGGTTAAGGCCAAGAATTTTTTCAGTTGTGGGTATAAATGACAAATCCTTACCTGAACAGCCTCGCGGCGACTGCACTAGCCCTACGCCACTAAATTCCTCAGGCTCTCGTCCTACACCACCCCAAGAAGGGTACTACAGGAGTAATTACATTTTTACAATTTTTGATTAATTGATAGGTTATTCATCATATCACTTCAGTGAATAACACTGATGGTAGAGCGTCAATATCTGAGTTGATAGCAAACACCAACGACAGAAATTTGTGGAGATCCATGATCGTCTAAGCCAGCCGGTACAGCACCTGATGATGATGATGACCCACATTGTGTACTCCGATCTCTTTCTTAAGATCTCAGCAACAGTGGACAAGCTTTCAACATAGGTCATTCATCATATCACTTCAGTGAATAACATTATGTGCTCTAATCTCTTTCTTAAGATCTCAGCAACAGTGGAAAAGCTTTCAACATAGGTCATTCATCATATCACTTCAGTGAATAACATTGTGTGCTCCGATCTCTATCTTAAGATCTCAGCAACAGTGGAAAAGCTTTCAACATAGGTCATTCATCATATCACTTCAGTGAATAACATTGTGTGCTCTGATCTCTTTCTTAAGATCTCACAAAGATCACCACCTGTCTGCCACCAGCTATATCTAATTAGAGGCCATGACTGAACATATGAAACCAATCATAAAGTATAAAAAGCAGATAACTAACACTAATATAGATGGCAAAAACAGTAATAAAATGGGACTCACCTTGTGCTTGGTACGTGTGCGGTAGTCTTTGTGGTGAGCAGTAGACAATGGTTGACCAGTGAGCTTCTTCTGAGTAGATCCCTGAAATGCAAGACAAAAAACAAATTTAGATTTCACACAATCTAAACATATTTCACCACAATCTAAATAGATTTCACACAATCTAAACATATTTCACCACTATGTAAATAGATTTCACACAACCTAGACAAATGTCACACAATCTAAATCTATATCACAAAGTCTGCATACTGAAGACAAAGAAATTGACTTCATTGTCGGGTTTTATCCATATGGCTGTCACTCTCTATAGAAATGGCATGCCACATGCCAAGAGTATAGCACAAAGCACAAACTATGTAGCTCTGGCAACAATCATAGAGATCTCTAGAAAAAAAATGCATTCTTGAACAGAATAAAGTGGTCCAGATTCAAACCCACACATTCAGAATGTAAGGCAGTGGCTTAACCACAGATAAGCCCAGTCTATATTAATTTGACACAATCTATGTATTATGTAGTTTGTGTATATATATATATATATATATGGCCTTTTCGTCTTTACAGGCGGTCAATTGGCAAGTGTTTTCCCCTTTGTACCTAGCCTGGGCAACTGATATGGAGAATGTGTCTTACTAATTTTGCACAAACTGTTTCATCCAAAGGAAAGACAAAGTCTGGAATCAAGAGGGGTTTGCAGGAGATGCCAGAAGATGACAAGGAATACACACTTAACCATAAACCTGTCTTAGGGTCCCTCCCTCCGGATTTTTGGTCAAGGTTTACTCCTCTAGCCCTCTGCATTACTGTGCTGACCCACAATGCAGTGGGGGTTTATCTTTACTCCCTAACCTTTAGCTCTCCCGAGCCCTTCTCCACAAGGCAGTGGGTGTATCAATTACAAATGGTACGTACTGTGTAAAGAACACAGTACAACCATATGCAATCGTTTGTGTAAAGTGATAATAACCAGATATCTCACATAATCTGACATGTATCACATAAACTAGTCACTCTCATACAATCTGGACACAACTGACACAATCTATTTTGACTATGATAATAACTTAGTCATATTTTCTATGATACCTCTATAATATACAAATTAGCACAGTAATGTATCAAGTTAAAGAGAAAAGTAATAATATTTGTAACGCTTAAAAATAAAAACTATCAAAATGTCACTGACATTTATAGTGAATAAAGTTTGATGAAAAACATTGTAGACAATTCTTAATACTCAGAACTAGCTTTAGATATGTTTCAAACAGACAAACTCATGTTAGTAAGACAACACAGAAATGACAACATGAGTACATAACATGCATTGTGAAATAATATATTTAAATATATTCTTCACAACACTTTCATTTTGTAGTTATTATTTGCTATCTACTTAATCAACTGGCTTAGCAAATAGCTGGAATACTGAAGAGCTGGAAAATGAAAGGAAGATCTGGTACACTGGAGAACTGGTATAAGGAAGAGCCAAAGTAAACACATTACACATTGGCTATGTACAATACATTATATAATTCTTCTTCTTCCCTTTCAACTCCCAACGGAGCACAGGTCTTCAACAAACTTCTTCCAGCTGACTCTCTATTGCCATCCCTTCCAATTCTTTCCATGTTTTACCTATCCTTTTAATATCAGTCTCTAGCTCTCTTCTCCCATTATTTCTAGGTGTTCCCCTACTCCAAGTTCCCTGCAGGTTCCAAAACAGTGCTTGTCTTGTAATGCTTCTGGTCGATCTTTGCAATGTGTGTCCTATCCATCACGAGCATCTCTTCTTGAGCTTTTTCTCCATTGGTATCTGTTTCTGTGTAGACACTTCATCTCTGTGGTGACTAGTTTTCTTCTATAATTTGATGTCAGCGTCCAGGTTTGGCATTGATAGCATAATGTGGGGAGAAAAATTGTGTTAAACATTGCTATTTTTGTGTTCATGGTGATATGTTTGCATTTTAAAATTGATGCTATTTATCCTATCATTTGATTTGCTTTGTTTCATCTGTGTTGAATTTCATTAGTTATTCTTCACTGGCTGACTGACTGATATCCAGTATCATATATCTCTTGTCATGTTGGTACACAATCTTGATGTTTTATGTGAAAACTGTCAGAGACAATGAATCACCTTACTGAAAAAAGCATGGACAAGCAAGTGGGTGCTGTCTGCAGGTTAGAGAAAGAGAAAAATATGCTAATCTAACAACATTTAGGTACAGAGATGGGAACATTGAGATGGTTTCTACATTGGAGGATGGAACATGCATGGGTGTTGATCAGAAGAAATTGAATTGAACTAAACTTGTATAAAACTAACTGACTTAAAGTTTTGCTATTATAACTTTGATACACAGTTTGACTGCAGTATTATTTATTAATTCTATTTCAACATCTGTCTCTGGTAAAAAAAAAACTGGATATAATCTACAGTTATGCACTTAGGTCACCCCTCCCACATAGGTGCGCAGTCAATGAAAACTAGTTGTCCTGCAAGACAGTCCCTTGTATGTCCTCCCTAGAAAGGGATGCTGGCACTACAACCCAACACTACATTCAAAACTACATGGCACAAGAGATAAGGTCTAGACAACAGTAGACTTCATCATAAGAATGTGTCTTGTGAATCATCACAAGAAGAATTAAAAATAATTAAAAGATAGCTGAAAGTCTCGTCTCAGCAGCAAAGCACTTTCACAGTAGCTGATGTCATATTTTTATTAACTCCAAAAGTTCAGGTACCCATTTTACAGTGAGGATTGATCACTATCAGCTGGTGCACAACTCAAGCTCGATGTCACATTTATGCAGACTGTCTAAAAGTTATTGATATATTGATGATACACAGACAAGATACAAGCAACAACACAAATGTGTATCTTGTTAAAGTGATTCACATGATAAAATATGTGCAGTCAGTAGCAACTTTATTTAAGCTTTTATTTATTAAAAGGATTTAAAGGTGAAGGATTGACTTCATTGCACCGGGTTTCCCCACATGGCTCAGTCCCTGTCGGTAGAAATGGCATGTCATCTGCCAAGAGAGTTTAACTCTATAGCTCCAGCAACACTCTTAGGGATCTTGTGGGAAAATTGTGCATGTGACTAGGTCTAGATTTGAACAAACACCTTCAGTGCAACAGGCACATCTTAACCATTTTGCCATACAGACCCTCAGCTTATTATTTATATTTTAGATTATGTGGTCATATATCTATTAATTCAAATTTTTGTTGGTGACCTTCACTCCTGATGGAGCTGAAAGGTTTATCATTTATCTATTTATTGAACAATTTTAATTGTAATTTTAAAACTCTTTTCATGCCAATCGCCGCACACTGCGCCACATCATAATCAGTTGAATGCCATTCGCCGTGCACTGTGCCATTCTAGTTGCTTCCCTTATTAGAAGTCTTTCTAGTTTCACTTATACTATTTTACTTCTACTACTTTTGAACCTTGTTATTCTAATAGGTTGTCCAGGTTTCTTCAAATTAGTATCTAATAAGATATGTATATGTTTATTTATTAACGAGTAGTTACGATTAACAAAAATTATTATTTTTTGCCTGTCTTGAATTAAATGTGTAAAAACTGAAGAAGTTGCGTGGGGATAGAGTTAAATACTACTTTTTATTTCCTCATCTAATCTAAAGCAATAATTTCTTCTAAACTGTTATATAATCTCTTCTTCTTTGCGTTCGTTCTTACGACCAATTTTAATCACTCTTTGTGATATGTTTGATTTTGCCAAGAACGTGTATACGCTGCACATTGGTAGGCCCCTAAACGCATAGACTTCTACACGTTTAGGACATGTGCATCGATTTCAGCCAAACCTCCTTAGTCGCCTCTTACGACATGCGTGGCAGGTAACAGTGGTTCTATTCTTTATTCCCCAAATTTGGGCCCCGGGGACCACTAGGCGGGATATATAATCTGAGATGATGACTAGCAAGCAGAGTTGACTATGAAATGTTATTATTAGGTTGAATAGTTAAACAAACACATAATTGATACAGTCACATGCACAACAATTAATTGTTATTAAGCAAGCTATGACAGCAATCTTCTATGATGATGATGATGATGACGACAAAGAAAATAATGTTATACAAGCTAAAGACATCAAAGATGTCAAGTACTTACATCCACTACATCACCAGCAGGGAGTGCACGAGGGCGTGGCTGTGGGGTGGGAGAGGATGCCATAAATAGAACAGAACAATGTATGACAGAGAATCTCATTCGCATCACAAGAAGATTACCCACAATGCAAAGATATGACAGGTTAAAGTAAATAATACATTATTTGAGTATTTATAGGTTCAATAGAATTCTGAGATATATCTCACGCATCTCATACTGTGCTTGTGCTATTTCTCTTGCCCTCATTATAACCTAACTGTGTTCAGAATATGAAAAGCTGCTTCTAGAAGAATAATTTGTCCCAGTTCACAACACAATAAAATTCTGGGATAATTCTTACACATCTCATACTGTGCTAGCTACAACTACTTGCGTTCGCCTGCTTTGAATTCAGGCATAGTCAGATGGGTTATTGAGTTTCTGACTGATTTTTGCGCGAAGGTATACTTTCCTTTTTATCAGTGTCCCCCTCCATACAGGCATGCCCTCTCCGACTTCAGAGGTACTGTGCTAGCTATTTCTCTAGTCCTCCTTATAACCTAACTGTGTTCAGAATATGAAAGGCTGCTTCTAGAAGAATAATTTGTCCCAACACATAAAACAAACGAATTTCAAAGAGTACTGACTTCATGTTGAAAATATATCCTTAACTCTTAGTGGACCAGGACAAAAGCCATGTTTTTACACATCATTTGTTTTTAAGAATAAAAAACTCCCTTTAGTGTGGCTCCTGGTAAAAAGACGTCCAACCCAAAGCCATGTAGTGTGGCTCCTGGTAAAAAGACGTCCATCCCAAAGCCATGTAGTGTGGCTCCTGGTAAAAAGACGTCCAACCCAAAGCCATGTAGTGTGGCTCCTGGTAAAAGACGTCAACCCAAAGCCATGTAGTGTGGCTCCTGGTAAAAAGACGTCCAACCCAAAGCCATGTAGTGTGGCTCCTGGTAAAAAGACGTCCATCCCAAAGCCATGTAGTGTGGCTCCTGGTAAAAGACGTCCAACCCAAAGCCATGTGGTGGCTCCTGGTAAAAGCGTCCAACCAAAGCCATGTAGTGTGGCTCCTGGTAAAAAGACGTCCAACCCAAAGCCATGTAGTGTGGCTCCTGGTAAAAGCGTCCATCCCAAAGCCATGTAGTGTGGCTCCTGGTAAAGACGTCCAACCCAAAGCCATGTAGTGTGGCTCTGGTAAAAGACGTCCATCCCAAAGCCATGTAGTGTGGCTCCTGGTAAAAAGACGTCCAACCCAAAGCCATGTAGTGTGGCTCCTGGTAAAGACGTCCAAACTAGCCTTATAGTGTGGCTCCTGGTAAAAGACTCCAACCCAAAGCCATGAGGTGGCTCCTGGTAGCGTCAACCAAAGCCATGTAGTGTGCTCCTGGTAAAGACGTCAACCCAAAGCCATGTGTGTGGCTCCTGGTAAAAGACGTCAACCCAAAGCCATGTAGTGTGCTCCTGGTAAAAGACGTCCATCCCAAAGCCATGTTGTGGCTCTGGTAAAAGATGTCAACCAAAGCATGTGTGTGGCTCCTGGTAAAAAGACGTCCATCCGCATGTAGTGTGGCTCCTGGTAAAAGACGTCAACCAACCATGTAGTGTGGTCTGTAAGACGCAACCCAAAGCCAGAGTGTGGCTCTGGTAACGCAACCCAAACATGTGTGTGCTCTGGAAAGACGCAACACCATGTAGTGTGGCTCCTGGTAAGGTCCAACCCAAAGCCATGTAGTGTGGCAATGGTCCACAAGGAGTTCATGTATTCATAAGATAGAAATTATTTTTTGGTTTTCCCCTGATCCAGATAAGCTTTAAGCTCTTGGCTTGTGCGATGGACATCATAACCCTTCGGTTCGGTGCCGAACACCGTGAATCTGGGGAACCTGTGGCTTTTCTGCCAGCCCACGGAATTGAACCTGCACTCACAGAGGGCTAGTCACCCGCAGTCCAACACACTACGAACACGCTGGGCAGGCAAGCACAGAGTTTAGTTAAAGAATAAACAATATTTGATTAGAAATGTTGTGTTGATTGATTCATTGATTAAGTGCTTGCTATCTTCACAATGAAGATATTGCCTTCAAGCGGTTTCCAACATTTCCCATCTCTTGTCTTCAAGATTTATTTTACTAAAATGTTTTCTTCTCCCATGTTAATGTGTTCCTTTCAATTCAATCACTGTTTTCCTATTGGCTGCAAACTTTACCCCTAGAAAGGTTTTCTTCTGCTGCCATGTTTCTTTATATATCCACAATATTTCATTTGTCTCCGCTTCATCTTCTTTAAAAACTCCATCTTCATTCCTAACTTTTATTTTTCAGAACTATCTGTTTTTTGTTTCTGTGCAAAAAAAAATGTGCCTATAACTATACACCTCAACGGTTGCAATTTTGACTTCTTTCTATTGCAACAGAAGTTTCCCAGGAAATATTACACTATGCTGGGTATATGGAACAGTCCTACAACATTCCTTGTCTTGTCTTATCCACATGTGCTGTGAAGCGTTTCAGTTTTCTATCCTGTGCCAGGTGTGTTGCATCTGTAGTTTTAATCTTTGATGTCACAGGATATCTGTGATATTATCTATCCATTGGGTTCTTGGTTTCTCACACTCTGCGTCCGGCATCCCGGTTGTTATAGGCATGAGATGATAGTAGATCTGGTTTCATTCTTATTAGGTGACCAAACCATTTTATTTGTTATCTTTTAATATGGCGGATGCATGGTGTTATTCCAACAATATTTCAAATGTTTTCATTTTTCAATCCATCCCATCTTGTAACATTAACAGCGTTTCTTAGACAATTTATTTCACGAGTTGTGATCTCTCTCTCTCTCTCTTGGGATATAGTTAGGGATCATGTTTGACATTGATAACAGAGAGTTGGTATAAATATGCAATTTATCAGTTGTCGCTTGTCTTCCATGTCTATATTTGGGTGTTTGAGCAGTGGGGACAGTTGGTATGTCACTGCATTGACTTTTTGGTATCTAGTCTCAATTTGTCCATTTTCCCCATCTTCTGTGAAAATACTTCCCAGATAAACTACAGATTTATATTATGAAAAGTTGACTTATAAAAAATGTTAAACAAAGAAAAAGTAGACTATAAACTTGAGCATCTACTTTCTCATTTTCTCTTGTTATTGAACCCATCTTATCTTTTTCTTTGCATTCATTAAAAAGTAAATAAGAGAAACAGAAATTGAGCAGAACAAAAACAATATGTCAGACAAAGAAATAATCTTGAGGTTGAGATTATATATTTATGTCTTGAAAGAATATCTGGACAAAAGATATATATATAATTTTGTAAAGAGATTCTTTTCTTAAGGAACAAGGTGCAGGGAACAGCAACAGCAGTCTCACAGACAAGTACTAGAATATGATGATGTTGATAATATTGATGTAGTGGAGTATAAAGGCTCTCATTATAAATAGGAGCTCATATTGTTATTTATATTTATATTACTCATATTGTTACAATTTTATGATTTCCATATAAGCTCTGTTTATTCTATCTTTGATGAGTTATCTATTAACCACACTTTTAACAAATCATTAGAAAGTGATTCATTTTGCAACTGACTATGTCAGTCTTATATAAGACAAACTGAAGTTTCGAAAATAATTGTTATTATAACTAAGAATAGAGAAACTACATACAGAAGATATAGTGACAGTCAAGAACCTGTTTTAACACAATGAGGTATCTTGGGAATACTGTTTTAGACTATATTTTTGTCTTTAACCAACTGCATACAATGACTGATGTGGACAACATCACTCCAGCTGTCTTAACTTTCTAGATTGTATTTGATATCCAATTAAGGCTGGATTGACCTAGGAGCCGTTACGGTCAGAAATAAAATCTCGTTCTACCGTGGGATTTGAGCTTGGGACCATGTACCTGATTGATTGATAGAACCATCATCATTGCCCTACGGTGAATAACAATGTGTGCTCTGATCTCTTTCTTACACAGGAAGATCTTATCGGCAGAGCACAAACTCTGTAGCACTGGCAGAGTCCCGATGTAATTTAGAAGATGGTAAAAATATTTTGGAGGAATTTTTTCTATTTAACCTTTCTAATGAATTTTACCAGATAGCTGCTTTCCAGCCTGGTGTTCTCGATTTTGAATTGCCAAGGGTTTTTTATGTGCTCAATTTGAACACAACATGTCTTTCTCCGATAGAACTCAATCTCACCTACACTGAGATCAGGGATCTCGGGAAAAAATATCTTGATGGCTTAACGAGGGAGCAAACTGAGTACCTTTGGAATGCGAGGCAAGTACCTAACTTCTACGCACAGAGACCCCTAACCTAGAATATGAGTGCATTAACTGCAATGCTCTTATAGTTTTAGATGTTATCACAATTAAATGATCATTGATTTTTTTTAGAAGAATTATCTTTGTACAGAAAAGTTTATGTTTCATTTTACCAAAATCAGTTTAGATAAACTTAAAATAAATAAATGTTTACTTGTAGTAATGTTAACATTATTTGTGTTAAAATAATGAAGATGAACAAGTATGGAAGTTAACTGTGATACTAAAAATAATGAATGTCTGTTTGGATGGCATTAATGTCACATATTTCTGACCAGGCAATTATTTGGATTAATCAGACATGATGTCACCAATTAATAAGCCATGATAAGTTGCCAATGATGTATGTGAATCATTATTATTATTATTATCATGATGTCATGAAGGAAGCCAGTCCATTCTCATTTTTAATCACAATGAAAGCAGAGAGAGAGAAAGTAGAAACGCAAAGCCAGGTCAGTTAGAAGAATAGATTAGCAAAACTTACATTCAGCCATGGATGGTTGAGAGCTTCATCTATTGTCATCCTTTGTCTGAAAACATCAATAAAACCAAATTAATATACTGGAGGATAGATGGGATTTGCCAGTAAAAGATCTAATTATCTATGTTTATGTGATAGATTCTAAAATTGAAGGGTAGAAAGGGTACAGATGAATTAATTGTTTGATGATCAGTGTGTGCTTATTTCCTCTTTTCTCTAATCCTGATTTGCTGCACAGCATCAGGATAAGAAGAGATTTCTAGAACAGGCTTTTGTATGCACTTCATAAATAGTGTTTTTTACTATAGTAATTCCTCACGTTCTGGTATGGTCATAACTGTCTTAACTCTTTCCACGCCCATTTATTTCCTCAATTTTTAAGCAGTTAATTCAAGGAAGTAACCAAAATTTAAAAAAATTATGATCCCAACTACTCGTCAATAAATAAACATATATATATTATTATATACTAAATTGAAGAAAACTGGACAACCCAATAGAATAACAAGGTTTAAAAGTACTATAAGTAAAATAGTAGAAGTAAAACTAGAAAGACTTCTTATAAGGAAGCAACTCTATGGCGCAGTGTGCGGCTTAAAGCGTGCAACGGACTTCCGCCGTGGCGCAGCTTAAAGCGTGGAAAGAGTTAAGCTCATCTGATATCAATCACAATTGAAATCAAGAAAGTATACATTCTTCAAAGATAGTTGCAATATAGTTAATGGCTGCATGATAAATAAATGACTTACTTTTTGTCTTTAATGAGCAAATGTTTAATGAAGTCCTTGGCATCGTCAGAGACATGCTCCCAAACTTCATCATCAAAATCATAGTCTGCTTGGTTGACAAATTGGAATGTCTGGTGGTTGTCGTCCCCGGCAAAAGGTGAGTAACCACTTAGCCTGTCAACATAGAATGAATGAAAGAATGACAAGGAGGTCATAATTTAATATGTTCATAGTCTAAATAACACATTTTTGCCAATAAAAGACTTCAACTGAGAGGCAGATTGTAGACATGATCATCATCATGTGCAGCGCCGGCTGGTGTAGTTGATCATGGATCTCCACAAATCTCTGTCTCTGGTGTTTGCTATCATCTCAGATGTTGATGCTCTTCCTCGTTATGAAGTCAGGCTATCCAAAATTTTATCTCTCTGTCTCGTCTCCCCTCGATTTTTACAATGTGTTCTAAAGCTCCCTTTCTCACCATGTCTGAAAAATTATGACTCTATCTCTTTCTTATATTGATGATATGCTTTCTGTGTCTTGCCCTCATTCAACACCTCCACACTATGTAGACATAAAATAATATAAATATATACATAAAAATGGCATTTAAAAAACCAAACTCACAAGACATAAGTGACAACTCCAAGTGACCACATATCAGTGGAGAATGATACAGGCTCATAGTTGATAATCTCAGGGGCACAGAACTCTGCTGTTCCAAACAGAACTTTGACTGACTTTCCTTCTTCAAGACGTTGTGCAAGACCAAAGTCAATGATTTTGACATCATTACTTTCTTTAGTAACACACATGATATTCTCAGGCTGCAGACGAATGGAGGAAGTCATTAAAACATTATTTTATTTGGCATATTAGTTATATATGTATAATGCTATAACTTTATAATTTGATCCGATGTTTCCTCTGCTACCATATGACAGTAGGCGGTACCATATGCAACTGTTAAGTCCACTGCCTTGTGGAGGGAGGGTGGGTTGGTGGGCTCAGAGAACTAAAGGCTAGGGGAGTAAATCCTGATAGAAATCCACATTGCCCTTGTGGGTAAGCACAGTTATGCAGAGGGCTAGAGGAGTAAACCTTGATCCGGAGGGAGGGACCCTAAGGCAGTTGATGGTAATGTGTGTATTCCATTCCATCATCTGGCATCCCCTGAAAACCCTGCTTTATTCCAAACTTTGCCTTTCCTTTGGATGAAACAGTAGAGTAGTGAGGGGGTTTGGGCTAAATTAGTAAGACACATTTCCTATATCAGCTGCCCAGGCTAGGCATTAATGGATAGTACACTTCATCCTTGCTTTCGGCTCGGACGCAACAGTATTGATCGTCTGCAAAGAAGAAAAAGGCCATATACAACTTTATAACAGAGAGTTACAGTCTCTATATCGCGAAGGTATGGTGCTCAGCTCCCACTCCAAAAGTACTGCATATATTCCCACAAACATAACAATCTGGCTATTTTTTCAGTGGTCCTTGATCTCAATGTAGATGAGACTCAGTTTCTAGTCATATTGGAGATGAGACTCAGTTTCTAGTCATATTGGAGATGAGACTCAGTTTCTAGTCATATTGGAGATGAGACTCAGTTTCTAGTCATATTGGAGATGAGACTCAGTTTCTAGTCATATTGGAGATGAGACTCAGTTTCTAGTCATATTGGAGATGAGACTCAGTTTCTAGTCATATTGGAGATGAGACTCAGTTTTAGTCATTTGGAGATGAGACTCAGTTTCTAGTCATATTGGAGATGAGTCAGTTTATAGTCATATTGGAGATGAGACTCAGTTTATAGTCATATTGGAGATGAGTCAGTTTATAGTCATATTGGAGATGAGTCTCAGTTTATAGTCATATTGGAGATGGACGATAAAATGTAGATTCTATGTTCAAGGTGAGCATGTAAATGAACTCTTGGTAGTTAGAATTCGATAAGAGTAGGCTGTAAAGTTGCTGCCCTTGCAAAAGTCCTATAAATATTAAAATAAAATCCTTGAACGCAACAAATACAGCTCTAAAAAAAATCTGAACCAAATTAAAAATGCAGGACTCTAAATTAATACAGGAGGACTAAGGATCTCTCCAATAGAAACAATGGAAGCAACAACAGGGTTACAAAAGTTAGGATGATGATGATGTAGTATAACTAAGTGATAATCTAAGGACTGTGAATCCCACTCGCTGACCAGATTGAGAGAGATGGGTGTCAATATTGGTGCAGACTACAAAAAGAATGACATACTAAATATGCAAAGAGATTGATTAATCAACATCGAACTGGCGTGTTGGGTCGCTGAACGCTGCTGGATTTGCTGAGATGGAGATCGAGCACCTATGGACATGTCCGGAGGGCTATGATGATAGTCCTCAGATAACTGATAATATGATAGAAGCAATGTTCTGCAAAGAACAAAAGAACGTGATACATGAATAGATATATGTTGTATCAATAATACTTCCTGTAAATGAAGATGAGGTCACAATTTCTAGTATTACCTTAAGATCAAGGTGAAGGACGCTGCTATGGTGCATATGCTGCACTCCCTCGCAGATCTGTTTCATGTATGTGATGCAGTCTTCCTCTGTCAGAGTGTACTCCTTCTCCACAAGTCGATCAAATAACTCTCCTCCACTCAGCCTGACAATAAAGAATAAAATAAATGAATTAGTATGTATCTGGATCAAGAAAATAGTCAAACTGTGGAGTAAAAGAATACAGATGAAACATGCTGATCAAATGATGAGGATAGCATAGTAACAAGTACTGTATGTTTCAGAATTTCTCCAGAGTTTTTGTAATGTTCAGCCTCTTGTTTCTTTATTCAAGCTATCACTAATGTTATATTTTTACACACTATTAATTTCCCTATCCTAGTATGAGAATTAAATATTTCGGACACATCAAACGACATGAGTGCCTAGAGAAGATAATTTTGGAGGTTAATGGTTCCTGGAAGAAGAATGAGAGGAAGACCTAGAAGACTATGAGTGCAAGATGTCATTGACGATTTGAGAATGACTGCTGCTGACACCGGTCAACTTGCACAGAACAGAGAGTTTTTCAGGACTGCTGTCATGGAAGCCAAGTTCCGGAAGGGACTAGCTACTTGATGATGATGATGTATGAGAAAAAAATTACTTGTGCAATTAAGAACTTATTCTTCAAATCAACTTCTTTAAATTTTATATACAGTAGCCAGCTTGTGTATGTGTTTAAAGAAATAATTACTTTGCTACTTTCTTGTCATCTGAATCATTAGTGATATAAATAAATTAAAACATTAGAACAGATAAATATCCTTGAGAAACACAACACTGGAATACAATCCTGTAGCAGTGTGACTAGTGGACGTCTGTGGCTTAGCGGTAGTGAGCTCGATCACAACCCAAGAGTACTTGGTTCAAACTCAACAGTAGGCAGTTTAGAAGAAAATTTGTTCCTGTGGATTTTTACAAAGAGTAAAAATAGGCCGCACGTCTCAGAAAGCAATGTCAAACTACTGAACGTATAAATGGAGCCTAGAAAATCAACAACTTGTTTACTGTGGTTGATAGCGATGTCCTGTACAGGATATGCCATGATTTTCATTTCAGGAGTGTGACTACAAAAGAAGAGATGGTATTTACTCCTCTGATTGTTGTCTGATACACATACAATATTAAAATGACAATATGAGAAGATTGACTTGTTCAAAATAATTCTGATGTGATTATATGTCTACTCCAGTGACTAGTTTAACCCTTTCGCTGCTACATACTTTCTGAAGGCTGAGCTAAAAATAGCTACTCTTTGTTTCTAGGTCACAAACGTGAATGTACGCCTATATGCAGTGACAGTAGAAATGTAAAACGTGTTAACATGTCTTTAGTTCACAGAGGATAGATAATAACAGACTTGTTAATGCGTCTTTAGAAGTGAATGGGAAAAACGTGTATATACGTCCTTAGCAGGTAAAGGGTTAATTTTAGGACATACTTTACCAGATTTCTCAGCATATGCTTGCAAAAATCTGTTTCTGTTTGATCACCTTTGTTATCTTCTGATTTATGAAAAATATAAGTTTTGTATGTTTTAATTGTATATCTTAAACATGAATTAACTCTAGAATCTGTACATATATATTTACAATGACATCTTTTAGTTACTTACAGTTCAAGAATCATGACCATCTCTCCTCTTTGATCAAAAGCTTCATGAAGCTGCAGAAGTTTTGGATGATGAAGTCTGTTCATAATATCAATTTCATGTCGGATGACATCTTTATCTTGGGGTCGGCAGTGGATAAACTTGGCAGCCCAGTTCTTGCCTGTGGCCCTCTCTACCGCACGGTGAACCACTCCAAAGGCCCCCCTGTTGGTGAAAGTAATATTTATATAATATAATATAAACCTATGTTTGATTTTGCTTAAATATTGTTCTAGAAGAGTGTGGTTGGAGTAAGCACAATGGTAGAGACATTCCTTTATATGTTTCAGCTTATGTATTTCTCTAGGACAGTGTGGATGGAGTAGGCATAGTGGCAGTGAGCTTTCTCTATATTCTATTGCTTACATATTTCTCTAGGAGAGCAGGTTAGAAGTAGCATAGTGGCAGCGCAGCCACTCTATGTCTTTGATTACATATTGTTCTAGAAGAGCAGGTTAGAAGTAGCATAGTGGCAGTGTAGCCACTCTATATGTCTTTGATTACATATTGTTCTAGAAGAGCAGGGTAGAAGTAGCATAGTGGCAGTGTAGCCACTCTATATGTCTTTGATTATATATTTATCTAGGAGAGCAGGTTAGAAGTAGCATAGTGGCAGTGTAGCCACTCTATATGTCTTTGATTATATATTTATCTAGGAGAGCAGGTTAGAAGTAGCATAGTGGCAGTGTAGCCCCTCTGTCTTTGATTATATATTGTTCTAGAAGAGCAGGGTAGAAGTAGCATAGTGGCAGTGTAGCCACTCTATATGTTTTTGATTACATACTTCTCTATGAGAGCTGGTGATGAAGTAAGCATAGTTGCAGTAAACTAGACCTGATCATCAGTAAATGGTATTTAAGCCCAGATACAGTGGAATCCTTATTCTACTCTGATTAGAATGTCTACCCAGAGAATCTAAGATTGGAAAGAATTTGAACCACTCCTGTGTAAGTGACTGAGGACCTATGATTGTGATTTGACTTCAGAAGAGATTTTCACACATTTCAGTTTTTGGTGCAGACTTTAAAGATCTACATCTTCACAACTCTAACCAGACTGCAAGAATACCAAGTCAAATGTGGTGTAGCTAAACAAGAACATTATGCTGGAAGTCAAAGAAGAATAGTAAACCAACATAGAACTGGAATCGTTAGTTGCCACACGCTGAGAGACATACTGAGGAGGAAATTGGAACAATCATGGACTAATTGGTTCCATGTGCAGTTAAGATGATCTGACGACTAAACTAAACTTTAAAGAAACCTGCCGCCTTGCAGGTTGGCTGGGACAGCCAATGGCTGACGGAGAGCGAACCCAGTAAAAGCTGACTAAAACCGGACACATCGCCGAAGGATAAGCACCAGAGCTCCAAATGGCGCTGAAGATGTGACGAAGCACACCCATGCTAAGGCTGCATGAATCACATTTCCACATGAATAAAATTTATGGGGAGATCTGGTACATCAGCCTAAGCGGTGATCATGAGAGAGAGAAACTTTAAAGAGCTACATATTTCCTTCATCATTTTCCCTAGTATTATAATTTTAAAACAAATGCACATTGATCATTTTAAAGAGAGGTGCATTACCTTCCAAGTTCCTCGCAGATTATGTATTTTCCTAAGACATCACCTTGGATGCAGTTGACATCAACATGGGATCCCAGGAATTTCTCATCGACTGCAAAATAATTATTTCATTCAGAATTACAATGCAGCACTTAGATATCATTACTGTATTAATTCAATTTTTATATTCAGCACATGCCAAATTGGATATTCTGTGCCAAAACTGTCAAATATGACAACTTTGTTGTAAACGAACAGTACAATATACTTATGATCGGTGACAAAAAACACAATGAGTGGTTTATAAGTGGTTATTCTAGAGTGTGGCATCTGTGGCTTAGGGATAGTGACTGGTCTATTAACCCTAACGTTCTGAGTTAGAATCACGCTGCGGATGCAGTTTGGTTGCAAATTGTTTCGCATGGATTGTTACAAAAGGACAATGGCACCATATGTTCAGAAAGCAATGGTAAACTTCTGGACGTAATAATGCCTAGAAAAATTACAAACAGCGTTAAAAGCTGGGGTTGATTCGCAAAGTCCTGTAAAGGATATGCGCTTAACTTTTTTATTCCATAGTGGAAAATACAAAACAAGAATATTTCGTATTAAAGAAACTATCAATTTGTAGAAATTAACCTAAAATTTGCACATTCCAATTATTGGTTGAAATACATGAGTGGGTTTCTATCCCGCTGAGGTATGGTGTTTGCCTCTCACTTCAAAAGTACTTGGTTTGTTCCCTGCACAGAGTAATCAGACTACTTGTCCTGTGATGTTTTAATACATCTAGCCTGTCTCAGGATATTTTAATAAGAACATGAGTGAAAAGTTGGACTTACATAGTTCATCATAGTTGATGGCTGGCAGTACTTCCCTTGTGATAACGACTTCAGACTCTTTGCTAGGTTCACTAACACCGAATCTATTCTCAGCCATCACACGGAATCGGTGCTCGCCATGCTCTTCTAAACAAGCAACTGTGCAGAATGGTTGTGAGGTGGTCAGAGCCCAGCGCCAAATACGCGTTATGGGGTCACAGCGTTCAACAACGTAACCTGTAATGGGTGACCCTCCATCGTATTCTGGTGGCTCCCAGGAGAGGTCCACACTATGTTTGTCTGCTTCCTGGATGTCTGGTTTCTTGGGTGGGTCTGGTGGTTCTGCAACGAATAATAGAATCGAATAGCCTATTAATGGGACTATTACTGACTATTGACTTAATGGACCCTAACACTTGTTCACTGTCTATTTAGTTATCATATTCATTTACTCCAGTGCTACCCCTGGGGTTCTTAAAACGCCTTATCCTCGTCTTACAATAAACTTGAAGCTACATATGAATGATGTGTGCATGTATGTTATATGTGTATACATGTGTGTATGTATGCTGTTGTTTTGTCTCAAATATACAAGCCCCAAAAAAGCTTGACATGTATTTGTGTAAACACTATTGAATCGAATCTGACATAATTAGTCTGTGTTCAGCAGTTGATGCTGTTTGTAAAAAATACATGACTCAGTAAAGCTATTTTTGTTTAGAGCTAGCTGGTTGTGTTCTTAAATAGTGGTCTGTAGAACTAGGCAATGGGTGCCATAAGAAATAAGAGTTTGTGGTTTGAATCCTGTGTTTGGTAATTTGTTTTTTTCGGAAGCACCTAATACTTGTTCACTGTCTACTTAATGGGACTAAGAGTATTACCAAATTAGGCTTTTCTATAAGTATTCATATAAAATGTGTTTGTAGTTCTCACATTAATAATAATAACTGAATTTAGAACAAAATAAAATGTCTTGTTACAAGAGCTGAACAATAAATGTACCAGCTAGGATAAGAATATTGTTATTGATTATGTAATTAAAGAGGAATATACTGATTAAGGACAACCCTCAAAAATAATTGTAGAAAAGGTTGTGAGTTGAAACGTACATACTAACTACAGCAATGATAACTTCTACCTTTCTCTTTATATTTGTTAAACTCTAAGTGATCACCACATTTTTTCTCTCATGTTACAAGATGTAGTAATATACATACCAACTACAGCAATGGGGATTTCCACTTTTGCTGAGCCTAGCTGGTTCTCAATCTCAAGACTGTAGACACCCTCATCAGATTTGATGCAGTCTTCAATGATCAAGGTTGTGTGAAGGTTAGTTCCTGCAATATCCACACGATTTTTGCGACTTCCAACCTCCAAAGTCTCATGACCTCTGCTCCAGGTAGTTTTAGGAATGGGTGTTCCTGATATTGGAATACGGACTTTGATAGTGTCACCACGACAGAAACGTAGTCCCATGCCATAACGATCTGGTAACTCAATCTGGGGAGCAGCTGTGAAAACAGATTCAGATAAATATTAAAACCATGTTGATATTCTCATAACAATACATTTTAATTTGAAATTGTTGTTCAATACATTTGAATTACATCCATCTTATCTACACTGTTTATTAATAAATATTAACAAATACCTTATTGTTTAGATGGGTCACATTTTGTTTCATAAATGCTTACAGCTAGGTTTTCATTTAAGTTCATTTATCTTGTCAATTACTTTCCTTGTTTGTGCATCTTTGAAGAGAAAAGACTAAAATATTATATATTCTCTTGTTCAAGTCATTATCTTCAGGTTACATAGTACAAAGTGTTGTGATAGCAGAGGCGGTTACTTGGTTGGCATCTCACAACTACTCTGGTGTTTTCATACTCAGTGACTCCATGAGTATGAGAACTAAAGTTGAAACAGGAATGGTGAGACGAAACTGGGTGGAGGTACTGGTACAGCCATGGATCAGAGAAATCACCTTCATTTTTGTCCCTGGGCACGCATGAGTTAGTGATAATGGACGAGCTGATAGATTGGCTAGCTTGACTACAATATCAGAGAGAGCTGCCATAGACCGCAATAACATTCTGAACATACTGATAGAGTCTTTCTGAACAGAGGGGTTTCAGGCTGTGAATCCCACTCGCTGACCAGATTGAGAGAGATGGGTGATGATAGTTGTACAGCCCGAAAAGCACAACAGATGAAATATGCAAAAAAGATTGATTAACCAGCAACGAACTGGCCTGTTGGGCCACTGTTGGATTTGTTGAGGTGGAGATCGAAGCACCTATGGACATGTCTAGAGTGCTATGATGATAGTCCTCATATAACTGATAACTGAAAGATTTCTGATCAAATAATATGAATTTGGGAGTCTGGGGCGTAGAGGTAAGTTGCTCGCCTCTAGTTGCAAAGGTAACTGGTTAGCTCTTTATGTGGATCGATCAGGATATATTCCCTGATCTCAATGTAGGTAGATCAAGCTTCTAGTTCTATTGGAAACAAACAATAAAGTGTAGATCCAATGTTCAAGTTGAGCATGCGAAAGATATAACAATTTTCAACTGATGTTAAAGTCTCCGGAGTATGTCTCTTCGCTGAGCTGGGTTGTCGGTTGCTCTCTTCTTGTACCATCAATCATCGTCAGGTTAAACTGTACAAAAACCAATGTTAAAGTCTCCTGAGTATGTCTCTTCGCTGAGCCGTGTTGTCGGTTGCTGTCTTCTTGTGCCATCAATCATCGTCAGGTTAGACTGTACAAAAACCAATGTTAAAAGTAATCACATCACTCTTCTTGAACTTGTCATTACCATCAAGTCAGGCAGTCCAAAGACTAGTGTTGAAGTCATTTGATCAGTTTTCTCTACTGTAACACTTTACCACCAGCTCACTTTTCATACCATTAACTAATAACAATAATTCCTCTCATACCGTTATACATTACATAGGGCCTCAAGCAATTTCTCCATACCGCTCTATCCTGGACAACTCGCTCAATCTCCTCCATGGAACTGAGACTGATATTTCTTGCCTCTCTCAGCAAAGTTTGTTTCAAGGTCTCCTTAGGTTGTCCTCTCTTTCTAAAACCCTTTGCATCCCACTTCAATGCCTGCTTTGATATTCGTTGACATCTAGACAAATATTAAATTAATGTCATCATGTCTCTCCACTGTACCTCTTTCCATGCAGCTACCTTCTCCTGTCCTTTATTCTCATTAGGTTAGGCAGTCTTAAGACTGGTGTTCAAGTCGACTAATCATCTTTCTTCACTGTACTCTTTAGTTCTTTATGTATTGATAATATTTCTCCACACATTGACTTACCGAGCACATGGAGTTTTGCTCTGATACTGACAGCTCCATATTTGTTTCTAGCTTGACATTCAATATCACCAGCATCTGCAAACTCCACATTTTTGATGATCAGTGTTAAGTTGGTAGCTTCATGGCGTATTACAATCTTGCGACCATCATATACTTCTTTGTAGTTACGATACCTGCACAAGCAAACCAAAACGTTAGCAAAATTAAAATAACGAACTGAATATGATAAGAATTGACTTAATTACTTTTATTTTTTGGGGGGATCTCTGTGGTTAAGTCCTTGACTTGGGTTTCAAAGGTTGTGGGTTTGAATCTGGACCACACCGTTCTGTTCACGAGTGTATATTTCTTCCACTCTAGAATTCTTGCCAGAGCTATAGAGTTTGTGCTTAGTGCAATACTCTTTGCAAGTGGTGTGCCATTTCTAAGGAGAGGGACCAAGCCATATTGGGTAAAATCAGGTACAATGAAGTCAATCCTTAGGCTTTAGATCCCATTTAGGCTTTAGACCCCTTTTAGGCTATAGACCACTTTAGGCTTATCGTTTTCAAATTCTAACTTGAAATCTCAAGCTATTTTTATATTTGATTCTGCCAACCTGTACAAATAAATGACACAGTAATTTCATACTTGATATATTCTGTCTACCATTATCAGAAAGTGTCATGGGGAGATGACACTTTTTTATTCAGAGTAAAGTATTTTAGATTGGTTGTTGTCTGTAATATTTATATCCATTTGTCCCTTGGTATTTCTCATGTTCTAAAACCAGTGTGTCACATCTATCCCAGTGTAATTCACATCTTTTCAAGCCCTTCCTGTTTTCCAGGATCATGAAATTAAACAAATTTTTAAGCATCTCATCTCTCCCAATGTCAATCACTATTTTCTCTGCTGTGGTCGGTGATCATGTTTAACACTAATTTATGATGATTCTTCTTCTTTCATTTATCGTCCTATTGTTACCGGATTGTGCCCAGTGTTGTCGTTTTCTGTTTTAGTCATGTGCTGCTCAAGTGGCTTGGGTGATAGTTATTTTTGCTTTCTAACAGGATTCTGCTAAGCTATCTATCCATCTCTTTTGTAGTCTTCCTATCGCCTACTTTCCTGTTATGTTCTGTTGTATAAGACTCTGTTTGCAGAGGAGTTTGGTTGCATTCTTATCAAGTTGCTGAAGCACTTCATTCTTTGTTTCTCAATGTAATTCAAGCAAGGTTTTGTTTCAGCTTTCTTTGTTATTTTGTTGTTGGGGACTGTCTTTTCTGGTGTTGTTGGTAACTTTATATATGATTGATACTAACATATTGCTAATCAGTTTTGTTGCTTGACTGCCATAATGCAATTTGTGTGTTAATAGAAGTGATAGCTAACATGTCATTCATCATCAGATAGCTTGTCCTGAGCAGAACATGTCATTGCATTCGCTTTATATAAATGTGATACATACCAAGAAATTTCAGGTGTTGGTAACCCAACGGCTTGGCACATAAACTTAGCATCCTGACCAACTGGAACTGACAGATCACCAAACTCTGCAATGAACTTGGGAACACCCAGAGCTAAGGATACAAAAATATCAACAATGTATCTTCAAACTGAGAGAAAAATCAATCTTAAAATATGTTTATTATGATAATGCAGAAGATGATGATGTCAATGTATGTATTGATGGGTCTGTGCTGTGTGGGGAAAAACTGGGCTGGGAATTTGCAGCCAGAGTGTAGGGCGGGATAGCTGCATAGTAGACTTTTTCTTTCCAAAAAACATGAGGATGGAGATCAAGACTCACACTACAGTGTTGCACTTGTTTTTTGAAGGGCCATAATCGAGTAAGAATCTCAATCCATGATGGTTTCTTTAGGCCTATTTGGGGGTCTCTATTAGTTACTTACTTACTTATTCCTCTCCGCTCCTCGTGGAGCATAGGGTCTCAACAGTTGTTCGCCACTCTTCTCAGTCTCTGGCTGTTCTCTTTATGGTCTCCCTGAACAATTGAGCACTCTTCAGTTCTTCAAGAAGACTTCGTTACCAGGTTTGTTTAGGGCGTCCCTTTTTCATTTTGCCTGTGGGATCCACTCAAGTGCTTGTCCATTGACACTTGACTGTGTCTTCCATAGGGTATGCCCGACCCATCGCCATTTTCTCCTCTTGACCTGGGTCATCATGGGTTTCTGTCCGGTTCTTATCCACAGGTCTATGTTTGTAACTCTATCATACCATCTCAGTCTGAGAATCGCAAGACATCCATTGACAAAGGTCTGAATCTTATTTGTATTTAACTTTGTGTCTCGCCAGGGTCTCTATTGGGAAGTGGTTGAGATATTAATCTGTCGTTCTTAAGGTTGTGGGTTTAAATGTTTCTTATGTCTTTTCTGTCGTACAACTAGACATTACACCTATTTAAAATATTTATCAAATAAATAACATAAGCAAGACTAAGTAAAGAACAAGCAACCAAATCATTCTTACCAATTTTGTGACCACAGATAAATGGCTCTGATGATGGTGACGGCTCAGACAAACCAATGGCATTCTCAGCTCTTACTCTGAATTCATAAATTAAATTGTCTTTCAGATCAGTAACTTTGTAAGTTGTCTCTTTAATGGGATGTTTAGTCACTGGCAACCATGACTTTCCACTAATGTCAAGTCTCTCCAGAATGTATCCAGTGATTGGAGATCCACCATCCGACTCTGGAGGCATCCACGACAAGCAGACAAAGTTGACTCCAATTTCCTCAACAACAGGAGCTTTCTTTGGAGGTTTAGGTTTTTCTAAACGTAAAAATAGATGAATAAAAATTAGCTTGAGTTTATCTTCAACAGTTTATCTAAATACTGGGTTGTTCTGAAATAAATCTGTACTTCTTCCATATACTCAGATATTATTTACCCAACTTCCTGACATTAGTTCAATGAATAATCAACATCTACTCTAAGATTTTCTTTGCAAAAACTTCAGTTATTGATGAACAACCACAGACATTATTTATCATTTTTAAAGTGTAACTGTGGAAGAAGAAAGAAGAAGTTGTAGAAAGAAGAAGAAAAAAAGAAAGAATAAGAAAGAAAGAAGAAAGTAGAAGAACCTGTGGAAGAAGAAAGAAAAAAGAAGAACAATAAGAAAGAAGCAGAAAAATCTGTGGAAAATAAATCAGTGATCAAATAGACATTTATTAAACAAGCTACATAAATGTGAAAATGCATGCACATCATAAACACAAATATTCAAACAAATAAACAAAAACATGAAAAAACATTCAACATGAAAAACAGAACCACATAAATAACACTTATGACATGCCCATGAGCCAACAAAAAAAACTACAACTTATTATTTTGGGTCTGTTACAGACAGTGTATTCTGTCTGAGAATATTGCAAGGTAATCTTAAAGGAATTATAAACAGCAGGTTTAAATTAAATAATCAAACACTAATAACTAAGAAAAAATAAAACAATACTACTTCATCATATAACAAACAACACCTTCTTGGTGCAACATCCAATTCTAAGAAAAAGTAAAATTTACAAAACAGAAGCAAATTCAAACAAAACAAGCAAAAAAGAAATACATGTTGGAAAGAAATGAATATAATATGCTTCTAACATTTAGTTCCCAACAGTAGATCAAATTATATTGGCTGCATGCTTCACACTGAAAATAAAGAAATAAAAAATAGATCGATCAAACATAATAACAAAATAAAAATGAATGAACCGCCAAGTAATTTTAAACAAACATTTCACAAAGTGTTGCACATATAACAAACAGTTATTTTATTCATGCTTGAATAGTATCTTTAAAAGCATTAACTCTTTTCATACTTTTCGCCGCACACGGTGCCACAGCAGAAGTCCATTGAACGCCATTCGTTGTACACTGCACCATTAGAGTTGCTTCCCTTATAAGAAGTCTTTCTAGTTTTACTTCTACTACATTTTAATCTTGTTATTCTAATAAGTTGTCCAATTTTCATAAAATACTATATAATAAGATAAATATGTATATATATTAATTTATTGACGAGTAGTTATGATTTTTTGTTGTTGAAATTTTCTTTTTTGCCTCCCTTGAATTAACTGTTTAAAAATTGAGGAAATAACTGCACTTGGAAAGAGTTAAAATATACCATTTACAACTGAGATTTCCCACAAATTATTCTTGTAAAATAATAAGAAAGAAATGTTTAATAGCTGAGACAATAAGTGACAGACATCGGTGTCAACATGCAGATAACACTGGCAATTAGTTTCTGGAATATCATGCTAGGTAAGCCATCTTGTTTCATAATAGTAAACACATTATCATTACTCCCCCTTGATGACCTACCTTTAATGACCTTGAGGGTGACTGGACTGGATAGTTCTGTTGGTTGACTTCTACCAGCGGGATTCTCAGCTGATACACGGAACAATAGGGACTGTCCCTGAAACATTATATATGATAGTGTTAAATGATGTTATACATACCATAAGTAGCTGTCCCTGAAACATCATATATGATAGTGTTAAATGTTATTACACAGACCATTAACAAAAATCAGTTTTATTTTTGTGCCATGGCAAGCAGGTGTAAGGGGAAATGAACGCGCCTATAGGCTTGCACGTATGGCTGCTGTAAAAAAGCGGGTGAGTAATGGATCAGGCTGATATTTTAAGTTTCTTAAGGGAGAGAGGATGTGTAAATGATCAAAGTAATAGTGGTGAATCTACAACACTAACCAGACTGCAAGAATACCAAGTCAAATGTGGTGTAGCTAGACAAGCACATCTATGCTGGTAGCCAAAGAAGAATAGTAAACCAACAAAGAACCTGTGTAGTTCGTTGCCACACACTGAGCCACACACTTGTGTAGCTAAACAAGAACACTATGCTGGTAGCCAAAGAAGAATAGTAAACTAACAAAGAACATGTGTAGTTCATCGCCACACACTGAGTCACACACTTGTGTAGCTAGACAAGAACACTATGCTGGTAGCCAAAGAAGAATAGTAAACAACAAAGAACGTGTTGTTCGTTGCCACACACTTGTGTAGCTAAACAAGAACACTATGCTGGTAGCCAAAGAAGAATAGTAAACCAACAAAGAACCTGTGTAGTTCGTCGCCACACACTGGTGTAGCTAGATAAGAACACTATGCTGGTAGCCAAAGAAGAATAGTAAACAACAAAGAACATGTGTTGTTCGTCGCCACACACTTGTGTAGCTAGACAAGAACACTATGCTGGTAGCCAAAGAAGAATAGTAAACCAACAAAGAACCTAGTAGTTCGTCGCCACACACTGAGCGACATACTAAGGAGATCGAACTAATTGGTTTGATGTGCAGTGATGATGATCCGAAGACTAAACTAAACTAAACACAGACCATAAGTGGCAGTCCCTGAAACATTATACAAGGAAAACTGTCAGTGCGTAGTGGTTAGTGCACTTGCTTCATATGTGCGTGGTCCAAGGATCAATTCCACAGTGGAGTGGATTTTTGTGACCACAATGGCTCTTAGACTGATTCAGCTTCAATTGTTAACCGGAAAAAACATTGGGAAGTAAAGATGCCAAGCGTGATGTTGATTTCAGAAACAAATAATCCGGGAACAAGAAAAATAAATAAAAAAATAAAGTGTGCTTAAGATGAATAAAACAATGAGAGATGGGAAAGGTAAAGGTAGCTGAGACATTGAGGCACTGAGCTTGTCTACTGTTCCAAAAGTAATTAGTTTGCTTCATGTGCTAAGGGATAAGGCTATGTTCCAGCAATTTCTGCTCTCAGTGTAGATGAGATCAAATTTCAATTTCTATTGGAGATGGATGATAAAACCTAGGTTCAATGTTCAAGTTGTCTTGTGGTCACAAGAATTCTTACTAGCTGAAAATTTCAAGTCCTATCGGAGATGGATGATAAAACCTAGCTCCAGTGTTCAAGTTGTCTTGTGGTCAAAAGAATTCTTACTAGTTGAAAATTTACAAGAACAAAATGGAAAGCTGCAGCCCAAGCAAAACTCATTACAAATTAACAGTTTCCACCATCCTCAAAATTGCAATCAGGGACCTTTGTCAGGGGATACAGAGTTCATGCACTGAAACTGTGATCATTTTGTGTAAGTAACAGAAATGTGGTTTCTCAGAAGAATGTTGGAAGTTCCATGGACAGCTAGAAAGATTAAAGAAGAGATCTTGTCTGAGACAGATCCATATCAAAATCTAATCAATCGAATAAGAAGCAGACAATCAAGGTTTTTCTGACTTATAATTAGAAGAGACAGTTTAGAATATTTGGTTACAACAGGCAAAATACAGGGAAAGAGAGATAGATGGCATGATCGCCTACGCCAACCGGCTCGGCACTTGATTGATTGAAGAGATCAGAGCACAGTTATTCACTAAGTGCAATGATGATAGTACTACCAATCAATCATATTCTAGATCAAGTTATTCTTACATAAAAGTAAAACTTCAGAGAAACATTCATAAAAATAAAATTCAATGATTATAAACTTACTGGTGGTAGTTTGTTGACCATAAACCATTTGGTCTTGCCTGGAACTTCATGAGTTTCTCCCACTTGTCAGAGTCTGCCAGTCGTTGTTCAAGGACATACTTGGTAATGGTACCATCATCATCATCAGGTGGAGACCACACCAGAGTTAATGAGTCCAGGTCTATTTTCTCTGCTCTCAAATGTGCTGGTGGTGATGGTTTGTCTACAAGAAAATAGGCAACTTTAATGTTAAGGCACTTACACATTAATACAAAGTGATATGTTGAAAAGATGGAGTGACGGTATCAAGAACAGCCTTAAGAAAACGAGTAGCAGCTTACAAAGTGTATTAGAACAAGCACACACAAGATCACTACACCCCCAACACTTCTATATAGAAGTAAATGGTGGAAGAGAAGAAGATAAGTTGAAATAGTACAACCAGTTGATGGTTAGATTGAAATAATCCAACCTGGCGATGGATAAGTTGAAATAATACAGGGTGTTCAACTTAAAAGCAGCTCCAGTAATAAATAGAAATTTACCAGGTACGCATTGCATCTCCGTCTATTTACTATTTAAACCGGTTCTGACTAGCTTGTCCTACGTCACATTTGTTCATCGCCCCTTCCCGCACTACAATTACACACCATCACACAACCTTGCCCTATACTACATCATAACTGAACCTTCTCATTTCCATACATATTTACCACTTTTTAGGACGGTGTAGGACAGGTGGGACGAGAGCCTGATGGCCGCATGGCTAGTGCAGTCACTGCGAAGCTGTTCAGGTTAGGATTTTTCATTTATGCCCACCACAAAAAGAAAATCCTTAGACATACCATGAATTGATCACAGGTCTCCCGCATGGGAGCGCACTCTAATCCATTCAGCAAGACACTCCTCCAAATATAAATTATATGTTGTATAAACAGAACAGGATGCCGAGGGGGCAGAATGAGAAGTGTGTTTAACTAGTAAGCCATGGAAACCATCAGCACACATACCCTTCAACATCTGATGGTGGAGATTGTACACCTATGTGTCTGCTTGAAGTGTTGTGATGTCAGTTCAGTAGCCGACCACCAACTCTAGTTCACTGTTTCCTTAAACCCTTCTATGGAGACTCAAACAAGGACAATATGTAGACTTTCTATAAAAATGCTCAAGATGATGATGGCAACAGGACATTAAGGAAACCTTGAACTCAGCAATAAAAGAGGTAGGAAATGAAACGTCTTTCAAGCAGGTTGTGAAGGCAGAGACGTTCTGCAAAGGACATATTATTTGAAGAAATGGATTTACTTCTGGCCTCTGATTATTTTCAAAACTGATAAAGTAGTTTGCTAGTAAATTTATGTCCCAAAATGATGGATAGATTTTCAGTTACATTTTCTTTAAAGTATATCAATGACGATCTTGAGTCCATGTGATGGATACATCGTACATACATGAGAGAACAAAGCATACATTATTTTATCAGCCAAAATGAAAAATTCAGAGTATAAAAAGGGTATTCATTTTTTCTATCAAACTTACCTTTAGTTTGGTTATTTGTTACCAGAACCAATCACTGTAATGTTGTTAAACCTCATAGGTGTGCAGTCTCTTTCAGCATATAGTAAAGTACATACCAACTGATGGTTTCTGTATATTTCTGGTTATAGAGACAGCTTACCTGTTCTTGTTTATGTTCCTGCTTACTCATGATACATTCCATTGCAATTGTTTTCAGTCTGAGATCAGGGGATACTGCACCAACATCCCAGCACTCCGAGCCGACAAATAGGTTCTCTCAGCATTGCAGTCTTGCGGTCACATTATACAGCAGGTCAACATCCCAGCACTCCGAGCCGACAAATAGGTTCTCTCAGCATTGCAGTCTTACAGATTGTGGTCACATCATACAGCAGGTTTAGTTATGAAGTTGTTGCGGTATATTATTACAAAAATCTGTCCCATCAAATAGTATATGATTATAAAGCGGATGCATTATATTCTTGTAGAATGTTGGCCGATTTCTATTTCAAAGAGAACGTTATTATGATTCTCTTACATACTTGAAGGTATGCAGAATATAAAATGGTTAGTTCTCTTCCAGCAGATGATGCTCGTCCATCATGGGTGATGATGACCACACAATTTTCATCCAAGAAAATGTAGTTGCGTTATGTTTGTCTGTGTGTGCGTAGATGACTAGTGAGCCCAATGCTAGCCTGAAATGTTCTTGTACAGTGTGGGCAAGGTATACTTGCACTTGTGGGGGGTTTTACTGCCTTTCTATTTTGACATTTTTGATCCATCCGTGCTGTTCTACCTGCCTCGCAGCAGATAAGACATAGGCCACCAGCAGACATCGTCACAGTGAAGATTAAGTCAATCCTTGTTTTGTTAGAAAGATAATCGGTATCCAGGGCGCACTACAAAGTGGAACAAGGTCTTGGCCTGTATTGTGTAGTGGTTCTGACTGCTCGTGCAAAGTATAAGGTATCTCTGCGCTCCCCATTGTATAGGAAGACGAGCAGCATATGATTAACCCTTTCACTCTGCAATTTTGTTAGTCTCCAAACGCCATTTATATAGCAATGCATACTGAATTAGTCAGTATACTGGCTTTGTTTCATCTGAAAAAATACTGTGAGCCAGCATATCGGCACAGAAGAGCTAAAGGGTTAAAGTAGGCAGCTGAAATTATTTCGAGCCATGTCAGACCATGATTCAATCTATGTATGGTTTATTCCATGAGCTGCTTTTAATAACAGCACATCTCAAGCACAACACACAGTGGACAAAATTTGGACTATTATTCGCATGTGTGTTGCCGGGGCTCACAAGAGGAGTAAACAATAGTATCACTACGACATACAAGGCATGTCGTAAAGAGTGACAGGTAGGGACCTAGGGAAGCTACACTAGTAATTAAAAAGTGTAGCAGAAATCGGATGTGCTGGAGTACTTGGAGGCACATAACTGTCACAACATACAATCGCTCTTAGGTTCAGATCATATACAGATTACAAAGAGTGGTTTAGCAAGTGGTCGATATGGAGAGTTTGAAAAAGAAGAAGAAAGACCAATATTTAGGAACATGGAGTGGCAAAACTACAAAATTGATTGAAGACAGAGAAAGGGGAGAATATAGATCACACTTGTACTACTATAAAAGATAACTTGTTTGTGTAAATTTGAGAAATTGTTTTTGTATTTTGTTTTCTCAAGTGTTGTCTTTATGCAAATCTATTTTTGGCACTGACCTTATGAGGGTCATGAATTTCTAAATATGGAAAATTTCTAAATATGGAAACACTTCAAATGTTGACACAGATTAGGAAACATTTGGGCAATACTGAGTTAAGTTGAGATATGTGTATTAATGACGATGTGCGATAAATTTACAAGTATTAATGAGATGTTTACAAGTGTTATTGAGGTGTCTGGGATGTTTATAGGTGTTAATGAGATGTCTGAGATGTTTACAAGTATTAATGAGATGTCTACACATTGCAAATGAAATGCTTAAGGACTGAGAACATCAACAGTGAAATGTCATAAGCTAATGTCAAACACAAAAAAATATTTAGTCTCACAATCAAGTTTAAAAAAAACAGTTTATTCAGGGAATGTGTCTATATTTACATCTATTGACAGACAGTTGGAAACAAAAATATTGAAGTACTTAACACCAAATTATCTATGCTTGATACAAAAAAGCCCAGGGTTAGGTAAAACAAAATTATTTTGAGTGGGTGAAGTTCCTTATACAGTGTTTTTAAAAAAAAATCCACATATAATAAAAAACTTTTTATAAAATATTTGTAATGGCAAAGGACAGAAAGAACATGCATTGGCGTAACACTTTACATTAATACTAATATCATTTTGATTATTTCTGGTTTTATTTTGGAGTTATATTTTCTGCTAAGTTTGCATCTAAAATTCTGTCATATGTTGTTCATCAGTAGAGTTTTGGGAATTGAAAACATTGGTTATTGGTTAACCAAAAACATGATAAAGTAGAATAATATTCCGTTGTCAGAAATATTGAATAATTCACATTTTCATTTAGTTATGTAAACAGTAGAACAGTCTGAAATTTTGTGTATTTATAATTTCATGAGACCATGTTAAATAGTTAGTCATCATATCATCCTCACTGCACTAGGAACTAGTTCATAAGTGCTCAGATCTCATCTTGACTATATGTGTCATCATGCTTCAACTGACAGTTTTGAGTCATGTATTGGTTAACACAACCAAACATCAAATACTTCCCTTAGAGATCATGTGAGATTAAATAGATATGTTGAAATACTGAAGCAGTTATCAATTTTTAAATGTCTGACAAATTTACAGTAAAATATAAAAGTAAAGATTAACACTTTCCCTCTGTAATTTTTGTTACCTCTGGACCCGTTTATATAGAAATGTACACTGAACTGGTTAGTATATTGGTTTTACATCATCTAAAAACTTACTGAAAGCCAGTGTATCGGGATAGAAGGATGAAGGGTTAATGAGTTTTGGAGGTAGGACAAATAATACCCTAAGCTATCCAGCTATAACAATAGCAGAGTTGGCAATACATATATATGTATATATGACACACATATAAAATGGTTATGTCAATATCGTCATATTGTATGTTCATTTAGGGAGTTTCAATAGTGAAGTGGTTTGAATCCGAACCGAGACACATATGCTATTTTTTCATGAGGCCCCTAGGATTGTTTTCGGAGCTACAAAATTCATGCTTTGTGCAATGCTCTAGCAAATGGCATGTTATCTTTGCCGAGAGGGATGGTGCCTTATTGGGAAACTCTGTACAATGAAGTCAATCCTTCGCCTTTGGCCCTTTTTTAAAATATATTCATTAACAAGTGTGTAGTTTAACTATAGTTAAAGAGAATATCTTTGTTCCTAGTTTTCTTCTTCTTCGAACGCTCCATATCAACCCCTGTCAACCACTCTGTGTGATTTGTATGTGATCTGAGCCTAAGAGCGATTGTACATTGTGCCAGTTATGCGTCTACAAGTAGGTCAACACATCCAATTTCTGCGCTGCTTTTTATTTACTAGGGTAGCATCCCTAGTGCCTACATCAGTCGCCTCTACGACATGCATTGTAGGTTGCAGTGGTACTATTCTTTGCTTCCTTGCGGGCCCCGGCACTACACAGGCATCCTAGTCTTCTGAATGTATTCATGTTTAGTTATGAATAGTATCCAGCCAGACTATAGCTAGGTTCTTGTTTCTCTCTATATATATATTGACATCCACAACATGTCACATGTGTAGTAACATAGAACTACAGAAATCAATCATATTAGAGATGTCTTTGTACAAGTTGAGATTAATTTAAACATACGGATACCCATATTAAATAAACCAGAAAATGTTTCTGAACTTTTGATACATTATTAGTTAATTTAGACAATTTCTGAGCAAAATATGAAATAAATCAAGTTGTATTTTTATTGAGTGAACTAAATGTGCATTGTTCTGATGCTTTGTTGGTAAGTTCATACATTGTTTGAGATTCTGAGAAAAAAATGAAATATTTGGAATTGTATTTTCATTGAGTGAACTATGTGTGCATTGTTCTGATACTAAAAATTTTTTTTGTTCGTTCTTTATGACCAATTTTATTATCTTTATTGTGATATATAATCGATCTTTGACAAGAACAACTATATGACTTCAGTGTTGCGCCCCCATTAGGCCCCTACTAGTGTAGGACAGGCACGTCTGAAAAATAATTTTTTTGACTACTTTATTGGTAAGTTCATAGCTTTTTTGAGCTTCTGAGAAGAAAAGGAAATACTTGAAATTGTATTTTTTATTGATTAAACTATATGTACATCGTTCGGATACCTTGTTAATAAAACTTGTTAATAAAACTTGTTAATGTGCAGATTATTATTATTCAGTAGTTTTCCAGCCTCATCTCCAATATGATATTATCATGAGCCAGCAACAACAAAAGCAACAACAACCAGAAGCAAATAAGCATTTATTTGTCAGACATAAACATAATCATAGCAAGGGCTAGGGCAAGCTATGTTTGTAGTAGCATAACTTGAAGAAATGAAGCTATCAATTGAGAACATCAGACCAGAAGACTGTGTGACAGCATTAGACATACAACAATAAACATGCCTTTAACAAAACACATTCATAAAATAAAGAAGATGAAATTTTAACAAAAAATACTATCACAGAAAAGTCAATAAAAAGGGAACACTTGACACCCAACTTCAAGAACTGACACAAACAAATTGAATTTTAACAAGTCTAGAAGTACACTTTTATTTAGTGAGACTATCATGGATTTCTCTCCAAATTTCTGTATTGGGTAAATTTGGTGTTGTATTAACTAGGTATTTTAGCTTTTTTAAACTTGATGCTGCTAATTTTGTTGATTATATTTAATTATTTTCTATTCAAGAGTAAAATAAAACAAATATTCTGCTGTGATCTGATAGCATGTGTTAGCAATACCTAGTCCATAGCATAAAAATGCATTGAGCAATTTCTTAATAGAAATAAACTACAACCAAATTTACATTGAAAGCTGCTGTGCTCATCGTATTATGGACTCAGTACTTCAAGGCTTTAAGTTGTACTAAATAAAGTATCTCAAGTTCAGAAACATTTGATATTACATCCAAGCCAATACCCAAATATTATATATTATATATATATCTGTTTAAATCAGACAGAAAATTTTGCATTAGATTAAAAAATGTAACGATAATATAGTAGACCAAGTTCAACATATCAACATAATGAAGTTAGGTATTATTCATCATCAAATAGATAGTCCTGAGCAGAACTTTGACACCCTAACAGTGTCATTCGAAATTTCTCTCTCTCATAGACCAGATGTCCAGTCTCTGCAGCCGCCGTGCTAAATTTTTTTACATCCTCATCAAAATCAGATACATCCTCAATCCATCTTCTTCATGTCTTTGTTTTCTAATCTTTTCTGCGATGCCTTGTTCCATAATGGTCTTCTCCAATTCTTTGTGTCTTTTTAAGTGTCCAAAATACTTCAATTTTCTCATTCTTATTTGTATTATCAGCCAGTTTTCTTCGATTTTGAGTTCTTTCTGGATAGATCTATTTGTTCTCTTCTCTTACCCTGATATACAGAGGACTCTTCTGTAACACTTTTATTCAAAATCACATATGTTTTCCCACTGATATATGGTAGTTTTACAAATGACCAAAAACAGACTGTACAAATATTTCAACTAAACCATCATATTTTATCTTATATCATTTATTTTGGTCTTCATAAAGATATGTATTGCATAACATTGGTTTAGTCTGTTGTTGTCATAACTGACTTGGTGTTTCGGTCTTTCACCGTTTATTTAAACAGTGCAATATTTTAACAAAACCCAAACAGTGACACCAAACACAGTGCAATATTTTAACAAAACCCAAACAGTGGCACCAAACACAGTGCAATATTTTAACAAAACCCAAACAGTGGCACCAAACACAGTCTTCTTTTTTGGTGGTAAATATATAGCTGGCTTTAGTTACAAAACCCAAGGAGGCCAATGTTAGATCAAAGCAAAGCAGATTATGGTGATGTTACTTTACACTGAACAACAATCTGGTGATGTTATACTTATGATGATAGTTAATATCACATTTCTGGTTTTATCATGTGCGATATGCGATCATTAATAAAATACAACATACATGATTCAGAAATTTGTTGGTGAAACTTTTAGTCCACAACAATCTCAACCAAATTTAACAACTGGTAGTGACAGTTAAATTTTAACAGACAAGCTGTTAAGTATTAAAAAAACTATTAGCAATAAAACAATTGGTGTTAATAACAGTTAAGCTAGTGACCAACCCTGCCTGACAACTGTTTGAGATACATATTGATGCAGCAATTTTAAGGTTTGTATTAAAAAACGGTTATATCTTTTCTTACAAACAATAGTATATATTACAGAGAATAATGTGACCAAGTGGTTAAGACACCTGTCTCTTATTCATGAGGGTGTGGGATCAAATGTTTATTTTTCTTACTTTCGAGTGTACAATTAAAACAAAATTATCAACCTGCATATTGAAAAGAGGGTGGGTAGTTATCAGCAGCTAGAGTAAGTAGCCTTAAATACTCAGCTCTGTTTTAAACAACCACTATGTTTCTCCCAAACTAAGATTAACTTTTTTATTACTCCAGATTATATTTTACCTCCGGATGCATTTATATTGCAATGTATACTGTATTAGCCAGTATACTGGTTCTGCGTCATCTTAATAAATACTGCGAGCCAATATATCAGCTCAGAGGAGCTAAGGGGTTAAGCTAAATAAAAGTTTTAAAAATAAAAATGAATATGTTACTGCATTATCCCCCTAGATTGTCAATGGACAACTTTAGAATTTGCATATTGTTTTTATAGTTGCCACATCATATACAATAGTTGAAGACATAACAGTATAATTATTGAGTCGGAGAATAAGAGGAAATTTAGAATCTTCCCTCAAACCTACACTCACTTTTTGTTCTGACATACACATACACACTGTACTGAATGACTTAGAATCTGCTCGCAATAGAGCTTAAATCTAAGGTGTCCCACACTGAGCTCAGTGGGTTGTCTGCATACACTCTGTAAAAATATTCCATGCGGTTGACAGTTTGGACCACATACACATCAATGCAAGGCTGAAGGTTGGCCTCTCTGAACCAAGGCAAGCCACCATATTCTGGTTACAAGACAGAATACCAATGCTTAAATATCACTATAAAATATTCTATAAATTTTCTTTTCTTTATAATCAACCCATATGATTTGGAAACCACCCTTCTTGTACTGTTTATTAATAATGTTTAGTAATTCAGTGTTAAACATATATGGTTATTTAGTGCAAATAAAAATGTTATTTCAAATTAATATGTTACAATTAAGAAATTCAATGATCAGTACCAAAATATGAATATGTATATTATTAGTGCTAGCAACGTTATATTCTATCAAAACTTATGTTATACTTGTGAGAAGCATAAGTATATTTTTTATTAGCAATTACGTGAAGTTAGACTAGAACCAAATAATGACAATCTTATATATTATAATTATTGATATAAGGAAGACTGCAGTAAAACTATGTAGCAATGGCAAAACACGTAGAAACAAAGTACTGTAGTTTTACAAAATCAATGACAATACACAGGAACATTTCGACCAAAATGCCTTTACCAAGTATTGTCATTGTTTTTGTAAGATTACAGCACTGTGTTTTTATATATTATAATTAATATATTTTAAGAGATCAAGATTTGTTTATGCATATCACTCATAACTAAACTAATAAAGACAAGACTCAAGACACACATTGTGTAGGATTACAATTTCTATTCATTAAACTAAACTTGTTTCTAACACATCAAATAGTACCGGTAGCTTTGTGATCTTAACAGATTAACTATAGGTAACTTTGCGATCTTGTTTTCTTATTATTATTTCTCTCCACTTCTAGTGGTGCATAGGACTTCAAAAGTGTTCCACTTTCCTTGGTCTTTGACAGTTTTCTTTATGGTTTGCTAGTATAATCTGGCATCCCTCTGTTCCTCAAGAAGACTAGGCATATAGGTCTGTTTACGACGTCCCTATTCCATTTCCCTTATGGGTTCCACTCATGTGCCCATCTAGTGACTGTGTCTTTTGCAGTTTATGTATGATCCACCACCCTTTTCATCTCATCATCATGGGTTTCTGCCTTGTCCATATCCACATGTCTGTGTTTGCCACTCTGCCATACCATTTCAGTCTGCGAATCCGCTGAATACATGTGTTGATAAAGGTCTGAATATTATTTGTATTTTCCTTGATGAATTGCCATGTTTCCAACCCCGAGACAGATTTCCAATTTGAGTTGAATATTCTGAGCTTTGTTTTAGTGGAGATGACAACAGATTTTCATACTGCGTGCAGGAGAGCAAGGGCATGTTGGGATTTTCTAATATTGGTGTTAATGTCCTCATCTGTACCTCCTGATTGGCTCATCCTACTGCCATGTTAGACAAACTCACTCGCATCTTTTATAGTCCTTCCTTCAATCAACACCAAGTCTTCCCGTGTGTGGTTGTTTTGCAGCACTTTTGTTTCCTCGTGGCTAATTATAAGACTGTCCAGGTGCAGTTTTTAACTTCTTTTCTTCTTCTTCAATGATCCAGCGGCACTTGAGCTTTTGCCCTTCGGCCCAAGTTTTTTAACAGATCATCTATTTTTTCTTGCGTGTCTTGTAGTTTGTCTAAGAGCAAGACAAGATGATTTGTGTAGTCCAGGTCCTCCAACTTTGACCCAAGTGCATTTCCCAGACCTGGCATATGCTGGACCCAATCAAACAGCACCAAGAAAAGGATGGGGAACAGCAAGAATCCTCGTCTAACGTAAGTAGTGAACCATAACTCCTCCGATAGCCTTTCATCAAAGATAACCTGACAAGTTAACCCCTAGTAAAAGTTGCTGGATGATGTTTAAAGTCCTCTTGTCTAACCTGTAGTGTTTCAGGATATTCAGTATTGATTGATAAAGAATCATTTAAGAACCGAGAACTATCAGAATGTGCTAACGCAAATTTAGAACTAGTTTGACAACACAAAAAATCGTGGCTAAGTCTGCGGCATACGGTCAAATGGGACAAATAAACAGGCGCATGCTGTGGCATTTTGTAGTAAATGCATGCTTTAGTTAATATTAGAGTTTGCAAAACATAATCTGAATGACATATTTGGTTAATCTATGCAAGTTTTTCTTCTTGGTTCCATTTCAAATGTTCATGTTAAATCCTTGCCAGGGAAAACAGTCAGCTCTAAAGTTCCAGACATTGCCGTTCAGCTTTTCATGAAACACAACACAGTATGTTCATATGATATTCCATTAACTAACAAAGATGGTGCAGGTCTGTGACAGGCACAAGTACACGTTTGAGAGGGGTCTCTATGATTAAATGGTTGAGCAGTTTGTCTTGAGTTCGGAAGGTCATAGGTTTGAATCTTGGCCGCCTGTTGGGCTAACAAATGCATTTTTTTCTGGAGATCCCTTAAGATTGTTGCTTGCATACGTTGCCAGGCTTGTATTTTTCTTTGACCAACATCACATGATGGGTCATGGGATCAAAATAATGCAAACTGTTTTTAATTTCCAGTGTTCCTCTGATTATAATCTTTGAGACTGGGTCAACCCGAGTCATTATGGTTGGAGAAAATCCCACTCTTACTGTGAAATTTGAACCTTGGACCATGGAAGCAAGAACACTACACTAAATACTGTCGTGGCTATCCCAATATAAGTCTACCGGAGTACAATGTCTAATCGGCACAAAATATTCGCTCAGATCATGTTTGTAAACTCTGAAATATCATTGATCAATTCAAGGAAACAGTTCAGCATGCTAGATGCAAGAAAAGAAAATAATTTTGTTAGTAAATAGTGGTTGTAATGACAGTAAGATGCAATAGTAGAGTAAGATGCAATAGTAAAATATAGCAGTAGAAAGCAGTTTATGTTGCTTTTTCATAAAGATAAATACTAATATTTATGTATAAAGCAAAAGGCCAAAATTGATGTTGCTGCTTTATAAAGATAAATGTCAAAATTGATGTTGCTACTTCAAAAAGATAAATGTTGAAATTGATGTTGCTGCTTCATAAAGACAAATGTCGAAATTGATGTTGCTACTTCAAAAGACAAATGCGAAATTGATGTTGCTACTTCAAAAGATAAATGTCGAAATTGATGTTGCTGCTCATAAGATAAATGTCAATTGATTTGTACTCAAAAGATAAATGTCGAAATTGATGTTGCTACTTCAAAAAGATAAAAGTCAAAATTTATGTTACTGCTTTATAAAGATAAATGACAATGCTTATGTTGTTGCTTTATAAAGATTTTTAAAAACCTATTTATCTTGTTTCTATCTTAGGATAAAGATCAAACAGATTACATTGTTTCTCTATAGAGGAATATACCAAGAGCTTTACAAACATGTCTAGAATTGCTTTCGATATTACATAATTATTTTGACTAGCATAGGAGCTTCTTCACAATTTCTGTATACCTCATTGGCATACATTTCTTGTGTTTGTGAATAAGTACATGTACATGTTTGTATGTATACTCAAGTATGAAAGCGGTGTACACATGTTTGCATGTACACTCAGGTATGAGAGCGGTGTACAGATGTTTGTATATGTACATAACTATTTATAGTTTGTTTTGTGCATGGGATTTGTTAACTGGTACAAGTGTGATCATTTGGAATCAACTTCTCAAGATAAGACAGAGCTTGTTCATTACCTATAGACTAAATTTAGAATTCTGGACAAATCTAAATTTGTCAGAAATAAAAGGAAGTAAGAAACAAAACAGGACAATGAAAAGACATTACAAACAATGTGTACACAAGAGAGAATTCTTCTTCTAAATTAGTAAGAATAGAGACAGTGGTTAATCAAGTAGAAGATTATAGAGAGAACCTAAAATATTGATCCTACTAGATTATATTTGCAATGTGATGGTGGGACAGGTTCTAATATGGGGGAAGAGAGATCTTGAGGAAAAAAAAAAAGCAACATTGATCTAGCTATTATAAGGAAATGATGGAGAAAACTCTGGGCAGAAAGGAATCATCTACCAGTACTTCGCGAGGGAAACAATACTAGAAGAGACTAACAAGAAAGATCAGATGAGATTAGAAATTGACTTTGATGTCAAACCTTTCTGACACAGTCTTATCGATATAGGGGGAGACTGTAGTAAAACTATATAAAATGGTGAAACATGTAATAACAAAGTATTGTAGTTTTACAAAATACAAAAACAATGACAATAGACACTATTGTTTCACAAAGGCCTTTATCCAGCAAACAATACAACAGGAGTGACATTCAAGCACACTACATATAGACTACGCCAGAGACTTTTTTAGTCACAGATTTTCATGTTAGGACCGTTGGAATGTCTCTGTCGTAATCTATATGTAGTGTGCTGTGAAATTTATCACTCCTGTTGTATTGTTTGCTTGATAAAGGCCTTTAGTCAAACGTTGCTGTGTATTGACATTGTTTTTGTAAAACTACAGTACTTTGTTATTACGTGTTTGACACTCTTAGCTAAGTCATCTGAAATGTTTGACTAATTTCTCTGATCTTTCAAACATTGACAATAATGAATATTTTGTTTCGTATTGATATTTTTTCTGTCTGATCAGAAATGTTACCTAATAAACATACATTGACTGTTCCATGACCTGAGGGCAGATATGCCCCCTATTTCAAGGTGTCACATCAAAGGATATTAGAGAAAATAGAACAAGAGAAAGACAGATTTATGTGAAGTCAAAGGTTGGTAGTAACAAAGACACAAATTTGTGTTCCTTGGATAAAACATTCAGTCTTTAACGAAAGGAGGGGAAAGTCATATTCAAGATGACTGCTAATCTTTGTATGTTGCTGCTTTGTTACAACCAATTGACTTCTGACATACACAACAAAACAATGTTGAACTTACCAAAGATTCTCTTAGGAATTACAGCAATTTCTGATTCCAAAGGTTTGCTGCGACCATATTTGTTCTCTGCAAAGATCCTGAAGAAATACTCCTTGTTTTCATACAGGGCAGAAAATGTAAAGATAGTGATGTTAGATTCTGTGCGGCCGCAGTACATCCATGACCTTTTACCCTCATCTCTGCGTTCAATAATATAGTTTGTGATTGGTGAACCCCCATCTGATGTTGGAGGTTTCCATTGAACAGTTGCAGAGTCTCTGGTGATCTGAAGTGTTTTTATTGGTCCAACAGGACTGGAGGGTGGGCCTAAAATGTTCAATATGAAAGATTTTATTAAATATTTTATTGCTATATTCCTCTCATACTGTTATTAACAATAATAATAACTGTCCATCGCAAACAATGATGACAACAGCCTCAGATGTGTATTGCTGCACTTCTCCGGTGTGTGCGGAGGTGACTATAGAGTCTAATCCTAGAACACAATCCCCTACCACAGGCAGGGCACACATGATCAAGGTTAGACATGTGGATGTTGTGTGTTCTGTTTTTTCACACAGCTCGTTTGCTCTGTGCCTCAACGGCATGACAATTGTCAGCTATGCAAGTTCTTCTTGTGTTGTTACCGCGCCGCATTTGGTGATATTGCGCCAGGGATTCCCAGCATGACATACACCTATTTGAGGCTGGATCCACCTGAGAGCTATTACGGTCTGAAAAAAAATGTCACTACCACTGTGGGATTGAACTTAGACACCATGCCTAAGAAGTGAGTGCACTAACTACTACTCTATCACATCTCACAGAAAAAGCATACAAATAAGCTGTTGACTTATGAAAAACATACAAATCAGTTCTTGATTTCAATTATTCTTGTTGGGGGTCGCTGTGGCTAAGTCCTTGTCTTGCACGTCTAAGGCAGTGGGTTTGAATCCAGACCGCGCCGTTCTGTTCACGAGTGCATTTTTCCCCAGAGACCCCTAGGATTGTTGAAGGAGCTATGGAGTTCGTTCTTTGTGCAATACTCTAGGCAGGTGGCATGCCATTTCTGCGGAGGGTACAGGAGCCATATGGGGTAAAACCTGGTGCAATGAAGTCAATCCTTCAGCTTTAAAAATCCACTTAAAAATTACTCTTGTAACTTGAGCACTTTCAGTATTGAAATAAAAATATAATCATACTAGTCTCTGTTTAAGAAAACCGAACTCACCATAAGGACATTTTGGGGTTACAGTTTCATATATCTCCAAGGGTTCACTGACTCCAACTTTATTCTCAGCCATGACACGGAACTTGTACTGTACACCTTCTAGCAAGTTCTCCGCCTGTACAAGTTTTAAGCAGGAACATATGTTACAGTCAACATAAACAATGCAGAAAAGGGTTGCTGGACTTAGTTATTCTTATATAAAGTACATCATCTTTATTAATCTTCAATTTCTTTTCCTTCTCTCTTTGGAATGTAAACTGGCCTGTGTGGTACTGTGGCCCGCAAAGAATAGTACCACTGCCACCTACAAAATAGTACCACTGCCACCCATTGCAACCTGCATGAAAAAGGTGACTGATGTAGGACCTAGGAAGCTACACTAGTAAATAAAAGCATCGCAGAAATTGAATGTGCTGGCCTACTTGTAAGCGCATAACTGGCACAACGTATAATCGCTCTCAGGCTCATATCACCTACAAATCACACAGACTGGTTAACAAGTGGTCGATATGGAGCGTTCGAAGAAGAAGGAATGTAAACTTATATGAAAATTGTTAAGGTAAGCAAAGTCAGTCCAAAGTAATCAATATCTTTTCTATCAAAAACAATGACAATGAAAGACAAATTAATACATAGAAAATATGATAAAAGTTGAAGATAGATGAAAATGTTCTCTCTCTCTCTTCGATCACCGCTAGACTGATATACCAGATTTCCCCATAAATTCTGCTAAATTTTTTGTCTTATTCATGTAGGAATCTGATTCATGCAGCCTTAGCAGGGGTGTGCTTTGTCACATCTTTAGCGCCATTTGGAGCTCTGGTGCTTATCTCCGGCGTTGTGTGTGGTTTTAGCCAGCATTTACTGGGTTCGCCTTGAGCTGTCCCCAGCCAAACTGCAAGGCAGCAGGTTGAGAATGTTCCATATATCGCTGGTTGCATGTGTGACTTTAGCTGTTATATGAACATCAACAACTATTACTTTGGTTGTCATATGCACATAAACATGTACTACTATAGTTGCTATGTAAATCTAAACTTCTGTTACATTAGTTACCATATGCACATACACTTATGCTACTTTAGTTGTCCTGTGCAATGAATTTTCTGTTATTTTAGCTGTCTGATGCACATAGACTTATTTATGAACGGAAATATTTACTCCAATTAGTTGGAATCTAGACCAATCATAATGTTCTTATTTACCCAAAAATGTTTTATAATATGACATGAATAAATTATCCTACCTTGAAAGTGGTTTCCCCAGCAGGTACTGAGTCCATTCTCACCCACTTGGGTCGTCTGGCATCAGACTTTTCAATGATATAATTTGTAATAGGTGTGCCACCATCTGCGTCGGGTTTGAACCACGTTAGAGTGACACTGTCTTCAGTGATGTTGCTCGCCTCGAGCGGACCATTAGGTGCTGAGGGCTTCTCTGTATGAAGTTACAGCAAGTATAATTATGAATGGTAGAGCAGACATATAAAGCTAAGCACTTTAAACTAAAAAAGAAACTAGGTTAGCCTAAAAAGGAACTAAAGCCGAAGAATTGATTTCATTGGACCGAGTTTGACCCCATATGGCTTGGTTCCTCTCCGCAGAAATGGCAAGCCACATGCCAGAGTATTGCAAAATCACAAACTCTGTAGTTCTGGCAACAACCCTAGGGTGTCTGGAAAATAAATGCACTCGTAAACAGAACGGCATGGATTCAAACCCACGACCTTCAGAATGCAAGACAAAGGCTTAACCACAGTGACTCCCATGTGACACTGATCAAAGTTCAATCAAACTTATTTGATTATGGTCTTACTTTCATATCATGGGTTCCCAACTGTCAGCTATTCTGTGGACCTCTAAAGCTGGAGAAGGCACACCTGTATTGCAGGGGAACACTGATAATAAGGTAAGCAGGCCTTCATACAAAATTCAGTTAGATGTGCCATACCAGATGCCCTGACCACGCCTGAATTTATAGTGGGCGAATGCAAGAAGAAGTTCTGTGGTACAAGTTGAAACTCAGAACAGTAATAATCATAAAAATCCCCATGCAAAAGGGAACTTTGATCCTGGGAACCCATGACTTCAAAGCAAGAGCATTGACAACTATGCTATTGAGATTATTTAACTATCAATATACATACAAGAAATGAACATTACCGCTGGCTATAAACATGGAATCAAATTTATTGTGAAAAAAAAATATGTGACTTCTTTCTCTATCTCACTCTGCACCCATGATTGGGGCATAGGCCCTCAACCAACTCTTCCCATCTTTAGCTATCTCCTGCAGCTCCCTACAGCTCCTCCACTATCTATGCTGAAAAAATGAGTAAACAATGAAAGAAATGTGTATATGTCTATGAAAACAGCACATTTATTTTCACTACTTACCAAGAGGCCTTGCTGGCACAACTGGGGCTGTAAGATACCCAGGCTCTCCTAGTCCAGCAGAATTTTGGGCACGGACACGGAACTCATACTCGAATCCCTCGATCAGATTTTTCACCGTACATTTACTCTTGCTAGAATCTGTCTCCTCAGCTGGTACCCATGAGGCTGCCCTACCCTCACGCTTCTCCACAATATAGCCAGTGATCTGAGCACCCCCATCATATCTGGGTTTCTTCCATTGAAGTGTAACAGACTGGCGGTCAAGATGGACACATTCAACATCTTGTGGTGAACTTGGTGGCTCTACAATGCAACAGAAAACAAAGAGATTAAAAAATATGTATATTTTCTGCAACTTTAATGTTATCATTCAATAAATAGGTTATATTTGAAGTCACATGGATATCTTCTACTACTTCTTCTTCATTCAGTCTTAGACATCAACTTGAATAAGTTCAAAGGAAGCATGGTCTGTCTCAGGTTATTAAGATCTCCAAAAAGCTTGTCATGCAATGTCACTTGGGGAAAGCTATATCAGTCTTGTCTGTTTCTCATATGCTGGACATCTTTGTAAATGTCCTATAGAAGTCATTTTGTCAATACTACAGTCATAACGGATATGAATGCTGTGGCTTAATATCATCATCATCATCATCAAATAGCTTGTCCTGAGCAGAACTTTGCCACTTTAACAGTCCTTCAGAATTTCTTTCATAAGCCAGATGTCCCGCCACTGCAGTCGTCATGTTCCAACTATCAGTTACATCCTGAATCCATCCTCTTCGTGGTCTTCCTCTTTTCTGGTATGCCTCCTTCCATGATGGTCTTCTACAGCCCCTCATGTTTTTTTAATGTCGAAAATACCTAAATTTTCTCTTTTTTTATTTGTAGTATTAGCCAGTTTTCTTTGGTTTTGAGTTCTTTTTGTTCTCTTTTCTGTCCATGCTATACGAAGGACTCTTCTGTAACACTTATATTCAAAAGCACATATATGTTTTTCCACTGCCTTGTCCTAAATGACCATGCCTCACATACATACTTAATATAAGGAAAAATATATTCAATTGCATATACTGCAACTGTAGTGTGACATGTTAGAGACCTCACAATACGAGGCATTAACATTTGAAGGTTAGTTGATCAACAGAGCTAACTTAATTGTGCTCAAATCAAATATATGGATGTTAAGTCTCTTTCTACATATGAAGGCATTTGGTATGCATGTTGATATTTCAAATAGGCATTACTCTTTTGGTTGCTGAGTGACAACGTGCTGTCCGAAGATATAGCAATTGATATAGAATTTTTACCACGTTTTTAGGGGTTAAGAATCCCAGGGTTGTGAATCCCAGTCGCTGACCAGATTTAGAGAAATGGGTGTCGATATTGATACAACCCAAAAAGAATGACATACCAAGTATGCAAAAAGATTGATTAATCAACATCGAACTGGCGTGTTGGACAGCTGTTGGGTTTGTTGACACGGGATCAAAAGCCTATGTGCATATGCAGAATGCTATATACATAGTCCTCATATAACTGATAACTGATATGTACGGTTTTGAATAACAGAGAACAACCCGCAAGGGAAACAAAGGATAGTACCACTGTGACCTGCAAGGCATGTCGTAAGAGGCGACTGATGTAGGGCCTAGGAAGCTACCCTAGTAAATAAAAAGCATCGAGGAAATCAAATGTGCTGGCCTACTTGTAGGTGCATAACTGGTACAAATTACAATCGCTCTTAGGCTCAGATCACATAAAATCACACAGTGGTTAACAATTGGTCGATACGGAGCGTTCGAAGAAGAAGAAAGAAGGACAACAGAGAAATAATATCATTTTATGACAAGTTCAACGGTGATACCTAAAGTGATAAGCATTTTTACAAACAGTGAAACGTGTCTGGAAATGTACACAGAAGAATAATTATGAGAAGTATGAAGGTCTTCTACTGTATAACAATCTTCTGTGCCATTACATTTTATCTTTCAAATGTAAACTATTTCACTTACCAATAGGTTTCATAGGTGTAACTGGCTTCTGCAGGGTAAGAGGTTCACTCAAACCTTCTTGATTTTCTGCAATCACCCTGAATGTATATGGTCGTCCTTCTAATAGATTATGAGCTGTCATGGATGTTGTCTTGGCATCAGCATAACCTACACGGGACCACTGTTGACGGCCTGCTTCTCTCTTCTCTATCAAGTATCCAAGAAGCTCACAGCCACCATCAGTTTCAGGGGCAGACCAATCTAGCTGAACAGATTCATCTGTGATGTCTGACACCTTGAAGTCTCGAGGTGAGGATGGAACATCTGTGCAAGTAATGGAAATATTTTTTATTTTCTTATGACATTGTTTATCATACAATAATAGTCTGTCCAGAGTGTGTCAGCATGGCAAGAGATAGATAATGTTGGATATCTTTACATCTATTCTCTATTGATGGATCTTTGCTGACACTATTCTTTGCTTACTTACTGACTAGAGAACATCACTTCTATTCTCTATTGATGGATGTTTGCTAACACTATTCTTTGCTTACTGACCGACTTGAGAACATCACTTCTACTCTCTATTGATGGATGTTTGCTAACACTATTCTTTGCTTACTGACCGACTAAAGAATATCACTTCTACTCTCTATTTATTGATGGATGTTTGCTAACACTATTCTTTGCTTACTGACCGACTGATATAGCATTTCTTGTTTGTATTGCAATATAAATATGCAATTGTCAACTTTTCATTTATTGCCATTTTTAGATGGCTTCTTGTGTTGAACTCAACATGATCCAACCTACTCTTCTATTATTCTTTATCAGGTGTTCTTCAATCATCCCAACTTTATCTTTCACTAAATCTTTTAGCCTTTAGTCCATTGTATATCTATTTACATTTTTAGGTTGCTTCCTGAGAATGTCTATCTTAAAGACAGTCACCAACATCAGCATAAGAAAGAAAATTGGAACAGAATATTGCTTGAATTACATTGAGAAACAAAGAATGAAGTGGTTTGGCCACTTAATAAGAATGCATCCAAACTCCAGTCTTCTATAACAGAACATCAGGAAAGAAGGCTAGAGGAAGACCACGAAAAAGATGGTTAAATGGCATAGCAGAATATTATCAAAGAGAAAAATAACAATCACCCAAGCCACCAGAACAGCACAAGACAAAACCCCAGAAAACCACAACACTGGGCAACAAACCGTAGCAGTGTGACGACAAAGAAGCCCTATAACAGCGCAAGAAAACCACGACACTGGGCAACAACCTGGTAGCAGTGTGACAACAAAAGAAGATGTCTATCTCAACATAAACGTCACACAGAATGTGGTGACGTTTCCTATATTTTGTGTATTCTTTTCTTCTTTTGTGAGCACCTGTTACCGGGTTGTTAACCCAGTGTCGTGGTTTTATGTATTTGTCTTGCGCTTCTCTGGTGACTTGTGTGATGGTTTTCTTAGTCCCCTGGCAGAATTCAACTATGTTATCTATCCACCTTTTTCTTGGTCTTCCTCTCACCTTCCTTCCTGATATTCTGTTGTGGAAAACTTCATAGGCAGTTTGGTCTGTTCGCATTCTTATTAAGTGGCCAAACCAGTTCATTCTCTGTTTCGCTATATAGTTCAAGCACGGTCTTGTTCCAACCCTTTCTCTGATGCTGGTATTCGTTACTCTGTCGATTCTTGTGTTGTTGGTAACTTTATGGAGACATCTCATTTCGCATGTTGCTATTTTCTGTGTATGTTTCTTATTAATTGTGTATTCAAGACTGAATATTCTTCCGGATATTTGATTTCCCCAAAAGTTTACAGAGAAAGACTTTTATATAATAAAACATTCTATGAATAGTACACTGATTTACATCTGTCAATCATTCTTACTAAATTTGCTTTTGCATTTAATGGATGCTTTCATATCCAGAGGTTCACCAGCACCAATTTTATTCTCAGCATATACACGGAAGTTGTAGTCATGGTCAGTAGTTAAACCACTGACAACACAGTTGGTGTTGTTGCCAGGCATTCTTGCAGCCCGTACCCATCCACCTCTCTGGATGTCTAGTTTGTCTACAATGTATCCAGTTACCTGAAAAGAGAGACAATAAAATATACAGAAATGTATGTACATTGATGTACAAGATTGATAATTAGGATCAACATCATAATTGCACTTGGGTGAATAACCATGTGTGCTTCAATCTATGTCTTACACAGGAAGATCTCAGCGTCAGTGTAAAAACTCTGCAGAACTTGCCAGGATCCTCTATGTATTTTTAAACAGGGAGTTTATTAAGGAATTTTATTTTAATGAATTTTGTCTGGGCAGCGTCTTTGCAGACTACTTACACCGGTTTTCAACTGCCAAGAGTTCTTTTATGTGCTCAACTTGAACACAGGACCTACATTCTATCGTCAGTCTCCAATATGACTAGGAGCTTGATCTCATCTACATTAAGACCAGGGATCTCTGGAAAAATATTCTGGTTGCTTCACATGGAGAATGAAGCAAGTACATTTGAAGCGAGAGATGAACATCTTACCTCCAGCCACATAGGCTGCAAATGTAGAAGATGTAAACTTATCAATCATCATCCAACAGCTTGTCCTGTGCAGAACTTTACCACCATGACAGTCATTTTTCTCTATCAAAAGCAAGATGTCCTGTCTCTGTTACTATCATGTTCAAGTTATCTATCACAAATCTATCTTTACTTCAGTATTTCTCTTCATTATCCTGGAATCAATCAGTCTATCAATCATGTGCTGCCTCTGCATCAAAGGTTGGATGAAATGGCTCTTCAACAAGTTCTGTACTATTCCCTGATGGAATACTCTGTCAGATTATTGCTAGTTCATTTCCTGATCTTTCCATCCTAATTGTAACTCTGTCTTCCTCTTGTACTCCAGCCTTCTACCTTTCTTTCCAAGATGGTTTTCAATAGTGTCATCATGTTTATTAATGTGTTCAAAATATCTCAATTGTTTAATTTGATTTCTTTCTTGAATATTTATCATATTTTTTTTCTCAAACCTTCATGTCGCTTTATGTATCTAAACATACTTAGATGTAAACTATTGAATCAAATTACTTACAATTAATCAATTAAATTATGTATTCGCAAGAGATTTCTTGAATGAAGACACAAGGAAAGTAAAAATGTTTCAGATGCAATCTAGTTAACAAAGCTAGTTGCAAAAAATCTAAACTTACAGGAGATCCTCCATCATCCAATGGTGGCTGCCATGATAAATGAATAGAGTCTCGACTGATGTTTTCAGCAGTGAGTGGTCCACATGGTGCTCCAGGTGGTTCTACAGAAATAAGGAAATAGTATCTATCAGCACAAGAAATAATATTTCAACAGTCTTGCCGATGTAAACAAAACTTAGAGAACAGGCAAAATGTCAACAAACATGAGACAATTTTTGTCTTCTCAAAATATCCCTATCAAACATTGTTATCTAAAATATAACTACATTCGAACATATACTATCTTCTTATCATACCTAGAGGTCTGGATGGAGTGACAGCAGTTTCAGTCTCAACAGGTTTGCTACGGCCGATGGCATTCTGGGCACTGATTCTGAACTTGTAGTCTTCTCCCTCTGTCAAGTTCCTCACCAGGTGGCGGGTAGAATTAGGATCTACTTCAGCGACTGTCTTCCAGTCTGGGGATACAGAAGGATATATATGTATAATTTTGTGACTGTTAACTACAGTCTAATAGAGCTAGGACGGAGGTGAGGGTTGTTGTGTCTGTGTGTAAGAAATGAGAAGAAAATTCAAATTTATATGAAAATGTAAAAACAATAATATTAAATAGCTGTCTTGATACATATCTTATTTTTCTATACTTCTAATGGACAAGGTTGTCAAGGTTACCAGAGATACATAATCAGCATACCTTGCCCATAATACAAACTCAATCAATTCTGCATTATATGGTTCTCAAGCTCACTAACTTCCATTAAGATTGTGTTTCATGCAATTTATGTTTTCTAAACCTCTTAGACTTCTTCTTTTGTCATCACACTGTTACTGGGTTGTTGCCCAGTGTCATTCTTTTCTGCTGTTATCTTTCGCTGCTCTAGTGGCTTGATGTGAAATTTATTTAATTTTTTTTCTACAACATTTTAATATGCCATCTATTCATTTTTTCCCATGTCTTTCTAATATTTTTGAATGGATCTGAATTCTGGATAAAACAGAAAATAAAATATCTAAACTGTTGGTGGCATCTCATACAATCTGCCTGAAAAATATTATCAGAAGTTTGTTGGAAAAACCTCCATTAGTTTTCATCTGTATTCCCTACTTATTTAGTTTGTTTGCATTAATGCAGCCTATTACCAGAGTCCTCATTTGCAGGTCTTGGTCAGCTCTGGTTCACTGATCCTGAATTCAGACCTCTCATACACTGCATCTTCAACCCAGCACTATAGTTTACATTACATAACTGAAATACCCAGCACTAGAGTTAACAGTACATAACTGGCATAACATACCTTATTGAAATGTATTTGTTATTGAATAATACTAGTATAACAATTAAGACTGACCTTTAGATTTGCTATCAAAAGCCTCAATGATATAAGCTGTCAAAGGTGATCCACCATCATCTAGAGGAGGTAACCAGTCAAGGGTCACAGAGTCTGCTGTAATCTTGCTAGCCCTTAGTTTACCAGAGGGTGAGCCAGGTTTTTCTATAAGAAATATTAGATGACCAATGTTTTAATCAACTTTTTGTTGTTGTTGTAAATGACAAAGTATAAAATACGAGTAATTTGTTCAGCATACATCAATTATCAAATAAATCGAAGAAAGTGACACAATATAAGGACCTCAACAACCTTACTGAACTGATGTGTTATGTTATGTTACACGATCGACGGCACGGCACACTGGGCATTCCCATTCATGCTCTGTACTACACTGCAGCAATCATCCCAAAGTCTATTTGCTCATAGTACCAATGAGAAGTTGATTACTACATCTCTCTCTACCACGAAGATGACATTGTCTGGCATGTCCAAACTTAACGCCTAATTCTCGCACTCGTTCTAGTGTCTGAGACTTGCCAATATCACATAAATGAGAGTGTACCGCATTGATGACATTGGCTCTGTCCATACTGTCCATTGAACTAATGTGTAAGATGAATGAAAAATTGAATTTGTAGAAGAAAAGATAGTTACCAATATACAATAATAGACCCATAACTCATTACTTCTTCTTCTGCACTCGCCCGCTATGAATTCAGGTGTAGTCAGAGCGCATCTAACTGATTTTTGCATGAAGGCTGCTTTCCTTTTTATCAGTGTCCTAACCTGTTACTATTATAGAGGTGTCACTATAGAGAAATCAACATAAAAGTCTGCCATAGTTCGCTGTCTTTAACTTTTCAAACAAGTGTGGCGGATCATGCCCTGAACAACACTTGATGTTGTCAATCCAAGATTTTCTCTGTCCGTCTCTTCTCCTTCAGTCCTAAACTACCCTCTGCTGATTACTCTTTGAAAGTGAATCACAAAAGTGGTTTTTGTCTGTCTGCGAGCATAGTTATGTTGCCCATTACATATATGTTCGTTTTATGTATGTGTATGTATATATTTATCGATATACACAAAATAATAAAAATGAAATTTGTACTGAGTGACAAATTCATGTCAGCAGGACATTTTTGGCTCTGTGCCATGGACATTGTAACCCTTCGGTTCGGTGCCACGGACAACGTAAATCTGGAGAACCTGTGGCTTTTCTGCCAGCCCACAGAATTGAACCACACTCATATGGGGCTTGCCACCCGTCGTCCAACGCGCTACAAACACGCTGGGCAGACGGGCCAGCAGGACATTAAAGATACCTTAAAAATTATGTTGGAAGAGGCGGAGATCTTGCTAGAGACAGACAGTCTTTCAGACAGGCTGTGACGAAAGCGACTTTCTGCAAGGGACATGCTACTTGATGAGAGACAAATTCATCAAATGCTGAGCGCAGAACTTGACAACTTCTTAGTGTTGTATATATTTACTATGTTGTTGTTGACGTTTTTATATGTCATGATTTTAAACTATGAAGTATATTGTGATGAGGAATGCATGAAAAAATCCAATCAAGCACTAGTGAAACAAGAGCTTAAGACATTTTTAAAAAAATATATATATATATATATATATATAGAAGAAGATATATATATATATATATATAAAATGATATGTTAAGAAAATGTCATATATGACAATGAGATCATGAATAAGTATATATCCTCGTCAGTACTGGTTGAACTTATTAAAAGATAATAGGATACTGTATGGTACTTTTCAACTCACCAGGAGCTCTTCGACAGGTCACTGGTACATCAGATTCAAGAGGAGAACTGACACCCTCAGCATTCTCTGCAAACACTCGGAAGACATAGTGATTTCCTTCCACAAGGCCAGTTATCTCGTAAGAGTGGACATTTGGTTTTACAGAGTCAACCTGTTGAGCAAGTACACATGTTTAGTCATTATAATTTATTAGTTACAAAATATAAAGTAACTAATTGTTACACCGCAATGAGAAGAAAGTTACATTTTATCATTTACCATGATAAGCATTCAGATTTAGTCATTGAATAAAGTCAAGTTTGATCATTTATAATGAAAGAAATTCAAATTTAGCTGTAACCTGCTGCCTTGCAGGGGGCTGGGACAGCCAAAGGCTGACAGGAGAGCGAACACAGTAAAAGCAGGCTAAAACCGGACACATCGCCAAAGGATAAGCACCAGAGCTCCAAATGACGCTGAAGATGTGCAGACAAGCCACACCAATGCTAAGGTTGCATGAATCAGATTTTCACATGAATGAGATTTATGGGGAAATCTGGTACATCAGTCTAAGCGGTGATCGCGCGCGAGAGAGAAATTTAGTCGTGGAATAAAGTATAATTTTTCCATTTATGGTGGCAAAAGCTCAGATTTAGTCATAGAACTATGTCAAGTTTGATAATTTATAATTTTTAAAATTCAAATTTAGCCATTGAATAAAATTAGTTTCATTCTATATTATGGCATAACATCAGAATTAGTCATTGAATGCAGCATGTTTTATTAATTTCGACACTAAAATCTGTTACATAGAAGCATATTTAGGGTTCAAAAATATATAGCAACAGTACCAGATTTACTGACACTAAAATGAAGATGCCATAAATTTCTTCTTTTTCTTGCTTTCACCCGCTATAAATTCAGGCGTAGTCCGGGAGCCTGGTATGACATTTCTAAATGATTTTTACTTGAAGGTCTGTTTTCCTTTTATCAGTTCCCCGCTATACAGGCGTACTTTCTCTGACTTCAGAGGTGGAGTTGTCACATACTAATATTTATACAAATACTGCTGCTAGTTCAACTCTATCGATATAAGGGAAGACTGCAATAAAAACAAAAGTAATGCTGTAATTTTACAAAATACAAAAACAATGCACAGAAATGTTATGACCAGAAGACCTTTATCAAGGAAAGGATTCAAGAGAAGTGAAGAAATTCACTTCTCACACAGCACACAACATGTAGAATCAAACAATAAGTTCCTAACCTATCTAGTTCAACTCTAGAGAAAGCAGGGTTATTAAAAAGTTAAAAGAAGATATGGTTGTAATTGACCAGGTTGAATTCTAGCTATTTGAGTAAACTGATCACATTCATGTTATGCCAACTCTCTTACTTTCATCCATGCCTGTCGTTTAGCATCTCTACGCTCAATAGTATATTTCTTTAGTGGAAGACCTCCATCTTTCTCTGGTGGTTTCCAGGATATGGTGGCAGATGTACTTGTGACATTTGTAGCTTCAAGTGGACCAACAGGACTTGATGGGGGTTCTAGAATAAAATTTGTAGAAATAAAAGGTTTAGAAATAGTATCTTAGTATTGAGAATTATATCAATAACATATGCACTTAAGATATATTTTTGAATGAGGAAGGAGATTTCTTCTTCAAATGCTTCATATCAAACACTTGTTAACCACTCTGTGTGATTTGTATGTGATCTGAGTGTAAGAGAAATTGTACATTGTGCCAGTTATGTGCCTACAAATAGGTCAGCACATTCAATTTCTGCGATGCTTTTTATTTACTAGGGTAGCTTCCTAGGTTCTACTTCAGTCACCTCTTCGACATGCCTTGTAGGTCGCAGTGGTACTATTCTTTGCTTCCTTGGGCCCGGCACCACATGGGCGATATTTCAGTATAAGGATGGAGGTTGAAGTCATTACTGCTGTCCCCTAATAGCTATCTGAGACTTCGCTACCGGGCCATTGTACTCTCAGGCCCTTGTGAAGGTCCAAAACTGCAGGTTACAATATAAGTGAATATTTTTTCTATTGAAGCTTCCAACATCCAGAAGCTTTCATGGATCTAAAGTCCTGGACATGCAAGTGTTCATGGCAATAAGAACATGCATCAACAAAATCTATAGTCAGAGAGTTAAAAATGGATAGAGGGGATGTATTTTAAACTTTTTGCTGACTGTCGATTGGATAAAGACACTAAAATTGATGTTGAATCTATCTAGTAATTTAAGCAATTTAGAATTATATATTACACAAGCAGAACTGAATGCCTGGGGGGCAGAATGAGGGTGTGTTTAACCAGTGAGTCATGGGAACCATCAGTATGTATGCTCTTCAACATGTGCTTGGTGAGACTGAGTATCTATGGGTTTGCATGGCGTACAATAACATCAGTTCAATAGCCGATAACCAAGATATATTTTATATTAGAGAGGCTAAAAAATTCAGTATTGTCTAAAAGTAAAAAGTAATACATGTAGTCTAAAAGCGAAGGATTGACTGCACGGCACCGGATTTTCCTATATGGTTTAGCCTCTGTCAGTAGAAATGGTACCAAATCCACTGAGAGTGTTGCACCAAGTACAAACTCTGTTGCTCCAACAACATTCCTAGAGATCTCATAAAAAAATAGCACATGTGACACACTTTAGATTCAAACCCACAACTTTCAGAGCGACAGGCAAACATCTTAACCAATTCGTTATAGAGACCCCATAAATTTGTAGTACTAAGAACTACTATTTCTGTCAATCTTATGACATAAAAGTCTGTGTAAACTAATTATACAATGATTAAAATGTGAAAACTAAGAGTTTCCTATTACAAGTTGACAGCTATTAACTACATATAGTGTTATGATAATAAATCAGATAAGTTGTTACACATAGAGACAACGAGTCTACAAAAAGTTCCTTACTATATGGACTCTGAGGCACTACTGGTTCCTCTAAAACAGCTGGCTCAGAGATTCCAGATATGTTTTCTGCCATCACTCTTAAGTTGAAAGATGTACCCTCCGTCAGGTAAAGAACTTCCAAAGATGTTATCACAGATTTCACCTGTAGAAATGTGATTATAAAATCGTGACAATAAAGAAATAAAACAAAAAGATTTAAATTTATATGTTGGTGTCTAAAAAGAGTCCAAATCCAAAGCATTGACTTCATTGCCCCATGTTTGATAATATATAGCTCAGTGCCTCTTTACAGAAATGGTGTGCCACCTGCCAAGAGTATTGCACACAGCACAAACTCCATAGCTTCTGCAACAATCCTAGCAGTCTCTGGAACAAATGCACCCGTAAACGGAACGGTGCAGTATGGACTCGAACCCATGACTTTCGGAACGCAAGTGCATAGCCACAAAGACGTCCCATTCGTATGTAACAAGTTACTGATGAGTGTTTGATTGATAGGAATATCAACACTGTACTTCAGTGAATAATTACGTTCTCTGATGTTTTTCTTACCATTGCTTATCTCAGACGCAGTGCATGAACTCCATAGCAACAACAAGGGCCACTGATGTTATCTTGAGGATGGTAAGAATTTGTAGGAATGTTATTTTAACTTTTAATGAATTTTGCCCAGGCAGCGGTTTTTCAATCTACTCTCATACATTTTCTACTGTAAAGTTTTTTTACATGCTCACCTTGAGCACAGGACTTACATTTTTATCTCATGTCGGCGATATGACGTGAAACTTTATCTCAACTACATTGAGATCAGGATTCACTGGAAAATAGTCAGATCACTCCACGTTGGAACAAACAGAGTATTTTTAGAAAAATGAGGGTAGCTGTTTATGTTTGGAATGCAACCAAGAAATAGCCACACAAAAATAGCTACTTTCGTCCCAAAAAATAAAAATATAATGAGCATATCTCCATTTCTGCTTACCCTGTCCACATGTGCCCAAGTAGATTTCCAGCTCTCCTTTTTCTCCACAATATAATTAGTAATAGGGGAGCCTCCATCACTCTTGCTGTGATCCCATGCAATGCTGGCACAGTCACGTTGGATATCGGTCAATCTCAAATTTTGTGGTGCTGATGGTGGTTCTGTATAAAGAAAGGACAAAGAAGTCATTACTAACAAAATAATAAGTTATGATTCAATAATAATTATGAAAGAACTGTGAGTGAAAGATGTTGTAAGATGTAGATACTACCAAAATGATAAATTCTAGTTACAAAAATATCTTGATGATTGAATGAATTCTTCAGCAAATAATTATGTGTGCTCCAGTCTCTTACACAGGGAGATCTCAGCGGCAGTGCACAAACTTCACAGCACAAGGGGAGTGCCCCAATGATGAAAATTAGTAGCTTCTTCTTCTAATGCTCCATATCGTCCACTTGTCAACCACTCTGTGTGATTTGAATGTGATCTGAGCCTAAGAGCGGTTGTACATTGTGTCAATTATGAGCCTACAAGTAGGCCAGCATATCCGATTTCTGCACTGCTTTTTATTTACTAGGCTAGCATCCCTAGGGCCTACATCAGTGCCTCTTATGACATGCATTGTAGGTTGCAGTGGTACTATTCTTTGCATCCTTTGTGGACCCCGGCACCACATGTGCGAAATTAGTAGTAATAACTTTTATTTCTTTATTAACTTTGCCCAGACAGCAGATATCCAGCCTACTCTTATTGATTTTTAATGACAAGGGTTTCTATTATTAAACTTGACCATGTGACCTACATTTTCTTCTTTTGAAACACCTCTTGAAGTATAAGGCATCAACAAATTTCCACCAACATTTCTATCCTGAGCAAGCTAGCTTTGTTCATTTATTCCCACCTCTTCTCTATCTATGTTTACCAGTTTGTCTCTGTAGTTCTTTTCCTACCTCTCTTACAGCTTTCAAGATTCAAACTCACAACCTTTAACCTGCTGTTTGACATGCAAGACAATCAACAGTTAAGAGTATGAAGGCACTGTTTGAAATGTATACACTTTGCAAACTTCTGAAATATTTGTAACATTTATGCAGCAAAGAAATATTTGTAACATTTATGCAGCAAAGAAAGACCAATATATTTTGATTAAGAGAGAAAAACTTACTTATAGCCTTAATTGGTGCTGCTGATTTGTCAGTTTCAATGTATTCACCAAGACCAACATCATTTTCAGCAGCCACCTTGAACAGGTACTTCTTGTCAGCGTCCAAATTAGGTACAGTGATTGCTGTCTTGAAACCATCAGTAGTTCCAACATCTAACCAACTGGCTGTGGGTGTGTCTTCTTTCATCTTCAAATACAAATTCAATGATGGTTATATGTATGATAAATATATCTTAACAGATTCTTATAAAATAAAAACAATGCTTCTTCTTCTTCTGCATTCGCCTGCTATGAATCCAGGTGTAGTCAGGGAGCTATGTATGGTGCTTCTGACTGATTTTTATGTGAAGTCCTGCTTCCCTTCCATCAGTGTGCCTTGCCATACAGGTATGTCTTTTCCAACTTCAAAGGTAAAACAATGCTATTACTGATTTAGGGTGACAGTGTCAATTCTGTCAACTTGCTCCTCAGCATGATCCATACAGAAAACTATTGCCCATAGTTATATGTAGTGTAATGAACTATATTATATATTTCTTTCTTTTAATACTGCTCCTTTCTTCAGATGATTATTTTTTAAAATACTTGGTTTAGTACAGATCAACATGACTGACTATTCAAATTTGCACTTGTATATGCTGTAGCTTAAGCGGTAGTGAGCTCGATCACAACCCAAGCGTACCTGGTTCAAACTCTGCGGTGGGTAAGTTTGGAAGCAAATTCGTTTCCGTGGGATTTTTACGAAAGGTAAAATAGATCTCACCGTTCAGAAAGCAATGGCAAACTACTGAACGAATAAGTGGTGTCTAGAAAATCAATGACTCTTTTACTATGGTTGATGGATATGTCCTGTAAAAGGATATGCCACAATTTTCATTCATATACAGTTACTCCTGATACTTTTTATGCTAGTTAAACATGGATTAGATATTGGACTAAAGATAGAAGGATGAAAGTATAGCAGGTATGAAGGTATAGAAGATCAAAGCTCCTAAAGCTAAATGACATCTAAAAATAAAAAGGACTGCTCATAGACTACAGTATTTTCTTCATTTACCTTGAGTATATATTTCTTGACCCTAGCACCTCCATCATTAGTTGGGGGCTTCCATTCTACCGTAAGACCGTCTTCTGTAGATCTGGGCACACTAATGGATGTTGGTTTGCCAGGAGGATCTAGCAATATCACAGAAAAACAACTTATTTTATAGTTATCACTTGATGGAACGAGTTAAATTCATGATGAAAGAAAACCATAGAGAAAATCATATAAAATAATGATAACAGCATGTCATTAATTACAAGAATATTTAAGCTCATTCTACAACTCTGTCTAAACATGACAAGAAGAGTTTGTCAATTCTCATAATCTCTTTCAACACAAAACCTTTACTGGCCCATTAAAGTGACCAGAGTTTCTACATTATTAAAATATACATCTACTATTTGCAATATAGAATATACCTAACAGAATATAATAATAATAATAATTCCTCTCGTACCATTATACATTATATAGAGCCTGCAAGCAATTTTTCCATACCGCTCTTTCTTGGGCAACTCGCTCAGTCTTCTCTAAGGAACTGAGACCAATTATTCTTGTCTCAGCAAAGTTCATTTCAGGGTCTCCCTAGGTCTAACAGAATATAGCTAATTGTTATTCAATTCTTCTGACTGACATTCTCGCACATTGAACAAGTTCATACATGCTCCATCCTCCAATGCAGCAGTCATCTCAATGTTTCCATGATCACTGTACTCAAGTGATGTTGGTTGGCATACCTTCTCTATCTACCTCACAGACCATGCTTAAGCCTCATTTCAGTCAGATCCTTCAATGTCTTTGATTCCATTCCCACACATGCGGAACAGAGGGTATTTATGATGTTCATCCTACATCTTTCTCCCACTTGCATTGCAAGTAGTTCCAGTTAGTTTATCTACTCTTTAACTTCCCTTCACCCCTACATGTCCAGCTGTGAAAAGCCAGGATAGTTTCTTGAGGCTGGATTGTTGAATACTGCTTACTCACTCAGTGTGTTAACTATACCTAATTTCAATGCAGAAAGCAGAAATGAATTGGGTTGATTTAAATTTCATCTTCATCACTACAGACTGCTATTTTATATAGGGTTTTTAAAAAAAGGGTTTTAAAGCCGAAGGATTGACGGGTTTTACCCCATATGGCTCGGTCCCTCTCCGCAGAAATGGCAGCCACCTGCCAAGCGTATTGCACAAAGTACAAGCTCCGGCAACAATCCTAGGGATCTCTGGAAAAACTGCACTCGTGAACAGAAGGCTGCTTCCGGATTCGAACCCACAACTTTCGACTCGCAAGGCAAAGGGCGTAACCACTCAGCCACAGAGACCCCCAAATTTTATATAGTAGATAGTCTACAAGCTTGAACAAAACAATTGTTACCTTGTTTGATTCTAGGAATAACAGACTCTGTTCCTTCAAGTGGTTGACTCTCTCCTTCAGCATTCACAGCACGAATACGGAAGTAGTATTCATTGTTGACAACAAGATTACGTGCTGTGAACTTTGTAGTATCACTCTTGGTAGTTCCTGCACGACCCCACATGTTGCGACGGGACTCACGAATCTCCACTGCATAATTTATAATGGGTGATCCTCCATCATGTTTCGGGGGCTGCCACTCCAGGTCACAAGAATCTTGTGTGACTGTCACAATTTTCAGAGGAGCTTCAGGTGGTGATGGAACATCTGAACAGAATATAAGACAAATATGACAGAAAACTCAGCGCACATATTGTCAGATATTGGTTAGAATGGACATAACTATCACATATAATGATGATTGATGAGGACAATTTGGAAGTAACAGAAAATTTGAGTATCTTGGTTCACTACTAACTAATAATATTTATACCAATAAGCTGTGATATTCGTTGATCATTTCTCAAGGTGTGCCCAACATATCTCCATCTTCTCTTTCTTATAACAGTTGTCACTAGTGGTTGAACAGACATGTCTCTGATTTCATCACTTCTCCTGAATTCGTTCCATTTTATATTCATTATTTTTCGAGAATCTATTATCAAATGCATTCAACTTGCTTTCTATAACTTTAGTCATTTTCCAAATCTCGCTGGCATATGTTAGGATTGATACAACATTTGAATTCAAAATTCGTAATTTAGTTTTAATACTATATAACTTGCAGTTCCATATTTTATTTCGACTTTTAAAAGTTGATGTTGCTTTGCCAATTCGTATCATAATTTCTTTTTAACATTTCCTGTGCAATCAAAATTGCTACCTAAATAGGTGAACTGCTCTGTTATTTTTATCATTTTAGATTCCAGTGTGATATCTGCATTACTTGCCATAGGTGTCTTCATTATATTTGTTTTTTCATAGCTTATCTGCAGTCCAACTTTTGATGCTATAGATGACAAGTTTTTTTTTTTTTTGTGCATATCTTGGTTGTTTCTACTTAACAAGGCAATATCATAGTAAAAACAAAGTATAAACAAAGTAATATAGTATACAAAAAACACTATACAGTGATGTTTTGACTAAAGGCCTTTATCCAGCAAAAGATACAAAAGAAGCGAAGAAATTAAGATTGACTATACTTGAGATATAAAATATACAGTCAGACAATTAATCCCTAATAGTCCTAAACTTACAATGTGTGTAAGAGGTGACTTAGGTAGGAGCCTAGGTAAGCTACCTTAGTAAATAAAAAACGTAGCAGAAATCGGATGTGCTGGACTACTTGTAGGCGCATAACTGGCCCAAAATGCAATAGCTCTTAGGCTCAGATCACATACAGATCACAAAGAGTGGTTCAACAAGTGATCGTTATGGAACATTTGAAGAATAAGATGTCAAAGTTGTGTATATGTGATGTAAGGGCCCACAATTTGTAGACTTACCAAATGGAGATTTGAGGACTACTGGTCTGTCCATTTCCAAGAACTCACTAGTGCCAAGTTTATTGACAGTTGCTACACGGAAAAAGATGTCATTGCCATCCACAAGATTTTTCAGTGTAGTCTTACAGGAATCAGTCAATGTTTTCTCAGCTCGACTCCAGGACACTTTCAAAGCTTCTCGCTTCTCTATTATGTATCCAGTGATGGCAGAGCCACCATCTTCTTCGGGTGGACCCCATTCTAAGGCAACTGAGTCTCTGGACAAGACCTTTGCTGTGAATGGTCGAGTTGGTGTACCTGGTGGACCTTAATGAGATAAGATAGCTATGAGGTCAACTGTATCTTGCCATATTCACACAAAATATCTACTCTTTGACTAAATGTGGCAAATAACAATGTATCACAGTCTCATTAACTATTAATATGTATAGTTAATAAATCAATCAAACAATTGCATTACTCTGATAAATGGTACATATGTTTTAGTCAAATTTGTAAAGACCACCGAATAACATCTACCAAACTGTAGTAGAACATGCAGTGAGAGTTAATGATGGTTGATAAGTGAAACTCTAGATCAGGGCAGTCCAACGCAGTGCCCACAGGCACCCTCATTATATATTTCTGCCACCCCTAGTTACTCCGCCAATTTTAACGGTTATATGCAGTGTCATATTTCACACTGTTAAATGTAAGTTCAATATCTTTTTTTAAAATTAAACGTCAAGGTTATAAGTTAGAATGAAGTTTTCATCTGTTATCAATATTACAATTAATTATCACCCTATTAGTATTAATATTATTTGTACTATTACAAGTTAACAATCGTCGCATGGCGCCCGAACCTCCTCAGCCATCAGTCAGATGTACATGTTAACAATCATCGCATGGTACCCGAACCTCCTCAGCCATCAGTCAGATGTACGAGTTAACAATCGCCGCATGGTATCCGCACCTCCTCAGCCATCAGCCAGATGTACGAGTTAACAATCGTCGCATGATGCTTGCATCTCCTCAGACATCAGTCAGTTGTGCCTCACTATACATAAAGGAGGAACTATAGATAATGCTATAATAATGAACTATAAGACAGGCAACAGATACTGTATGTTCTAACTGTAAGATACAAACAAATCAACATCTGTCTCTTACCTTTCTGTCTCTGTGGCACAACCGAGTCTGAATCCAATGACTTACTAGCTCCAACTTTGTTGAAAGCAGTGACTCTGAACCAAACTTTGAGGTCTTCGGTCAGATCTTTGACCTTGATCTTAGTCACATCAGCATCTGTAATGGTGACCTCTGTCCAGACATCTTGCTTTGAGCTAACCTCAACTTTATATGCAGTGATTGGTGCACCCCCATTGTCACGTGGAGGCAACCATTCCATGATCAGATTGTTAGCACCCACATCACTGAAGCGGATTGGTCCAACTGGCCTCTCAGGGGCACCTGGGTAAGTTTTGTGATCATAGTTATTGCAAGTAATACATTTTATATATAATAATACAAAGTATACAAATATATACATAAATAATTGTTCTAGAGTTTTGATAGAGTAGTGGTTTGTGCACTTGCTTCACAATCGAGTGGTTTCAGGATAAATCCCTCATTTGGAGTGACTTTTTTTCCAGATTGTAACAGTTTTCAGGTAGACCTAACCTCAACTTGGTACTAGAGTACTACTGGGAAGTAATGGAGAGAGGCATGATATTGACTACATCAAGTAGCGTTGATCCAAAAAAATAATATGGGCCTGATAATGTATTCCCCAATGGTATGAATGATAATGTATACCGTTATGGTATGAAAAACAGGCTCTTGATTTATAATATCTTAGTATTTAAAGATACATTTTATACTTTCATAGATTGATTGATTGATTGATAGGACCATCATCTTTGCACTTTGGTATACTTGCATAAGTTCTGAATACTGAGCCCTATCCTCAAATTATCATAACAAGCATATAAACCTTCAATTCTTCTTGCATTCGCCACCAAGAATTTAAGCGTAGTCAGGGTGCCTGGAATAGCACTTCTTACTGATATTTACGTGAAGGCATGCTTTCCTTTTTATCAGTGTCTCCCGCCGTTCAATGGTGCCTTCTCTGATTTCAGAGATATCCATAGTGTTACTATTACATTCGCAATAGCCTGTATATAACCAACATATTTTCAAAACCAGAATGAGATGCACAAAATGCAAAGACTGAAAAGACAACATGAAATGCATGTCCAAGATGTTTACCTGGTTCTTTCACTGGTACAACAGCTTCTGCTAGCTCTGCACTGGGTCCGAACCCTTCTTCATTCTCAGCTGATACACGGAAGAAATATTCTGCTCCCTCCAGAAGCTGTAGCACATTTAGAGATGTAACGCCACCTTTGGTTGTGCCAGCTTTGATCCAGGATCCCCAGCGCTTGTCACGACGCTCAATAAGATATGATAGAATAGGAAGGCCACCTGTATCTGAAGGTACTTTCCACTGAAGAGTTGCTGAGTTGGATGAGACATCTACAGCTGTCAAGCTTTCTGGTGCTGATGGTTTGTCTGATAGAGAGGAAATGCATGAGTTCAGTTATATATCCTGCAGAAATTATAGTAGAAATGGGAGAGATTGTGTCCTCTTCTATTCGTGTTTACATCTAGGGTCTGCTGCTGCAAGATTTATATATGTAAACAGACATCATTCAAACAGGCTGTAAACAAGAAGACTATCAATCTAACAGACCAATATAAGAAAGAGTAGGACCACTATTCCATATGAAGAATGTGGTAAAATGAGAGTAAGGAAGGGTTGTGCACAGCAGCAAGGTTCTCTGCATCAATGTGCTTCCCTGCATCAATGTGGTCCTCTTCTGCAGTATAGTTCTTCTTGCAACAAATCTGGCTCCCCTCAGCAGCAATACAAACCTCTCAGCAGCAATACAAACTTAGCATCAAACTTATTTCTCTAACGTACTGCAGTATTGTACCCACTTACATCTGAGCTGACTCCGACACTATACATAACCATGATCACAATAAGTTTAGTTAGTGAATTTAGTTTTCCAATCATATAGCTGCACTGAAAGAACACATGTTTTCAGAAAGGCAGCAGCTTGCATGGAGACTAGCTAGATAGGCATTGCCATTGTCTATTCCCAGGTGGAAGATGGAGTTGGCTGTTCACTCTTGCCGTTAAGCGTAGGGATGAGAGCTTTAATTTGCATTCTAGGGCCAGATGAAGCGCCCTTGTTGTGTTATATCCATGCTTATGTTGTGTGGTCTCGATATTGTCTATCCATCTTTTTCTTGGACTTCCCTTAGCTCTAGTACTTGATCTCTTTTCATTGTATGCTGTTATTGGTGGTTGGTTGTATTTCATTCTCATTAAATGTCCAAACCACTGCATTTGTTGTCTTTCGATGTATTCGATGCATGAAGTTATGCCCACTCTGCTGCTGATGTCTTCATTTCGTAGTCTTTTCATTCTTTTATAAATTCATTTTTGTCTTATGTTAAAAATACTTTTTAAGCTCCACATAAAACTAAAAACATATACTACAAATTTAACATAGATAAGACATTTATTGAAGCACATAAGAAAATAATTTACAATTATTTTGACTACACATCACTTTTGTGGCTATGTTAGCTGCACACCTTTTTCGCACCAATAAATAGAGCCAGATTTTAAACATAAAGAGTGCAAGTGAAGCTAATGTAAAGCTTTTAAACAAAGTAGGATGTCAACCATTATTAGTTGGATACAGTGAGTGTAGGAACATAGAGATGACTGTTGCATTGAAGGACAAAGCACATATGGACTTGTCTAATGTGCAAAGATGTTGACCAGGAGAACTGAACAAAGAAGGAAAATATTAACTAAACAGTTTCTAGTCAACATTACACTCAGTTTGGCTGTAACAAGAATGTTATCATAAGAATGATCACATATCAGATGTTGACCAGAGAACTGAAAAAGAAGGAAATATTAACTAAACAGTTTCTAGTCAACATTACACTCAGTTTGCTGTACAAGAATGTTATCACATGAAACACTTGTGACAATGTAGAGCTTAGGTGCTCGCCTCTCATTCCAAAGGAACTCGGTTCACTCCCTCATAAAGCCATCTGGATATTTGTCCAGATATCTCTGATCTCGATGTAGATGAGATCGAGCTCCTAGTCCTATCAGAGATAGACGATAAAATGTAGGTCCCGCTAAAAATAAAATTTTTACAAAATATCTTTACATCTTCTAAATTACATTGGGGACCCTCGCCGGTGCTACAGAGTTCATGCACTGTCGCTGAAATCTTCCTATGTAAGAAATAGATCGAAGCACATATGATAACTCAGCAAAGTGCAATGATGATGGTCCTATCAATCAATCAACACTTGTGACAGAATGTGGCATCTCTAACAAATATATTCTGCATATCATCATGCTTATCATTTATCAGTTCTCTATACAACTGTACACAACATAAAGCACAGACAGGGGAAAAAAGCACTTACTATATGGAGATTTAGGAACCAGCGGACTTTCACCTTCCAGTGCCTTGGACTGTCCGGCAACATTTTCAGCAACAACTCGAACAAATACTTCTTGTCCTTCTTGAAGATGGGTTAGCTCACAAGTGAGTTTGTCCCCACTTACTCTTTCAACAGGCAGCCATGAGGTCTTCCATGCATCTCTCTTCTCCACAATGTAGTGTGAAATTGGTGCTCCACCATCATTTTGGCTGTGCTTCCAAGACACACGACCACTTCGTTTAGTAATATCAGATAACTCTAATGGACCAACTGGAGGTGATGGTGGTTCTGAAATATGTAATATTTTCCAGATTGCTAAGTGTCAAATAAATTGAAAATTTCTACACATTTTCCATATCCCTAAGTGTAAAATTAATTGAAAATGTCTACATATTTTCAGATTGCCAAGTGTCAAAATACTGAATTTCTACATATTTTCCATATTGCTAAGTGTCAAACATACTGAAAGTGTCTACATATTTTCCATATCACTAAGTGTAAAATTAACAGAAAATTTCTACATATTTTCCATATCACTAAGTGTAAAATTAACTGAAAATTTCTACATATTTTCCATATCCCTCAGTGTAAAATGAACTGAAAATTTCTACATATTTTCCAGATTGCTGAGTGTAAAATAAAATGAAAATTTTGACATTTATTTTCCATATCGCTAAGTTTAAAATAATTTTAGAATTTAAACAACTATCTAGCAACACATAATATTTGGATAGTTTCTGACCAAGGAGTATGAAACAAATTTAATAATTTATAAAATAGTGCTCCCAAAAGACCCCTGTCAATACTACATGTAATACCATGTTTTAGGCAGTGTAGGACCGGGTGGAGGGACATGTGCTTTTGGAATTTAACTCTTAGTGGACCAAGACAAAAGCCATGTTTTTACAAACCATTTGTTTTTAGAATAAAAACTCCCTTTAGTGTGGCTCTGGTAAAAGACGCCAACCCAAAGCCACATAGTGTGGTGTTTGGTCCACAAGGAATTAATGGTCGCATGGATAGCGCAGCTGTACACGCTCATTAATATGATATGGTCGAGTCTCATACACTGAAAAACGTGTGAGAATTAAGAGTTAAGTTCGGACATGTCAGACAGTGTCGTCTTCATGGTAGAGAGAGAGAAGATATACTAATCAACTTCTCATGGGCGTGGTGAGCAAATGAACTTTAAGATGGCTGTTGCAACAAAGAAAGGAGTATGTATGGGAATGCCCAATGTGCCATGACATCTACCGCATAACATAACATAACATAACAGAACATATGACAACTCTTGAACAAATAATTACCTATTGGTTTATCCAGTTTCACAGACTTGGATGTGATTCCCTTCTCTCCAACACCAACTTCATTCTCTGCAGAGACAGCAAACAACCACTCGACTTCTTGTTCAAGATCAGATACCTGTTGGTAGTTTTTGTAACTGTCCACTGAGGCAACCTGAAAGTAAAATAAGTACTCATGCATCAGTTTAAAGTGATGACTTTGCAAAGTCAACTTCAAACAAACAAACAAACAAGAAAACTCATCCCAACATGCTATAACACACAAGAAAATTATCAGTATTCATCTGAGAGCCCAGTAAAGGACAGATTATTTTGGTCCCAGACATTTTTGGGGGAAGGGTTTGTTTTTTATTTTTATTTCTACATACTTAGCCAGACTGTAGTGATACAGCATGTTACCTAGGTTACCCTTGGACAGTTCTCATCTTTTTAACCTGACTTATTTCATCAGATTCGCAGCATGTTAGATCCTTCTGCTTGTTTAATTATTTATATTTCATTGTTCATGTTTCACCACTCTATTGCATTATCCATGATTCATCATTCGTGTCTCACTGTTCATGTTTCATAATCATCATCATCATACCTTGTCCCCTCTGGAATTTTGCTCCCATGACAGCAACCCTGAAAATTCTCTGTTCTGTGCAAGTTGACCGACGTCAGCAGCAGTCATTCTCGGATCCTCAATGACATCTTGCACCCATCGTCTTCTAGGTCTTCCTCTCATTCTTCTTCCAGGCACCATTCTTTCCAAAATTATCTTCTCTAGACACTCATGTCGTTTGATGTGTCAGAAATATTTAATTTTGCCTTGATGTAATAGCTAACTCTCTTTAATATCAAACTGTTGCAGAAAAGAAGCATTTGTTCTTGTTCCTGTCCATAATATTCTAAGTACTCTTCTGTAGCATTTGCATTAAAAGGCATTTATGATCTCCGCCTCTTTGTTATAATGAAATGAAAATCGTGGCATATCCTTTACAGGATGTAGCCATCAACCACAGTAACGAGTGCTGATTTTCTAGATACCACTTATATGTTCAGTAGTTTGCCATTGCTTGCTGAACGGTGAGGTCTATTTTTACCTTTGTTAAAATCTCACGGAAACGAATTTGCTTCCAAACTTGCCCACCGAGGAGTTTGAACCAGGTACCAAGAGTTTGGGTTTGTGATCGAGCTCACTACCGCTTAAGCTACAGACACTCATTCATAATTCATGTTTTGGTATCATTCAGTAACAAAGAATAAATATCTGATGTTTCTCATGACAAATTTCCTAGTTATTTGTTTGGACATTAAACTCAGCACAGAACCAGGGTATAAAAAAAAAAGATTAGATAACAAGTATGGAAAAGATCAATAGTGAAACATTGGTTTATTAAGAAGCTCACCTTCTCCCACTTATCTGATCCCTTCCTTGATTTCTCCACAATGTATCTCTTGATATGTGAGCCTCCATCGCTTTCAGGGGCAGCCCACTCAAGTGTCAGATTGTCTTTTCCTATGTTTCTTACGTAGAGAGATTTTGGTACACTAGGAACAGCTGAAAAGTAAACGGTTATCAATAAGAGAATGCCAAATAACTTCTCTCTATGCATATGTTCATTGACTGAATGAAAGAATCATCATCATTGCACTTCCATAACCATATGTGCTACAAAAAGTAACTGTAAAAACTAGACTGTTCTTCAATGGATTCCTGGTCTTTGTAACATAATGTGTAATGAAATGGTCCAATGGAACAGATACACTAAGGGTTGACCTACCAGGAAACTATAAATATTATCCAAAATAACATACACAAAAACAAGTGGAAGGGCCTCACTCAGGTCACTCTCTTCAAGACCCAGCTCAGCCAAGAGAGGATCAATCTTCATACATCACTACAGGTTTCGTCAGAATATGTAACTGACATTTCACATCAAAGATTCAGTGATTTGTCCATGTGTTGACCCTATACTCTAGACCTGTATACTGTAAACCATTTTGAGAAACATTGACCCTCCGTTATTCCAAATGAGACAAAACTTGACTTGACTTATTTCTCTCTGCTCCTCGTGGAGCATAGGGCCTCAACAGTTATTCGCCACTCTTCTCGGTCTCTGGTTGTTTTCTTTATGGTCTCCCATGATAGTCGAGCATTCTTCAGTTCCTCAAGAAGATTTCATCTCCAGGTTTGTTTAGGGCGTCCTTTTTTCATTTTCCTTGCGGGTTCCACTCAAGTGCTTGTCTAATGACACTCGACTGTGTCTTCCGTAGGGTATTCTCAAACCATCGCCATTTTCTACGCTTGACCTGTGTCATCATGGGTTCCAGACAAAACTCTAAGACACAAGAAATGACCTGGACAACACAATAAGTTTCATCAAAGTTTAATAGCCTCCTAACATAGATTCACTGTTGAATAAAATAAAAGAATGATGAAGATGATACATATTCTTCTTCTTCTTTTGTCGTCACACTGCTATTGGGTTGTTGCCCAGTGTTGTGGTTTTTTGTTTTTGTCTTACGCTTTTCTGGTGACTTGGGTGATTGTTATTTTTGCTCTTTGACAGGATTCTGCTATGCCATATAACCATCTTTTTTTGGTCTTCCTCTCGCCTTCTTTCCTCATATTCTGTTGTAGAAGACTGTATACTCTGGAGTTTGGATGCATTCTTATTAAGTGGCCAAACCACTTCATTCTTTGTTTCTCAATGTAATTCAAGCAAGGTTCTGTGCCAACTTTCTTTCTTATGCTGATGTTGGTGACTGTCTTTTCTGGTGTTGTTGGTAACTTTTCGTAGACAGCGCATTTCACATGTAGTTATTTTTTAATGATACATACTAGATTATAATGTACAACTAATCCAAGAAACAAGAACTACAAGCAATAAAAAAGGGAATTTATAGCTCAAGAGATCTAATACTCACCAAGAATTTTCTGTGGCCTAATAGGTTCACTAGACAGTGCTGGACCGTGACCTTCTTTGTTGACAGCCATCACTTGGGCAATATATTCACTGTCTGAAGCTAGTCCAGTCAAAGTGATAGAGGTTTCATCAGCAGAGATTTCTTTGAAGGTTGTCCATGTTGATCTTCTTGTCTCTCTAAACTGAACAATGTAACCAGTGATGGGTATCCCTCCAGTTGATTCAGGAGCTTTCCATGACAGCTGTGCAGATTTGTCTGTAACGTCCGTCACCTTGAGTGGTCCAAGACATACTGACGGAACATCTGAGTATAAGAGTAAAAGTTTTAGTTTAGCTTGATGATTGTATGTGTATATATGTGTGTCATTGTTTTTAGTATCAAAATTTATATACAGTAGATTCTCTTTTCATCCCATATACAGTAGATTCAAGTCTGTATTCGAAATACCATTGAGACATAAACCATCAAATGTCCCAAATGTTCAAGGTCTGTAGCTGTAATATAGAGAACTCCTACAGAGAAGATCACAAGAGCATCCTGTAGTCAGCACAGAGAATGTTAGGGAGAAGCGAACTCCCAGAAACACATGCCTAAATGGAATATGCTGGACTGAAAGATATTTATTGTCTGACTGTATATGTTATATATGACATAAAGGAATTTCTTTGCTTCTGTTGTATCCTTTGCTTGATAAAGGTCTTTGGTCAAACATCGCTGTATATTATTTTTGTACTTTGTAAAACTACAGTTCTTTATTTTTACTTGTTTCACACTTGAAAGGTACAAAATATCACAGCTTAACCTCTGTAAACAACAGCACAATTTACTCATGTTCTTTGGCTCAAATCGCATAGTGCAGTTTATAAATGGTTATTATAGAGCAAATGCAAACAAACAAGAGCAAATAACGAATGATGTCTTCTAAAATAATGGTAACAATAAAATATGGTAAAACAATAACAAAAAATGTGCCAGAGAAAATACAAACCAAAGGGTCTCTTAATCTTGACTGGTTTATCCATCTCTAGTGGTTCGCTGGTGCCAACTTTGTTCTCAGCAAAAACACGGAAATAGTATTCTGCACCCTCTGTCAAATTCTGCACACAGAAGTTGGTAACATCTGGGGAAATCTTGTCCACACGAGTCCAGCTGGTGCGGAGTGCCTCCTTCTTCTCTATTAAGTAATTTTTTAGTGGTTCTCCACCATCATCTTCTGGAGCTTTCCATTCAATAGTGGCTGAGCTTCTTGTTACTTCAAGTATCATGATTGGTCCAACAGGTTTGGAAGGTTTGGCTGAGAAAAAATATTAAACAAAGCAGATATAAATGTAAAGAAGCAGTCTCAAGTTAGCAGTATAGAAATAATCACTGATTTCATCTAAATGACTGATTATTACATCAATGGACATTTTGGTGAATGATCATGTCTGTTTTAATCTTTATCTTACAAGGGAAGATATCAACGGCAGTGCACAAACACCACAGCGCTGGCCAGAGTTCTAGATACCATTTTAAGGATGATGAAAATTTTTTATAAATTGTGTTTTCATTTGTAGTGAATTTTTGTGTGAGTGTCTGTAGCTCAAGCAGTAGTGAGCTCGATCGCAAACCCAAGCGTACCTGGTTCAAATCCCACGGTAGGCAAGTTTGGAAGCAAATTCATTTCTGTGGGATTTTTACAAAGGTAAAAATAGACCTCACCGTTCAGAAAGCAATGACAAACTACTGAACGTGTAAGTGGGGCCTATAAAATCAACGACTCGTTTACTGTGGTTGATGGCTACGTCCTTTAGGATATGCCACAATATTTTTTCAGTGAATTTTGCATTAGAAGTGGTTTTCCAACCTACGATTCATTTAGGTGGCTTTAAGTGGGAACGAACCGAGTACCTTTTGAACGAGAGGTGAGCACCTAGCCTCTATGTCACAGAGGCCCCTGGACCGAGGTTGTAAGATGGTCTTGTGAAACTACCTCTCTTAACTAAACAAATGGTCCAGCAGTGCCCAACGTGTAATAAGAAAGCAGTTGACTGTGGGTGACTCAGCTTCTTGTGTAGCGGGTTCAAATTCTGGGGCGGGTAAGAAAAAGCCACAGATTCCTCAGACCACGTGTCGTGCACGAACCTAAGGAGGTTTACGAATCGTGCATGGCACGAGTCAAGAGCTGAAAAAGCTCAAGATACTTCGATCGGAAAAAAAAAACTAAACAAATGGTCATTTACAAAGTAGTGTGCCAATGTGTACTTTATAAGAAAGCTATTTCAGTGTTAGAACTCACAATTTTATGTTGAAAGATTTTGCTGAACATCTTAAATAGTTTTTCATTTTGTAATGTAAAGTCGCCCAAGTGGTTACCGGGGCCCAAATTTGGGGTGTAAAGAATATAACCACTGTCACCTGCCATGCATGTCGTAAGAGACGACCAAGGAGGTTTGGCTGAAATCGGATGCGCGTGTCCTTAACGTGTAGAAGTCTATGCGTTTAGGGACCTACCAAACCAATGTGCAACGTATACAATACACGTTCTTGGCAAAATCAAACATATCACAAAGAGTGATTAAAATTGGTCGTAAAGAACAATAGCAAAGAAGAAGAAGTAATGTAAACAAAAGAACAAATGACAATTTGTTAGAACTACTCACAGGCTTTCTTCTTAGGTACCACAGTGTCGGACTCTAGAGGTTTGCTCTTGCCCACTTTGTTCTCTGCCACAACCTGGAAGATATGCTTTGCACCAGTCTTCAAGTCCTTGACTTTAAACCTTGTATCTTTGCCTTCTGTCCTACCAATGTCCTTGAAATCTTCACCATTTTCAGACATCTTGATTATGTATCCAGTAACTGGGGATCCACCATCTTCTTTTGGCAAGAGCCAATCTAAGGTTAAAGATGTCTCGGTAATGTCCTCTAATCTGATTGGACCAGTTGGTACAGATGGAGCAGCTGGTTGGACAACAATAAAAGTCAGATTAACAACTTCTTAGAACTCATTAACATAATCAAGTCAAACACTACTCAAAGTTTACTACTGAGTATGTGCTTTATATTTAGTTAAATCATTGAGTATTTCAAGCAGTAGCATGTCCCTTGCAGAACATTGCATTCATCACAGCCCACCTGAAAAGCTCTTTGTCTCGTCTAGCATCATGATCAAGGTTTATTTGATGTTCTGCTGCCACCTTCGTCTTGGTGGTCCTCTGCCTCGTCTTCCATGAACCATGCCTTCTATTACCTTTCCAAACCGCTGTGGTGTTTAATGTGGCCAAAATATTTCATCTTCCGTGACATGATGTTATTTATGAGTCAATGCTCCTTGATACGCAGGTCTTATATGGATGTCTTTGTTTCTTTTCTCCTCTGTCCAGGATGTTCTAAGAGCTTTTCCATAGCACTTTGTTTCAAAAGCTTCAATTTTGTTTTTTAATGTTTGTGTCCACGATTCACTTCCATATGTTGCCACAGGGAATATGCATGTTCTCAGAAGTGTTATTTTGTTTCTTTGTTGAGTATATGAGAGACTACAAACACATCTAAAAACAAGCTTAACATATTTCATATTGTGTCTAAACCTGGTTAAATCAAACATGGTAACTCATATATACATCTCTGATCTGTTTTTATACTTTGTGATTGATTCAAACAATACAGACAGTAGTTTGCTATCAATTATTTGAATGATATTATCTATAGTAAATAGTTCTCCAACATGTGAACTCTAATGATTAAATCTGACTGTTTCAATATCTAGTTTGTCCTAATCCTGTGTCATAAAGTACAGAGAAAAAAAACAGAACACTGCAACCTTTAATAGACTGTCATAATAGATAGATTGATGTTACATTAAAAAGAGATTTTTCAAACAAGCATACAAATCAACAGAAACTTATGACAGAACATTGCCAACCTAACAGTCCTTCAAAATATTTCTCTCCCATAGGTCAGATGTCCCACCTCTGCAGCTGTCATGCTCAAATCATCAGTAACATCTGGAATCCATCTTCTTCTTGGTCTTTCTCTTCTCCTCTTTGTTAGGATGCCTCCTTCCATAACAATTTTCTCCAACCCTTTGTGTCCCTTTATATGTCCAAAATACTTCAACTTCTCATTCTTATTTGTAGCATCAGCCAGTTTTCTTTGATTTTGAGTGCTTTTTGAATAGATATATTTGTTCTATTCTCTGTCTAATGTACACTGATATCTATCTGTGTACCCACATACAATTTGAACATTATTTTAATAAATGAATGGAAGACAAAGCACACATACAATTTGAACCCACATACAATTTGAACATTATTTTAATAAATGAATGGAAGACAAAGTGTGCATTATCAAAGGAGATGGAGGAATATCACATGCAAATATATGATGACTATCTCTTCCGATGTTAGTGATAAACTTCCTCCTTCATGCATTAACCTCACTTAAACATCACATTATAAAAATAGCTGTTTGTGGTATATTAAACATTCTTCTTGCTTAACCAGCAAGCCACAGGAACTATCAGCATGCATACACTTCAACATCTACTGGGAGTGACTGAGCACCTATAGTTCTACTTGGAGTAATATAAAGTGGGTTCAGTAACCAATAAGTAAAACCACATCTCTATGATGTCCAGTGATCATTCTAATTTTACTTATTGGGTATGATTCACTGTCCTACAGTAGAACAAGGTTTATATAACACTGGGTTAAGTAGCACACAACTATAATACTATTCACTGTCCTACAGTAGAACTAGCTTTATATAATACTGGGTTTACTAGCACACAACTATAATACTATTCACTGTCCTACAGTAGAACTAGCTTTATACAACACTGGGTTAACTAGCACACAACTATAATACTATTCACTGTCCTACAGTAGAACAAGGTTTATATAACACTGGGTTAAGTAGCACACAACTATAATACTATTCACTGTCCTACAGTAGAACTAGCTTTATACAACACTGGGTTTACTAGCACACAACTATAATACTAAGAAGAAAAAGAATGACAAATGTTATTTTATTAGATCAAAATCATGACACATTGGGTATTCCCATGCATGCTCTGTTCCCCGGCAGCAGCAGCCATCCCACAGTCCATTTGCTCACCGTACCCATGAGAAGTTGATTAGTATATCTTCTCTCTATATCACAAAGACGACACTGTCTGGCATGTCCAAACTTCTAATTCTCGCAAAAAGTCCTGTGTCTGAAACTCGCTTATATAACATAAATGAGCATGCACAGCATTGATAACATCGACTCTGTCAATACTTCTGCCCGCTTGAGTCGGGGCATTGTTTACAAGAAAGCATGTTCTTTGCCCTGCACTCCAGCATGTCCAGGTGTATACAGCCAAGTCATTTTCTTGAGATGTGATCTCAGAGTGCTTTCCACCCATTCTGCATGCCGACTTCCAGATTAAATCCTTTGAAGCATCTTCATTGAGTGATATTATAAATATTTCTTCATGCTCAAATGTAAAACAGTAAAAATACAATATAGAAAACATATATAGTCTGGAATGTAGAGAAATCTGAATTGGAAAACAAGCGGCTGTCTAAAGCACTCTACTAAAGGAGGCACTAAAAATGGATGGATCTCAAGCTTAAGTAGTCGTAGTTCTATATTTTTTCAGAAGAAATAGGAGTCCACTCAAGTACTAAAGACAGATAATAAGGGTAGGTATATGCAAATACAGGAGAAATGGAAACACAGCATAGTCAATACTATCTGGGCTTTTAGTCAAATAAGAACCTGGAGGTTTGTGAGGTTGTACAGGTTCTTTGGTATCCAGTGGGTCACTTCTGCCTTCCTGGTTTTCTGCAAATATCCTGAAGACATACTCATTTCCTTCTAGAAGGTTCTGGATGGAGTAGCTAGTGACGTTCGATTTGACATGATCTACTTTGATCCAAGAGGTGTACTTGGTATCTCTGCGTTCTATATAGTAACCAGTCAGCTCCAGACCTCCTGTGTTTAGAGGTGGCTTCCATCGAATGGTTACATCAGTGATGCCAATCTCTTCAATTATGATTGGTCCTTGAGGAGAACTTGGTACATCTGTTATGTTTGAATTAGTCACAAGAAGTGTCAATCAAATATTTATTAAGATAGTGGTACAGAATGTGTGTGTGTGCTCTCAGACAGCTGTTGTTATTTGTTATTGTGCCTGTGTGTTGCCAGGGCCGCAAGGGAGCAAAGAATAGTAACACTGCGATCTTCATGACATGTCACAAGAGGCGACCGAGGTAGGGGCTTAGAAAAGCTACCCTAGTAAATAAAAAGCATAGCTGAAATCGGATGTGCTGGCCTACTTGTAGGCACTGAACTGGCACAAGCTCTTAGGCTCAGATCATGTACAAATCACAAAGAGTGGTTTAACAAGTTGTTGATATGGAGAACTTGAAGAAGAAGAAACGTCCAGATTTCATAACAATGTTAGCAACATAATAACATATATGTGATTAGTGTGATATTACAGAAGCGTCGGTGCTGTCAGCTGGGATTACTTGCGTAATACCATATTTCAAGTAGTGTTGAGTGTTATTATTAGATTATAAACATTACTAATAATCAAGTTCAGTTTCATGCATTCTTGAGGAACTTTGATTTATGACAGTTTAAAAAAAAAAACCTGTATACAAGGTGTTCAACATCAGATGCATATCACCTATTTATCCTCTTCATATCTAGTTGCACATAAGACCTTAGTAAGGGCTTTCCAAGTTCTCTTGTTGCTTGCAATCTTCGGTGCAGTATATATTCCACATCAGATATACTGCAGACAGTTGTTCTTCCATCAACCTGGTACATACCCATCCATGACTGCCTTCTTCAAACCTTCATAACATTTATATGACCGACATACTTCGCTATCTTTTCTAATAGAGAACCATCTTCAATGTTCAAGTTTTGTACTATGCATTGATTTGTAGTTTTTCTGTGTCTATAAACTTTTAAAGATTCTAATAGCATTTGTTTTTTTAAGGATTTGATCTCTTTCTCAGCTGATTTGCTAAGTGTCTAGGTCACGGAGACACAGCCTTAAAAATCTAACTTTTGCAGTTTTGTCAGTCTCAGTTTCTTCAATTGCTTTCATTTCTGAAATCATAGATGTTCACATTTGATATTGCCTTCAAATTGTGTTTCTTACTTACATATTCTGTTCTGCTTCTTGTAGAGCATAGTTATTGTTATTCAGCAATTGTTATCCACTTTTCCTGGTCTTTGACCGTTATCTTTATGGCTTCCCAGGATAGTCCAACATCCTTCAGTTCCTAAAAAAGACTCTTTATCTCCAGCTCTTTTAGGATTACCTCTTTTCTGTTTCCTTGTGGGATCCCCTCAAGTGCTTTTTAGTGGCACTCTACTTCATCTTTCGTCATTTATGCCAGACCCACCTACTTTTTCTCTTTTTGACCCTGGTCAACATGGGTTTCTGTCCTGTTCTTATCCACAGGTCTGTGTTTGTTACTCTGTCCTACCATCTCAGTCTAAGAATCCACCAAAGACATTTGTTGACAAAGATCTAAATCTGACTTGTATTTAATAAGTTATGTTCCACAGTTATAAAACTTGCACTGTTTTCAAATTATTAAAAAAATAATAACAACAAATTTTAGGTCCATTAAATTTTCTAATGAAACAAATATGACTACAGTTAGATAAATCTATACCAAGATGACAAAAGTAAATGTGCAATGTGCAGAGAAAATAAATTGACTCTTCAATTGTTAATTTGCTACAAACAAAATAAAATGTAGTTACTGTTAGATGTATAAAACTATAAGACTTACTGAAAGGTTTTCTTGGTTTGTAACCAGTATCACTCTCAATAGGTTTGGAAGCACCGACAGAATTCTCAGCAAATACTCGGAAATGGTATTCCTGGTCTTCTTTAAGACCTGCAGCACTATGTGTCAACTTTTCATCTGGTTTCACAGGTTTAACCTTGGCTACATGTTGCCAAGATGATTTCCAGCTCTCACGTTTCTCTAGAACATAGTGGAGGATAGGTGAGCCACCATCTGACTTGCTGGGTCCCCATGTAAGGGTGAGGCTAGTCTTGTCAAAGTCTGTCATGGTAAGGGGTGGCTCTGGTGAACTGGGTTTTTCTGTAAATAAGGAGAATCTCATAATATTATATAACGCTCTAGATAGATGAAATTTTAACCCTTTCACTCTGTAATTTGTTTCTACCTCCGGACACATTCATATTGAAATGATAATAGTACGCTGTAAATAAGAAAAGTATACTGCTAAAAGACTGCTTTGAAATAAGAAAGTATACTGGCTTTGAAATAAGAAAGTATACTGGCTTTGTGCCATCTTAGCAAATACTGGGAGCCAATATATCGGCTGTACACTGGCTGTTTATATAGAGGCTCTTGCATAGATTAATTAAGTGGTAATTAACTTACAGAATTGAATGTGATACAATAGTATATCTAACAGCAAACTTATATTCGTGAATATTTACAAATTGTTATTGATAAGAACAAATGTACCTGGTGGTTTCTCTAGAACAATCCTGTCTGACTCTAGAGGTTTGCTCTGACCAAGTTTGTTAAGAGCAAGTACACGGAATGCATACTCTGTGCCTTCCTTCAAATTTGGAACTTTGTATTTGGTGGTAAAACCTTCCACAGTAGTTAGATCTGCCCACTCATTGTCACCAACACGAATCTGGATCAAGTATTTGGTCAGGTCAGAGCCTCCATCATCCTCAGGGTGAAGCCAGTTCAAGCTCACAGATGAGTCTGTGAAATCAGATAACCTTACTGGTCCTTTGGGTGATGATGGTACACCTGTTGTAACATACAAACTTATTAATGATAAATTATTGAGACTACATTATGTTTTATAGTTATATGTAACGCTTATACAGGGGGTCTGTGGTGGTGAGGTACAGTGCTCGCCTCTCACTTCAAAAGCACATGGTTTGTGTCCATGTGAAGCAGTCAGGTTAATTTTCAGTATTGATAATGCAAGTGATGATGATGTTGTTGTTTATATTGATGGGTCTGTGCATCATGCTGAGAAGTCAGGTTGGGGTTTCTTGACTTGCATGCATAGTGGGCTTGTTGCAGAGTGAAATGGAGCATACATGACAACCACTTCCATTATGAGGATGTAGGTTGATACTGATACTGCTGCTAAAGACATCACCAAGAAGAACTCAGACCCAGTAGATCTCTGGATGGTGGCCCAAGACACCATACTATCTTTCCCAGACGAGTGGATACATGTATATACAGATGGCTCAGCCTTCAAGGTGACTATTAATGCTGGATACGGTGCACGAATAGAATACCCAGACAAATCGTGTGACGAGTTGCAAAATGCATGTGGAAAGTACTGTTCTAATTTTGAGGCCGAGACCATTGCCATTGAAGCTTCAGTGCACCATCTTACAAACATATTCCAGCTCCATCCCGGAAAAACTCAGCACACTGTTATCTTTACTGATGGTAAGTCAGTGCTACAGTCACTAGAAAATGCAAACCCTGAGAGCCCAGCGTGCCAGTCCCTGGCTCTATCCATCAGTTCATTCATCAACACCTTTGTCGTCAAGCTTACCTTACAGTGGATACCAGGACACAGCAACATACAAGGAAATGAAAGAGCAGACATCCTTGCAAAGGCAGGGGCAAATAGTCAACAGCATGACAGACCAATAACTCTGCAGACTGCTAAACAAATAATAAGAAGTAACAAGAAGGAGGAGTGGATGAATGAGTGGGCAATGGGCAAAACTGGCAGAGCCCTCTTTAAACACATGACCACTCCAAATCCCAAAGATGCTATAAATGACCTCACACGACAAGAACAAGTCATTATTTTCCGCCTTAGGACACAACATGTGCCCCTGAATGCTCACCTACACCGCATCCAACCAAAGATTGCCCCACAATGTCAACTGTGTGACTATTCAGAAGAAACTGTCACACACCATCTCTTCCAGTGCCCTGCACTCAGTGACCTACGCCACAAGTACCTACCTCCAGACCCAGATGTTGAAAACTCTCTCTATGCTAACACACCACAACTCAGACAGACCTGTAAATTCACTGCCATGGCCTCAAGTCGAAGGGCAAATGCTCAGATGACTGCTGGATCGGAAAAGTAAAGTAAAGTGATACTGCTGCTCTCCATTGGCTCTCTGGGACTCCCGTTACTAGGACCGTTGTTGTTTCTTACTCTTAGTCAATGCTTCGGATGATCCAGAATGGCGGGTTGTGGTATGAGTGGACGTCATCTATAGAGCTTTCAACTTCTAGAGATTCATGTCGATCTACTGTCCTGGGCACACAGGTGTTCATTTCAACAGAGTGCGGGCAGGCTTGCATCAAATGCATAGATTGTTGGGGAGTTTAGGATGGATACGGAGGATGTTCTTTGGTCTCTTGGCAACCTACTGTTGGATGAGGACACTGATATTGACATAAATAATCAAATATTAAACATCACCATCATCAAATAACTTGTCCTGGACAGAACTTTACCACCCCAAAGAGTCCTTCGAAATTTACCTCTCTCATCAGCGAGATGTCCCGCCTCTGCAGCCATCATGTTCAAACCATCAGTTACATCCTGAATCCATCTTCTCTGTGGTCTTGCTCTGCTCCTCTTTGCCGGTATGCCTCCTTCTATGATGGTCTTCTTCAGCCCTTCATGTATTTTTATATGTCCAAAATATCTCAATTTTCTCTTTCTTATTTGTAGCATCAGCCAGTTTTATTTGATTTTAAACATACTGCATCTATAGAAACTGACATAGATAAAGTTGATAATGAACATACCTGGTTGTCTGATTGGTCTAACTGTTACTGTAGTCTCCAAAGGTGGACTCACACCCTCAGAATTCTCAGCAGTTACTCGGAAGTAGTAGTCAACACCTGTTGTCAGATTCTGGACTGTGTAGGAAGTCAAATTAGGTGAGATTTTTTCTACTAAAATCCACCCTGTACGCTTGGTATCTTTACGTTCCACAATGTATGCTGTTAGTGGCTGTCCTCCATCTGACTTTGGTGGTTTCCATGACAATGACACAGTGGTAGAGGTAATGTCTGAGGTTTCTAGAGGGCCTTCAGGTGCAGAAGGTGGGCCTAAATAAACAGATACAAGATAAAACATGGCACAAATGACATAAGATAAACAATAATAACATGAGACACAGTACAAAATACTTGTAACATAAGGATAAAATGTGGGACAGTACAAAATACTTGTAACATAAGGATAAAAGATGTGACTGGATAAAATACTTGGTGACAAATAAAAATTAAGGAATCAAAAAAATTAATTAAAATATATGCATAAATGAAGGATGTGTTCACAGTATCCAACTTAATTACAAAAGGTTGATCTAGTAATAAATAAAATGTGAAATATCACAAACAAATTTGTTACACAAATTTGAAAAACAACGATGTGTTTCTATCCAGCCAGCTCAAGGTAGTCAATGTTATTGCAAGATTTGTCTAAAGATATTTGCATCTCCAGTTGATGTTCAGGTGGATACAATTTAATTATTACTGCTAATAAAGCTTACTGACAAGAGAACATTAACCTAACAAACGAAATCTAGGGACAATTCTGTGGTAGATTTTTACCAGTTACTTTCCAGTCTGAGAGCTGCAAAAGTATAGTTGTTAGTGAACTCGCTTCTTAGGAGCATGGTGAGGGTTCAATTCCACAGTGGGTGTGGAATATTTTTCTGAGAACACAATTTGATCTGACACAACCCGCCCGATTAGTTACCGGGGCCAAAATTGGGGTGTAAAGAATAGAACCACTGTTATCTGCCACACATGTCGTAAGAGACGACTAAGGAGGTTGGGCATGGGGCTAGCTATCCAACACCGTAAAAAACACTAGATGGCTACAGAACAAGAGCGAACCGAGTAAACTGCTGGCTGAAACCGACAAGCTGAACGATAAACACCAGAGCTCCAAAGGTGCTGAAGATGTGCTGAAACACACAATGCTGAAGGATATGCACCAGATTCCACAATGATGAATTTATGGGAAGACATACAAATTAGGTCTGGTGGGATGATTCACATGAAAGAGATAGGAAGAGGAAGGAGAGGAAAAGAGAGAGAGAGAGAGAGAGAGAGAGAGAGAGAGAGAGAAAGAGAGTATCACAACTGGACAATGGATTTGACTCACCAAATGGATGCTTTGGTGTGACAGGATCAGATTCCAGTGGTAGGGATCTGCCGACTGAATTTTCAGCCAACACCCTGAACACATATTCCTGTCCTTCTTTCAGCTTCTGTACGCAGTAACTAGTGATATCTGGTGAAGTTACTGTCACAGGTGACCATGTTGACTTCCATGTCTCATGATATTCAAGCACATAACCTTTGATAAAATCTCCTCCATCATCTTCTGCAGGTTGCCAAGTAACTGTTACTGAGCTTCTGCTTATGTCTGTGAATTTTATTGGGCCCACAGGAGGTGATGGTTTGGCTGGTAAAACAAAAATAAAATCAATATTTTTAAATACAATGTGGATCAATATTCTTAAATATATTTGAGATCAATATTATTAAATATAATTTATATCGGTATTACTAAATATATGGATGAAATATAGATGGGAATCATGCACCATAACACAAACATTAAAGAACAAAATTAAAAATTTTGAAACAAGGTGTTAAAGAAAAGTTCTTAGAACATCCTGGACAGAGAAGAAAAAACAAAGACATCCTACAAGACCTGCATATTGAAGAGTATCTATCTATCTATTTTCTAATCTTGTTTTGTCTTTCAGCGTCAGGTCAAACAAGAAGACACCTGGAGCAAGCCTCTCTATGCATCTTGGCATCGAAGAGTATTCTCATAAATAACATCATGTCCCGGAAGATGAAATATTTTGGCCACGTTAAACATCACACCAGTTTGGAGATAACGGTAATGGAAAGCATGGTTCCTAGAGTACAAGGCAGGGGACGACCATGATGAAGGTGGCAGCAGGACATAAAAGAAACCGTGAACATGACACTGGAGAACTAGCTAGAGACAGAAGAGTTTTTCAGGCGGGCTGTGATGAAAGCGACATTCTACAATGGACATGCTACTACTTGAATGACTAAATATCTGTTAGATCAACATTACTAAATACCCGACTTAAGATTGTATTAACATTATATCATTAAAAAAAATTGTGTTGTAACTCACTTGCTGGTTTTTTAGGCCTGACTGCAGTGTCAGTTTCTAATCTCTGACCTTGACCTAACTTGTTCTCAGCAACCACAGCAAATATGTATTTCTTCTTGTCGCTCAAGTCTTTAAACTTGAAGGATGAATCTAGTGGTCCCACTTTGGTAACTTCCTTCCATTCATCTGATCCTTCTTCTTTGACAAGCAGACTGTAACCAGTGATTTTATTTCCTCCATCTGATTTTGGTGGGCTCCATTCAATGTTGACAAAATCTTTGCCGATATCTTTCACCTTCAGGTTAGTGGGTGCTCCAGGTGTGGCTAAGGAAGAAAGAACTCAATTTAGTCAAAGATAATCTCTATGTTTTAGCTGGAATTAAAAAATGTTGACATTATATTTTAACCCGTTTCCTCCGTAATATTTTGTTGCTGACACCCTTACATACTTATATTGCAATGTATACTGAATTGGCCAGTGTATGTTCATTCCATTATCTTAAAAATAGATCGAACCAGTATATTGGCTAAAAATTCTATCGAACCAGTACATCAGCTAAAAAAGAACAAAAGTGTTAAGATTTTTAACAACACAGTTTTTTTCCCAGACTAAAAGAAAATGAACTAATGATAAGTCTGATATTCAAGTGATTTGAAATACTACAACTACTATTAATTCCTTGCGGACCAAATGCCACATTATGTGGCTCTGGGTCGGACGTCTTTTATAAAGAGCCACACTAAAAGATGTTTTTATTCTAAATACAAACGGCTTGTAAAAACATGGCTTTTGCCCTGGTCCACTAAGAGTTAAACCATCTGATCTCATTGGAACATGATATCGCAACTTCAAGGGTTTAAAGGTAACGGACTGATTTCACTGCAATAGGTTTGTCCATATGATTTAGTTCCTCTCTGCAGAAATGGTGCTCCATCTACCAAAAGTATTACACAAAGCATGAACTCAGTAGCTCCATCAATGATCCTAGGCATCCAATTTAAAAGTGCACTCACTAAGGGAACAACAGGGTCTGGATTTTATCCTAGAATTTTCAAAACAAAGGCAAATGGTTTGAAAACTGTGTCACAAAGACCCCCACAATTTTTAAAATGCAAAGCAAAAGGCTAGACCACTTTGCCATGGAAACCTCACAATCTTCAGAACTTAATGCAAATGGCTAGACCACTTTGCCATGAAAACCTCACAATCTTCAGAACGTAATGCAAATGGCTAGACCACTTTGCTAAGGAAACCTCACAATCTTCAGAACGTAATGCAAAAGGCTAGACCATTTTGCCAGAAAGACCTCCTCCCAACTAATGATGATTATGATGTCCAAGTGATTTGATGTATCACAACTACTATAAAAATCATCTGCCCTGAACATAAAACTGCAACTGTTGTTCTCCATCAAATTCTATTATGGAAATTCATCTTTCTGACTCTCAGATCTCATCTGGTGTTCTTCAGTAGATATTTGCGACCTCCCCCTTTACTTTTCCCCTGCAAGCTAAAGTCAAAATATGATTGTACTTACTAGCAGGCTTTTGTGCTTTGATAGTCTCGGTGGATTCCAGAGGTTGACCTTCACCCTCATCATTGACTGCTGCAACCCTGAACATGTACTCATTTCCTTCGATCAATTTCTCCATTTTAAAAGATGTGGTATCACTAGGAACTGAGCCAGCCTTCATCCATGTAGGACGGCGGACATCTCTGTACTCAAGTATATAGTTTTTGATTGGCTTGCCTCCATCAGAGCTTGGTGCTTTCCATAGCAATGTGACAGAACTTTCATCAAGATCAGAGAATTCAATGGGTCCCTGTGGCTTGCTTGGTTTATCTGAGGAATGTTCATTGAAATTTGTGACTAAAAAAGCATACATTTCTGATTACATTCTTTCCATTCAAAAACAAGCAGGATACAATTCGGCTCAGATTCCCCGATTCACGTGTTTGCACAGCAAGAGCTGAAACTCAAGTGCTCTGATCAGAAAAGAAACAAGGAAACAAGTGTGTGAGAGAACAATCAGTTGACTGATGAACTACCGCTTTAGAGGTGTAGGAGGTGAGGAGGCCTGAGGAATTTAATGGGCATGTTAGCGCAGTCGCCGCAAAGCTGTTCAGGTTAAGATTTTTCATTTATGCCCACAACAGACAAAAATCCGTGGTCTTACCTGAATTGAACACTGGTCTCCCACATGGAGCGCGCTCTAATCCATTCAACCAGACGCTCATCATTCTTACCACTATCAACAGTAAAAGCTAAGCAATAGTTAGAAAATAATATAACATACCAAATTTGCTCTTGGGCTGAACTGTTGTGTCTGTAACCAAAGGCTCACTGACACCATGCTTGTTTTCTGCACTAACTCGGAATTGATAACCAGATCCTTCTAGCAGGTTCCTGACCACAAATGAAGTTTTATCTGGGCTGACACGCTCTAACTGAGTCCACGATGGTCGAGTAGCTTCCTTCTTCTCAATGATGAACCCTGTTAGAGGTGATCCACCATCATCTGTTGGAGGCTTCCATTCCAGGGTCACAGATGTTTTTTCAATGTCCTTTACTATCAAGGGTCCAACTGGGGAGCTAGGTTTGCCTGCAGATAAATAATGTTATTTTATAATTTACTGAAGTTGGTTCCCACACACAACAACTGGTAAATCTGAAAGATGTTGCTATCCAAGTCTATGAACACAAACTAAAAAAAAAAACATTCCACATGAAATAAAATATTAATTATGGCATAAGTTCTTCCCCATGACATACACCTTACAAAAATCTTCATTAGATAAATTATTTCTGATGACATCAAATCTTAATTATTACAAAAATCTTTTGCATGACATACAATTTTAAGTATGACAAATTCTTCCTCATGTTGTAATCCTTAAGGGGGGATTCGGTCTTGAAAATCAAGAATCTATTTTCGTTGTTTTCATATTAATATAAAATTTGTATAAGCATTTTGAAAGAGTATGACTTAGAATAGTAGAAAAAATTAGTAAAAAAAAATGTCAAAGTGTTGCCATGGAAACAATACAAAATGGACGCCAAAAACAAAATTTCAAATCCCTAAGGCTCTGAATCTAATGAATGTAAATGAATTCTGTTTTCACTCTAAGGTGCAATTGTAATATCTAAAATATTACACATGATTTTAGGATATATTAAATATTTAATTTTTATAAATTTTTTGGTAAAAATTCCCTCAAAATGTGGTCAAAAAAGCTGTTTTTGGAGGGTGTGTTTACACAAAATTCATAAAAATGTAATATTTAATATATCCTAAAAAGGATCAGTAATTTTGTAGATATTACAATTGCGCACCTTAGAGTGAAACAGAATTCATTTATATTCATTAACTTCAGAGCCTTAGGGATTTGAAATTTGTGCTTGCGCCATTTTGTATTGTTTCCATGGCAACGTTGACTTTTTTTTTCTAATTTTTTTTCTACTATTCTAAGTCATAATCTTTCAAAATTGTATACAAATTCTACATTAATACCAAAGCAAAGAAAATAGTTTCCAGACCAGAGTCCCCCCTTAATCACTATCAACAAAATTTCTCATGACATCAAACTTTAATGATGACATTAGAAAACTATTTATACAATCAAACATAGTAGATTCAAGAAAATAGATATTTGACTACAGAAATAATATTAACTAAAGTAGTGCAGGATATGGTTCATGAGGTTAACTAGATTTCAGAAAATAGATATTTGACTACAGAAATAATATTAACTAAAGTAGTGCAGGATATGGTTCATGAGGTTAACTAATCAAGAAAAGAGATATTTGACAACACAAATGACATTAACTAAAGTAGTGCAGGATTTGGTTCATGAGGTTAACTAGATTTCAGAAAATAGATATTTGACAACACAAATGACATTAACCCTTTCGCTGCTACATACTTTCTGAAGGCTGAGCTAAAAATAGCTACTCTTTGTTTCTAGATCACAAACGTGAATGTATGCCTATAGCAGTGACAGTAGCAATGTATAACGTTAACATGTCTTTAGTCCACAGAGGAGAGATAATAACAGAGCGTGTTAATGCGTCTTTAGAAGTGAATGGGAAAAACGTATATATATGTCCCTAGCAGCTAAAGGGTTAACTAAAGTAGTGCAGGATATGGTTCATGAGGTTAACTAGATTCAAGAAAATAGATATTTGACAACACAAATGACATTAACTAAAGTAGTGCAGGATATGGTTCATGAGATCAACAAGAACAGTACCCTCAGGTCTCTTGGGTTTGATTCCCTTATCTGTTTCACAAGGTGGACCATATCCGATGCTGTTCTTGGCTGAAACAGCAAACAGGTAAGATGTAGTATCCTTCAAATCAGTGACCTTGTAGTTGGTGTCAAAGCTAGGGATCTCTGCAACCTTGACCCAGTTGTCGCCATCCTCTTCACACTTCTCAACCTTGTAACCTGTAATCTTAGATCCTCCATTCTCAGTAGGTGGTTTCCATTCTAAATTGATGAAGTCTGGTCCTACTTTGGAAGATTTCAGACTTGTTGGTGGACCTGGTGGTTCTGTTTAGATACAAATACAGCCAGTTTAGTTCTGTGACATTAGTGCTTAACAAGTTATATCAACTGGACAAAAACAAACCAAGCATCAGAGGAAACAGTAAGATAACTATAATAGGGCACACAAAGCACTCCAATTTCAAGCTTGAAACCTATAATTTTCTGATTTATGTAACATATATGTAAACTAATATATGCATATTACATGTAATTCAATGTCTAATAATATTGCTATATGTACATCTTTTCTATAATCGCTATATGTACACTTCTGTACATGCTGAAATTTTGGACTTTGTTGTATGTACATTACTAAACAAACTGAAATACTCTTCTATATGTACTTTTATGCAACACTCTAAGCAACTGGTTTTGCAAGTATTTACAAGGAAAGGAAAATAAAAGAAAGTTTAGAATAAAATCTTACACAACATTGTCAGATGCTAACAAGTTCCATCCAGAAAAATAACATTGCATTTGCTGCTTACCTATCTTCTTCTCAGGTTTCACTGTATCCTTGGCCTCTAGGGCTGGACTTTGACCTTCTATGTTGACAGCACTGACTCGGGAAATGATACTCTGTACCTTCTCGAAGGTCTGCAGCAGTGAAACTAAGAACATCACCTTTGACCTGGCCAATAGGAGACCAGGTAGATCTAGCAGAAGGTCGAGATTCAATGATGTAAGAAGTGATAGGGGTACCACCATCACTCTCTGGTGGGTTCCATGAAAGAGTTACAGACTTCTCTGATAAGTCCTTCATTTCTAAAGGCCCTATAGGTCTTGATGGCTTTTCTGTAAATGGAAACAAACACAAGTGATACACAGATTCATCTGTATGGGATGAACAGTCACTGTCAAATAAATACACATATGTATATCAAGATGTAATGTATATCAACTGCTAGATTGCAAGAGCTTGGATTGAAGATTGGACTGGTCAGAAAAGAACAACACAACAGGTGTATGAGTAGGCTCATCACTCAAAATTGAACTGTACGGTTAGTCACTGGATGTTGTTGGATATATTGCGAAGGAGATCGGCGAACCTATAGACATGTCTGGATTGCAATGAAGATATTCTAAACTGAAACTGAAACTTTATCAAGATGTAACGTTAAATAAAAAACAGCCAATATCAGAAGATGTCTCTGAATATCAAGAAAACCAAGATTATATCCAGTGAGAAAAAAAGTAGAAATCCAAAAAAATTACCATCAATAATGGAGACATTGAAAATGTTATTGCTTACTGAAATGATGTGATAGCATTCCAAGACAGACACATAGGTGCTCAGTCTTCCCAACAGATGAAGAAGGTATACATATTGTTAGTTTCTGTGGGTCACTGGTTAAATAAATTCCTTATTCTGGCCCTCAGGTATCCAGTTCTTCTTTCTTCCTTTCATTTCTCTAATCTTGTTTAGCCACACATTGTCAGAATATGAAAAGATTTATAGAACAGACTTTTGTGTCTTCTTATTCTTTTGTCCTTACACTGCTAACGGGTTGTTGCCCAGTGTAATGGTTTTCTGTTTTTGTCTTGCGCTGTTCTGGTGGCTTGGGTGATTGAAATTAACCATCTACAGGCTTTTGTGTGCGCTTCATAAATAGTGTTTGTCACCGGCTCTTTTATTTCTGAGCTACACCTTTTGGACAGTCTTTTCCTTTTTTATCCAACTGTCCGTACATGAACTACAAAGCATTGAAGTAATTTAGTTTTTAAGAAATGAAGCAAATAAGAAAAATAGCAGCAAAGATGTAACAAAATATCGGAGTAATGATCAAATAAAGTTATAATCATCAGCATCAGGTGCAGTGCCGGCTGGTGTAGGCGATCATGGATCTCCACAAATCTATGTCTCTGGTGTTTGCTATCATCTCCGATGTTGATGCTCTACCGTGCCATGAAGTCAGACTATCCAAAATTTTTCTCTCTCTGTCTTCTTCTGTCTCATCTCTCACGATTTTACCAGTTGCTACAATGTGTTCTAAACCTCCCTTTCTCATCACATGCCCGAAAAATGATGACTGCCTCTTTCTTATATTGATGAAAAGTTATAATACAAACTATATAAATATTTAATAATTGACTCACCATATGGACTTCTCATTTTAACAGAATTTTCAGTCTCCAGCCATTCACTGTGGCCATGTTTGTTTTCTGCGCAGACTCTGAAATAGTATTCACTTCCTTCCACAAGATTTCTTGTTGTGATAGTGGTCTTATCAGGTGAGCATGTGTCCAGTTTTGTCCACTGTGTGCGCGGTACTTCACGACGTTCGATGATGTAGCTTGTCAGGTCAGAACCTCCGTCAGATACAGGTGGTTTCCAGGCCAAAGTAACTGTGGTTTTGTCAAGGTCAGACAAAACAATTGGACCAACAGGCGGTTGTGGTGGACCTTACATCAAAATAGAACAAAAGTAAATATGTCAACTAAATTCATTTTATGCTTTTAAAAATAACTTCTATAACATGCGAGAGACCCATGTTCAAATACACGGTAAGGCCATGGATTTTTTCTGTTATGAGTAAAAAAATAGGCGACAGCACTAGCAATGCAGCTGTTAAATTCCACAGGTTCTCGTCCCACCTGTCGTACACCGCCCTAAAAAGCGGCACTACAGGCAGTAACGACACGTTTTTTTGGGTGTGTTTTTGTATAACATGAAACTGATTTTAAACTGATCACAGCAAACCAGTCACACCAGTCACACTGATCACACCAGTAAAAGTGAATTCCATTTCATACAATCCAATGCAATAAGGGAAAACTCATAAGAGAAAGGTTAAAAGGTTACTATCTTCCAGCAGTTTGTTGGTAAAAGTGCAGAAAATATTCTTCATATCTACAATAATGTTTTTGACTGCTTTTTGTTTGTTTTTGGAATTCCTTTCCATAACTCTTCAAGATATTTGTAGTTGGGTCAACTAGAGCACTAATCATAATAATCTCATTTTTTTGCAATCGCTATTTTGATGATTATACCATTAGACACATTCTTATGATGAAGTCGACTGTTGCCTGGAACTTATCTCTGGTGCTATGTAGTTTTGAATGTAGTGTTGTGTTGTAGGGCCAGCATTCCTTTCTAGGAGGACATACAGGGGACAGTCTTATAATAGTAATAATAATCTCAAGTAGTAGCATGTTCCTTCCGGAACGTCGCATTCATCACAGCCCTGAAAAACTCTCTGTCTCTTGCGTTCTCCTGCCTCTTCCAGCGTCATGTTCAAGGTTTCTTTGATGTCCTGCTGCCATCTTCGTCTTGGTCGTCCCCTGCCTCGTTTTCCAGGAACCATGCCTTCTATTACCTTTCTCTACCGAACACAGTGGTGTTGAACGTGGCCAAAATATTTCATCTTCCAGGACATGATGTTATTTATGAGCCAATGCTCCTTGATATTCAAGTCTTGTAGGATGTCTTTGTTTCTTCTCTTCTCTGTCCAGGATGTTCTAAGAACTTTTCTATAGCACCTTGTTTCAAAAGCTTCAATTTTATTTTTAATGTTTGAGTAATAATAATAATTAAAAATAATATAAAATCTTTCAGATCCCTTAGAAGCACAGGCCGCCAACACAAATTTATCATTCATTTATATCATGTGAACCCATCCTGCAAGATTGTCACCTGATGAATCAACTACGGAAAGAACATTGGTCAACAGAGACAGACATCCACACAAAGCTGTTTGGAATCCTTGATGAACTAACAAACACAACATACGGCCAGAGAACCGGACTCCTTGTGTAGACATTGAACATCAGCGAACGAGAAGAAGCCTTGACGAATTCACAAACACAACCACATACATCCAGAGAACCGGACTCATTGTGTGGACATTGAACATCAGCATACGAGGAGAAGACTTGATGAACTAACAAACACAAAAACATACATCCAGAGAACCAGACTTACTGTGTAGACATTGAACATCAGCGAACGAGAAGAAGAAGATCATGTGAACCCACACACACAACATGTTGTCATAATCTTTACCTTCAGGTTTCTTCGGTTTAATGAGAGCATCTGTCTCACAAGTCTCTCCGTATCCAGCTTCATTCTTGGCTGCTACAGCAAAATAGTAACCAACATTTTCCTTCAGATCAGTCACTTTGAAAGTTGTATCTAATGACTTGAGTTCAGTAACCTTCTTCCAGTTATCAGACATTTCTTCACATTTCTCCACACGGTAACCTGTAATTTTAGAGTTTCCATTCTCGGAAGGTTGTTTCCACTCCAGTGTGACATAATCTGCTCCAATTCTTGCAGCTCGTAGGTCTTGTGGTGGTCCGGGTGGTGCTGGAAAAAACGAAAATTAAAAACACTTTTTATACTATGTTATAAATTGGGAATAGTATTACTGATATAGGGGAAGACTGCAGTAAAACTATGTAACATTGACGAATCACATAATAACAAAGTACTGTAGTTTTACAAAATACAAAAACAATAACAATACACAGCAACATTTAGACCAAAAGGCCTTTGTCAAGCAAACGATACAACAGGACTGACGAATTTCACAGCACACTAAATATAGACTACGACAGAAACATCTCAAAGGTCCTAAAATGATCTCACAGAACCACTAGTGCTATGGAAGAACACTAGTACTAGGGAAGAAAATTCACAGACATTCCAGTTCTTGAACACTATATACAGCATAAATACTACATGGATTTGAGCCGAAGGACAAGTCTAAGTGTTGATGCATCATTGAGGAAGAATATTGTAAGACGGTTTACTTACTGACTTTCTTGGTGGGTTTGGCAGTTTCTTTGCCCTCCAGTGGTGCACTCTGACCTTCAGCGTTGACTGCAATAACACGGAATAGGTAATCTGTGTCAAGTCGAAGGTCAGGAACAGTGAAAGATGTTTCATCACCTTTGACCTTGCCAACCTGACTCCAACTTGAGCGTGTAACTGGTCGGGATTCAATAATGTATGCTGTTAGTGGTGAACCTCCATCACTGCTTGGAGGTTTCCAGGTTAGATCAGCAGTGGATTCTGTCACATTTGATATGGATAGAGGACCCACAGGTTGTGATGGCTTGTCTGAAAAATATCAAGGGTAAAGTTTATAGTTTCTCTCTAAAGGAAGAAAAGGAAAATAAATAACTTTATACTGAGTAAAATAAAAAGATGAAACAAATGTGTTAATTTTTAACAAAAAAATGTTTAGAGATGAAATCATTTAACGAATCAATTAATATGAGATAGTTCATGATGTAGTATACAAATAATACAGTGAGATGTAAAGGGTTCAAGAAAGAGGGGACGACTTAAGGAGACCCTGAAATGAATTTTGCTGAGAGAGGCAAGAAACATCAGTCTCAGTTTCATGGAGGAGATTGAGCGAGTTGCCCAGGATCAAGTGTTATGGAGAAATTGCTTGCAGACCCTATGTAACATATAAAGGTACTAGAGGAATTATTATTATTATTATACACATAGATAAAGATGAAAGAAAACTAATCATTTCATATCACTGCCAACCACAAACAGAGGAAGAAGAAAATAATACAGAGATGATTTGGATGTTCATGTAGAATGCTACTTGGTACTTTGGCAAAAGCAGCTTTTTGATTTTGATGATGGACAGTCAATATAAAGTAGAGAGGAGGCAGACTAAAAGAAATCTGGAGGAGGAAGATGGAATAGAAAATAAAAATTGCAGACTGACATGGGAAACCATGAGTAGAAACGTAGCAGACTGGTAGCAAGGGAGAGCATTTGACAATGCTATTTGTGTCAACTTTGGTATGATGAGGACACAGAGAGAGAAAGAGAGAGCGATTTAAAAGTATCTGAGCAGCAATAATAAAATAACAATTAATTAAAGATTAATGTAAATAAACTCACACCATAAAAATTTATTTAACAAACAAAAGAATGTGTGCAAATTATACAGAAGAAATATCTGCATTTGTTCATTGACCTAAATCATCATTTTTATGAAATCAAATGTAAAGAAAGAATTATGATCAGATTTGACTAAGAAAACTTTGGTCAAGTAAATATTTCCTTACCATGAGCACTTCTCATTTTAATAGAAGTCTCTGTCTCCAGCCAGTCACTGCGACCATTTTTGTTCTCTGCACACACTCGGAAGTAATATTCTGTTCCTTCAATAAGATTACGTGTCTTGATTGAAGTGTCTGATGGTGGACAAGTGTCTAGTTTGGTCCATTGTGTCCTAGAGGATTCACGACGTTCAATGATGTAGCCAGTCAGGTCTGAACCTCCATCAGTCAGGGGTGGTTTCCAGGCGAGAGTCACAGAGGTTTTGTCTAGGTCACTCAGAGATAAGGGACCAACTGGTGCTCCTGGTGGACCTAGTCAAGATATAATGAAATATGTTTTACAATGTTGTGATGTAAGATATCAACAATGAAAATTATAGCAGTTTCAAGTAGTATTACTTTTAATAATTACAAACTAATTTTGATCCCGACTTGCAGAGCAATGTTTCAATATTGATTAACTATTTCCGTACGAAGTTATTTCCTCAAGTTTTTTTACAACTAAGGAAGGAAAAAAAATCAATTAAAAAAAAAATCAGAACTATGCATCAATATGTAAACATATATATATATCATAATATATACTAATTTGAAGCAAACTGGACAACCTATTAGAATAACAAGGTTAACTCTTTCCATGCAGAATTATTTCCTCAATTTGTAAGCACTTAATTCAAGGGAGGTTAAAAGAAAAAAACGATCCCAACTACTTGTCAATAAATAAACATATATATATTATTATATACTAAATTGAAGAAAACTGGACAATCCAATAGAATAACAAGGTTGAAAAGTAGTATAAGTAAAACAGTAGAAGTAAAACTAGAAAGATTTCTTATAAGGGAAGTAACTCTATGGCGTATTGTGCGGCTAATAGCGTGCAACGGACTTCCGCCGTGATGCAGCTTAAAGCGTGGAAAGAGTTAAAAGGTAGTAGAAGTAAAAAAGTAGAAATAAAACTAGAAAGACTTCTTATAAGGGAAGCAGCTGTACAGCACAGTTTTCCGTGAATGGCGTTCAACGGAATACCGCTGTGGCGCAGTGTGTGACGATTGGCGTGGAAAGAGTTAATAGAACAAATTCAATCAATAACTTGTCTTTGAGAAAATAACAATGAAATTATCCTAGTCCAATGAAGTAAAACCTGAGTAGGGAACATACCTTCTGGTTTCTTTGGTTTGATGACAGCATCTGTCTCACAAGGTTCACCAAAGCCAACTTCATTCTTAGCTGCAACAGCAAAATAGTAACCAACATTCTCCTTGAGATCTGCAACTTTAAATGTTGTGTCTAATGGCTTGAGATCTCCTACTTTGATCCAGTCATCTGATTTGTCTTCACATTTCTCCACACGATAACCTGTGACCTTAGAGCCTCCATTTTCTGTAGGTGGTTTCCACTCAAGTGTGACATAGTCTGCTCCAACTCTGGCAGCTCTTAGATTACTTGGTGGACCTGGTGCAGCTGTAAATAGGTATATTTTGAGATTAACATTGGAAATTAGATTAACAAAACATATATGTGCTATTGAATATAAGTGTTACAGAAGAGTCCTCTGTATATCATTGGCAGAGAAAAGAACAAATAGATCTATCCTGAAAGAACTCAAAATTTAAAAAAAACTGGCTGATGCTACACATAAGATTGAGAAAGTTGAAGTATTTTGGAGATATAAAAAAAAATCACATAAAGGCTTGGAAAAGACCATTAGAGGAGTCATTTCAGCAAAGACAAGAAGAGGAAGACGGAGAATTGGATTCAGAATTAACTGATGATTTAAGCATGATGACTGCAGAGGCAAGGCATCTGGCAAATGAAAGACAGAGAAATTCTGAAGGACTTTAGGTGGCAAGGTTCTGTTCAGAACAAGCTATTTGATGATGATGATTAGATTAACATTAAATTAACATTGGACATATAGAGGCATAAACAAACAAACAAGTCATACAACGATAACAAGTCTGACAATATGAGAAGATTTTTTTTTTTCATTTTTTTCCGATCCAGAAGCACTTGAGCTTTTCAGCTCTTCGGCTCGGTGCCATGGACATCGTAACCTTCGGTTCGGTGCCACGAACACCGTAAATCTGGGGAATCTGTGGCTTTTCTGCCATCCCGCGAATTGAACCCGCACACACAGAGGGATAGTCACCCGTAGTCCAACGCGCTACGAACACGCTGGGCAGACGGGCTATGAGAAGATTAATTAATGTGAGTCTTAGATCTTCATTGAAATGTTACTTTAGATCACCATCACAGAATTAAACGTCACTTACTAATTTTCTTGGTTGGTTTAACAGTTTCTTTGCCCTCTAGTGGTGCACTCTGACCTTCAGCGTTGACTGCAATAACACGGAACAGGTATTCTGTGTCAAGTCGAAGGTCAGGAACAGTGAAGGATGTTTCATCACCTTTGACCTTGCCAACCTGACTCCAATTTGAGCGTGTAGCTGGTCGGGATTCAATAATGTATGCTGTTAGTGGTGAACCTCCATCACTGCTTGGAGGTTTCCAGGTTAGATCAGCAGTGGATTCTGTCACATTTGATATGGATAGAGGGCCCACAGGTTGTGATGGCTTGTCTGAAAAATATGAAAGGAAAAGTTTACAGTTTCTCTCAAATGATTACACATGTTTCAAGAAAAATTAGAAAAAATTACTTTACAGTGAGTAAACTGATCATGGAAGGAGGCATACCAGCAAAGAGAGGAAGACCATGGAAAAGATGGATTCAGGATGTAACTGATGGTTTGAACATGACAGCTGCTGAGGCGGAACATCTGGCCTAAGAGAGAGAGAAATTCCGGAGGACTGTTGGGGTGACAAAGTTCTGCTTGGGACAAGCTATTTGATGATGAAACTGATTTTGATTGATAGAACCATCATCATTGCACTTTGGTAAGTAACCATGTGTGCTCCGATTTCTTTCTTATACAGAAAGATCTCAGCTGCAGTACATGAACTGTAGCCCGGTGAGGGTCCCGATGTAATTTTGAAGATGGTGAAGATATTTTTGCAGGAATTTTATTTTTAATCTTTTCTAATGAATTTTGCCCAGGCACAAAAGGTAAACTAAAAAGATGAAATTAATTATCAATTGTTTAAAATAAAAATGTTTATGGATGAAATCCGTTAACAAAACATGAACAATAATTTTTTACATGTGCATTATTCACATAGATTAAGAGACCAAAAAAAAATGAATTGCGCAGCACTGCCAACCAAGATCAGAGGAAGCAGATTGAAGTGGCATGAATTGTATGTGTAAAATTAATTAATGAAGAAGAATGGATACCCTTATCAGAGGATATGATTGAATATACCAGAGTTGTCATAACACTTGGGTATTACTGTAGGAAATGGGTTCCTGACTTTGTCAATGCTGAGATTATGGCACTTGTGAATCAGTAGTGCCATCCAGATGATACAATTTTATTTAAACTGATGGCTCTGGGTCCAGGTTAGTGTGGCATTACTGGGCACAAAGAAATGAGAAGAAAATTAATGAAGACTGGTGCCTTTGAAACAACAACATCGAACATGACTATGGGGATCACTGCTGAACAATAGGTCACACATATGATTATCATATCAGACTCTCCATGACTATGGGGATCACTGCTGAACAATAGGTCACACATATGATTGCCATATCAGACTCTCCATGACTATGGGGATCACTGCTGAACAATAGGTCACACATATGATTATCATATCAGACTCTCCATGACTATGGGGACCACTGCTGAACAATAGGTCACACATATGATTATCATATCAGACTCTCCATGACTATGGGGATCACTGCTGAACAATAGGTCACACATATGATTATCATATCAGACTCTCCATGACTATGGGGATCACTGCTGAACAATAGGTCACACATATGATTATCATATCAGACTCTCCATGACTATGGGGATCACTGCTGAACAATAGGTCACACATATGATTATCATATCAGACTCTCCATGACTATGGGGATCACTGCTGAACAATAGGTCACACATATGATTATCATATCAGACTCTCCATGACTATGGGGATCACTGCTGAACAATAGGTCACACATATGATTACCATATCAGACTCTCCATGACTATGGGGATCACTGCTGAATAATAGGTCACACATATGATTATCATATCAGACTCTCCATGACTATGGGGATCACTGCTGAACAATAGGTCACACATATGATTATCATATCAGACTCTCCATGACTATGGGGATCACTGCTGAACAATAGGTCACACATATGATTGCCATATCAGACTCTCCATGACTATGGGGATCACTGCTGAACAATAGGTCACACATATGATTATCATATCAGACTCTCCATGACTATGGGGATCACTGCTGAACAACAGGTCACACATATGATTACCATATCAGACTCTCCATGAATATGCTTCAAGCGATTGAGTTCAGAAGCCTTCATTGATAATTGGTGGACAGTACTTGGAGATCACATCTCAAGACCCTGAGTGGCAGTGCACTCTTGGACATGCTAATGTTTGGGGCAACAAACATGCTAATAATGCCTCTATTCAAATGGGCAGCAGTATGGACTGGGCTGATGTCGTTAATGAAGAGCACAGCCAGTTATGGGACATGGGCGAGTCCCAGATACTGAAATGATTGCAATAATTGAAAGCTAAGTCTAAACAGAACAGACTATGTTACCTTTACGGTAAAGAGAGAAGATCTAACAAATAAAAGAATGCTAATTACATAGTAGAAAAATGTTGTGTTTTTATTCATTGACCTAAACCATGTTTTTATGAAATCAAATGTAAAGAAAGACTTATGATCAGATTTGACTAAGAAAACTTTGGTCAAGTAAATATTTCCTTACCATGAGCACTTCTCATTTTAATAGAAGTCTCTGTCTCCAGCCAGTCACTGCGACCATTTTTGTTCTCTGCACACACTCGGAAGTAATATTCTGTTCCTTCAATAAGATTACGTGTCTTGATTGAAGTGTCTGATGGTGGACAGGTGTCTAGTTTAGTCCACTGTGTCCTAGAGGATTCACGACGTTCAATGATGTAGCCAGTCAGGTCTGAACCTCCATCAGTCAGGGTGGTTTCAGGCGAGAGTCACAGAGGTTTTGTCTAGGTCACTCAGAGATAAGGGACCAATTGGTGCTCCTGGTGGACCTAGTCAAGATGGGATGAGATATGTTTTATAGTATTGTGATGTACCAATAAACAGTGAAAATGGCAGCAGATTAACGTAGTATTACTTTAATGATTACAAACTATTTTTGATCATTATTTGCTGAGCAATGTTTAAATATTGATTAATAGAAAAAATTAATTCAATGATTTGTTTTTGATAAAATAACGAAATTATCCTAGTCCAATGAAGTAAAACCTGAGTAGGGAACATACCTTCTGGTTTCTTTGGTTTGATGACAGCATCTGTCTCACAAGGTTCACCAAAGCCAACTTCATTCTTAGCTGCAACAGCAAAATAGTAACCAACATTCTCCTTGAGATCTGCAACTTTAAATGTTGTGTCTAATGGCTTGAGATCTCCTACTTTGATCCAGTCATCTGATTTTTCTTCACACTTCTCCACACGATAACCTGTGACCTTAGAGCCTCCATCTTCTGTAGGTGGTTTCCACTCAAGTGTGACATAGTCTGCTCCAACTCTGGCAGCTCTTAGATTACTTGGTGGACCTGGTGCAGCTGTAAAGAAGCAACAATTGTACTTAAATAATCCATTAGTTTTCACCACTGAATAAACAAAAAGAGGATTCATTTTCAGGTAAACATGAGATAACAAGTGTTAATTTCTAGAAAATTGTAGTTAATGTTTAGAAGATGTTCGACAGTCAAGTCAAGAACCTGGTTTTCATGCCAAGTAGTATATTAAGAAATAGTGCTAGATCCATATACATTTTTTTTAAGATTGATAGGATCATCATTATTGCACTTTGGTGAGTAACCATGTGTGTTTCAATTTCTTTCTTACACAGGAAGATCTCAGTGGCAGTGCTTGATTTTCATAGCGCTGCCGATGGTCTCCTATGTAATTTAGAAGATAATTCAAATATTTTGTAGAAATTTTATTTTTAATCTTTCTAATGAATTTTGTCCGAGTAGCGGCTTTCCAGTCAAATCTTCTCTTCTCCGATAGTGAACAGCCAAGGATTCTTTTATGTGCTCAACTTGAACATGGTACCTACATTTAATCGTCTGTTTCCAGAATAGGAACTCTATCTCACCTACACTGACTTGGTTGACCAGACATTTCTCTGATTTCATCACTTCTCTTGAATTTGTTCCATTTTATGTTCATTATTTTTCACAGACATTTATTTTCAAATGCATTCAACTTGCTTTCTATATCTTTAGTCATTTTCCAACTCTCGCTGGAAAATGGTAGGATTGATACAACATTTGAATTGAAAATTCATAATTTGGTTTTAATACTATATAACTTGCAGTTCCATACCCAGGACAATATATCTATACAAAACATAGAAGGTTTGAGATAACTACAAGCATCATTCACTCATGCAATAGCTAACTGTTTTGGACATTCTAAATAAGTTTAACAGTTCAAAAACATCAATAGATGGTGTCTACAAATAAGTAATTACATAAAGTAGACATTACTTTTCTCTTCCTGCAAGGACACTATTTGCACATTTTCTTTAAATATCACATCTTAAAAGGAACTTACTTAGATTTTTGGAAGGTTTTGCAGTTTCTTTGCCCTCCAATGGAGCACTTTGTCCTTGTTCGTTAACAGCTATAACACGGAACATGTATTCAGTGTCCAGTCGAAGGTCAGGCACAGTGAAAGTTGTTTCATCACCTTTGACTTGTCCTACTTTAGTCCAGGTTGAGCGCGCTACAGGTCTTGATTCAATAATATATGATGTTAAAGGTAGACCTCCATCGCTTTCTGGGGGTTTCCATGTCAGATCAGCTGAAGATTCTGTCACATTAGTGATGGCTAATGGACCAATTGGCTGAGATGGTTTGTCTGTAGGAAATAAAAACACTAATAAACAAACTGATGCATGAGTAATGAACAAGCTTATAGATTGGCTGGCATGGCTATGAAATCAGAGGGAGCTGCAATGGACCGGAATTACATTCTTAACACATTGAGAGAGTCTTTTCGAACAGAGGAGTTTCAGGGTTGTGAATCCCAGTCGCTGACCAGATTGAGAGAGATGGGTATCGGTACAGCCTAAAAAGAACGACATACTAAATATGCAGAAAGATTAATTAATCAACATCGAACTGGCGTGTTGGACCGCTGGGCACTGCTAGATTTGTTCAGGCGGAGATCGAAGCACCTATGGACATGTCCGGAGTGCTATTTTGATAGTTTTCATAAAACTGATAACAATATGATGATAGTTCTCATATAACTGATAAAAAAAAAACCGAATCAGCTAGACAGTTCACTTATGCTAATCAGCATGTAGATCCGAAGACTGGAACAATTTAAATTTGATTGACACATGAACATGTAGGATTATAAATATTTATATATAAGCTTTTTATTCTTCTTTGTGGTCACACTGCTACTGGGTTTGTAGCCCAGTGTTGTAGTCTTCGGCATGTGCCTTGTGCTTTTTGGATGGCTTGAGTAATGAATTCTTGCATCATCTGGCATTATTCTGGCATTCTATCTATTCATCTTTACCATGTGTCTTCCTTTTGTCATTTAGCCCAGTGTTCTGCTGTAGATGGTTTAATAGGAAGTGTGGTCTGTCTGCATTCTTACTGAATTGTCAAACCATTTTTATCCTGTTTTCAATGTAATTCAATGAACGTATACACGTTCTTGGCAAAGATCAAACATATCACAAAGAGTGATTAAAATTGATCGTAAAGAACGAACGCAAAGGAGAAGAAGAATGTAATTTTATTTCACTGTCAGTTTTATTTTCCGTTTTGAATATCTTCATTGTACTCTGGACATGTCCATAGGAGTTCCGATCTCCTTCGCAATATCTCCAGCAGCATCCAGCAACTAACTGTACCAGTTACTTTCAGATAACACTCAGAGAGAGAACACTTAACTAGAGTCATGCAGGTGTATTAACTTGAGCCAAAACACTTAACTCTTTCCACGCCAATAGCCGCACACTGTGCCACAGCGCATTCCATTGAACGCCATTCGCTGTGACTATTTTATTGAAATGCTATTATTTGAACCGGACATTGGAGTGGCCATCACTATTCCTAAAAGCCAGAAGTGCTGAACATAAATTTATGATAAATAGGATGTATATGGCAAAGGTTGACTTACTAAATTTACTCTTGGCTGCTACTGGTTTCTCAGACTCCAAGGCATCACTCTGTCCAGCTTTGTTCTCAGCAATGATCTTGAATAAATATTCTGTGCCCTCAAGCAGATCAATGACCTTGAATTCAGTGGAAGACCCATCTACCTTACCAGCAGGCGACCAGGTTGATCGTTTGGATTCTTTCTTCATAATAACATAGCCAGTGAGGGGAGACCCGCCATCATCACTTGGAGGCTTCCAGGACAGTACAGCTGAGTCCTTATGGATATCCGTGACTGTTAGAGGTCCTGTGGGTTTTGAAGGTTTGCCTGTGGAAATTCAACAAAATTCTAGTTAGTAACATTTTGTAATATGCATTTCACAAAGATTGCAAAGAGGAATTTACATGGCGAGACATGGACAGTTAACAAGGTAGTGGAAAAGCATATATGTGCTATTGAATATAAATGTTTCAGAAGATTCCTCTGTATACCATGGATAGAGAAGAGAACAAACAGATCTAAAGGGTGTTAAACAATGAATGCGTACAAGACTTTGCTTTATAGATCCACATGGCTTATCGTAGAGACGAATCGTCTTAAATATTGGACATATTTAGTTGCTTTTCCACTATTATTCGTTCCTAATTTACTTTTATATTAACTGTAAAACTACTTACAAGTGAAGTGATAATGATTACATATCATCGTGGTTTATGCTAGAAATAGAAGTGAAACAAAGTTTACCACTCATTCTAGGATACCCTGTGACCCAAAAAAACTAGTTTTCTGAAATGGTCGAGATGCTAGTTTGTAAACAGTTAATAAAAAATGTATGCATTCACAAATTTTCTGAACCCTTTCACACATAGTGTCAACTGTAGTGTATAACTACTATTCATTTGTTTCATAGCTACACATACGTATTTCATGACCTCTGACACATGCAGTCTACTGATAAGAACTACCTGTGGACAGTGTATCTATTGCAAGAGCAGTAAATTAACTTGTGCTTCTACTGTGTAGTGAAGGTGGCGTCCTGCATGGCGAGGACACCAGTCAAATGGTAAGCAGGTCTCACGCAAAAATCAGACAGAAGCGCAATACCAGGCATCATGATTTCCGCCTGAATTGACAGTGGGTAATCAAAGAAGAAGGACACTTGACTGACTATTAATGTCATAAAAGTAAAATGGTTAATGTCTACTTACTGATCTGTCTTTGAGGAGTCACAGTGTCAGACTTTAGTGGTTCTCCTGCACCGACATCATTGACTGCTGAAACCCTGAACAAATACTTTTGATCCTCTTCCAAATCTTTGACAGAGTAACTTGTTGTCTTGGCATCAACTGAATCCACAGGTGTCCATGTTTTGCCTCCATCAGAGGACTGGTCAATAGCATAAGACATAACCTTTGATCCACCATCTTTTTTGGGTGGTGACCATGTTAGGGTGACGGAGTCAGCCAAGATTTTGGAAAATTTAATTGGTCCAACCGGTTGTCCTGGTACAGCTGTAGACATGATAGAAATGAAAGTAATTATTGTGAAGATAATAGTATCATGTTAAATATAAGGAAATGTGAAGTTTAAGAAGTAACTATACTAATTCTATTTTCTTTCAGTACTGTTATTGGTTACTGAACTGACATAACACTCCAGGTAGATCAATAGTAGCTTCATATCCCTCAACAGATAGCATTCCAGGCAGACCCATAGGTGCTACGCATCTTCCAACAGATAGAACTCCGGACAGACCCATAGGAGCTCCATTTCCCCCCAACAGATAGCACTCCAGGCAGACCCATTTGAACTTCATCTACCCCAACAGATAGCACTTGGGGCAGATCCATAGGTGCTCAGTCTCCCCCAACAGATGTCAAAGGGTATGCATGTTGATGGTTTCTGTGACCCGCTGGTTAAACACATTCCTCACTCTGCCCCTCAAGCATCTGTATGTACAAAAACTATTTTTACATTATTGTTTTGAATGAGCACATATGATGGCAGAAAATATTCAAAAAAACTGTCTACTTTAAGAAGATCTTGGGAAAAGAGTCTACATCTGAAGTGAAACTGCGAGGTGAAACTGAAATTTAAAAAAAACCGCAGATTTTATCAGAGAATCCAGAATCCCAGCCTAAAATAAAGGATGTTCATTGAAGAAGATATAATATTGATACAGGACCTGCTAATCACAATATAGATGAGATTGCAGTAAAACTATTCGATTGGCGAAACACGTAATCACAAAGTACTGTAGTTTTACAAATTACAAAAACAATGACAATATACAGCAACGTTTCGACCAACAAGGCCTTTATCACGCAAACGAACAACAGGAGTACAGTACCTGCTGGAGTTTTTGGCAACACTTCTTTATCTGCTTCTAGAGGTTGGCTTTCACCCACGCTGTTTACTGCAATAACTCGGAAGATGTATGGGGTATCTTCTATGAGCTTGGCAGCTGTACAAGTGAATGTTTTAGAGTCCAAAGTGGCAACTTTTGTCCAGTTAGGTTTTCTGGCATCTCTTCTCTCCACAATGTAGTTCTTGACAGGAGATCCACCATCAGAGAGTGGAGGCTTCCATGTAAGGGTGACACTATCAGCTTTGATATCCTTGAACTCAATGGGTCCTTGTGGTATTGATGGTTTGTCTGATGTGAGGAAATATATGAGATGTTACAGCAAGTCTTCAATGAATAAATACACTGCATTAAAACAACTTGAAGCATACATTTATACTTGGAAAACTAGAGCAGTAATTGATCAATATTTACATGGAAGATTTAAACGACGATGGTAAAGGGTATTCTCTATCTCGACTGCACAAGTTGTGCATATCGATAGGTGCGGCAAGATGGTGAAAACCACGAGAGAAAACCCAGTAGATACATCAATCAACACAGAACGGGAGTTTGTTAGCCTAAACACACTGAGATACATGCTTAGGAGGAGATCGGAGCAATTATGGACATGTCCGATGGACACAGTGAGGCTACACTGCAATGCCTAATCAATAATTTGTCAAAGGCATGCGACCTATTTTCTCTGACTATAAGTGTCTCCAAAACAGTTGTACTATGTCAAGGAGGTAACACAACAAATATCACTTTAAATGGTAACCATCTAACACCAGTTCAAAATTTTGCTATCTCAGGTCCATGGTCACTGCTAGCCTTTCTCTTGATGAAGAAATCAACGCTCGTGTGGGGAGTGCGGCTACTACATTCGGCAAACTATCAAAGCAGCGTGGGACAACACAAAACTGACATTGCAGACGAAGATTCAAATATATAGAGTCTGTGTAATTAGTTCTTTACTATATGGCTCAGAAACATGGACAGCCTACTCAAGACACAAGAGGAGACTTAACATCTTTCACCTTCGATGTCTCCGCAAGATTATGAACATCAGGTGGTACGACAAGATAACAAACTCTGAAGTACTGCAACGTGCAAACCTGCCTTCCATCATGGGCATGCTCAGCAGTAGACTAAGATGGCTGGGGCATGTGAGAAGAATGAAAACTTGTCGCATACCAAAACAAATGTTGTTCTGTGAACTTTCGGAGGGAAGAGGCACCAGGGCAGACCACTGCTCAGATATAAAGATGTCTGCAAAGCCTCAATGAAAAACTTTTCTATAGGTCCCAGCACATGGGAAGGACTAGCTGATGACAGAGTTGTGTGGAAAGCCAAATTACGAAAGGCGCAGAGTCTTTTGAGAAGAGACTTATGTATGAGCTGAACGACAAGAGAGAAAAGTGTAAACTCAGAAATTGTCACAGTAAAACACTTACCAATTGACCGTCTGTAAAGACGAAAAAGGCCATATATATGAACAATTAAAACAAGTATTTTATCTTTGCCACCCCAACAGTCCTCCTGAATTTCTCTCTCTCATAGGCCAGATATCCTGCCTCTGCAGCAATCATGTTTAAACCATCAGTTACATCCTGAATCCATCTTCTCGTTGGTCTTCCTCTTCTCCACTTTGCCGGTATGTCTCCTTCCATGACGGTTTTCTCGTCCTTCATGTCTTTTTATATGTCCAAAATATCTCAATTTTCTCATTCTTATTTGTAGAATCATCCAGTATTTTTTAATTTTGAGTTCTTTTTGTATAGATCTATGTTTTCTTCTCTGTCCATGATATACGGTTGATTTCTATGTGTATGGAAATAAAACAAATTATGTATAAAAAGTGTCTAACATCAAAGGATTGACTTGATTACATTCGGTTTTACCCCATATGGTTTAGTCTCTCTCTGAAGAAATGGCATGCCCCCTGCCGAGAGTATTACACAAAGCACAAACTCTGTAGGTCCGGCAACAATCCTAGGAGCCTCTGATAAAAATGCACTCGTGAACAGAAGGCAGAGGTCCGGATTCATACCCATGACCTTTGGAATGCAAGTCCTTAATCACTTAGCATCCCAACAATTTATGTAGGAGCATCTAAAGCAGTTTTTTTAAATCTCTTATCGTTGCTGTGTAGGGAAATATTCCACGTCCACAGTGGAAATGAACCCGGACCTGAACCTAAGAAGCGAGTTCACTAACAACTACGCTACTGCGGCTCTCTCCACAGGTGTATGTCCAAATTAAGTTGTAGTTGTCTCTCCACAGGTGTATGCCCAAATTAAGTTGTAGTTGTCTCTCCACAGGTGTATGCCCAAATTAAGTTGTAGTTGTCTCTCCACAGGTGTATGTCCAAATTAAGTTGTAGTTGTCTCTCCACAGGTGTATGCCCAAATTAAGTTGTAGTTGTCTCTCCACAGGTGTATGCCAAATTAGTTGTACAGGTTGCTTCTCCACAGGTGTATGCCCAAATTAAGTTGTAGTTGTCTCTCCACAGGTGTATGTCCAAATTAAGCTGTAGTTGTCTATGTTCTAGCATAGTGTGATAATTACATGCATTTTTATAGATAAATGATGAGTGTGCCTTTATCACAAGCTAACAGAATATGAAATGATTTATTAAGAAACAATATGATTAGAATGTGTTAGCTCAACTTTAAAGTTAAGCTGGCAACGAAACAAATCATGGCACAGTCTTCATCACATGGCCATATGGGACAGAAAAAATGTATGCATGCTGCTGGACTTGGTAGTTAATGTGTTAATACACAGTTAATCAATGTGAAGAACAAATGTATGTACAACATGGTGCCTACCTTCATCAACAGAAATGTATTACTCAAACCTTGTTTACTCTCATGTCCACTGCAAAATGTCAGTCAGTCTACACATGACAAGTACATGCAGAATTTAAAAGTGTACACATTCAAAATGGTTACTGGAGATTTCTTTATTTAGTTGCTTAAATCATGCAAGAGAAATATTGAGATGAAAAAAATAGATTATTTCAGCAGAGTTTAAGATTAATCAGACACATTATATGTCAAGTAGTTGAATCTAACTACCAATGTTGATACCAAAGCTGTTAATATGGTGAGAAAATATATCTATTCTGTCCTAGCAAGTTGACTGTGAAAGAGTGCATGACATTAGAAATCTAACTATAAATGCTGATCCTGAAACTGTAATGTGGTGATAAAATAGAACGGCTCTGCATTAGAAATTAGACTGTGAAACATATCTAGCACATAGTGTCATGAACTAGCAACTTCATCATGTCAAATAGTGTCTTAGAAAAAACTTTACTGTAACAGAAAATGATCTGCATTTAACCCCTTGAGCCCTGGCCGCCTGTACTCTAATAAATCCCTGCCCCTGAACAAAAAACTCTTTAGAAATCTCTTCCTGACCTGGCACTGTGAGGCTACAGGATTCGAGAAAGAAAGAAAGAAAGAACAAAAAACTGCACATATCAGAGGGATACATATTTTTTTAAAGGGTTTCAACTGTAGTAGTGACCCCACAGTCCTATCAAAGAAATAATTTGAATAAGAAAGAGGTAAATCCTCTCAACAGTTTTCAATTTCAGTGAATAATTAACGATTTGATACTAAAAAGATTACCGCTGAAGTCGGAGGACACATAATAAGAAAAACAAGCCTAAAGCAAATATCATTCAGAAGCGCCATACCATACACCAATAAAGTAAGTAAAGGAACCCTTTCATACCTTGGGGTATATAGGGCAATACAGTGTTAGGCCTGTATTTTTCATTGACCGTCGGCACACGATGGGTGATGTGGTCAGCATCACACCTGCCGCCTTTACTTCCCAGAGCATGTCTGGTACCCAGTTGAGGTTGGGTCGACCTGAGAGCCGTCGCGGTCCGGGAAAATTCCACGCCCACTATGGGAGCTGAACCCGGACCACTAGCCTTGAGAAGCGAGTTCACTAACAACTACGCTACCACGGCTCTCTATACGCCAATACTATGCTTGAATTTGTAGTGGATGAACACAAGAAGAAGAAGGAGGAGACCAAAAGATCAGAAATGATATCATGTTAGTTGTGAGATTAACCAAACAATACATTAGTTATATGAAACAATGAACACGATAATAGACAAAGGTTGGATTCAAACTAGAAAGCACTTACTGTTGTCAACCATACAGTCAATTAGTAGTGCAATACAACAACAGAAGAAGTATCTACATTATGCTTCATGCAAGTTTTATTACATTTCTAAATGATAAATCGTCATGGTTGGATACATTATGTGACTTTCATAAACATATAAATATATATATATAGAATGTGTTAATAAATAATATGATATGAATTATATCATCTAAATCACACATGTACCAGTGTCATATATGTACAAGTGTGTGTTTTATTTATATCACCATCATAATACTACAGGGTGTTCAAGATAAAAGCAGCCCCATGACAAATCAAAAGTTTCCTGGAACGCATTATCGAAATAGGGGAAGACTGCAGTAAAACTTGGTAAATAGTGAAACACGATCAAACAAAGTACTATAGTTTTACAAAATACATAAACAGTGACGATATACAGCAACGTTTGACCAACAAGGCCTTTATCAAGCAAACGAACAAACAGGAGTGACAAATTAAAACTACTTTCCTTAGATACGTTGGTATTTGGTCGTCCATTTGTGTTTCATTTTAATTTGTCACTCCTGTTTGTTCGTTGCTTGATAAAGGCCTTGTTGGTCAAACGTTGCTGTTTATCGTCACTGTTTATGTATTTTGTAAAACTATAGTACTTTGTTTGTACGTGTTTCACTATGGAACGCATTACATTTTTGTCTATTTACTATTGAAACCGGTTCTGACTAACTCGTCCTTTCGTCACATTTGTTCATCGCCTCCTTTCCACACCATAATTGCACACCATCACAAAAAGACTTGCTCACTTGTCCAATACTACGTCATAACTGAACCTTCTCATTTTCATAAACATATGCCAGATTGGCTGTCTTGACGGGGCTGATTTTATCTTGAACACCCTTTATATGATACCAGGATTTGCTACCAAGATAATCAATTGAAACTATGTCAATATAACTGTTACAGAATATGTTACAGTTAATCTGAAATGTCAACAATTACCAGGAAATGTTTAGAGCCATACTGTTCAATGTATTTATATATTGGGGCACATCTGACTGATAGTTGTGGAGGCTGTGGCGCCATTTGATGATTGCAATACTACTACTGTTGCTAATAAAAACGATAGCAATGTTAATATAGTTGAAAAGCTGACAATTTCTCCAGTGAAAGAGCAAAGGGTTGGTTAGGAGTAGTAGAATGGTTACAAAATAAGACAAGATAACAAAAGCGGAAAGATTTTATTCTTGGAGCACTTAGAGAAAAATAATTAAAGATGGTTTGTTTTCTTAAAATCTGATAACGTTAAAGCTGGCAGAGTAAAATAGGGCACCATGAATCTATGACCTGTGCACCATGGTGTCTGCTGGCACCACGCCGGACAGCGTGGGTTTAGAGTATAGGATGACTAATGTGATGACTTTGAGGTTGGAAGAGAAGAGAATGACAAGATCATAGCGTAGTATTGCCCCAGTGACTGGTGATGAAATGATAAGGTTACAAAATATTGAACACAAGGAGGGGTTTACAGGAGAATGCTAAGAATCCAATGAACTGATCAAATCAGTAATGTTGATGTGCTGAAAGAAGTGAAGGTACTGAGAAAAACTTATTATCAATATAAGACAGAGGCAATCATCATTTTTTGGGGGAATGTTTAGAACACATTGTAACAATTAGGAAAATCAATGAGCAAAGATACAGAGGATGGCAGAAAAAAGGAAGTTGTGGACAGTCTGACTTCATGACATGGAAGAGTGTCAACACCCAAATGGATAGTTTTCACTAAAAACAGATGTGTGTGAGATCCTGATTGTCTACACCAGCCGGCATGGCACATGACAATGATAATGAACATTGGAATAGAAGAAGAGAATGGTGAGATTATATTACAGGTAATCTGAGTGTCAGTGACCAATAGGGTGTGCTATACTTATTATATGACATGAAATTGGTAATGGAATGCATGGTTCCAGCGGGTAGAGGCAGGGGAAGACCAAGACGAAGGTGGCAGTAGGACACCATAAAAGCCTTGAACATGACGTCGTTAGAAGAGGTGGGAGAACTTGCTAGAGAGACAGAAAGTTTTTCAGGCAGGTTGTGATGAAAGCGACATTCTGCAAGTGACATGGCAGGTTGTGATGAAAGCGACATTCTGCAAGTGACATGGCAGGTTGTGATGAAAGCGACATTCTGCAAGTGACATGGCAGGTTGTGATGAAAGCAACATTCTGCAAGTGACATGGCAGGTTGTGATGAAAGCGACATTCTGCAAGTGACATGCCACTTGATGATGAAAAATGAATGTGAATCATGCTGAAGAAGCAATGGATTATATTACAGGTAATCCATGTCCTGACCTAGGAGAAATGATCAACGATATCAAAGCAGGCATTAAGTGATGCAAAGGGTTCAAGAAGAGAAGCGACTAAGGAGACCTGGAAACAAACTTTGCTGAGAGAGACAGACATATCTGCCCAATTCCATGGAGGAGATTGAGCGAGTTGCTCAGGATAGAGCGATATGGAGAAATTGCTTGCAGGCCCTATGTAATGTATAACAGTATGAAAGGAATTATTTTTATTATTATTATTAATCCGAGTGTCAGTAAGCAGTAGGGTAATTATATATTTATTATACGACATGTAATGTGAATCGTTGTGCTTGAAAGAAAGCAGTGAGGTTATATTACAGGTAATCCGAGTGTCAGTGAGCAGTAAGTTATGATATACTTATAAGAAATGTAATGTGAATCGTTGTGCTTAGAAAAAAGCAGTGACATTATAATGTGGTGTTAATGGGTGCTAGTGACTGGCATGAAATAACATGAGAATATATTTAATGTGAAGATCAGAAGCAGAGAGTAAATGTTAATACTAGGAGACAGATCATATTAATAAAAGCAGAGATGAAGTGTTTATGCAGAGTGATGCTGAGAGTATCAGGAAGAGACCAGTTTAGGGATGAAGACATCAGGGAAAAAATGGGTGCAACATCGATATTGAGTTTCATCAATAACCAAATTAAATGGTTCCACCACTTCCGATCATGACATGATCAGACTAGCAATTACAACTCACAGTCAGCTAGGAAAAAGAATACATAACAACAAAAAGGAAAAAAACTACTGAACATTCTAACAACATGACAAGGACAATAGTCAAGGAAAAAAACAACTGATTTGGTATACTAGAGACTGGAATATGTCTATAGATGTGACTGTATGTCTTTTTACACTGTACCTAAAACATACACACTCACGTGTGTATTTAAGAAAGAGAGAGAGAGAGAGAGAGAGAGAGAGAGAGAGAGAGAGAGAGAGAGAGAGAGAGAAAGAGACCGAGAGCTATACTGACATTGACAAACAGAAAACAGCATTAAAAAGCTGGTAACCATGAATGAATACTCACTCACTCCCTTATATGCCATGCTGGCTGATGTTGCCAATCATGAATCCCCACATCAATATTATGCAAAAGAAAAAAGCCAACTAACTTTCTCAACTTATTATATAATATCATTCTGACTTCAAGTAAGTAATATTACCTGGCATGAAATATGTAAACATGAAACACTGGAAAACGATTAAAACAAAACTGTGGGGGCCAAAATGTTTATAATGTATAGGGTAATACTAGGTACCTCTGCCTGTCTGTCTATGCTTACTCATTTAACTGTTAATTTATATTTGTGTGTGTATGTTATATGTAGCCACAGAATAAAACATTGATGGTGCATGCTGTTAGAAAGAAATCATCCAAACAGCACACATGTTGTTGGCTTGCTCTATGAGATACAGGAATAATAACAAATAAACAAACATGAGCACAAGAAAGACTATTTACTAAATCATATCCTGCATCTAATTGATAGCTTCTTTGAGCCTGTTAATGATATGCTATAACCTATTACTGTTACCTAATCAATCACAAGTTGTAATGAACTAATCTCACTTCATGATTTATAATTTACTTGTGCATGAATTAAAAGACTTACTTACAAAACATTGAAAGAGACATTTTAAGCTAAATTTTGGGTTTTAATGAACAAGTAAAATATCATAATGAGGTGTATATCAATGTGAGAGCTGACTCAACAGTATTTTAAATATTAATTTGATCCGCCGGAAGAAAGAAGTTACAGGCTAAAACTAAATGAATACTTATCTTATAAAACTATTTAGAAATAAAGATGAGATTCACAAATAGTTAGAGACAGTATCAAAACTGGTTTGGAGATGTCTACATGAAAGGTATGATTACAAAAAAGATTATCTATCGATACACTAATACTGAATTCATATCTACTTATAAAATAATACTTCTTATTTCTCTCTGTTCTTCCTGGAGCAGTGAACATCAACAAATGTCCTCCATTTTCCCTCGTCTCCTGTTATTTTCTTTATGACTTCACAGAATAATCCACCATCCCTTAGTTCCTCAAGAAAACTATAATTCTAGGTCTATTTATGGGGAATCCTTTTATATTTCCCTTGCTGGTTCTACTTTAGTGCCACTCACTGTGTCTTCCGCAGAGTATGTTTGACCCTTTGTTTAGCACTCTGTAATAACTAATAAAACACTTCCGCAGGGTATGTCCAACCCATCAACCTTTTCTTCTCCTGACCAGTGTTACCATGACTTCCTGCCCTGTCCTTATCCACATATCTGTATTTGGCACTCTGTCATAATGCTAAACATTATCTACATACAAACTAATACTGAATCATTATCTATTTACAACAACCTGTCAGATAAATTCTCAGAATATTATTTGCCAAACAAAATCAGCAAACATGAACTGCTCAACTGACATAATCAGGAAGAAATACACAGTGATAAAATACAGCCACTGGAGCTGGAAACGATTCATACTCAGACATGATAAAGAGATCACTGCCATTCAGTGGACCCTGGAAGGAAAACAAAGGCGGAACAGGCTATTCAGTGGACCCTGGAGGGAAGACAAAGAAGGAGCAGGCCAAAGACAACCTGGTGGAGAACAGTGGATGTGAGATGTACAGTGTAGGCCAGTCATGTGATAACTCTGAGTCCAGCATGATTGAGAGAATTCGTTGTTGCTCTACAAGGCTTCACAAGTTGTGTCGACCGCCCACTGATTACTGTTTCAGTTTGGAATATCTTCATTGCACTTCAGACATGTCCACAAGTGCTCCGATCTCCTGCGCAATATCTCCAACAACGACTGATCGTATCAGTTTGATTTTGATCGATGACCTTACTCATATACCTGTTATGCTGTTCTTTTCTGGTCACTACAATCTTCAATCCCAGCTCTTGCAATCTAGTAGTTGACATGGATTGGTTTAAATGAAAATCTTCTATGCGGCCACACTCTATGAGGCCTTTGTTTGTCCATGTCCAGAGACAAGATGAAGATAATCTACTTACAAGACATTTATCTACTCTGAAATAGTTTCTAATCAAAAGTTTCCTCTATATCCCCCTTGGTTAAATATTGTATAAACTATAGTTAAAACTCCAGAATAAATATGTAGAGCGACCCCTATTTACAATCATGTAAAGTAGCTTTATTATATTTGGTTGTATAAAAAATGTTGTATTAATAAAAATGTAGAAGTAACAGTTTATCGTTGGCTTTCCAAATAATATCCTATTATTCCTTCGTCACTGTATTCACAGAAGCCGAGTGCTCTCAGCATGCAACAACTGTTAGTACACTCAAAGGTTTTATCATGACATCATAATACATCCACATACCAAATTGACTTTTTGGAACAACAGTTGTGCTGGTCTCAAGAGGTTCGGACTGACCAACTTCATTTTCAGCAATGACATGGAAGTGATATGAGTTGTTCTCAACCAGGTTTGTTGCTTGGTAATCTAGGGTTGCTCCATCCAAGGTTGCAAGTTTTGTCCAGACAGCTCGCTGCGCCTCGACGTTCAATAATGTAAGCAGTGATATCACAGCCGCCATCATCTTTAGGTGGTTTCCATGTTAGCACTGCACTGTCTTTAGTTATATCAGACACCAAGATTGGACCTTGAGGTGAAGTTGGTTTATCTGTTTACAAATAAATATTTATATTACAAAATTAGATGTCACATAAAAATTCTTACACATAGGAATTAACATTTATAATATTGTCTATTGTTTGTCTCCAGGTGGATGATGGAATTGGTTGTCCACTCTTGCTGTTAAGCATAGGGGTGGGAGCTTTAATTTGCGTTCTAAGGCCAGATGAGTCGCCCTTGTTGTGTTATATCCGTGTTTATTTAGTGTGGTCTTGATATTGTCTATCCATCTTTTCTTGGTCTTCCCTTGGCTCTAGTACCTGATCTCTTTTTATTGTAAGCTGTTATTGGTGGTTGTTGTATTCCATTCTCATAAAATGTCCAAACCACTGCATTTGTTGTCTTTCAATGTATTTGGTGCATGATGTTATGCCCACTCTGCTTCTGATACCATTTCATAGTCTATCTTTCCTGGTGACGTCCACTGCCTTCCTCAAGCATTTCATTTCACACATGGTGAGTTTTCTGTGGTGTGTTGCTGTCAGAGATAATAACATTTATAATAACACATAAAAAATATAACTTTAAACAAAATAACAACAAATAATGAACATGAACAGAAAATAACCACATGTGAAATGTGTCACCTTCATAATGAGCATGCAGGGACTTCCCCCTATGCAAGGATGTTGATCTGGTGAGCTGTACTAGGTATTTTGATTAATTGCTTTGCTGGAATAAGGTTAGAGTGCCAGCAAGAGAATATGAATACCATCATCCAAAAGAAACGCTGTAAATGTATCGAACATTTGATACACATAGAGATTAAATCTCTCTTCAAAACTGCACTGAGATGGACACCAGAGGGTAAGAGAAAATGTTAAAAACCCAAAATGACCTGGAGGAGAACAGTAGAACAGGAGCAAAAGAAATAAATCACAGCTGGTACACAATACAATCAGTCAAAATGCTGAATAAGACCGCCGCTGTTATACTCTGAGACACAGTATTACTGGTTATTTGGATCTTTTAGCTTTGGTTTATAGTTGGACTGCTTTCTAAACCAATATCAGTTCACAGGACAGAGAGAGAAAAAGGGTATGTTAATAACATCATTTGGGCAGTGAGGACAGGAACATTGCTGCTGCATTGGATGATGGAACATGTATGGACTTGTTTAAAGATGTGTGACATTGACTCTGTGCGGATGTCGATTGGGAGAACTGTTATTGGTTACTAAACTGACGTCATTGCACTCTAGCAGACCATATGTGCTCAGTCTCCCCAACAGATGAGTGCATACTGATGGTTCCTGTGACTGGCCGATTAAACACACTCCTCACTCTGCACCTCAGGCATCCCGTTTTATCTGTACAACAGGTAACTTCAAAATGCTTAAATTGCTGGATCGATTCAACATCTAATTTAGTGTCTACATCCAAAAGACAGTAGCGAAGAGACCAAAGAACATCCCCCATATCCATCTTCAACTCCCAACAATCAATGTTGATGATGTTAGTAGAACTGAACTGAGCTAAACTACACCACTATCAGAAACACAACACACATATTTATGTGAAGGCAGAACTCACCCAAGATCTCCACATCAAATTTAGCTGTGGCTTCTCCAACTTCATTTTCAGCAACAAGAGTGTACAACCCATCATCATTTTTGGTGACTTTCTTGACTGTCAGACTGGTGCTCTTCTCCTGGACATCAAGTGTAATTGCTCCTCCAGTGCGGATAGTCTGATTTTCTCTGTGCCAAGTGATTCGAGGAGTAGGGATACCTCCAACACGAACTGGTATCTTCAGTGTTGTTCCCACATGTAGTGTAATCAGATCTCGGAATTTATTGTCAAAGTCTAAGGTTGGTGGTGCTAAAGTCAGGAAAAAATAAAAGTTGTGTTGTTATAATTAAGTTTGTTTATCTTCAATAGTATGAGAGAGTGAGAGAGAGAGATAGAAAGAGAGGGGAATAAGAAAAGAGAAGAAGAGAAGATACCAAGACAATGATATCAATGGAATGAAGCATGCTCTTATTAACTCTGTCTATACCATCAACCATTATAGTGGCATACACATCTGCACCAATCATGCTATTGACCAACACAGTAATTTCCCATATAGAGCACTTTCTACAACTTTGTACAAAAACCTCTCAAATTCACATAAATGGCCTTCTTCGTCTTTACAGATGGTCAATTAAGGGGGATTCGGTCTTGAAATCAAGAATCTATTTTCGTTGTTTTCATATTAATATAAAATTTGTATAAGCATTTTGAAAGAATATGACTTAGAATAGTAGAAAAAGAAGTAAAAAATAAATGTCAGTGTTGCCATGGAAACAATACAAAATGGTCAAAAAACAAAATTTCAAATCTAAGGCTTCTGAATCTAATGAATGTAATGAATTCTGTTTTCACTCTAAGTGAGTTGTAATATCTAAAATATTACACATGATTTTTAGGATTATATAAAACTGTAATATTTAATATATCCTAAAAAGAATGTGTAATTTTGTAGATATTACAATTGCTCACCTTAGAGTGAAAACAGAATTCATTTATATTCATTAACTTCAGAGCCTTAGGATTTGAAATTTTGTGCTTGAGGCCATTTTGTATTGTTTCCATGGCAACGCTTACTTTTTTATTTTTACTAATTTTTTTCTACTATTCTATGTCATAATCTTTCACAATTGTTATACAAATTCTACATTAATACCAAAGCAACGAAAAAAGTTTCAAGACCAGAGTCCCTCCTTAAGCAAGAATGAAGCATCTTCTCCATTTATGTCTAGCTTGGGCAACTGATATGGGAAATGTGTATTGCCTATTTTCTCTCTCTCTCTCTTTGCCTTTTTACCCGGGTTGGGGCATAGGCCCTCAACCAACTCATGCCAAGTCTTCCTATCTCTAGCCATCTCCTGCAGCTCCTCCAGCTCTTCTTTATATTGTTGATCTCCGTCTCCAAATCTCGTCTCCATGTATTTCTCGGCCTCACCTTCTTTCGCTGTCCCTGCGGGTTCCAGGTAAGGACCCTTCTTGTTATATTCCCCACCGGTTTTCGCAAAGTGTGTCCTATCCAGCGCCTTTTTTAACCTGTTCGTTCACTGGAATCTGATTGCCTATTTTGTAAAGATGAAATATCTTCTCTCTTTGTGTCTAGTCTGGGCAGCTATGGAGAATGTGCTTGCCCATTTTGCACAAACCCCCTCTCTAACCTACTGTTTCATCCAAAGGAAAGACAAAGTGTATACGTTTAGAATCAAGCAGGGTTTGCTGGGGATGCCAGAAGATGAAATGGAATACACACGTAACCATCAACTGCCTTAGGGGTTCTTCTGGATTTGTGGTCAAGGTTTACTCCTCTAGCTTTCTGCATAAACGAGCTGACCTACAATACAGTGCGGATATTCCATCAGTGTTTACTCCCCTAGCTCTCCTGAATATCTCTCCCCCCTCCACAGGAAGTGGGTTTAACAGCTGCAGATGGTACTGTCTATTGTCATCCAGTACTAGATGAAACATCTGATCTGACCATACACATGGTAAATACTACAAATTATATCTATATTGTCAGTGTGACAAATTGAGTAGAAAATGGAAGTTCTCATACCTTGAATCTCCAGAACTCCAGAAGTATTAACTGTGCCAAGGTCATTGCTTGCCTCACAGGTGTAGCTGCCAGCATCTTTGTCTTGGACATCCTTAACTACCAAAGATGCCACAAAGTCTTGATACACTATTTCATGTCGTTTGTCTGCTATAACCTCACGATGATCCTTAAGCCTAGAAAAATCAAAACAGCATATGTGCAGTCTAATAAAAAAAAAAAAAAATTGGTTTCTGGTTACTGAACTAACATCATAGTACTTGGGACAGTCCAATAGGTGAGCAGTCTTCCCCGGAAGAAATCAAAGGGTATGCATACTGATGGTTCCTGTGGCATGCTTGTAAATACATTCTTCCCTATGCCTCTCCAGCATCCAGTTCTGCTTGTATAACTATTAATTCTAAACTCTTTAACTCCTTGTGAACCAAACGCCCACTATGTGGTTTTTGGTTGACACTTTTTAACCAGGCGTCACACTACATGGCTTTGGGTTGGATGCCTTTTATCAGGAGCCACACTAAAGGGTGTTTTTATTTAAAAACAAATGGCTTGTAAATACATGGCTTGTAAAAATATGGCTTTTATCCTGGTCCACTAGGAGTTAATGCACTGAATAGATTCAATACTAATTGTAGTGTCTTTATTCAATAGGTGGTTTGAGAAACTGAAGGATGTCCCCTTTTATCAATCTTTAAATTTCTGTGCTATTCACACAAGCCTGTTTGCTCTCTCAAAGCCACAATCACCAGCAAAAACAAAATATATATATGTACAGAAACTGAATTTGAAGTCTAACAGAAAATAAAATACTGAGGGGACAACAATATTTTAGTATTATAAAAGACTATGGGGGAAAGAAAATCATATTTCTTAGCCTAATAAATGTTTCTTACATGCGCGAGAGAACAAACAAAAACTTAACCTAATACAAACTGTAACACTGTCTGACGCCCGAGTGGTTACCAGGGACCAAATTAGGGATGAAAAGAATAGTACCACTATTACCTGCCATGCATATTGTAAAAGTCGACTAACGATATTGGGCGTGGAGTTAGTTACCCCACACCGTAAAAATACTGGATAGCTACAAAAACCACAACCAAGAAAATTCATAGATTGCTACCCAAAGAAGAAGAAGGACTCCGCAAGGAGGGAGACGGAATGCAAGAAAATGGGGAGAGAGCGGAGAGATCTGGAAAAGCTGGCCTTGGATAGGAAAGGCCTTGGTTGCGGACCTATGCCTACCTAGGGATGAAGGATTGAGCAAGATATATGTTGAGCTTCAATAGTTTCACATACACATAATGCTGACACCCATGTACATTAGAGAGAACAAACAGCTCAATTCATTCAAACATTTCATCACCTCCAATTAATTCAATGTTCTTTGAGTTTAGAGAAACAAATTATTGGTCAATAAGTTCACCAACATATCACTGAGCACATCACAAAACTTCAACCACAAAGTTCAACAAACATAATCGATACATGCATTACGGGAACGAGTTTGAGAATTAGGTGTTAAGTTTGGACATGCCAGACAGTGTCGTCTTCATGGTAGAGAGAGAAGATATACTAATCAACTTCTCATGGGTATGGTGAGCAAATGGACTTTGGGATGGCTGCTGCAGTGGAGGACAGAGCACAAATGGGAATGCCCAATATGCCATGATGTCGATCACATAATATAATAACATAACATGGATTACATTAAAAAAGTAAATATTCATACCATTTGATAGTAGGCATTGGTTGTCCACTGATTTTGCAACCCAGAATAGCTGTGTCTCCTTCTGTTACTGCAACATCAGGCAGGCCTTCTAAAACTGTGGGTGCTTCTCCAACTGTAAAAGAATTATCGGATTAATGAGCATGTCAAATAGTTACATGCCGGGTTACCTATTAGTAACAAAACACATTTTTTCTTTCTTTTCTATTTCATGGTGTGTTTATTGTATGGTGTGGCAGTTGATGTCATGGTGTGGGTACAGAAAATAGTTCCTTGTATGGCGTGTTAGAGAAAGTAGCTCATTGTATGGTGTGCGATTTAAATTAGGCCTGCACACAGAGAAACCTTATCAAAAGAATAAGAATCAGACAATTAAAGTTCTTCAGGCATATAGTGTGAAGAGAAGGTTTAGAACATTTGGTAACAACAGGTAAAATTCAGGGAAGGAGACATCATGGATGACAGAGAAGATGTTGGATGGATTGACATTGTGGTTTGACAAAAGATTGACGTCAGAACTGATTAACTGCACTAAGGAGAGTGAGTTGTGCAGTGAAATAATCTCTTGCCCCAGCAGGTATGTCGCTTGATTGATTGATTGATAGTGTGCATATAGAAAGTAGTTTCTTGTATGGTGTGTTACAGAGAAAGTAGTTCATTGTATGATGTGTGTAGCGAAAATATATAACTGCATGTCTTGTTACAGAAAGTAGTCCACATTTTGATTTGTTTCAGAAAATTGTTTACATCATTTGTTGCAAGAGTTCATTACATGGTTTGTTACAAAGAATTATTACAGAATGTAGTTTATAGTTTATAAAAGGGGTTGGCAACATTGCACCGAGTTTCCCTATATGGCTTGGTGTCAATTGTGTCCTGTTATGAGGTACAGAATAACAACTTGGTTCTAATCTGTTCCTATTTTGGTAGCAATCCTCTGTTAGTATTGATATCTTTCTGATTGATTTAATCATTCTTCTCTTTTTAAGATATGTAACTGGTAAATCAGGCTGCTTATCTGCAGCACTATAATTTGTTCATGTTTATTCTCCTCGGAATCATCATCAAATAGCTTGTCCTGAGCAGAACTTTGCCACATTAACAGTCCTTTTAAATTTCTCTTTCTCGTAGGCCAGATGTCCTGTCTCTGCAGCCATCATGCTCGAACCATCACTAACATTCTGAATCCATTTTCTCCATGATCTTCCTCTTCTCCTCTTTGTCTGGATACTTTCTTCCATGATGATTTTCTCCAGCCCTTCGTGTCCAAAATACTTAAATTATCTCATCTTTATTTGTAGCATCAGCCAGTTTTCTTTAATTTTGAGTTCTTTCTGGATATATATATTTGTTCTCTTTTCTATCCATGATACACAGAGGACTCTCCTGTAACACTTATATACAAAGAAGAATATATATATATATATATATATATATATATATATATATATATATATATATATATATATATATATATATATATATATATATATATATATATATATATATATATATATATATATATATATATCTCCTAGGAAATGAAGCACAATATTCAGATAAAAAACTCACCAATTAGTTCTCTGACAGATACTGGCAAAGATGGTGGTGACATAGGCCCAACTCCAGCCTTGTTTTCAGCTGCAACTCTGAATTCATATTCCATGCCATCAACTAAATCTTTCACAATTGAGTTGGTATCTGGAACTTTGCTGTCTGGGTTTGCTAGAAGCCACTTGACTGAGCCCAGTGGTCGGTACTCAACAACATAGTTAAAGATGGCATCACCGCCATCTTTGCTGGGAGGTAACCATTTCAGTGTAACAGAAGAACGTGTTGTGTCTACTGCCTCTGGTTGCTTGGGAGCTGCTGGTTTGTCTATAATAGAATAAAGACAGGATTCAGAAGAATCAGTGCCAGTACAATTCTATTGTGAGAAGTTCATGAAAAATTAATGCAAAATGTTTAAGAGAGCTTCATATGGAAATACATCTTTTTTCATCTTCGAACGCTTCATATCGATCACTTGTTAACCACTCTGTGTGATCTGTATGTAATCTGAGTCTAAGAACGATTGTATGCTGTGCCTGTCATGCGCCTACAAGTAGACCAACACATCCGATTTATGCGATGTTTTTTATTTACTAGGGTAGCTTCCCTAGACCCCTCAGTCACCTCTTACAACATACCTTGTAGGCCGCAGTAGTGCTATTTTTTGCTTCCCTTACGGGCCCCTGCACCACACAGGCGATTGAAATACAAGATTCATTTGAAGCAAAGATTTATCAAAGATGAGACTACTGTAGATCACATTATTTGAAAATACTAACATATAAATACCTATACACAAAAATGTAGGACTGGTCATCATTAACATCATCATCTAGTAGCTTATCCTGAACAAAACTTTATCACTCTAATGATACTTCATAATTTCTCTCTCTGATAGACAAGAAGTCCTGCCTCTGCTGCTATCATGCTCAAATCCCATCCTGAATTCACCTTCTCCGTGATCTTCCTATTTTTCAGGATGCCTTCTTTCATAATAGTCTACTCCAACTTTTCATGTCTTTTTATAGGTGAAAATACTATAATTTTCTCATTATTATTTATAACATCAGTCAGTATTCTTTAATTTTGAGTAACTTCTGAATAGATATATTTGTTCTAATAGTTTATATCAATCAATCAAGTGATATGCCGGTTGGCATAGGCGATCATGTCTCTCCACATCTGTCTGTTTTTGGTACAATCCATCAACTCCATCCCCAAACCATTGCAGACCATGACTTCAAGCCGTCTGGAATTTTGTCTCTTGTTCCCTCTATCTGTCCTCCCCTGTATATTGCCTGTTGTAATCAAATGTTCTAAACTGCCCCTTCTAATTACATGTCCAAAAATAACTTGATTGTCTGTTTCTTATTCGATTTATTCGATTTTGATAAGAATCGGTCTCCGAGACAAGATCTCTTCTTTGGTCTTTCTAGCTATCCATGGAACTTTCAACATTCTTCCGAGAAACCACAATAGTTTATAATACTGAGTGAAATTGTCATTGATACTAGTTTCTGTCATCAACCCTAGTGATAGTTACTTAGAAAAACTTACCGTATGGATTCTTGGCTGTTATTAATCCTGTACTAGCAGATGGCTTGCTCAAACCAACAGGGTTCTCTGCCATAACCCTGAACTCGTATTCACCACCTTCCTCAAGGTCATTGACGGTGAAAACTGTGTCTCGGATAGGACTTTTGTTTACACGAAGCCAACGAGAAGTGGATGGTGACTTGCGTTCCAAAGCATAACCAGTTATTGCAGCACCTCCATCACTCTCAGGTGGTTCCCAGGTCAAGGTTATGGATGAGCGGGTGACTTCTGTTGCTATCAGTTTCTTTGGAGAATCAGGAGCATCTAGATGATGAATTATAGAATTGTGAGAAACAACATTTTAACACAATATTTTTATCTATTTCTTTCTGTCACAATAACCTAAAGCTACCCTCAACATTTTAACACCATAATTTTTCTATTTCTATTTGTCACAATAACCTAAAGCTACCCCAACATTTTAACACCATATTTTTTAATCTATTTCATTTGTCACAATAACTAAAGCTACCCCAACATTTAACACCATATTTTTGTATCTATTTCTTTCACAATAACTTAAAGCTACCCTCAACATTTTAACACCATATTTTTGTATCTATTTCTGTCACAATAACCTAAAGCTACCCCCAACATTTTAACACCATATTTTTTTATATATTTCTATTTGTCACAATAACCTAAAACTACTACAGCATATTAACACATTTTTTCTCTGTCAAAGTATGTGCATCTGGTGTATTATTAAGATAGGTTATCGATAGACAACTAGAAAGTCTCTGTGTTTTGGGTACATTACAAGTCGCATACTCCATAAGTTTTCAATTCATGTCCCATGTGGAGCTATTGGGTTATTTTCCAGTGATACTTGATTTCATTATGGGTGAGATTAAGTTACTAGTTCTATCCAAGACATACAACAAAATCTAGGTCCAGTGTTTAAAGAGTGTACAGGAACCATTGGCAGTTAAAATCAATAAGAGTCAGCTAAAAAGCCACTGTCTGAGCAAATATTATTAAAATCAATGAAAATAAAGTTCTTACAGATTTTCACCTCCTAATTAAATCGCTGTTGTTAGGAGTGTCCATTGACTGGGCGATGAGAAAATGTTGCAGGGGAAAACTGGAGACATGTTGAGCATACGCTTGAAAAATAAATGACGAAAGAATCACAAAGCAGGCATTGAAGTGGGAGACAAATGGTTCAAGAAAGAAAGGACACTCTATGAAAATCCTGAAACAAACTTTACTGTAGGATGACAGAAATATTGGACACAATTCAAAAGAAACAATACCAAAGAAGAGAATGAACGAGTTTCACAGGACGAAGAGGTATAGAGAAATTGCTTGCAGGCCGAGTGTAATGTATGATGGAACAAAAGGAATACAATACCATTGGGAACTCTCGTCTATACCTTGGGAGTTTGAGCACTACAGCTGAGATCTTCCAGTACAAGAAAAAAATTGCTTGCAGGCAGAGCGTAATATCACTTTCTATAATGTATAATGGAACAGGAGGAATACACTACCATTGGGAACTCTCGTCTATACCTTGGGAGTTTGAGCACTACAGCTGAGATCTTCCAGTACAAGATAGAAATTGCTGCACATATGGTTACTCATCCAAATGTAATGATGATGGTCGAATTAATCAATTAATTTTTCAGGTCATCACTCAATAAATTAATAAACAATTTCCTTACCAAAGGGACTCTTGGCTACAATGCCATCAAAGAGTTCAGCAGCTTCTCCCACACCAAATTCATTTTCAGCAGCTACACGGAAGTAATACTCTTTGCCTTCAAGTAGTTTCTGCACTGCAAATGTTGTGGTTGTAGCATCAACTGACTGGACCTGAAAGCAATGTAAGAGAAGGAAAACAAGGTGTGAATTATAGTCCTCCAGTTCACAACTAGGATAGCTTAATGATTCTCAGCCACAATAAAAATGGCGAGACGACTGATATCTGTCAACCTGGTAATGATTATTTTCAACTTCTAGTGTTGTATTCCTTTAGTCGTTACTTTCAACTTTTCCATTTATCTTTATTTCAACAGTCCAAACTGTTATATTGCTGTCCAATTTTATATCAATTCAAAAACATTTCCTATTTATTCAAAATTTGTCCTAATGTTTTTATTTGGTGCACATGATTCCAAGAAGCAAAACTCATTTGTTCAACATTTCCATACAAAATCTACAACACTCTATCCTTTCTATTGATATAATAGTTGTTGCAGTCAACTTTATTCAACATTTCCACACAAAATCTACAACACTCCATCCTATCAATACAAGAGTTGTTACAACCAATTTTCAATTTTGTCCAACATTTCCACACAAAATCTACAACACTCCATCCTTTCTATCGATACAAGAGTTGGAGCAACCAATTTTGTCCAACATTTCCATACAAAATCTAGAACATATAAATGCAAAAGACCAACAATATAAAATCAAGATTAATACATACCGCTGTCCATGTATTTCTCTTAGCTTCTCTCTTCTCTATGACATATCCCTTCAGTGCACAACCTCCAAGATTGGTCGGTGGTTCCCATGCTACAGCAATACTATCTTTCATAATTTCCAGCACATGAAAGTTCTCTGGTTTTCCTGGCTTGTCTGATAAAAAACACAAATTGGAAATAAATATAAGAAACGAAATGGTGGTCTAGAATTACTTTAGTTTCAGAATATATATACAAGTGTAGGATGCGCTATTTTGAAATAACCTTTGACCGCAGATTATTTTACAAAGCCTATGTTGAATAAACATTTCAGTTTCAGATATCTTCATTGAGCTCCAGACATGTACATAGGTGCTCCAATCTCCTTCCTAATATCTCCAACAGCGTTCAGTGACTAATCATACCAGTTTGATGTTGATTGATGAACCTACTCATATACCTGTTGTGCTGTTGTTAAGCAAAGTTTTGCATTATGTAATATATATTATATGCATTTAATTGCATAGATAATACACACATACAGCCAGTTCCAGAGTCATGTAGTTTTGTATTTATATATGAGATCTTCTTAATAGTCGTGTGTCTAAGGGTTAAAGAAAGTCTGTATCTAACATACACAATTATATGTAGAAAACATAAACAACAAATACGGCCAGTTTCAGAGTCATGTAGTTTTGTATTTATAAATGAGATCTTCTTAACAGTCGGATGTTTAACTCTTTCCACGCTTTAAGCGCACACTGTGCAACGGCGAAGTCCGTTGCACGCTTTAAGCCGCACACTGTGCCATAGAGTTGCTTCCTTATAAGAAGTCTTTCTAGTTTTACTTCTACTATTTTACTTATACTACTTTTTAACCATGTTATTCTATTGGGTTGTCCAATTTTCTTCAATTTAGTATATAATAATATATATATATGTTTATTTATTGACGAGTAGTTGGGATGGTTTTTTTTTTTTTTAACTTCTCTTGAATTAACTGCTTAAAAATTGAGGAAATAACTGTGCGTGGAAAGAGTTAAGGGTTAAAGAAAGCCTGTATTGAACATACACAATTATATGCAGAAAACATGCACTTACCGTTGACATTTATTTCAAAATCAGCGACTGCCTTTCCAACCACATTCTCAGCCACAATGGTATATACACCGGTGTCCTCAATAGCTGCATTCTTGATTATTAGTGTGCTGTAATCTGCTGTTGTTTCTATTGACACACGGTCAGACTTGGCTAAAACTTGACCATCCAATCGCCACAAAATGGAAGGAGATGGGATACCACTAACATCCACTTTGAGAGCAATATTTGAACCTGCCTTGATAGACTGTGCACTCTGGAAACGGTTATCATATTCTAGTGCTGGAAGAGCTGAAATAAAATATTGGGTTCAGTGAGAAGTATAATCACTTTACCTTAGTGTTCTTCTTCTTCGAACGCTCCAAAGCGACCACTTATTAAACCACTCTTTGTGATTTATATGTGATTTGAGCCTAAAAGCTAGTGTACATTGTGCTAGTTATGCGACTACATGTAGGCCAGCATATCTGATTTCTGCCTAGCGTTTTATTTACTAGGGTAGCTTTCTTAGGTTACCTTAGTCGCCTTTTATGACATGCCTTGTAGGTTGCAGTGATACTATTCTTTGCTCCCTTCGCGCCCGGCAACACAGAGGCGACTTTTCCTTATAACTCCATATGCAGTACATGCTTTAATTAGATCTCTTTGAGGCAGTCTGTTACAGCTATTTCCAAGTTCTCTATGTAATTGCGAAACACATGAAAACAAAGTAATGTAGTTTTACAAAGTACAAAAACAATATACACTGACATTTTGACCAAAAGTTTTTATGAAGCAAAGGGTACACACATTTTTTGGTATTATTATGTGTGTGCGTGCATAGTTAAATACATATGAATATAAATACAACATCTTACAGCTTGTAACGTTTTTAACAGTGAAGAAATGTATGCCAATAAGTTCTGTCTTAGATTGTTATAATAGCCGTCCATTGCAAACGATGATGACAACAATCTCAGACGTGTACTGTTGCACCTCTCTGGTGTGTCGGAGGTGACTGTAGAGTCCAATCCTAGAACAGAATCCCCGACCACAGGTGGGGCATACATGATCAAGGTTAGACATGTGCGTGTTGTGTGCTCTGTCTTTTTGCGCTGCTCGTTTTCTCTGTGACTCAACAATACGATGATTCTCAGCTATTCGGTTCCTCTTTTGTTGTTACAGCGCCACATTTGGCGATCTTGCACAAGGGATTCCCAGCACGTATTGTCTATATCGAGCATTTCAGAGACACTTTAAGAGTGTCTTTAAAGCGTTTTCTGTCCACCAGCTAAACGTCTGCCCCCTTCAAGCTCGCCATACATCAACTGTTTTGGGATGCGTTTATCAGGCATTCGAGCAACGTGACCGACCCATCTCAGTTGGGCCTTCTGCAACAGGGTGTTGACGCTTGGGATCTTTGCTCTTGTGAGGGCTTCGCTGTCTGGAATTTTGTCCTGCCAGTTTATTTTTAGTATTCTTCGTAGACAGCTTGTGTGGAAATGGTTTAATTTTCTTGTGTGTCTGCTATACACTGTCCATGTCTCGCTTGCGACAGCAGCGTGTTAGCACTATGGCCTGGTAAACTTTCAGCTTTGTGACTATGCTTATCCTTCTCGTTCCACACAGTGACACGTAACCTTCCGAACGCAGCACTGGCTTTGGATATCCTATTGTGGACCTCAGAATCTATGTTTGCCGATCTGGATAGGAGGCTGCCAAGATAAGCAAAGTTGTCCGTTGACTGGAGACGCTGGTGTTTAATGTTGATGACTGGATCGTAATACTGTTCTCTAGGGGTGGGCTGGAACATGACCTCTGTTTTTTGGTGTTAATGGTGAGGCCAAACCTATCACAGGCCATTGAGAACTTGTCCATGTAAGTCTTAGATTGTTACAATTCCTATGAGTGACAATAAGTTTTGTCTTGCCAAAATTCCCACAAATGGCAATAGTACAACCCTAAGATGTTGGAACTTACTGTGAATAGATAGAGTGCCCTCTGTTTGAACTTTTCCAAGAGGGTTGGAAGCTTCACATCGGTATACATCTGCATCTTGAGGCTCTGTCTTGTGAACGACAAGTGAAGCAACCTCATCTTCATAACTCATTTCATATTTGGCGCTCTTTCTTATCTCCTTCTTGCCACGATACCTTATTAAATGACAAAATAGTTGTTGAAATAAAGTACACACACAATATCATTTGAAATTAACAAACAATGACATTCAAAATTTTAAAATAAAATATTTCATTATTGTAATTTTAGAGAAGCTGACAATGGTTGCAAGACCTTACCGTGGCTAATTGCTTTTCTTTTACAACTAGGCAAGGGTAGAGGTTTGCATGTTATCTAATGTTTAATAGTCCATAATTTCACTTCTCGACTTTTGGCGAAGATCAAAGTGTGTGCTCACTTGATCATGGCTAAATGGTGAGAGCCTTCATAGAGCCAATAGGCAGCTAAACAAAAAAGCTGAATTTGTACAAACACTTGTACAGAGAAATATAGGACATAAATTTGATTCCGCCCCAACCTATTTTTCAATTCAGCAGTTAATCAATTCATATTTTCTGTCATTGATAAAGGTGGTTTAAAATAGGGCAGTAACATGAGCTAACAACTTAACCTATTTTCAGATGTTTACTCTCATACTAAACCCATGACATCTATCCAACAGAGAAGTTTCAGGGTTGTGAATCACAAGCAGTGTTGTGAATCAGATCTAGCGAATTGGATGTCAACATTGGTATAGGATGAAATGAACAATATACCAAATATACTAAAATATTGATTAATCTTCTTCTTCTTGCATTCACCCTCTATGAATTCAGGCGTAGTCAGGACACCAGGTGTGGTGCTTCTGACTGATTTGTGCGTGAAGGCATGCTTTCCTTATTATCAGTATCTCCGCCATATAGGGGTGCCAATCTCCGACTTCAGAGGTCATAGATTAATGAAAACAAACTGGTGTGTTGGACTGTTGGACTTGTGCTTGCTTTCTTGAAACATGAATCAGACCACTTCTCAACATGTTTAGATTCCTAAGATGATAGTCCCCATATAACTTATAACCCTCCAATTTCAACCATCTAGTTAACTCCTTTCATACATATTTCCTCCGTGCACAGTTTTCTCTCCTTGATTTGTCACAGTTAACAAACAACTGAACAAAACATATGAAGCTACGTGTGTTCGTTGTGTTCTACATGAAGGTTTTTACCATTTAATGTCAGCCTCTGGTTCTCCCACGTCAATGTCACACTCTAAGATGGCATCATTTGGTGCAACAATAGCAATGTCTTGCAGTGCTTCCAGTAAAACTGGAGGGACACCAACTGTGAGAAAAAGAAACAAATCACATTAAATAAGTTTATCACAAGTTTGAGATCAAGACGAATTTATGAGAAAATGAAACAAATCACATTAAAAAAGTTTATCACAACTGTGAGACCAAGATGAATTTATGAGAAAATGAAACAAATCCCATTAAAAAAAGTTTATCACAACTGTGAGACCAAGGTGAATTTATGAGAAAATGAAACAAATCACATTAAAAAAGTTTATCACAACTGTGAGACCAAGATGAATTTATGAGAAAATGAAACAAATCCCATTAAAAAAAGTTTATCACAACTGTGAGACCAAGGTGAATTTATGAGAAAATGAAACAAATCACATAAAAAAAAGTTTATCACACGTGTGAGACCAAGATGAATTTATGAGAAAATGAAACAAATCACAGTAAAAAAAGTTTATCACAACTGTGAGACCAAGATAAATTTATGAGAAAAAGAAACAAATCACATTAAAAAAAGTTTATCACAACTGTGAGACCAAGGTGAATTTATGAGAAAATGAAACAAATCACATTAAAAAAAGTTTATCACAACTGTGAGTCAAAGATGAATTTATGAGAAAATGAAACAAATCACATTAAAAAAAGTTTATCACAACTGTGAGACCAAGATGAATTTATGAGAAAATGAAATAAATCACATTAAAAAAAGTTTATCACAAGTGTGAGACCAAGGTGAATTTATGAGAAAATGAAACAAATCACATTAAAAAAAGTTTATCACAAGTGTGAGACCAAGGTGAATTTATGAGAAAATGAAACAAATCACATTAAAAAAATTTATTGTGAGTGTGGGTCCAAAATGAATTTATGTGGGTCCAAGACGAATTTATGAGAAATCGAAGCAAATAAATGTATCACAAATGTTGAATTGCAGGAGAGATTTTAACCAATCTCCTCCCAGCAGAGTGACAAAGTGATAGGTTGTCTGAATAAATGTTGAATTGTAGGAGAGATTCTAACCAATCTCCTACAATCAGTTATATCTTGTGAAATTCTTTCAAGATCAACTTGTTTTTGATAATGACTTAGCTTACATATGTGATTGTTTCTTGCATAAACATAAAAATGAGAGAAATTGTATGATGAGAGAGTAAAAGAAAGACATTCACACATGAACAAGAGCAAAACACATATACAGAAAAAGGAATACATTTCTACACACATGAGGTCTATATTCTTAAAAGGGGTCTGAAGGTGAGGGATTGACTTCGTTGTACAAGGTTTCCACATATGGCTCTGTCTCTCTCTGCAGATTTGGCACATCAACTGCTGAGAGTATTGCACAAAATACAATCTCGGTAGCTCCAGCACCAGTCTTAAAGGACCTCAGGTCTATATACTTAAAAGGGGTCTAAAGGTAAAGAGTTGACTTCATTACACAGGTTTCCCCATATGACTTTGTCTCTCTCTGCAGAGTTGGCACATCCACTTCTGAGAGTATTGCACTAAACACAATCTCTGTAGTTCCTGCATCAGTCTTAAGAGATCTCAGGAAAATATGCACTCATGAACCAAACATTGTGGTCCAAATTCAAACTTCAGAACGTAAAGCAAACTACTGAACCACAAAGATCCAACCTCAAAGTTCTATGTTCAAGAAGATGTTATAAAGAAAAACAAATGCAATGAGATTAATATCTTACATAGAGGAGCAACAACTTTGACAGGTTGAGTTGGTTTAGAGGCCTCTCCAACACCAGCCTTGTTCTCAGCACTGACTCTAAATTCATAGTCTTTGTTTTCCTTCAGTCCTGTCACACTGAATGTGGTGTCAGGTACAGTGACTGTCTCACTAGCACGCCTCCATTGCGATGTGCCTTCTGGACGGAACTCCACAATGTAGTTGAAGATGGGGGCGCCACCATCAGATTCTGGAGCAGCCCATTTGAGTGCTACAGAACTCTTGTCTGTGCCAGAAACTTCAGGGGTACCAGGTCGTCCAGGAACAGCTAATGATAAAACAATATTACCAGAATTAGCTTAGTCCAAGAAACAGTAAATGCATTAGTAATGCAACAATGCACATTTTCTTCTAAATAAGAAACAAATCTTTGGTATAACTTAAAACCCGTTAGGGGTTTACCATTGGAGTGAGGGTGCAGGACTATCCTAGGCTGAGAACTCTTCTTCTTCTTAAAAAATCCATATCGACCACTTGTTAACCACTCTTTGTCATTTGTATGTGATCTGAGCCTAAGAGTGATTGTACATTGTGCCAGTTATGCATCTATACGTAGGCCAGCACACCCGATTTCTGTGACTTTTTTATTTACTAGGAGAGCTTCCCGAGGCCCCTACCTCAGTCACCTCTTAAGACATGCTTTTAGGTTGCAGTGTTACTATTCTTTGCCCCCTTTGAAGGCCCCGACAACACACATGGGGGCTTAAGGCCCCGGCAACACACAGGCGGCTTTCATGTTAACATTGTCATCTCATGATTAGAGAAATGGTCTCAGAATTAATTCTGGTTTTTGAATATAAATTTTAAAGAAGGACGTCTATTGTCTATTCCCAGGTGGAAGATGTAGTTGGCTGTCCACTCTTTCCATTAACCGTAGGGATGGGAGCTTTAATTTGCGTTCCTGGGCCAGATGAGTCACCCTTGTTGTGTTATATCCGTGTTTATGTAGTGTGGTCTTAATATTGTCTATCCATCTTTTTCTTGGTCTTCCCTTAGCTCTAGTGCCCGATCTATTTTTATTGTATGCTGTTATTGGTGGTTGGTTGTATTTCATTCTCATTAAATGTCCAAACCACTGCATTTGTTGTCTTTCGATGTATTCGGTGCATGAAGTTATGCCCACTCTGCTTCTGATGTCCTCATTTCGTAGTCGGTCTTTCCTGGTGACTCCTTCTGCCCTCCTCAAGAAATTCATTTCACATGTGGTGAGCTTTCTGTGGTGTGTTGTTGAAAGAAGGATGTTGCAGATCATTTACATAGACAAAACAAATAAATTGGACAGGAATAAAATAACTATGCTCGTAGGTCAGCAGAATGTACATCTGGCAATGCTAAAACATCTCAAGTTAATATGGTTATCATGTAAACAGACATGACATGACTTCCTCTCTGAAACAATTCTTCAGGGAACAGTTTAGTCTGGTAGGAGAAGAGAAAGGCAAAGAAGAGCATGAGGTGATACCATCAAGGAACAGTCAGGAAAAAACTTTACCACAAGGTTACCACAAGAGGAGAGACCTTTGGAGGGACTTATGTGTTGACGACTCCATCATGGCACTTCCACGACCCCAATGGGCTATTTGTTTTAGTATTATTATAAATATCATCAGGATTACAAATGTTCATGAATACTTACTCCAAGGATCTTTGGCCTTGACTGAAGGTGATGGCTCACTAGGACTGCTTGGTCCAGCAGCATTGATGGCAATAACTCGAAACTGGTATGAGTTGTCCTCTACAAGATCAGTAACTCGTAGCTCTGTTGCAGGAACAGGTTGTTTGTTGACTACCACCCATCGTGGTGAGAAGCTGGACATACGTTCAATTGTGTAGCCAGTCACTGGAGACCCATTGTCCTTGGATGGTGGCTGCCAAGTGATCAATGCATTATCCTTGAATATTTCTTTAATGATGGGAGCTGCAGGTGCATCTGGGACATCTGGAAAGTGAATGAATCAATAATGTATTTTCTGTCTCAAAGATAAATAACAACAGAAAACAATGATACATAAGATTGTTAATCAATAACAGGTATCATTATCATCTTTTATTGTTTGTTCTAATATAGGTTCCGATTGTATGGCACCGGGGCCAGCAAGGAAAGCAAAGAATAGTACCACTGCGATCTACAAAGCATTTTGTAAGAGGCGAGTGATGTAAGACCTAGGGAAACTACCCTAGTTAATAAAAAGCATAGCATAAATTGGATTTGTTGGCCTATTTGTAGGCGCATAACTGGCACAACATACAATAGCTGTACTTTCACTGCATTTTCACAGCTTTCTACAACAGATCTTCCTGTGTTAGAAAGAGATTGGAGCACACATGGTTACTCAAAAAAGTGCAATGATGATAGTCCTATCAATCAACCAATACAAGGGATGGCACTACAACAATAACTGAACTTTTAATAAGCATTAAAAAAAGCAAACGTAATGTCTTCTTACCAAATGGATTTTTGGCTGTAATAGTCTCTGATTCAGCAAATTTGCCTGTACCAACTTCATTCTTGGCACAAACTCTAAAGACATACTGTTTTCCTTCCACAAGTTTTGTGATTTTATATGGAGTTGTGTCTTTAGGCTGTTCAAGGGTATTCCAAGTCAGTTTGCTGGCCTCACGTTTTTCCACGATGTATGAACTCACAGGTTTACCTCCATCATCCTCTGGTGGTTGCCATGACAGTATGGCAGTCTCAGCAGTGATGTCAGAGACAGTAACATCCCGTGGAACTGAAGGTTTATCTAAAACAAGAAAACAACCAAAACAGTTTAGCAATAAACTGAAAGATCATATTACTTCCAACTAACAATGTACACCTTTTACCCATCAAAAGTGCTAGTACAATTTCAATGATATATATCTATATTTTCTTCTTGTACCCATTGTACATCTGGTACATTGTACATCTGCCTGAGAGGCAGAGTGAGAGGTGTGTTTAATCAGCGAGCCATGGAAATCATCAGTATGCATACTCTTCGATATCTGTTGGGGAGACTGAGCACCTATGTGTCTGCCCGGAGTGCAATGAAGTCAGTTTAGTAATTAATAACTTCTTGTACCATTATACGTTACATAAGGCCTGCATGTAAATTCTCCGTACGGCTCTATCCTGGGCAACTCGCTCAATATCTTCCATGAAATCGAGTCCGATATTTCTTGCCTCCTCTCAACAAAGTACATTTCAGAGTTTCACTTGGGTATCCTCTTTTACTTGAACCCTATGCTTCGCACTTCAATGCCTGCTTTGATATTCTTTGATAATTTCTTCCTCATGGTGTTACTAGTGGTTGATCAGACATTTTTCTGATTTTATCACTTCTCCTGAATTCGTTACATAAAATGTACACTATTTTTCACAGACATCTATGTTCAAATGCATTCAACTTACTTTCTATATCTTTAGTAATTTTAAATGATAAGTTACTGTTAAAAAAAATAATAAAGATCCTGTATTCATGCCATGTGGTATATAAGGGAATATGATATTAGGTCAGTAAGTTTCTTGACCAATGGAACAACTCGTTTGATGTGGCAAATTGCAAGTTGTTCTGATACCCAATTGAGGCTGATCCAATCTGAAATCTGTTTGTGGTCAGAGATATCCCACTTCAAGTCCAACTGTTTTTCTTTTTTTCGTTCTAACTCAGACAGTTCATCTCCTATTTTTCTGAAAACGTTTTTCCAATTTCTTACAATGGCAGCAGCGTGCACATTGTAAATTACTTACACTGGCACGGTGCTCAATGTACTCGTAATTAGTTTTCCCTCGCCATACAGGCAGATTTTCTCCGACTTCAGAGGTACTCACGTTATCGTCCTGAGTAAGACCATGGGGATTCGAACAAATGCCGGACAGTAGGTTCGAACCCGAGCTATGAGGCGTCTCTCACAGCTAGCAGGCCGAGCTACTATCAACTACTCTAGGCAGTCCCCCAAGTCCAACTGATATGACACCTCTAGGATGCCTGTACTGGTTATTAAACTGATGTCATAGCACCCTGGGCAGACCCATAGGCGCTCAGTCTCCCCCAACAGATGTTGAAGGGATTGCATACTGATGTTCCCTATGGCCCGCTGGTTAAACACACTCCTCTCTGTCCCTCAAGCATCCAGCTCTACTTGTACAATGTGTAATTCCAAACTCCTTAGATTGCTGGATTGATTCAACATCAATTTTAGTAACCTCATTAACTCTTAGTGAACCAGGGCAAAAGCCATGTTTTTACATGCCCTTTGTTTTTAGAATAAAAAATGTCCTTTAGTGTGGCTTCTGGTAAAAAAGTGTCCAACTCAAAGACACATAGTGTGGTATTTGGTCCATAGGAGTTAACCACTACACAACCATGTCTCTCTAAGTTAATGTAACATATCCTAAACACTATGTTATCCCAGATCACTAAGAGGGCCCAACTTAAGCTCCCAGCACAAACCACAAAGAGTGGCTAACTTGGTTAATAAGAACAAACGCAAATAAACAACATTACTAAAGTACAGTAAATGTGCTATTCTAGAGGTCACGTGATGTATTTATACTCACCAAGAACAAGCAATTTGATTGTGATCTCTGCAACACCATTAGTATTTTCCAATGTCACAGTATAGTTTCCACTGTCTGTCCGGATGACATGACCTAGACGGACTGTTGTCATGTTATAAATTGTCTCTGCTTCCATTCGTTTGGGATCTGGTAGTGGACCATCTTTAAATGTCCATGTAACCTTTGGTTGTGGATTTCCAGTGAAGGGAATTTCAAAAGCAGTTGACTGTCCAGCATGGAGTATCACAGTTTCTTGATATTTCTTATCCACAAAGATCTTTGGTGGCACTAAAATGAAATAACAGACAGTGTTTTTTGTGAAACAATGTACAAATTTATCACAAATTATACATGAACTTCTGATGTGATGCTTATATATATTTGCTACTTTTTGGTGAAATAGTGTTGAAAAAACCTCTCTTTTTCTAAATCTCATTTCTAAAGCCAAAGGATTAACAACAGGTTTTACCCCATATGGCTCAACCCCTACCTGCAGAAATGGCACACCATCTGCTGAGAGAGTATTGCACAAAGCATGAACTCCATAGCTCCTGCAACAATCCTAGGGGTCTCTGGAATAAATGCACTCACGAACAGAATGGTGCGGTCCGAATAGAAAAGAACTATCACAGACCACATATGAACATCTGCTTTGATGTGTAAACATACAAGAGCTGTTCAAAAAGCATCCCACCTTTGGCTAAAATAAAAATACAATTACCTGCAGGTTTGAAACCATAATCGTATTCAAAGCACTCCCAATAACACAGCACAGAGTTAAAGCAGCACATGACCAAACAGTACGGACACAAATGTGTAGACTGTGGCTTTGGGAGTTAATGTTTTAAGTATTAATAATTTACACCCCCCCTTTGAGTTTCTCCTTATCATTATTCAAACAAAATAAAAATGTGATGTTTACCAAAAAAGTGGTTTAAAAGCGAAGAATTGACTTCATTGCTTCAGATTTCCAAATATGGCGCAGTGCCTGTTGGCAGAAATGGCATGCTATCTGACGAGAGTTTTGCTGAAAGAAAGAACTCTGTAGCTCTGACAATAATCCTAGGAGTCTCATGACAAAACTGCAAATGTGACTTGATCCAGATTCGGATCCATAACCTTCAGAATGACAGGCAACCATCTAAAGAACTTTGTCGTAGAGACCCCGATTGATATTAACTGTAATCAATCACTCTTGCACACACACAAAAAACAACGATAAAATATTGATCAACTTCTAGCAAATCAAAGAGAATTGTACACCAACCTTCCACAGAAAGTTTAGCTTCTGACTGCTTGTTCTTAACCTCAATCTTGTAGACTCCTTCATCTTTTCCATCAGCATCAGTGATTGTTAGTCTATGAATGACTCCTTTGCCAAAGAATTCATGTTTGTCACTAGCTGTGATGACCTTACTATTGTGATACCATTTGGCTGGTACATTCACCTTGGAAACTTCACACTCAAAGGTCAAGGTCTTTGGAATCTCAGTTATCGTTATATCTTCCAGAGTACGGATGAACTCTAATTCAGTTTCTACATTACAAGAAAAAAAAAGGAGAGAATTATAAGGATGAAAATATACAATAATTTTCAAATCTAACACTAATAGTAGATTACATTTCAAGTCATTTTCTTTTATACTTCTTCTTCTTCGAATGCTCCATATCGACCAATTGTCAACCACTCTGTGTGATTTGTATGTGATCCGAGTCCAAGAGTGATTGTACGTTGTGCAGTTATGCGCCTACAAGTAGGCCAGCACATCTGATTTCTGCGCTGCTTTTTATTTACTAGGGTAGCATCCCTAGGGCCTACATCAGTCACCTCTTAGAAATGCATTGTAGGTTACAGTGGTACTATTCTTTGCTTCCCTTGCGGGCTCCGGCACAACACAGGCGTCTTTTATACTAAATTTAAGTGTTTGCAATATTTCAAACTGGCCAAAATCAAAGTTGATGCAGATTTCTATTGAAAACAAAAGAGTAGAATTTGAACAAGTTAGTTAGTTAGTCAGTCATCAGATCATCTTCATTGCACAAGGAACAAGGTTATAAGTGTTTCGATCTCATTTTCAGTATATTTGTCAACATGCTGCGACTGGCAATTTCAGTTCTCTGTTGGTTAATGAAACAGCATCTACTCTTTGTACTTAAAATTTTCGGCAGCCTTTTCAGACCTTAGGGGGATGAAGTCCCTTCCCTAAACATTTCTGTCACCTCACATGCAGGAGTTAGGAGGGTAAATTCCTTTCCTCACAATTCCGTTCCAGTGGAGCTGAGTGTGGGATTGAACCCACAACCCTCTCGTGTCAGAGTCGATAGGCGAACGCTTTTGCATTATGCTAATCCATCCCCTACTATTTATACAATGTTCAAATCTAGCACGACTAAGTTTGATTCTTAAGTTTCTCTGGGTCTTTTGTCGTTGTATCAGAGTCCTAATGCTCTCTGTGGGAGATTGTCTTGTGGTAACCTTGACACGTGTTGGACCATTTGACCTGTTGTTTTTTAAATATATTGTAGCATCGGCAAGGATCCCACTTTCTTCTGATCTCATCGTTTCTTCATTTTATCTCTTCTAATTTAAAATTAGTCGTAACATTTAGAAATGTGTCATAAACATCATTATCAGGTGCCGTGACGGCTGGTGTAGGCAATCCTGGATCTCCACAAATCTTTGTTGTCTTTGGTGTTTGCTATCAACTCAGATGTTGACACTCTACCATGTCATAAACATAGAATTCTGTTATCTCGGTCTGTAACTAATTCACTCAACACTTACCTATAACACTGACAGCAGCTTTAGAGTTCTTGCCATCAATCTTGATAGTGTATTCTGCTTGATCAGAAAGCTGAGCTCTCTCAATGGCCATACTATGATTGTTGTCTTTTGAGCTTAGGGTGATGGTCTCAGAGGTTGAAATTTTAACTCCATTCTTATACCATGTTGGTGTAAGACCTGGTTTGGAAACAGTACACTCCAAGAAGATGTTCTGGCCTTCAGTGACTGTAATGCTAGCTAGTGGCTTGGTAAATTCAAGTGGTTGTTCTGAAAACATAAAAGGTTTATGAAAACAATCTGATTAATTTGTATAACTATTTATCTATATTCTCTTTGTGTCCTGTTTGATAAATAACATCATGTCCCGGAAGATGAAATATTTTGGCCATGTTAAAAGTCACAGTGGTTTGGAGAGAATGATGGAAGGTATGGTTCCTGGAGTAGGAGGCAGGGATAGCCAAGACGAAGGTTGCAGCAGGACATCGAAGCAACCTTGAATTTGATGCAGGAGGAGGCGGGAGAATTTGCTAGAGATGGAGAGTTTTTCAGATGGACTGTGATGAAAGTGACATTCCGGAAGGGACATGCAACCACTTGATGTCCTGTTGGATAAGGTTTCTACAAGAGGTTTCCATTGTTGTCTTTCTACCACCTTTCTACCAATTGTTTCCCATATCAGACCACAATTTTTCAACTCTCTTTCCAGTTTTTCTCTTTGTTTCGTTTAGACATCTAGACCTTGTCACATCTGCTGTCCGTAGGAGAGATATTTTTACATAATTAAATCACATTAACTATGAAATTTAATACAGGTTATCTACTCATTTTTACCCTCAGGCATGCAGTTCTGCTTGTACAACCTGTAACTTCAAACTCCTTAAATTACTGGATAGATTCAATATCAATGTTAATGATTCTCATTCTCATTCAAATAAAGAACAAGCAACCTTTGTACCTGATTCAAAGGTCTGGCTAGCTACTCCCAACAGAGAAATTCACTAAAAAACAACCTGTGCATGTTTAATGTTGGTACATTATATGCTGCTTAATAAGAATGCACCCAAACTCCACAGTAATCAGAGTCTTCTAAAACAGAACATCAGGAAAGAAGGCGAGAGGAAAACCATGAAAAAGATGGTTAGACGGCATAGAAAAACCATGTCAAAGAACAAAAATAACAATCACCCAAGCCACCAGGACAGCGCAAGAAAAAACCCACAACACCGGGCAACAACCCGTTAGCAGAGTGACGACAAAAGAAGAAGACATTCTATGAAGTCAAGAAATGTAAGCTTGTGAAGGAGAAAATATATGCAAGCAACGTTACCTTTGACAGTGACCCTTGCTGTGGTCTTCCTATTTTTCACTGTGCACTTATAAACTGAATCATCATTGAGTGTAGTTTTCTCTATCTTCAAGGTGTGTGTTTTACCATCTTTAAGAATCAGTACTCTGTCAGAGGAATCAATATTTTGACCATCTTTCTGCCATGTAGCATCAAGGTCAGGCTTGTTGACCTCACATGTCAAGATTAGGGGTTGATTCTCCATGATTTCAATGTCTTTGAGTGGTTTGGTGAACTCAACAGGCAGTTCTGTTTATGAATGGATCAAATAATACTCATTAAAGCTGATGAAATATATTGTACATTTGAGAGATACTACTTACTGCTGATGTTCAAACATTCTTCTTCACACCTAGGGGTGAGGCATATTCATGCAACCAAGGTTTTCCAAGCCCTTCTATCCAAGGCCATCTTTTCCAGATCTCTCCATTCCCTCCCTATTTTTTGCATTCTGTTTCCAACTCCCACCTCCAGGTATTCTCGAGTCCTACCTTGCAGGGTCTTTATTCATCCTCCGGAGGTGAGCTATAAATTTCCTTGGTTGTGGTTTCTGTAGCTATCTAGTGTTTGTTTACAGGGTAGGGTAGCTAGCTCTCTGCCCAACCTCCTCAGTCACCTCTTACGACATGCCTGGCAGATAACAGTGGTTCTATTATCTACACCCCTGATTTGGGCCGCGGTAACCACTCGGGTGGATGCTCAAACATGACTAAGTAATATTCACATCACCTGTGCAAAATTTAACTCTTTCGCTGTTCTGAGACAATATACTGGCTCACAGTGTTCGTTAAGATTGCACACAACCAGTATACTAGTTAAATTAACGTTTTTGATCTCACTCTGATATGTGCTGTTTTTGATAAGGTGCTTAGGGAAAGGGGTTTTAGGGTACATGTGGAAAGGAGGGGCAGGGTTCAAAGGTTTACATTTATTCTCGTCATGACCTGTGATACATGAGGCTTCTACAAGAACTCTCCATGTTGCTTTGTCTTTTTTTTTTTTTCAGTGCAGTATTCAAAGTTAAAAAAAAAAGATATTCCATGAATTTCACCCTCCACTGTCTGTCAATAAGTTCTTTTTTGTCTTCTTTTCCCTTTCTTTCCTTCCCATACCCATTTGATGAATATTCTCGAAGGTATACCAGAATTCATTTTCATAACACATCATAGCCATTTTCATCTTTTTCTTTCAAGGATATTTTTCATGCTTTCTAAAATAGTGTGTAAGAAGTGAAGTCTATTGTTTTATGCTTTGGTCATATATTAGTTTTGTATTTTATGCAGATATATATATTATATATATATTTCCCAATTTGTTGAAAAATAGGTTGGAACATTGTCCAGCCAAAAAACTAAACTACTTAACATATAACTTACCTACTTGTATTCTGAAACAATAATTTGGTTCTGTTTAATATATATTCAAAAATACATAGCTCTCCAAAACTCATGTCTGACTTACCGTCAACAAAGACAGAAGCTTCACTACTTGCTCCATCAACTTCCACCTTATACTGGCCTTCATCATCCAACTCCACTGAATCCACATCGAGACGGTGAACTTTGCCATCAGAGGTTAGCCTAATCCTTGCTGAGGCTGTGACCTCCTGACCATTAACATACCAGTGAGCTGTCTTGTCAGGTTGACTGACCTCACATTCCAAGTGAAGACTTTGGTGCTCTGTGACGGTGATATTAGCTAGTGGCCGTACAAATGTCGTAGGCAGAGCTGGAATGAATAAAAGACAGTAAAACTTATACAATGACTTTTTATAATGTACTGAAGAATAATGCAATATATAATTATACTGTATTCCCTCTGTACCATTACTTGGGGTCCATAAGCAATTTCTCCAAGCCGCTTTATCCTAGGAAACTTGTTTAATCTCTTTTATGGAATTGAGCATGTCCTGCAAGACTGTCCTCTCCTGTGTGAGCTAAGAAGCAACATGTGGCCACATCCAGTTGACCTAAAAACTAAGCTTTGGGAAACCTGACAGACCTGAAGCTGACTGTCCAGTTTGTGGTCCACAGTATATTGAGCGTATGACCAGAGATTTATGAAGAAGAAAATGGTATTGAGCCAGATATTTCTTGCCTCTCTGAGTAAAGTTTGTTTCAGGGTTTCTATAGAGCATCCTTTCTTTTTTTGTACCACTTGTCCCCCACTTAAATGCCTACCGTATGATCCTTTGATCATTACTTTTCAGAGTATGCACAACATATCTCCATCTTTTTTTCTTTCCTAGAACAGTTGATATTAGTGGTTGACCAGACCATAAATGCTCTGCTTTAGTAGAAAACATTGACAGTTCTTTGAATAAAATAATAATAATAATACTAGCAGTTCATTGCAAGCGATGATTACAACAGCCTTAGACGTGTGCTGCTGCACCTCTCTGGTGTGTGCAGAGGTGACTGTAGAGTACAATCCTAGAACAAAATTCCCTACCACAGGTGGGGCATACATGAGCAAGTTTAGACATGTGGGTGTTATGTGTTCTGTCTTTTTGCACAGATAATTTTCTCTGTGTCTCAATGGCATGACAATCTTCAGCTATGCGAGTTCCTCTTGTGTTGTTATAGCACCACATTTAGCGATTTTGCGCCAGGGATTTCCAGCACTTGGTGTCTATATCGAAGCATTTTAGAGATAGTATTTTGCTTGTGACAAATAGATCTATCCAGAAAGAACTCAAAATCAATGAAAACTGGCTGATGCTACAAATTAGAATTAAAAAATTGAAGTACTTTGGACATATAAAGGGACATGAAGGGTTGGAGAGACCATTATGGAAGGAGGCATACCGGCAAAGAGGAAGATTACAGAGAAGATGATTCAAGCATGATAACTGCAGAGGCGGGATAACTGGCTTATGAGAGAGAGAGAGAGAGAGAGAGAGAGAGAGAAATTCCGAAGGACTGTTAGTGTGATTAAAGTTCTGCTCAGGACAAACTATTTGATGATGATTTTGTTTGTAAAACATACAAATGTAATTTAAAATAGTTTAAAAAAACACCACAACTCGTTGCATACCTTTAACTCCAAGATTCGCTGATGTCTTTTTATCTTCAAACACCAGCATGTATTTACCAGCATCTTCCAAAGTTGCAGATTCTTTGCTCAAAGTATGAACTTTACCATCCACCTTGAGTTTGAAACCATCTATTTCTGAAACCTTGAAGCCATCTTTGAGCCAGCTAACTTTAACTCCTGGTTTTGAAAGTTCACAAGTGAATACCACAGGTTCCTTTTCTTGAATTGTCTGGTCTTCCAAAGGTTTGATAATCTCAATTGATGATTCTGTAACCAAACAATAATAACACTTTTAAAAAACTGATCTAGATTATGCAGTAAGCTACTTATACCAGTAAGCTACCAGGAAGGTTTTTTTTGACATTTGCATGCTTCATCTTCTTTTTAACCCTTTGCCGCTAGAGAGGTATAGGTCAACAGCCAAGACCTTCCAAGCCCAACTATCCATGGTCATTTTTTCCAGATTTCTCCACTTTTTCCTCATTTTCTTGCATTCCGTCTCCAACTCCTAATCTCCAGGTGGTCCTGGGTCTTCCCTTACCTCTTTTGCCCCGGGGTTTCATCGGAGAGCCCTGCCTCGTGATGCTGTCAGGGGGCTTTCTCTGTGTGTTTTGCATGCTAATTATTGATTATTCTTCTTCTTCTCTTCCATCATTCATTTACTTCTTTATAGAAGTGTGGGGGATGTAGTGATCTTGTGTGTGCTTGTTCTAATGCACTTTGTAAGCTGATATTCATTTTCTTAAGACTGTTCTTGATGCCGTCACTTTATCTTTTACATGGTCTTATTTGTGCTCTGTACTTGCTATGCTTTTTCAGTGGGGCTGTCTGTGGTAGTCAATACCAGGGCATTCTTGTCAGGTGTCAACAAATTTAATCTGTTATTCTTTTATGAATTGTATGACTGGTTTCACATCCAGTCTGATTACTTCATTTCTAATTTTGTCTCTTATTGTCCCAATTGCTTCTAAGGCACATCATCTTTGTAGTTATGAGTTTCTCCTCATTAGATGCTGTTATTGGTGATGTTTGGCACTGGTAACATAGTGTTGGTCAAATGACAATTCTTATCAGATTTGCTTTAGGTTTTAGTGGTATCTCTTTATTGATTTGATTGATTAAATATTTTTCACTAAAGAGAAATTCTTGATCAATCACAAACGAGAATCAAACTTTACAAATATGAGCACATAAAATATTATTTTCAGTAATATTTTGACTTCTCATGTGTAATTTACTTCTGCAGAAAATTAATTTTAGTTATTAGTGTTGTTATCTTGACAATTTATCTATAATTTTGCAGGAAAACAATTTTAATTATCAGTAATAGAAGAACAACTAAAAGAAAGTATTTTAGAGATAAGACATGAAGGGTAGGAGAAGACCAGTATGGAAGGACCTGCAAAGAAGAGAATAGGAAGACCATGGAGAAGATGGATTCAGGATGTGACTGATGATTTGAGCATGATGGCTGCAGAAACGGGATATCTGGTCTATGAGAGAAATTCTGAAGGACTGTTAGGGTGGCAAAGTTCTGCTGACGCCTAGCTATTTGATGATGTGTTGTCTTTTTTTTCAGGTATTGCTGCCTATAAAAAGTTACCAACAACACCAAAAAAAAAAAAAAAAAGACTAAATCACTGATATCAGCATAAGAGAGAAAGTTGGGACAGAATATTGCTTGAATTACATTGCGAAACAAAGAATGAAGTGGTTTGTCCACTTAATAAGAATGCAACCTAACTCCACTGTACACAGTCTTCTATAACAGAACATCAGGAAAGAAGGCGAGAGGAAGACCATGAAAAAGTTGGTTAGATGACATACCAGAATCTTGTCAAAAAGCAAATATAACTATCACCCATGTCACTAGAAACAGCGCAAGACAAAAACAGAAAACCATGACAATGGGCAATAACCCGGTACCAGTGTGAAGACAAAAGAAAGAAATTAAGAATAGTCTACCTTTATGATTCTAATTGGAGTACTGTGATGTTAATGTCATTAACCAATCTCTTACCTTCAACAAGCACTAAAGCCTTGCAACTCTTATCACCAGCAAATAAAGAGTAATTGGCTTCATCCTCAATGACTGCTGCATCGATCTCTAAACGATGGATATATCCATCAACAATAAGACGAGAGTTCTCAGTAGGGACAAAAGTCACTCCATCCTTTTTCCAAGTGACTGGATAATTTGATTTAGACAGTTCTACTTCAAGTAAAAGCTTTTCTCCCTCAACGACAGTTGTGTTACGAAGTGGTTTCAGTATCTCAATAGGCAGTTCTGTAAAACCAGAATACAAATGTGTTAATTGACTTTTCATGTTATATTCATAATATGACAATAACTTTTCAAATTCTAATGCATCAAATAGCAGTAGATGGAAGGAGGAGATAGGACAGATTAAAGGAAACCTGGAGAAGGATGATGGAAAAGGAAATGAAAGAGTGTGGACTGACATAGGATACCATGGGGAAAAAGGTAGCAGATCAGAAGCAATGGGGATCAATTGTTTAGTGTAGTTTAATTGTCGGATCATCATCATTGCACAATGAACCAATTAATCTATAAGTCCTCCAATCTCCTCAGCATGTCTCTCAGTGGGTGGCAACTAAGATCACCTATTCTTTGTTGGTTTACTATTCTTCTTTAGCTACTAGTATAGTGCTACTTGTAGTGCTCTAAACGTCAACTTTAACATGCAGAGAAAATAGATAAGATATGAAATAAGCTGTAGAAATAGATTAATAATAATAATAGCACTGTCTTATCTAGTCACTAATGAAGTGAAGTGTGGTGGGAAACTCTAGTTCACATTGTTGAACAAAGTGTGTCCACGTTGTCGTTGTATTTTTATATTGTGGTTTATTCATCTGTCTCTTAATCTTCCTCACAATCTCAGACTACACCTTATATTGTTGCAGAAACAAAGTGGTACAGGGTTTCTGTGGCTAAGTAGTCAAGCAGTTTGTTTTGCATTCTGAAGGTTGTAGATTTGAATCCAGAGCAGGTTGCTAGGTTCACAAGTGTATTTTTGTTCAGGCGATTGTTGCTGGAGTTATGGGATTTTGTTGTTTGTGCAATACTCTTGGCAGGTGGTGTGCCATTTCTTCAGAGTAGGACAGAGCTATATGGCGAAACTTGGTGTAATGATGTCAATCTATTGCTGTAGAACCTTCATTAAATAAAGTGGTAGTCAATTTGGTTTCTCATTATCATAAGATGATTAAACAACTTTACTTTCTGTCTCTCCACATTTTGTATCGCAGATGTGGTTTAATAATAATGACAACAATAACATGTAAATTAACAGAATAATAACAGCAATCATAGTAAACATTATGACAGAGTAGTTTTAAAAAATACTTTAAGACAAGATCTCAAACTTTTGAGATTTTTCTCATTGATTTTCAATTATCAAGAGATCTTTTCCATGCTCAGCTTGAACACATGATCAATGCTTTATCGCCCGTCTCCAATAGGACTAGGAGCTCAATCGCATCTACATTTAAATAAGTAATCTCTGGGGAAATATCTTGATCTGTTCACACAGGGAAGAATCAAGTACTTTTGTAGCTAGAGACGAGAACCTTACATCCACGTCACATGTAAATTTCAACAAGTTGCAATATTTCAATAATTTGTTTATAACAAGTTCAATGAAAAAGAAATACTCATGTCTTGCTGAGCAAGCAATTAATATTTGCTGACCTTCAACTTTGAGATTTCCGGATGTTTCTTCATCACTCATAACGCAAGTGTATCTTCCAGCATCCTCCAGCCTGGCATCATCAATTATCAACTGCTGCACAAAGCCATCCGTGATAGCCTAACAAAATTTAGTGAAAAATCAAATGTAATTATAAAAGAACAAAATGTAACCTAGTTCAAGCTTAAACATGCTAAACAAACAAACTAAATTATATACAGAGAAATGAAATAGTTCAACAAAACTAGTCAGAAAATTTACTTCTACCATCTTCTACAACAGATCATGAACATAGGCATGAAGAAGCCATGAAAAGATGGACAGATGGTATAGTAGAATCCTGTCAAAAAAATAACAATCACCCAAGCCACTAGAGTAGCACAAGACAAAAACATAAACCACAACACTGGGCAACAACTCGGTAACAGTGTAATGACAAAAGAAGAAGATGGAATCCATGCATGATATAAAAAGAAAATGTTTGAATGTTGGATAGTGAATATTTTATTGAACGCAAATGTATTTAACAAACCAAAAAATGTACATAGATGCTGTAACTAAAGTATAAGCGATGGAGAAATACGTAAAAAACAAAGTACTGTAGTTTTAACTAAAGTATATAGCAATAACAAACTTTAACAGAAAAGCTATTGGAAGACTAAGATACAATTAGGATACAGACAAGTACTCACAACAGAAGAATGCAGTTGAGAACAAAAACCAGTTGAAAGAGGGAGAGAAGAGTAAAATCAAAGCGTGGTTATAATTGAAAACGGTTAAAAGAGTAAAATATTATGTTTCAAAATATTAATCCTACCTTCTATTTATTTTTTTAACCATTAATTTCCAACAAGTTTGTGAACTTCTGTGATAGAATGGCTAGCTGGTTGTATTTGTAAGAAAGCTTGTATTGCTAGGCCAGGCAATGGGTGTCATAAGATACAAAGGTAAGTATCCTGTGTTTATCAATTCTTTTTTTCTGAAGTTCTTAATACTTGTACACTGTCTATTTATTGATCATATTTTTTGCTTCCGTTACTTTCCCCTGGGGTTCTTACAAAAAACTCCTTGTTCTTATCATCAATTTTGCATACATTACGTGTGGCATTGATCACAAACAAGAAGGAAAATTATGCTGAAACTAAATAAAGTTAACTATCAATATTTGAGACTGACCTGAATTCGATCATCCAATGTTAATTCCTTCCCATCCTTCAACCACTTGACGGCTCGGTCACGCTTGGACAATTGGCACTCAAAGATAGCCATTTCTTTCTCAGGTATCTCTTGATCATCCAGTGGAGTTGTGAAGAATGGCGGGATTTCTGAAATGTAATTATTAGTGTACTTTATAACATTGAAATGTGCATAAAATTTGTGTAGTTGCACAAAATTATAAATGAATCTGAAACATAGAAGTAGTACCGTTTTTTAGGGCAGTGTAGGACAGGTGGGACGAAAGCCTGAGGAATTTAATGGCCGCATGGCTAGTGCAGTCGCAGAGAAGCTGTTCAAGTTAGAATATATATAACAGTCTTATTCAGAGGCATAAAAATGAATGGAAATGTAGAATTCTATCATTTTGTTGTTAACTGTTTTTAAGACTGGAAAAATGAATTAAAACGTTAGAATAAGGATCATGGTATCATACGATGTCGTATACTGGGGAATATGGTGTTAGATCCATGTTTTTCTTTCTCCAATGGCACATGATAACAGGAAAGAAGGTGAGAGGAAGACCACAAAAAGATGGTTAGATGGCATAGCAGAATCCTGTCAAAGAGCAAAAACAACAATGACCCAAGCCAACAGAACAGCGCAAAACAAAAAAAACCATGAGACTGTGCTACAACTCGGTAGCATTGGTATGAGAAAAGATGAAGAAGAAGAATGGCACATGATTGATGATGTGGTCACTACACCAGCTACTTTCACTTGCTAGTATTTCTCTGGTATTCAGTTCAGACATGAGACATGTAATGCCCAAAATATTTGACTTTCCAGAACAGGATATTGTTTATAAGTCACTGTATCTCAATGTTCAGGTCTTGTAGGATGTCTAATTTTTATTCACTTCTCTGTCTAAGGTGCCCTATGAGATTTTCTGTAGCCCTTTCTCCCCCCAAAAATTGATTTTGGTTTTTAATGTTTGTGCTATGATTCTTAATTCATCTCCATATTTTTGCACAGAAAAAATGTATATATTTACATCTAAGCAAGAAATTCGTAAGGATATAAATCTGAGGAAAAAAATCTAGTTATATGCTAGTAGTTTACCATAAATTTTGAGCATTGCTGAAGATTCAATGTCATTGGGCAGGACAGCAGTGTATTCGCCTTCATCTTCAGGTATTGTGTCCATGATTCTTAGGATATGGCGATATCGGTCACAGACGATCTTGATGCGATCACTTGGTGTCAACGGTTTTCGATTCTTTAACCAGCGCACTTTGACACCCGGCTTGCTCAGGATACACTCTAGTTCCACATCCTGGCCTTCACGACCTTCCACATCCTTCAGAGTAGCAGTGAACTGAGCTGCAACTTCTGTAAAAACACAAAGTATTATTGTTTTAAGTACAAATTTAATTATTTTTACTATCAAACAGTTCAATGAAAGTGTATTTTATAATTTCAACCAGCTCCAAGTTTCAGCATCAGAGCACTTGCACAGTAGCACTAGTGACTTTTATTTTCTCCTTCAGAAATCTCAATGCATATTTTAGCTGAATAGATTCAACTTTACTTTAACATCTGCTGTAGGAAACTGAGCACATATGGGTGTGTCTAGATTGCTATGATGTTGATACAGTAACAAATAATCAAGACTAGGAAATCAATTATACCTGGTACTGAACAACATGTTGATAATTAAATCACATTCACTACACTTACTTGTACTATGCTAGCATCAAAATGATGATACATTTTGCAAAATATATATTACCTTCCATGGACAGCAAAGGAAAGAAATGATAAGGTTTTAAATCAGGTCTACACACAAAGAAACCTTATCAAAAGAAAAAGAATCAGACAATCAAGATTCTTCGGGCTTATAATGCGAAGAGAAGGTTTAGAACATTTGGTGGTGACAGGTAAAATTCAGGGAAGGAGAGATCGTGGAAGACAGAGAGAGAAGATATTGGATGGCCTGACATGGTTCAACGAAAGATCAATGTCAGAACTGATTACCTGCACGAAGGAGAGAGAGTTGCGGAGAGACATGACCGCCTACGGCGGCTGGCATGGCACTTGATTGATTGAAATTACCTTCTATTGACACATTAACTGCAGCATTGAAAAACATGTAATGGTGGAATGAATTTTCCTTCATTTTTTCACTCGGACAAATTCATACTTTGTTAATGTTATAGACGTTCATAGGTTAAAGTTTTTCCATAGATATACAAATATCATACCTTCTACACGAAGTCGAGCTTTAGACTCGCAGCCATTTATCTTCACTGTGAACTCGGCATCATGGTCGATGGTTACTTCAGGGATTTTCAGAATGTGTCTTTTACCATCCATGATGAACTCAAAGCCATCCTCCTCTGTGATTATAACTCCATCTTTCAGCCACATTGCTGGGGCATTCTCCTTGTTAACCTCACAGACAAAACTCACAGTTTCCCCCTCCAAGCACTCAATATCAGAGATGGGCTGGGTGATGCATAGTGGAGCTTCTGCAAGCAGTCAATATGATATATTACATATACATCACTAACAATCACTTTCTTAAACTAATGAAAATGAAAATCGTCACATATCCTTTACAGGATGTCATTGATGAGAAACTGAAGTATGATATTTGACAAATGAGGCACCCAACACCCTCTTTAATGACATTTAGTTTAACTCTTTCCACCGCAGTTATTTCCTCAATTTTTAGCAGTTAATTCAAGGAAGTAAAAAAAAATAAACGATCCCAACTACTTGTCAAAAAATAAACATATATATCTTATTATATACTAAATTAAAGAAAACTGGACAACCCAATTGAATAATAAGGTTGAAAAGTAGTATAAGTAAAACAGTAGAAGTAAAACAAGGAAGACTTCTTATAAGGGAAGCAATTCTATGGCGCAGTGTGCGGCTTAAAGCGTGCAACGAACTTCCGCCGTGGCACAGTGTGCGGCTTAAAGCCTGGAAAGAGTTAAAAAGTGCAATTACACTTAACAAATGATTTCCCCCCAAAAAAGAGAAAACAAGGTGTAGAGATTATGTTGTTGTCACACTATGCATGAGAACTGATATGTGATTTTGAATAAAAGTTTCAGTTTCAGTTTGGAATATCTTCATTGCACTCTGGACATGTTCATAGGTGCTCCGATCTCCTTCGCAATATCTCCAACAACGTCCAGCGACTGACCGTACCAGTTCTATTTTGATTGATGAGCCGACTTGTACACCTGTTGTACCGTTCTTTTCTTGCCACACCAATCTTCAAACCCAGTTCTCGCAATCTAGTAGTTGACGTGGATTGGTTTAGATGAAGGTCTTCTCTGCGGCCACGCTCTATGAGGGGGTTCACGATGTCAGCTCTGTCCATTGGCTGGCCCTCTGATATAGCGGCAGAACCAGCCAGTCTGCTCTCTCGTTGCCAACGACACCCATGTGCCCCGGAACAAAGACAAGTATAATTCTGCAAATTGTTGACGCCTGCAGTGATTCAGTCCATTGCCTGTGCACGAACCGGCCTCCACCTTTCGGATCATACTCAATGAGTCACTGAAAATGCACGCATGAGTGTAGTTTTGTGACTCTAGCCAGAGTAGTGCATTGGTCAACACCAGTACCTCCATTGTCATGCTGCTTGTTGTCATACTAAATGCACCACTGGCTTCCTTGACCATTCTGCTACATGAGTTTAAATGAGAATAAAAGTGTTACAGAAGAGTCCTCCATATAACATAGACAGAGAAGAAAACAAATAGATATATCCAGAAAAACTCAAAATCAAAGAAAACTGGCTAATGATACAAATAAGAATGAGAAAATTGAGATATTTTGAACATGTAAAGAGACACAAAGGGTTGATGATGATGATTATGGAAGGAGGCATCTTGGCAAATAGAAGAAGAAGACCACAAAGAAGATGGATTAAGGATATGAATGATAATTTCAGCATGACAGCTGCAGAGGTAAGATATCTGTCCTATGAGGAGAGATTTAGAAAGCAAGTGACAAAATTCTGACTATTTTATGATGATAAATGTATTATAACATGATAATGAATGTATGTAATGTTGACGAATAGTGAAATTCTGCTATCAATAATTATAGTAATTCATGACATGACCAACCTTCCACTAGTAGAAGTGCTGAAGAACTCTTATCTTCTAGTCTGATGGTATATTCTGCTTCATCTTCTAGATCAGCCTTCTTTATGCTCAGTGTGTGGGTTGCACCATCCACTGAGATCACCACATTCTCAGATGGTCCAATCTCTACATTGTCTTTGTACCATGTGGCCTTGACATTAGGTTTGTTGACTGTACATGTCAAGCTGACAGGTTCATCTACCAGAACTTCAGTCTCGACAAGTGGCTTGAGAATTTCCAAAGGAATGTCTGTAATTAAGCATAAGTAATAGTTAGAATTACAAGTGTAAGCAGGAATAATGAAGAGGACGGGAATAATGAAGAGCGGGAATAATGAAGAGATTGGAATAATGAAGAGCGGAATAATGAAGAGATGGGAATAATGAAAAAGTGCGAAATGTAAAACTGAATCAGTAAACAAGGTGGAGAAAGAAAAGATACATAAACCTTGCAATTCAACCTTCAGACACAATCTGCACAATGTTTTACAAATCTCCACTCACTGATGACTTACAAAAAATTGTATTTAGCTTAAAGATATAAAGATGTTGAGATTGATAGAAAGTTAGATACATGAATATACAGATAGCTATATAGATGGATATATAGATAGATAGATGGATAAATAGATAGGTAGGTAGATGATAGATAGTGAAACACGTACAAACAAAGTACTATAGTTTTACAAAATACATAAACAGTGACGATAAACAGCAGCGTTTCGACCAACAAGGCCTTTATCAAGCAAGCGAACAAACAGGAGTGACAAATTAAAATGAAACACAAATGGACGACCAAATACCAACGTATCTAAGGAAAATCTGGAATAAAACGAATAACGAAATAAATGTAACACAAAAACACACATAAAAACTAGAAATAGAAAGAAACAATGAAACATCTAGTAAATATATAACTTGAATACATGCAACATATACCCATATAGATTATAAAGCATGGGAAAAGAAAGTACTAAGAAGCATAAGAATGTAATACATGCAACATATACCCATAGAGATTACAAAGCATTGGAAGAGAAAGTACTAAGAAGCATAAGAATGTATCGTTGAGCCAGCGTGTATAGGTACCATACAAAGAAATCAACGATTCTCCAGAGCAAATCGACTACGATCATCAGAGGAACATGATCGGATGGCTGTGACCTGGACATTGCAAGCTCCTGAATGGCCAGTATCATTGAAATGGGTAGCTACAGGGTCACAGAGCATTGGCGTATATCGCGCAAGTGTGGGCGAATCGGTCACTGAGTCTCCTGGCGGTTTCCCCAATATAGGCCTTGTTGCACCGCTTGCAGATAATGGCATAGATAATATTACGGGACTCACGTGAAACTGTCTTCAACAACGACGTGTCTTTTCCAAAGCCACGTTCGTTGTTGAAGACAGTTTCATCGCATCCGTAATATCTATGCCATTATCTGCAAGCGTGCAACAAGGCCTATATTGGAAACCGGCAGAGAACTCAGTGACGATTCGCCAACACTGCGCGATATCGCCAATGCTCTGTGACCACTACCCATTTCAATGATACTGGCCATTCAGAGCTCGATGTCCCGGTACAGCCATCGATCATGTTCCTCTGATGATGATCGATTTGCTCTGAGATCGTTGTTCTTTGTATGGACCTGCGACGCCTCAACGTGTACATTCTTATGCTTCTTAGTACTTCTCTTCAATGCTTGTACTCTATGGTATATGTTGCATGTATTACATCTTATGCTTCTTAGTACTTCTCTTCCCATGCTATAATCTATATGGTATATGTGCATGTATTCAAGTTATATATTTACTAGATGTTTCATTGTTTCTTTCTATTTCTAGTTTTTATGTGTGTTTTTGTGTTACATTTATTTCGATTTTTTATTCAGATTTCCTTAGATACGTTGTATTTGTCGTCCATTTGTGTTCATTATTTGTCACTCTGTTTGTTCGTTGCTTGATAAAGCCTGTTGTCAACGTTGTTTATCGTCACTGTTTATGTATTTTGTAAAACTATATACTTGTTTGTCGTGTTTCACTATTTATCAAGTTTTACTGCAGTCTTCCCCCTATTTAGATGATAGATAGATAACACTGTCAAAACACTAGTACTTTGTGTGAGCTCATATAACAGTGACACACAATGTTTGGTGTGCAAATCCTTATACACTGATGAACAAACAGTCATGAAAAAGTCTGATGGGAATAGATTTTTAGAGAAGAAAATTATGTTATCTGTGACAGCCTTTGATCATTATTGATATCAACAAGATGCAGATAAGTAACATATAGTATGGACATAATGAAACAAATGAAAATATGAAGACTAAAGTTTCTTAATAAGTGATATTTCTGTCTCAATGATAATGCTTGTTTTGTGCTGCATATATCACAAATTAATGCTAAGCTGCTTTTCTGAATTCACCTGAAATAGTAAGGGAAGCTGAGGTATCATTGTTCCCAACTCTGGCAACATATTCTCCGCTATCTTCTGGAAGCAGATCATGGACAGTCAAGAGTGCTTGCGCCATCTTTATATATTTCATACTTCTCACTGGGTTCTATTTTGTTTTTGTTGAGCAGCCATTCTATTGGTGCATCATCTTTGGAGACTTCACAAGCGAATGTTACTGATTCATGGGCTGGGACAGTGGTATCCTCCAGTTTCATTGTAAAGTCAGCTGTTACTTCTGTTGATATAAAACATATTTGTACTTTAAATGTCTTCCAAATCTTTGAAAAAAAGCACTAGCCACATTGTCAATAATTATTATCAACTTTGAAAGTAGCATTAGTCACATTGCCAATAACTTTATCAGCTTTGAAAGAAGCACTAAAATAACTACATGTGAAATGCGCTACCTCGAAAAGTTACCAAGAACACCAGAAAAGACAAGTCACCAACAACAGCATAAGAAAGAAAGTTGGCACAGAGCCTTGCTTGAATTACATTGAGAAACAAAGAATGAAATGGTTTGATCACTTAATAAGAATGCATCCAAACTCCACAGTAGACAAAGTCTTCTACAACAGAGCATCAGGAAAGAAGGCGAGAGGAAGACCATGAAAAAGATGGTTAGATGGCATAGCAGAATCCTGTCAAAGAGCAAAAATAACAATCACCCAACATTGCAGTTAGTCGTGTTACCTTGACCAGAACAGTGACGTTTCGAGACATGATCAACTTTCTAGGGAGAATATACAACAGTAGTTTCCCATTCATTTCTGTTGTTTCAAACCTGTTGGAATGGTTACATGTGTACTAGCCTATCACTTTCAGGTCAGCAAACACAAATTCTACCCGAAGAGGTCTGAAAAAAGGACTCCTGTTCAAGACCGGCGGAAAAACACCTCCATCTTGACGCACCATCTTGTAAAGACAACCACAATTAAAGTGAAAAATATGAAGGGAGACTTGGAGAAAGGAAATCAATGGCACTTCTATCACAAAAAAAATTAATTTAATACAATTCATTGACAACCTGCAACTACAAACATTTATTTCAATGTTCTTTACCTTGAACATTGAGTTTGGCTGTGCTTTCTTTATCCTTGATTCGAATGGTGTATTCTGCATTAGCATCCAATGGGGCATTCTTGATTGTCAAAATGTGTGTTCTTCCTTCAACTGAGGCAATCACGAGGTCAGATAGGGTGACTGCTTGCCCATTCTTCAGCCATGTAGCAGGAAGATTTGATTCTGAGACTTCACATTTGAAGGTGACTGTCTCACCCTCCTTACATGTTTGATCCGTTAAAGGAATAGTGAATTCCAGTGGTGCTTCTGTACAAGAGTCAAGAGAATGCAATTCTGATTATTACATTGTGACAACTGATGAATCAATAATTTATGTATATCGCACACTCACACACTGAACAATAGGTCACCAGTGTGATTATCATATCAGACTCTTATGAAAGAGTGGAAGTCTGCCTATGGAACAGGTGGACAGCATTTGACAGTCACATCTCAAGCAAGGCCCTGACTTGTCTTTACACACCTGGACATGCTGGAGTGAAGGGTAAGGAACATGCTGACTTTCATGAAAATAATGCCTCTACTCAAACTAGCAGTAGTATGGCAGAGCTGATGTCAGTAATACTGTACAAACACAGTTATGTGAAATGGGTAAGGAAAAAACATTTGAATGATTGCAAGAATTAGGAGTTAAGTCTGGACATGCCAGACAGTGTAATCTTCAAGGTAGAAAGATAATGTATAATAATCAACTTCTTATGGGTATGGTGAGCTGGTGGAATTTGGTATGGCTGCTGCAGTAAAGGATGGAGCATGTATGGGAATGTCAAATGTACCATGATATCGACTGCATAACATAACACAAACCAGTGACAATGAAAACAGCAAATATAAGAAGAGAATAATGTCAGATGATTTCATGCTTCAGATATTTCATAAAAAATAGTTAGTTGGTAATGTTAAAACTGGCAATTCCTTTGCTACATTTATTATACAAGTAAATCATGCTTTGAAATTTAATTTCTTTAAAATTATCTAACATTAGTTTCAGATACACACACAAGCTAGTTATTGGTCAAAAATACACTTGGATAAATGGACTATTTTTATAAGTGGTCAGGAATGAAGAGTTGCCTGTATGTTGCAGGGTGTGCTAGGGAGCACAGAAAAGTAACACTGCGACCTACAAGGCATGTTGTAAGAGGGACTATGGTAGGGTAGCTACCATAGTAAATAAAAGATTTCGCATAAATCGGAAGTGCTGGCCTACTTGTAGGTGCCTAAGATTGAAACAGGCTGGGCTCAGAGACAGTGGTTGAAGTCGCTGAAGAGGTCTAGGCTGACAAAAGTTAGTTTTATTTTTATGCCAGGGCATGCAGGCGTAAGGGGAAATAAATGTGCCAATAGGCTTGCAGGTATGGCTGCTGCAAAAAGTGTGCGAGCAATGGACCAGGCTGATATTCTAAATTCCCTAAAGCAGAGACGAAGTGTAAATATTCAAGTAATAGTGGTGAATCTACAACCGTGACCAGACTGCAAGAATTCCAAATCAAATGTGGTGTAGCTAGACAAGAACACTGTATTGGTAGCCAAAGAAGAATAGTAAACCAACAAAGAACGTTGTCGTTAGTTGCCACGAGCTGAGAGACATAATGAGGAAGAGATTACAGCACTTCTGAACTAATTGGTTCGATGTGCAGTGATAATGATCTGATGACTAAATTATGAAATGAAAATCGTGGCATATCCTTTACAGGATGCAGCCATCAACTACAGTAAACTCGAGTCATTGATTTTCTATGCACCACTTATACGTTCAGTAGTTTGCCAATGCTTTCTGAACGATGAAGTCTATTTCCAGGGAAACTAATTTGCTTCCAAACTGCCGGCTGCAGAGTTTGAACCAGGTATGTTTGGGTTGTGATTGAGCTCACTAGCAATTAAGCTACAGACGCTCACTATAACGCAGAATAAACTATATTAAACTTTAAATACAGCCAAGATGTTCTTTACCATTCTTCTTCTTCCCCTTTTCAACTCCCAACGGAGCACAGGTCTTCAATAAACCTACTAGCTCCTCCTATCTCTTGCCATCCCTTCCAATTCTTTCCGTTTTACCTATTCTTTTACTATCAGCCTCCAACTCTTTTCTCCAGGTCTGTCTAGGCCTTCCCCTACTCCTATTTTTCTTTACCATAATAAACAATTAAATGCAAAAAATAACAATGGAATGTAAAAATAAGTCGAAGAAATGACCAACCTTCTTTCAAGCTCAGGCCAGTCATGCGTCTGGACCCAATCACCACCATATAGTCAGAGTAGTCTTCAGCACACAAGTCATGCACAATTAATTTATGCATGCGACCTTCATCAACAAGTTCATGCTTTCTAGATGCAAGAATCTTCTCTTCTGCTCTGTACCATGTGACCTTCAGATCAATCTTTGACAGCATGCACGTGAAGTCAGCCTTGACTTCAGCTTCTGAAGTGACTCGCTTCAAGGTCACAGTCAGTATAAGAGGTACCTCTGGAAGGCAAATTACCCACCACGGCCATCATCATGACCTTTTAAGTTACTTAGTGTAGTATCCTTTGTTTTAATTGTTCTTATAGATTTGATTGTTTGCATAGTTTTGATTGATGTGATATATTTTATTCTAATATTATTTGATATTTCTGCATTATTAACTCATTGTAAACCAAATTCCACACTATGTGGCTTAGGTTTGGACACCTTTGTACAAGGAGTCAAAGTAAAGGGTGTTTATTTATTCTAAAAACAAATGGCTTGTAAAAACATGGCTTTTACCCTGGTCCACTAGGAGTTAACATATTTTTGTTTTTGAAAGTTTTGATTTTTATGATTTGATTATCTGATAATTTGATTTGTATGACTGTGTTTTTTATTATAGTTTTGATGTTCATGATTTTAATTTTCTGATAATTTTGATTTTCAAAAAGCTTTATTTGTCTTGTCAGTTGAGCTCTCTTGTTGTTTAGACATCATAATCAATGTCTAGAGCTGATAGTCAACTAGTTATTGTGGGAGCACTGATATTGTATTGTTAGTGTTATAAGTGTAACATGATACTGTTACATTTGATGTTGTTGTAATAATGATGCTGTTCTTGGATAACTACTGTTGCAGAACTTGTTGTAGGTTTAACATTAATACTGCTATTGTAAGTTGTCTTTTTCAAGTTATCTTGATACATTGTGACAAGTGCAGTTATTTTGATTAAAATTTGTGAGCTAAAAATAAAAAGCACTATTGTAAACTAACTACATTCCTTTTTTTTTCATTTGTTGTGTCAGATGTGTGTGAGCCATACATGCACATACATATTGTTATGTTATTAACTAGTAATGCATGCTGTGAAAACTGAAAGTCAGAATGATCAATATATATGAAATTACTGAAATGTAAATGCTTATTACACAAAGTGTTGTTGAAAAATAGCAGTTGGTATACAATTTGTTCAAATTTACAGTCAAAGATAGAGATAACTAGTATGTCAGTCAAATTTGAAGGATATGATAAATAGTAAGAGTAACTGAATGTGATCTTAGAATAATGTACATATACTGCTATTTATTATGGCGAAAACATGTGTTGCATGAAGTATGTATGCTATTATTTATTCAGGGGAAGTAAATGTGATCTTTGAAGTATGTATAATACTATTATAAAGTATTACTCTAATTCGTTAAGGGGAAATAAATGTGCTCTTTGTATGAAGTATGTATGACTATTATTTATTAAGGGGAAGTAAATGCGATCTTTGTATGAAATCTTTTAATATTATTTATTAAGGGGAAATAAATGTGATCTTTGTATGAAGTTTATTAAGGGGAAGTAAATGCAATCACAATGCAATTTATTAAGGGGACGTAAATGCAATTTTAGAATAAAGTGTGTATATCATTATTTATTAAGGGGAAGTAAATACAATCAGAATGCAATATGTATGCTATTAAGTTTCAGTTTAGACAATCTTCATTGCACACTGGACACGTCCATAGGTTCTATTATTTATTAAGGGGAAATAAACACAATCTTATAATGGAGTGTGTGTGCTATTATGTTTTTTGGGGGAAATTAATGTGACCTTAGACTGAAATATGTATACTGTTGCTTCAACCTGTGATAAGTGCTAAGAAGAGATATATATGCAGTGAAATATCTTGTACATTGTTTTGTATCTCCAAGTGTGATGTAGTCATATTACAAATGATATATCAATATTGCAATTCCTTGAAATGGTTTATACAAAAGTTATCGATGTGTAACTCCTCTTCCAAAAAATTTTAAGCGGAAGTCATTTTTGTGTACATGCTGGCATCATGGGCAGACAAAATTACAACTGTGTACAAACTTTGAACAAAGTACAAACTGACAGACAACTTTCTGAACTGTACATTCGTTAACAAAGAACAACTATGAACAAAACAAACAAAAAATAAAGTACAATACAAGAATATGATAATAGGCAACAGAACTGAAACACGAACAGAACAAAAAACAGGATATCAAAATTAAGGACAGAACATCACGTAACAAAAAAGCATCACGTTTTAATTTAAGAAACTCATTTAAGGCACAAAATCTGAAGGAAAAAATAAATATATATATATATATATATATAAATCTATAATTGTTCAAGTATTAGTTGTCAATGAAAATAACTATGGGTTGTTAATCAAGAAATAATAAACAAAATCAAATAAAACGTAAGTTTACAAAGAAATATATATAAATATATATATGGGTTCATTCCTTCCATTTCAGAACTGGATGACTTTTTATGTAAATCCTGTCTAATGTGATGTGATTATACAACTGTTAGTAGATATTAGTTCACATATTGAGACTGTGAAGATATAAGTACATATATAGGCCTATCTAAATAAGAGAAATGTCTGATCAACCACTAGTAACAACTGTTATAAAAAGAAGAACATGGAGATATGCTGGACACACCTTGAGAAGAAATGATCAACGAATATCAAAGCAGGCATTTAAGTGGGATGCAAAGGGTTCAAGAAAGAGAGGATGACCTAGGGATACCCTGAAACAGACTTTGCTGAGAGAGGTAAGAAATATCGGTCTCAGTTCCATGGAGGAGATTGAGCGTGTTGCCCAGGATAGAGCGGTGTGGATAAATTGCTTGCAGGCCCTACGTCACGTATAACGGTATGAGAGGAATAAATATTATAGGTCAATCTCTACAATAATATCTCTTGTCCTCCTCACTGTGATACATTAACAAAATGGTTATGGAGATTTTATTGGAAAAAATAATAATATGAAAATGAAGTCATGTTACTAGAAAGTTTAATCATTTTTTTAAAATAACCAAAACTAGATAAGAAATCTGTTTTATAATGTCATACTGCAGACATCAATACAATGATTTAGCACTTGACAAGTAAGAAATCTGGCACAGAGTATATTATTGTAGACAGTTAGAACATGATCTAATATATTGCAAGCAATCTGGCACAGAATATAGCACGGCAGATAGCTAAAGCATAATTTAGTACAAGGCAAGTAAGAAATCTGGCACAGAGTGTATTATTGTAGAAAGCTAGAGCATGATTTAGCACATCACAAGTAATAAATCTGGCAAAGAATATAGCACTATATAAATCTAGAGTATGATTTAGTACATCACATGTAAAATATATGAGCAAAATATAGCACGGTAGAAATACAAGTAAGAAATCTGGCACAGAATATATTACTGTTGAAAGCTATGGCATCATTTAGTACATCACATCTAAGAAATCTAGCAAAGAATATAGCACTGTAGATATCATATCATGATTTAGTACTAGACAAGTAAGAAATCTGGTACATAATATAGCACTCAACATAGATAGAGCATACTTTAGTGCTAGACGTGTAAGAAATCTGGCATATAATATAGCACTGAACATAGATAGAGCATACTTTAGTACTAGATGTGTAAGAAATCTGGCACAGAATATAGCACTAGAAATCTAGAGCATGATTTAGTACAACACATGTAAAAAATCAGGCACCAAATATAGCACAGGCTATGTTACTGTAGAATGCTATAGTATGATTCAGTACATGACAAATAGGTACTGAAGACTAACAAGTGTTGGTGAACTATCTAAAATGATCTGAAAATGTGAAATAGAATGAACCCATATAATAGCTTACACAAGTACAGTGAAAATGTGCAAGTTTGACTAACATAATTTACTTGTTAAACAACCAACAATAGTAATAATTTGCTAGTTATACAATAGTAAATAATCTTATTTGCTACAATCAGCTCTACTAACATTAAGCAAATCTGTTTCTGCTAACTACAGGCAAGAGTTTGGTAAAAATATGAAATAATTTGCATGAGAAAAATCATCAGAGTGCTATATAAGTCAATGTTTTTGCCTCATGAAAAATAAGTATATAAAAAACAAAACAATTCCACAATGCCAGTATAAGCATGCAAAAGCAATAAGAAAGATCAAAAAATGATACATTAGGCTCCTGAGTAATCTCACACACAATAAAAACATGCGTTAAACATTCTTCACTAAACATTTGTTATTAAGTATTGGCTTGAATGAAGGCAATATTACATTTAAAACAATAGTTAATTATATGAAATGACAAATGTCTAATTTTGTAAATGTTTAAATTAACTCTTTCCACACCAATTGCCTCACTCTGCACCATAGTGTATTTCATTGAACACCATTCGAGTTGTTTTCCTTATACAAGTATTTCTAGTTTTACTTCTACTATTTTACTTCTACTACTTTTTAAAACCTTGTTATACTAATAGGTTGTCCAGTTTTCTTTTTATCTTCTTTCTTTTTTTGAAAGCCCGCCGCAGAGTTTGAACCAGTTTTCTTCAAATGAGTATAGAATAAGATATATGTATGTTTATTTATTAACACATATTTATGATTTTTTTAAATTCTTCTTTTACATCCCTTGAATTAAATGCGTACAACTGAGGAAATAACTGCGTACGGAAAGAGTTAATGTCTCTCAATAAAATGGTAGAAAAAAATAACAAATTAGATTTTTCAATTATGGTGGGGGTTTTTTTTGGGTTAATTATATGTCTCATGTAAGTTTTATAATTATTTATTTGACTAAAAGAATCAAATATTAACACATTCATTACCAGTAGCCGTTTAGTGTACATTTAGCCATTTATAAAATATATAAATCATTTGTCTTGTTATATTCAGTTATCAGTTATATGAGAACTAACATCATATCACTTCGAACATGTCCATAGGTACTGCGATCTCCACTGCAGCAAATCTAACAGCGTCCAGTGGCCCAACATGCCAGTTCGACGTTGATTAATTAATATTGTTGCACATTTAGTATGTCGTTCTTTTCTGGCTGCACCAATATTGACACCCATCTCTCTCAATCTGGTCAGCAAGTGGGCTTATTATATTACATTCTTCCATACTGTTATAAGTTACAGAATGGAAGAAATGAACAGCAATTAATGCAGCCACAGCACATTTTTCAGGACGGCAGGCAATAAGTCCCAAGATTATAATGATAAATTTAAGTAATATTTTTAACAATAGCACCAGTAATTTACTCTCATTAAAAACATGATATTTTGTTCTAGCATGTAGATTGTAGAAAAACGTACAGAAACAAATAAATGTGCAGACATGGAAGACAGTGATGTATTATATATGACTGATTTATTGATATAACCATCAGTCATTGTACTTTGATGAATAATCAAGTATGCTCCGATCTTTATATTACACTGGAAGATCGCAACGGCAGTGCACAAACTCTGCAGAACAGGTGAGGGTTTCCAATGCAATTTCAAGGAGGGTGAGCATTTGTCTGAATTTAAATTTCAAAAAATTATTATTGATTTTTGCTCATGCAGAGGCTTTCTATCATACACCATTTACTCGATTTTACACTGTCAAGGGATCTTTTACATGCTCAGTATGAATATTGGAAGTACAAATTATTATTTATATCCAATAGGACTATGAACTTGATTCCACCTACATTTACATCATGATTCACTGTGAAAAAACACTTTTATTGCTTCATGTGGGAAACCATTCAAGTGAGTGAGAAACGGTACTCTACTGCACCTAACTGTCAAGGAGCTCTTCTCGTAATATATATATATACATATATATATATATGGTAATCATCTTCTATATTTACTCATTTATTCATCAATTAATACACAGTTTACAGCAGTCTTACATTTCAGTTAATCATATATGTGTATTTCACCTGTGTGTTGCCAGGGCTTGCATGGGGAGAAAAGAATAGTAACACTGCGACCTACATGACAATGCAAGAGGCGACTGAGGTATGGGCCTACGAAAGCTACCCTAGTAAATAAAAAGCGTAGCATAAGTCGGAATGCTGGCCTACTTGTAGGCGCATGACTGGCACAAAGTACAATCACTCTTAGGCTTGGATTACATACAAATCACAAAGAGTGGTTAACAAGTGGTCGATATGGAAGAAGATGATATATGTGCATCTAAACCTCTATGAATTTTAGTTGACAACACAGATAGCAGTGAGTGGTTCATATGAATGCTTATATATAAAGAAAACATCAAGAGGATATAGGTCTTCTACAAAAATGTATTCCCATTATTGTGTGAAATCTGTAGTAATGCTTAAAACCTGATGCCATGTTTTATTATTGATAACTTGTACACAGAAGAAATTATGAACAGATGTGAAGATATTTGGTTTAAAGTTGTGCCAGATATAATTGTGTCAAATGAAAAGGAAAAGAGCCAAATTACAATTCAATTTATGTTATTTATTCTCGTGACATTTGATAAGTAAAACTAGACTGAAATCAAAGCCAGTGTGTTGCCGGGGCCCTCAACAAATAGTAATACTGTGACCTACAAGACATATCGTAACGGCGACTGAGGTAGGGGCCTAGGAAGCTACCCAGTAAATAAAAAGCATCACAGAAATTGGATGTGCTGGCCTACTTGTAGGTGTGTAACTGGCACTGCGTACAAGCGCTCTTAGGCTCAGATTACATACAAATCATAAGAGCATTTGAAGAAGTAGATTGAAGTCTACAAGTCCTATGTTAGTTGTCTGTTTCTACATGTTTCTTTGTTTAATCATATCAAATACTAGACAACAATTTATATGGATGATGTTACAATACACACACACATATGGAGAGACAACTACTGCTACAAGCCAGTACAAGACTACCAGATAAGTCCACTATGAAATATGTCTTAAAATAAACAGACCTCCCTCCAGATGTGCTGATCATGTGTGGTCTCCACAGTGTTACAGCTTCAGCACATCACCAATAGCCCTGCTTCAGTCAATATATGTTTAGGTCTGGCAAGGGATGGACTATTATTCCTCAGAAATGTGACTAGTTTACTCACATACAAATATAATAATATAATTGATGAATGCTTGGAATGACTGAAGAGTTGAAACCAGACAATTTCAAACTTGTCTCCTCATATGACAAATGAAAGTCATATGGCTTAAAGATGGCACCTATAAGCTTATTTGTTGATTCTCTTGATAAGTAATTGATCTCTTTACATGATAAGTGAATGTCCCATTAGGCTTAAAGTTGGCAACTCTAAGCTTACCGCCTGTTTCTCTTGAAAAGAACATTTTCTTTACATGACAAGTGAATGTCCTATGAGGCTTAAAGCTGGCACCTTCAAGAATACTACTTGCTTCTCTTGATAGGAACAGTATTGGAAATCAACTAAAGCATTATTCAGACTATGAACTCAACCATTAGATCTAGACGACAGTCAAGTAAGGCACTAGCATTGGCACTGTCCTCATTAATTTAATCCTATCTGTCACTGCTAACAACTGTTGATGGCACAGAATAACAGTTGATATGAACTATTATCATACTCCATGCGATACCACACAGCCTCAGACCAGTCCAAAGAATGAAACCCCTACATCACTCTTTATTCTGTCTACAGCTGCTCAGACCGAGTCATAATGATCATTGTTTACACTTTCAGTTTGTTTTAACTCAGTTTGGGAATCATTTGTTGATATGAAAGTTTGGTTGACAAGATTTATATGATCTTAAATGACTATGTTCTGTGAAACATGGACAGATGCATGTTGAACAAAACTAAGCTAGGTCTATAATGTTGGGATCAGAAGGTGCAGATATGAAGATCTTTCTGTAAACTTTTGGTTTCTTCGAACTCTGGGAATCCTTTGTAGATTTCAATGTGAGAGAGAAAAGATCTATGTGATCTCAACAGATTAGGTTCTATTCTGTGAAACATGGACATATACATGCTGAACAAAACAGATCTATGTCTACAATGTTGGGATCAGAAGCAGATAAGCAGTAAGTGGAATATATTGATGTGTTAGCTATGGATTCTTCACATTAAGTGAATATGCTAAATTGGAATCAAAACAAAACAAACGAAAAATTAATTTGACAATAATCAAAAACAATGAAAAGAACATGCATAAGTATTAAGTGTTCACAAACATAATATTGCAACAAGCAATATTGTCAAGCAATCAATATCAGAACCAAGCTCAATATTAACTCAGAGTGGACCAGGGCAAAAGCCATGTTTTTACAAGTCATTTGTTTCTAGAATAAATAATGACATTTAGTGTGGCTCCTGGTAAAAAGGCGTTCAACCCAAAGACACATAATATGACGTTTGGTCCACAAGGAGTTAACTCTAAAGACAGTTTAGTGTATATATATATATATTTTAAAGCATTTTTGTCATACATCTATTAGAGACAAGTGAGCACAAATGGTAGAACTGTTAACACCAGCAGTGTCATGGAGAAGAAATATGTGGTAGGGTTGATATATTTGTACAGAGATAAATATCAAGAAAGCAATAACCCACAGTCACCAGGCTTATAAATATTGATATAATGGTGAGGTTTATGTGTATACATTTACAAGTAGTACGGCAATGAGGTATTTACAAATTACAACAGAATATAGACTTACAACTAAAATAAATAGTATGAAGAAACTACACCCAGTCATAAGAGGGGGAAGGACAAAGAACATGTTATGATAGACAAATTGCAAATTGGTGCATCAGTCCAGGTCACTATGAATGTAGTAGAGATGTTTATATAGGAGAACTGTAACTGGAGCAAAGCTCTGTAAAGGTCATGCTACTGAATGTAATGACTATCACATGATCACTGATAAATGAACTAATACAGTTAATGAACATTAGAATAGAAGATTAACATATCTCAAAGTAGCAATAGTAAGTTTATACGTTATTTAGCCTTAGATATGTCTTAACACAATTCATACTAACTGCCGCAGGGTGTGCCATGATTGTCTATTAAAATAACCCAACTGCTGCACATTGTGCCAAGCATTGTTTCATTTAAAATTTAGTGTTAAATTTTACATCAACGCATTCTGTTCAATTTTCCAGTTTTTAATCTACAGCACAGCTATCTATTTCTACATCATGGTCCGATCACGAGTTAAGTAATATTTGTTAATTTTATATCCATGGAATGAAAATGTGAAAAATAAAGTTACTCGGCCACAGCATGTTTTTCAATGCAGTAGTGAATGTGATAAAAACTGTTAGTTATTGTAAAGACAAATTTAAGTAAATTGTGTCAAATCTGATATGATATTAAGTGTACTTACTTTATACAAGATGTTACATTTGTTGATATATGACCACACACATACATGTTATACAGGATGTTCAAGATAAAAGTAGCCTATCAATGGAGCTAATCTGTCATATATTTATGAAAATGAGAAGGTTCAGTTAAGACGTAGTATAGGTCAAGGTTGTGTGATGGTGTGTAATTGTAGTGCGGAAAGGGCGATGAACAAATGTGACGTAGGACGAGCTAGTCAGAACCGGTTTAAATAGTAAATAGACACCACGCAAAAGGTAACTGGCAACTTTTGATGTCAATAGGGCTACTTTTATCTTGAACACTCTGTATAATCCATGCATGGTTCATCTTTCTCTCATTTAAACACACAAAAATCTTGAATCTAATTCATGTTTATCAAATGTGACCATTCTAATCAGAACATAAACACCAATAAGTGATATGAAAATATGAACTTACAAGCGAAATAAAAATTGTCCCCAAAGAAGAACATATGTTAGAGGAATGGTTAATAAATCACATATTTTATACATCCCAAAAAAGTAGTTTTTATGAGATAAATATTAAAAAATTAAAAAATCGTTTAAACTAGGCGTTCAGCAACAATCTAGGAGGATGTCAAATTATTTAATGCCAGATGTACAATAATTGTGGTTGATTTAGTAGTTGTAGCATTAGTATTACTATCATACAATAAATTGTTTGAATAGTTTCGCTGTCATCTTGGATATTTTTGTTCTCTTTAAGACTAGATGTTGCTCATCCTAGCCTATACTAAGCAGCATCTTCATAGCATGTTTAACATTTTTTAAATTAGGAAACAAAAAAAAAGAAACAAAATGGTAGAACAATAATAAAGAAAATAAAACTTGAATACATGCATAATAGAAAATGACATGAGAAAAATATAAGTGATCAAATAAAGAACAATTGTTGGCTGTGTATTTAGTAAAAAATACAAGAATTATATAACAATCTAATGATAGACTATACTAGAAATTGAATCCCAATTTTGACTGATACAATAAACTCAATAAAAATGTTAATACATGTTTCAAACTACATTCTGAACATTTTTTTCTCTCTACTGTATAGGTACTGTCAACAGTTTAAAAAAAAAAAAACACAATAACTAAAAGACAACAGCAAAATGAATTTACTGCTAATATATAACAGCTATAAAATAATCAACAAAATATGTGATGCTTCAAAGAAATGCTCTCTGCATACATTTACAATCAGCAACCAAGTTTAGAAAAGCATGCATTCAGATTGACATATTTCCTTCACATGCACACACATATTTTTCTGTTGCCCCTTCACTAAGAAGAGCATAAATGAAGATAGACAAGGAATGTATATTGTATGGACTTTGGTTAGTTAGTATACAAAATCTTGTTATGTTACAACTTTTATCAATATTTATTACTTGCAACTCAAATAACAATATTATTTGGAATATTATGGAAACATGTCTCCAATGTTAACATAAATAAGTACTTCTCAAGTTGACTAAATTGGATATAATTTGTAAACTCTCCAAAGGTCAAATAAAATTAAATTTTTGTTTATATGCAAAAATGACCCACAACTTATATCATGATCATTATCTTAAGGCTAAGGTAGCGTAGTGGATTGAGCACATACATCATAGGTGCATGGTCCCAGGAACAAATCTCACAATATGAATGAGATTTTTCCAGACTATAACAGCTCTCGGCGACACGCAAAAGGTGGACATCAGAAATAACAGAGACGGTGAAAAACACTATTTATGAGGCGCACACAAAAGCCCATTCTAGAAATCTCTTCTTATCCTGATGCTGTGAAGCAAAGAAGGATTAGAGAAAAGAAGAAGTATAAGTACCAATATTTGAAATATACCAAAAAAAATTGTCATATTTTATGTATTGGATATATTTCCCCCCAGCTATTTTGGACAGTAAGAAACAAGGAAATAATGATATCAATTTTTGGTACCTTTACGGGGGAATGAGAGTATATGTTTATTTAACATCTTTATTACTGAGATTAGAAATATTCTCCTGGGACCACTGCACATTTTCTACTGTTCAACTAAAGTTTGATCATTATTATAGTGCTCTTTCAACCAAACTGTTCATTCATAAATATGTACTAGTTTACTCTAGGATCAAAGTTCACACTGTCATAAATGATCATGCTTATCTGAGAGATCAAGAACTGAGCATGCACATACCAGTGGCTATCACCAGTTCATTGATCACAACTGAAAATTACATACTATTAGACAAATGGTATGAAATGTATCATTGTTTAACACAATGTGGTTACATCAAAACAGATGCAGAATTTGAAAATGAGTATAAGAATTCTATGAATAAAATGTACATGACAATTTGGATGATTATTTTAAAAATTAACATTTATTCACTTTATAAAAAAATAAAATCAGAAGTAAGACCACCAATGCAGCTGGGCTTTTGCAGTAAGTTTTGCATGTAAACTTACACCAGTGGTTTTTATTTGGTTGGAATGTGTTGTATATGGTGACGTTGATAACTTCACACACAAAACCTACCTAGCTTCTCGTTATGACTTGATTAGCAGGGTGGAAAAATTATATTTTGATTGATTGAAAGGACCATCATCAATGCACTTTGGTGAATAACCATACATGCTCTGATCTTGTTCTTACACTGAAAGATCTCAGCAGTGGTGCACAAACTTTATAGCACCGTCATCAAAGGTTCCCAATGTAATTTTAAGGATGATAAAAATTTGTAAGTATTTTATTTGAATTTAAGTGAATTATTTCCTGACAGCAGCTGATATTTTATATTTTGTTTACTTTCAACTAGCACTTTACTGTATTTAGTTAAATAGTAAATTTATTCATGGCTCTTCTTTATAAAAGTACCTGATTCATTATGTATTTGATATACTTGTATATATTTTAATTGTATAAAAGTGATGATAAAGTAACTGGACCAGACATTGACTAATTTGATAAAGTTATACAAACACCAGCTGGTCCGGAGACAAGAGCAAGTACTCACCATCTAAGTGTAGTTTGGCTAGACTCTTCTTGTCACCAACCACAACACTATACTCAGCCACATCTGATTGGTCCACATCTTTGATAGCCAATGAATGTCTTCTGCCTTCAGATTGGATCACATGTTTGTTGCTTGGAGTCAATGGTTCGCCATCTTTCTGCCACTCAATGGTGACATCATCTTTGTTCACCTCACAACAGAATAATGCCAATTTGTGTTCTTCTGTGTGGATTTCTGAAAGTTCTGCGGTGAAGTCTACTGGTACTTCTGTTGATTAAAAAATTGAAAAATTATTATTACACTCCAGATATATTTTTGCTTCAACATAAAAATTACTTGCACTTATATTTTCCCATTATATTACAGAAGAGTATTTATAATATCATGGACAAGAGAAAAGAGCAAATTCTGCAACAGCTTGATATTAAAGAGTTGGTTATTAAAGAGCATAAAATCAAGGAAAATTAAATATTTCAAACACATAAAACTAGTGCCTAGAGAAGATAATTTTTAAGGGAGATATGGTGCCTGGAATAAGAATGAGAGAAAGACCTAGAAGACGATGGGTGCAAGATGTCATTGACAATCTGAGAATGACTACTGCTGACATCAGTCAACTTGCAAAGAACAGAGAGTTTTTCAGGACTGTTGTCATGGGAGCCAAGTTCCGGAAGGACAAGCTACTTGATGATGATAGAAAAACATATATGTACTTTTGAATATAAGTGTTAAAGAGTCCTCCATATATTATGGACAGAGAATACAACAAATAGGTATATTCAGAAAGAACTCAAAATCAAAGGATACTGGCTGCCTCTACAAAAAAAAATACGAAAATTGAAGTATTTTTGAATATAAAGAGACATGAAGGGTTGAAGAAGACCATTATGGAAGGTGGCATCCCTGCAAAGAGAAGAGGAAGAAGGCCACGGAAAAGATAAGATTCAAGATGTAACTGATGATTTGAGCATGATGGCTGCAGAGATGGGACATCTGGCCTATGAGAGATTGAAATTCCCAAGTACTGTTAGGGTAGCAAAGTTCTGTTCAGGACAAGCTATATTGATGATGATGTTTAGTTCTATATAAATTGATGGAGAGTGGCATGTGAAGATTTATGCTTGACAACATACATTGATGGAGACATGTATGTGAGCAGTTCTTTGTTTCATAATAGACATTTATGGAGAGTCATTTATGCAGTTATATGCTTGCTTAAGAACATGTTTGACTCCATCAAGTTAAGTCAGTGTGCTAAAATATAAGACAAATGACTCACCAGTCACGGTAAGCACAGCATGTGTGGACTTGCCCTCGACTTTAGCCATGATTTCTCCAGCGTCTGGTATGATGGCATCCTTGATCACCACTTTGTGGATCCGTCCTTGTACAAGGATTTGGTATCTTTCATCCTCATTGATTTCAAATCCTTCATGAAACCATTTGACTGTGGCGCCATCTATGTTGAGCTCACATTCAAAAGTGGCCGTCTCCCCATCATTGACACTTTGGTCTGTTAGTGGACGGACAAATTCTGGCGGACGCTCTACAAAAACAGACAGAATTAAATAGCTTTCAATATACAAATAATTGCAAACTCTGTTGAGACAATAATTGTAGCAAAAGAGTAAAGTTTGAAACAAAATATTAATTTTTGTGTTATCAAATTTAAGTCATCTCATCAATAGAAATATTATATGTTCTCTTTCTTTTCTTTCAACCCTGTTTTGTCTCGTAGCGTCAGGATAAGAAGAGATTTCCAGAACAAGCCCTTGTGTGTGCTTCATAAATTGTGTCTTTCGTTACCTCTGTTATCTCTGATGTCCACCTTTTGCATAGCCGGCCTTTTGCTTTGTATCCATTGTATCGGAGCAACATTGCTCTTTGAGGTGCACCGTCTGTTGGTAATCTGCTTATGTTGCCAAACCATATAATTTGTTATTACTTCATGAAGTTCAGTAATGATGTTGTACTCACTTTTTTCCTGATGGCTTCATTACTCAACCGGACTCTTCTTGTTATATCTCTATAAATCTCAAATATAACCAAATCTGTTTATTTAACAAACATTTACCTCTTGTTGAAACTGTTTTATCAGAACTCCCTTACAAACAAACATTTATCGATGCTACAACAACATAAAGAATGGGTATATATAAAGAAACCTGTAATAAAACTCAAGTAATTTTTCTACATAGCAACAATATACAAATATACTTGAAGTATAATTTCATTTTTGTTTGTAAAAACATTTTTAAAAATAAAGGTACCCTAGGTACCCTTTCTATACCTCGGGGTATATAAAGTAATATATTGTCAGGCCCGTATTTTTCATTGACTGATGGAACACAATGGGTGATATGGTCAACATCATGTAGACCACCTTTACTTCAGCGTGTTTTTCCTGGTACCAATTGAGGCTGGGTCGACCTGAGAACCGTTATTATCTGAAAAATATTCCATGCCCCTGCAGAATTGAACACGGACCACTAGCCTAAGAAATGAGTTCACCAACAGCTACACTACTGTGGCTCTCATTTTTGTCTGTGGTAAATGATAAATAACTTGTTAGCTGAACTGCAGTACTTACCCTGTACAAACAAAGATGCAACTGTTTTCTTGTCACCCACTTGAGCTGTGACAACTCCTTCATCATCAATACAGCAATCAGTAATGACAAGTTTGTGTCTGAGACCATCCTTGACAAATCGGATCCTATCCTCCTCTTTAAGCTCAATATCATCAACAAACCAGCGAATCTGTAAGTTAATATGAACATAATATGAATTCGTGTATTACAACAATAAATATCACATGAGATAATGCTATTTCATATAAAAGTACTAATCAACATCATCATCATCAAGTATCTTGTCCCTTCCAGAACTTGGCTCCCATGACAAGTCCTGAAAAACTCTGTTCTGTGCAAGGGCGACCGACATCAGCAGCGGTCATTTCAGATCGTCAATGACATCTTGCACCCATTGTCTTCTAGGTCATCCTCTCATTCTTCTTCCAGGCACCATTCCCTCCAAAATTATCTTCTCTAGACATAAAGTTATGAGCATAAGATATATAAATGCAAATTAATGTACTTGGCATGTACATTAGGTGTATCTTCTTCTTCATATTCTCTTTTGTTGTGTTTACCTTAGAAAGTGTCAAGGAGAAATATATAAGGATCTTTTCTGTGTTTCATCCAATACATTAGAAGGCTACGATATTAGAGGGAACTACAACGGAAAGAAATGACATTCTTAGCGCATTGAGTCTTTCAGAACAGAGGAGTTTTAGGGTTGTGAATTAGGGTTGTCACTGACTAGATTTAGAGAGATGTGTGTTGATATTGGTACAGTTAGAAATGAGTCTTTTCTTTGCCTCTTGGTTCAATGGGATCTGTCTTAAGCTCCTCATTTGTGAGCCCATCATGCTACATAATATATTGTGATAATGTTTATACATTATTATTATTGCTATGACAGATTATTTACACATAGCACCTACCTTAGGCACATCCTTTGTAAGTTCACACATCATTTCAGCTGTTGCTTTTTCAGTGACTGAGACATCATTAAGTGGGACAGCAAAGTCTGGACCCAATTCTTCAACCACCAGTTTGGCTTCAGATGATTTACCCCTAGCAAATATCTTGACAACACCATTGTCCTCTGCAGACACATCTTCAATCCTAAGTTTGTGATGAAGTCCATCCTTTGTGATGTCAATGCCATCTTTGGGTGATGGGGACAATTTGTCATCATCTAGATACCATGCGGCTTCTGTGTCAATGTTAAGTACGCAGGTAAATTCTACATTGGACTGTTCTGGAACTGTCTGATCCTTCAGTGGTACAGTAAACTCCACCTCAATTTCTGATGAAAGAAGAATAGTAATGTGAAGCAGTGAGTATCTTAACATAATGGCATACATGCACACATTAAACCTACATGGAGCGCCTAAGATACAATGAATGAGAAGACAGAAGTCTGGGTCAGTGAACTAGAGCTGACAATGACCCTACTTCACCTCCATGGTGACACTGGCAATAGGCAGCATCATTGCAGTCTGCTAAATGATGAAAACTGAAGGGGAAATTTAAACTTGACCTCAAAACTGCTTATCTGAAAATGGATGTCTTGCAAAAGGTCCATTGGTGGATTTGTTAAGGCGGAGATCAGAGCACCTATTGACTTGTCCAGAGTGCTATGATGATGATAGTCCTCATATAACTGATAAACAGAATTCAACCACAACACACTCAAGAGTTCTAGATGTGTTTATACATCTTCATGAATCTGTTGTCCACTGTCTCTTCATGTGCCAAGCACTGGATGATATCCAGTCTAGACTAACAGGATGTTGATTGATTGATTGGACCATCATCATTGCACTTCAGTGGGTAACCATGTGTACTCCGATCTCTTTCTTACACAAGATCTCAGCTGCAGTGAGCAGAGCTCTGTAGCACCAGCGAGGTCCCGATGTAATTTTGAAGATAGTGAAGATATTTAAGCAGGAATTTTATTTAACAGGATGTTATCAGTCATCATGTGCCACGATAAACCAAAAGTTTAAAGACTCTGCTATAGAGCATCTCATGACTACCTACCTTCAACATTCAGATGTGCTTTAGAGTTCTTGCCATCAACTTCAACTGTCACCTCTCCTGCATCAACAGTGTCCACTGTATGTATGATAAGCTTCAACTTGTTACCATCAACAATGGTCTCAAAGTGAGAGGAATCAGATAAGACCTTATTTCCCCCAATGAACCACTGCACTCGATCAGGAGTTACTGGCACTGTCAGTGTACATTCAAACTCTACTGTGGAGTGTTCTTTAGCAGTCTGGTCTTTCAGTGGTATTAAGAAGTCAGCTTCAACTTCTAGGAAAGAAAACATTTTTATTACAATAATATTTTGAAATCTTTTTGTGTTTATGTGACTTCTCAATCTATTATGTCATGTTCAAAGTCTGATAATAATGGTCTGATCTTTGCATAACAATAAGTGGTAGAGATCTTTAGGGCCTACAAATGAGTGTGTCTGTTTTCATTATTTGTTTACAAATGATATTTTATAATGATTTTATATTCATATGTACTTTCAATCTACTTGAGTGATTCACCCGCTCTTGCCAAGAAACATGTCTATCCAATTCTTATTATGCCACAGTGCCCTGATATTCACTGAAATACTGTTTCTTTGGTGAAGATGCTAAGCTTCAGTAAAGAGAATGTGAGTTAATAACATTGATGGTGTGTTGGGTAGGATCACACAGCTGTTGTTGTATCTCTATTTGAGATTTAAAAGTCAAACACGATGACCAGAAAATGGTAAACTGATTAAGTGTATCAAATGTACATAGCAGTAAATTAGTGTAGAACCTGTTTTCATTTTTTTTAAATAAGTAAAGGAACCCTTTTTCATAACTCAAGGTATATTGGGTAATATAGTGTTAGACCCATAGGTTTCACTGACTGTCGGCACATGATGGGTGATGTGATCAAATCATGCTGGCCACCTTTACTTTTCAGTGCTTTTCCTGGTACCTAGTTGAGACAGGGTCAACATGAGAACCGTTAGTCTAAAAATTGTCCATGTCTCCTGTGAAATTGAACCCGGACCACAAGCATAAGAATGCAGTGTTAGGCATTTCATTTTCTTTGACCAACGGAACATGATTGATGATGTGGTCAACATCATGTTGGCTACCTTTACTTCAGGTATTTCTATGGTAACCAATTGAGGTTGGGTTAACCTGAGAGCCATATTCCACTCTTACTGTAAAATTTGACCCCAGGATCCCATGTCTACGATGCAAGTGCACCAACCACTACAATATTGCAGATTTTAAATTGTATATGTCAAAATTAATAAATAGATATATCCAGAAATAACTCAAAATCAATGAAAACTGGCAGATGCTAAAAAAAATAATGAGAAAATAGAAGTATTTTGAACATGAAATGTTGGAAAAGACAATTATAGAAGGAAGTATCCTGGCAAAGGAGAGAGGAAGAAGACCACAGAGATGATGGATTCTGGATGTAACTGATAATTTGAGCATGATGGCTGTAATAGCATGAGAGTGAGAAATTTCAAAGGATAGTTAGGGTGGCAAAGTTCTGCTCAGGATATGCTATTTAATGTTGAATAAATGGTGGTCTACTTCTGTATATCACAAATTTAATATTTACTTACTCTGAACAGCCAATTTGGCAGATGATGAGTTGTCACCAATAACAACAGTCACTTCACAATCATCTCCAGGTTTGAGATCACGAATGGTAAGTGTGTGATCGGATCCATCCGAGTCTACGATGTACTTGTTTGATGGTGTGAGAGGTTTGCCATTGATGTACCACATAACAGGAGATTCATCATCATTAGTGGTGCAAAAGAAGGTGGCATCTGTATTCTCTTTGGCTTTGGTATCTTTTAGTGTCATTGTGAAGTCTTCTGGTACCGCTGCATATAGATTAAGAGAAAAATATTTTAATAACTTTCTAATATCCACATAATTTTGACTTTATAAATTCAGACATGATATATATTCAGGCATCCATCAATACTGGTAATTCAACATTTACAAGAATCCATTGGCAGAAACTTCAATCAGTATTTTGATATTATTTCTCGCATGTGAGGTGCGGGGCCGCAAGGAGCAAAGAATAGCACCACTGCAACCTACAAGGCATGTCGTAAAGGGGACTGATGTAGGACCTAGGTAAGCTACCTAGTAAATACAAAGCATGCAGAAATCGAATGTGCTGGCCTACTTGTAGGTGCATAACTGGCACAATGTACAATCGCTCTTAGGCTCAGATCACATACAAATCACCCAGAGTGGTTAACTGAGTGGTCAATATGGAGCGTCGAAGAATGAAAAAAAGAAGATATTCTTTCTAAGAATTATCATCATCATCAGTCCTCATCGTGCCCCAAGTGCACATAAGGCAAAGACAACACATTTCCACTCAATTCGATAATGTGCCTTTTATGGCATCTGGATTTTCATGGGCAGTTTTTTTTGTCTCTATTTTTGTGTTTTTTTTGGGGTTTTTTTACAGTGTGGGGGTCACTGACCCAACCACTAACCTCTCTTCATAACCACTAACAAGATGTGAGGAGACAGTGGTTCTATTCTTCTCTGCCTTATGCAGAGAAATTATTATCTTAGTCTCTCACCATTTATTTATATTCTGGGCATCTTTCATTTATGATGTTTCAGTTTACTTGTCTTCTTCTTCTGCTGTTCTTAGTTTTTACATGTTTTATTGATGGCACCTTATTAATTGTCCACAACTCAGTGAATTGATAACAGCCTCCAACCTACAGAGGTTCACATGGATCTAGCCATACAATAGGTCATAGTATATTTGTAGAGCTTCTAGATATGTAGACAACAGAACAAACCCTAAAAACTTAAATTCTGTAATCTAGACATGGAAGGCTGATTATACACCATTGGGGTGATGATCATGCATCCATGGGGGATGTCCTTGACCAGCTTGACCATCAAAGCGTAGTACTACAAGTAAAGTCGAATCAGGAATGGTGAGACGAAACTGGGTGGAGGTACTGGTATAGACAGTGGTCAGAGAAATCACAATTTTTTGTCCCTGGGCACGCAGGAGTTAGTGGTAATGAACGAGCTGATAGATTGGCTGGCATGGCCACACTATCAGAGGGAGCTGTAATGGACAGAACTGACATTCTTAATGTGTTGAGGGAGTCTTTCCGAACTGATGAGTTTTAGGGTTGTGATTCCCGCTCACTGACCATATTGAGAGAGATGGGTGTCAATATTGGTGCAGCCAGAAAAGAACGAAATACCAAAAATGCAAAATGAATGATTAATCAGCATAGAACTGGCGTGTTAGGCAGCTGGATGCTGCAGGATTTGTTGAGGCGGAAATCGAAGCACTTATGGACGTGCCGGGAGTGCTATGATGACGGTCCTCCTATAACTGATAACTACAAGTTAGGCCTTTAGGTGTATAGTAGTAAAAAAAATATTAGTACAATCAAAATGAATAACTTACGTTTAACGGTGAGTCTGGCTTCTGTGGTGATGTCTCCATAAGAGCAGGATACAGGGCCAACATCTGTGGGTCTGCATTTGCTGACTAACAGGGTATGAGAGTTGACGTCTGATTGAATAGCAAATTTAGGACTGGACTGCACTTCTTGATCTTTAACCTTCCAGATAACTCTGACATTGGGAACTGAGAACTCACATTCAAACTTAGCTGATTCTCTTTCCCTGACAGCAATGTCTTGTAGCGGAACAATCCAGTGCCACTGTTTTTGGATAAATCAAAGGTAAGTGACTTTAAGCTAGAGGCATTAGTTTCATGAAATCTAAAGTGTAATTTCTAATAATTATGGTTTCAGCAGTTATAATATTACGATTACATTCTTCAGTGATATCTCTGTTCATGTGTTAAATCCACTTCTCTTCTCCTCTTTCACCATTTACTTCTTTATAGAAGTGTTGGGTGGGAAGGAGGGGAATGGTGTAGTGATCTTGTGTGTGTTTTATCTAAGGCCCTTTGTAAGCTATTATTCATTTTCTTAAAGCTGCTCTTGATGCAGTCGCTCCATCTTTTGCATGGTCTTCCTCTTGCTCTGTACTCATTATACTTTTTCAGTGTGGTTCTCTGTGGTAGCCGATACCAGTTTAATCTACTGTGGACCACAAAATGGGCAGTCAGCTTCAGGTCTGTCAGGTTTCCCCAAATCCTAGTTTTCTGGTCAACTGGGTATGGCCACATGTTGCTTCTCAGCTCACCCAAGAGAGGACAGTCCTGCAGGACATGTTTGGGTGTCTGTTTTGGCTGTTGACACTAGAAGAGAGCTGTTCGACTTATTCGTACTCTAGGCAAGTATTTGTTAAATCTGCAGTGTTAAGTCTATTGTCTTTCACCAGGTGGAAGATAGAATTGGTTGTCCGCTCTTGCCGCTAAGCATAGGGGTGGGAGTGTCCAGTACATAAGCAAAATAGAATAACCTGGTCTATTCAGCTGAGGTCTTTGAGGAAATCCATAATCATATCAAACGTTTGTCTTCCAGTCTACTGCAGATTTTCTCTTTAAGAGACAACACTAATCATTTCAATGATTGTATTAAAAAAAGCATATACTTATCAACTAGCTAGTTATACTCATAGTTAAACCTATATCTCACTGTTCAGATAGCAATAGCAAACTACTGAATATATAAGTGATGCCTAGAAAATCGATGACTCGTTAATGGTTGATGGTGAAGTCTTGAAAAGGATATGCCACAAATTTCATTTAATTTCAGTTATACTATGCAGCTTCATAAGAGAAATGTCATATTCCTGCACAAGTAACTGACAAATTCGTGATGATGTAAACACACAATCGCATCGTAAAAGAAATAGCGTGAACCGGCTGACCTTGGGCATAGTGTGTCAACCAGTCTTCGTGAGTGTTGAGGTATGTGTGAATTAGAAATGAGATTAAAGTCTACATGACAAATACAATATGTAGTACTTAAACATTAATGAACTTGTAACTCGGGAATGGGATGCAACAGATAGCTTAAAATAGTTTAACTGACATAGGAATGTCAGTGTGAATAAGATGTAAATATTTCATGATTAGAGTTCAGCATTTGAGAGTGTTTCCTGCTTCAGACAAACAAGCACACAGATTTTCAGTTTTATAGTTAAGGACTCTGTAATAAAATAAAAATGTTAGTGATAATTTACATAATTTATGTCTGGTTTCAATGAATGAAATAGACTACTGCAATATATTCTTAATGATTAAAATATCACTTACTTTAGCTTTCTGTTTCAAGTATGCTTGTTCATCTGTTTCCTCCAATTCCTGTGATTTCACTGCCCTTGTGTATCCAAGTGTTGCCTCCTCATCAACATCAATAGAGGCTGTTAGAGGGATGTTGATTCTCTCAAAATGTTCAAGATCTTCATGTTCTCGATGTGATATTTCAAATACAACTGGTTCAGCTTCCTCCAGCTATTGAGAAGTAAAGACAAATATGTATGCACACTATGCAATAAAAAATACTTCAAGAAAAAATATAAAAGTGCAATATTCAAGAACTTTTATGCATTACTCTTTCTTTTTTCATTTGCTCGCTACAAACTCAGATGTAGTTATGGCACCTAATATGGCCTCTGATTTTTGCGTGAAGGCTTAATTTCCTTATTACCAGCATCTCTTGCCATTCTGGCAAGCTTAACTCCTACTTAAGAGGTAAGGTTTCTTATTTATACCAAAGAAATAACGCTATGCAATATAATAACGAAGACAATAAACTGTCGTTACTGCCTGTAGTAACACTTTTTAGGGTGGTTTAGGACAGATGGGATGAGAACCAGAGAAATTTAAGGGGTTATGCTACAGGATTTCTCAACTTTCTTATCTCTCAATAAAATTATGTGATACATAGCAGTTACTACTAGAATGGTCTAAAATGAAAATTTAGATATCTTTTGCATTAATAAATTATCGGGTTGCCATAGAAATGGCAGCCATGTTGGATTGTAAACAACGTCCGTCGGTCTCCATACAGAGTGAAATAAATAACAACTGCAATTTTTGTTGACTGCACAACCTAAATATACCAATATTCTGACCCACTGACAACTTTAAATTGTTCTGTAACATGCAACTGATCTCTAGGAGTGCAACGAATAAGACATACCCAATTCACGGCCCAAAATAGGACCCCTGGTTCATAAAAAATTCATATAAATTTATTTGCTAGAGAAAGGTGCATTTTCTGTTGTCTAAGGGCTTCAATATTAATATATATATGTCACGGTCAAATCTCATATTGCTATCTTGAGGATTTCTTTCATGGTGGAAAACATACATTACCCACGTTAACGAAATTTACAAATGGAAGAAAACTGTGTTTTAAAAATGTAATGTGAATTTAGTCTAAAGTGTCAGGGAAATCATCCGTTACAGCATACAGTCATTGCCTAGCAATGTAGTAACGCTTTTTAGGGTAGTGTAGGACAGGTGGGATGAGAGCCGGAGAAATTTAATAGCCGCAGGGCTAGTGCAGTCACTGCGAAGTTGTTCAGGTTAGGATTTTTCATTTATGCCCACAATAGAAAAATCTTTAGCCTTAGCGTGAATTGAACACTGGTCTCCTGCATGGGAGCAGCGCTCTAATCCATTCGGCCAGATGCTCCTCAAATAACACAATATAATAATGAAAATACTAATAATCATCATCAGCTGCCGTGACGGCTGGAGTAAGCGATAATTGATCTCCACAAATCTCTATCTTTGGTGTTTGCTATCAATTCAGATGTTGACGCTCTACTGTGCCATGGAGTCAGGCTATCCAAATATTTTCTCTCTCTGTCTTCCTCTGTCTCGTCTACTCGATTTTATCAGTTGTTACAATGTGTTCTAAACCTTCCCTCCTCATCACATGTCTGAAAAATGATGACTGCCTCTTTTTTATATAGATAATAAGTTTTCTCTCTGTCCTGACCTCATTCAACACCTCAACATTAGTGATTTTAGCAGTCCATGGAATTCTCTTCATTCTTCTGTAAAACCACATCTCTGTGACCTCCAGAGATTTTTCGATCTGTTTGTTTATTGCCCAAGACTCACATTCTAATACTAATACTAAACAATTACCATAATGGAAACACTGATACAATACCATAACAGTGAGAAAAACATAACATAGAAAAGATGGCAGAGTTTTAACAATATAAATGTTTACAATTATCAGAAAAACAGTAACAATACAACAATATAAAAACAATTTCAAATCAAACCTCAGGTCGTTCCCGTTTGGGAGCTGGATGATACTCAATTCTATCAAATTCTGGAACTTCAGGTTTTGGTTTTGTTTCAGGTGATGGAGATTTTTCTTCTTCTACTTCCACATGCTTGAGATCAATCTGCCAGTGAGCTTCATCATCTATTTCTGCCATTTGAGTCACCTCTCTGTGGATGTCATGACATGGGATAGTTTCAAATTTGATTTCTCAGTAACTGTCATATAAATCTTCAGAAATTATGTCACCATACAAAAGAAATTATGTCACCAGAGAAAGCAAGACAAATACATAAAACCACGACACTGGGTTAACAACATGGTAACAGTGTGCTGACAAAAGAAAAAAAGAAGAAGATACAAATGAAAAACCGCTGTTTCAGAGATCAATGCAATGGCTCTTTCATGATAAGACTGTTTTCAAACAACAATAGTCATGTTTCATCTGCTTTTGTTGTGTTTAATGTTTTAGACGTATATAAAAAAACTGGTCTTATTACAGATTTGTATGATCCTGGTGTAACGGACAGACACTTGAATTTCAGCAGGTATGTAAAGTAATGAAAAGTAACCCTTTTTCATTCCTCAAGGTATATTGGGTAATACAATGTTAGGCCTGTATTTTCATTTACCGTCGGCACATGATAGTGATAGGGTCAATATCATGCTGGCCGCCTATACTTCCCAGTGCTTTTCCTAGTACCCAATTGAGGATGGGTCGATCTGAGAGCCATTACAGTAGGAAAAATATTCTACGCCCACTGTGGAATTGAATCTAGATCACTAACCTAAGAAATGAGTTTACTAACAACTATGATACTGCAGCTTTTTGGATATCAGCAGGTGTTGCAAGGAAAATTATACTTTATTTCCTGACTTTATTTCTTCTTTTAATATGCTGGAGCTACTGAAGTTTGTTTTCATGTGTTTTCATTGTATTCATTGACAACTGTTGAGGAAGACTGAGCACTTATATTCCTGCCTGGAGCTCTGGTCAGTTCAGTAACCATTGATTGATTGATTGATGGAACCATCATCATTGCACTTTGGCAAGTAACCATGTGTGCTTCGATCTCTTTCTTACACAGAAAGATCTCAGCTGCAGTGCACGAACTCTGTAGCACCAGCGAGAGTCTCCAATGTAATTTTAAAGATGGTGAAGATATTTTGTAGGAATTTTATTTTTAATTTTTTCTAATGAATTTTGCCAGGGACGCAGCTTTTCAACCTGCTTTTCTTGATTTTTAACTGCAAAGAGTTCTTTTGTGGTGCTCAAATTGAACACAGGACCTACATTTTATCGTTCATTACTGATAGGATTTGGAATTTGATCTCACCTACACTGAGATCATTTTTCCCGACCGCCACAGCTCTCAGGTCGACCCAGCCTCAACTGGGTACCAGGACATGCTCTGGGAAAGTAAAGGCGGCCGGCGTGATGCTGACCACATTACCCATCGTGTGCTGACGGTCAATGAAAAATACAGGCCTAACACTGTATTGACCTATATACCACGAGGTATGAAAGGGTTCCTTTACTTTTACTTTTTTACACTGAGATTAGGTATCTCTGGGAAAATATCCGATAGCTCCATGAGGGAGCGAACCGGTTACCTTTGACACGAAAGGTGAGCACCTAACTTCTATGCCAGTAACCAATAAATGTTCAGCTATTTAATTAGATGCCCCAAAAACAAATAGTTAAACCTAGATTAGTTACTGCTATTAAAAAATGTCTGACCTGTGTTTGAGCTGTGATTTCCAGTCAGCTACATCCTCCTCCTTATCTGTGACCATGAGAGTAGCTGGAGCTTGTTCAGAACCGTGTTCATTGCTGGCTGTCACTGTGTATGTACCAGCATCTTTATTCTTGATATCATTCATCTGAAGGACATGCTCCCCTGTTGTTTCATCAACAAAAACATTGTATCTGCCTCCATCTTGGATCTTCATCCACTTGCCTTTAGACCATTCCACTTTTGGTGTAGGAACACCATCAACTATACAACGGAATTCTGCCATGTGTCCTGCAACATAAGATTAGTAATATTCATTTCCAATATCTATAAAAATAATTTTAGTTTATTTTAGCCGTTGGATCATCATCACTGCAAGTCGAACCAATTAGTCCATATGTGCTCCGATCCCCTCCTCAGTATGTCTCTCAGCGTGTGGCAACTAACAACACCAGTTCTTTGTTGGTTTACTATTCTTCTTTGGCTACCAGCATAGTGTTCTTGTCTAGCACATTTGACTTGGAATTCTTGCAGTCTGGTTAGTGTTGTAGATTCACCACTATTACTTGAATCATGTACACATCCTTTCTCCCTTAAGGAATGTATAATATCAGCCTGGTCTATATAAATAAGCATTATAATAGTACACTTCTATAATATATAAAGAAACAACAGGTCAAATGGTTTGAACATGTATCAAGGTTACCACAAGACAGTCTCCCACAAAGAGCACTAGTGCTCAGATACAAAGGAAACAGACACAGTTGATGACCACGTAAACGATGGATCGACGGAATATCCGAGGCATTAAATTCCACCTTGTAAAAAACACATAAGGAGGCTTGCTCCAGGTGTCTCTATTTTCGACCTGACGTCAAAAGGCATAACAGGATTAGAGAACAGATAGATATAAAGTACACATGTATGAACACAAACATCAGCCATTTATTTGTAATATTTCAAAGATTAAATAGGTTTTGTGCACATCTTAGATGTAATATCACAACACAAAATAGGGCGCAGTTTTATACATCACAAAAACAGGCTAAAGGTCTTTATCTAGCAAAGGATACAAGAAACCATGAGCCACAAAGATGGTGGTCTTAAATGGAACACAGCACAATCACAATGATACAAGTAAGAGTTTAAAAGCTTACTTACTCTAAGCAAGCCTGAACTAAGGTTTCACATACCTTCAAGGACAGTACACTTAAGAGGAACCTCAAGGAATGTTGGAGCCTTTCCTCTAACATCAAGGTGTGCAGAACACAGAACATCACCACCATTGTTTACAGCAAGGGCTTTGACCTCACCAGCAAGATCAGGGGTTGCATTTTTAATTGTAAGAATGGTTGTGCCATCCTTAGGGTTGACATCAATGCTGATGTTATCACTTGGTTCAACTTCTTTGTCGTTGATATACCTAAAAATAAAAACCATATCATTTTAAAATAATTCAATCTATATTTGTCTCATGTCTGTAGTCACTACTACTTGTAACTATAAGATCAAACTGATGCTCTTGAAATGTGAATAAAAGAAATCATAAAGGAGATGACCACATATTCTATATATGGGAAAACAATCAGAAACACTGAACTGACTAAAATCATGGTTAAGCATGGACAAGCACGGTGGTGGCCATGCAAAAGGTGGACCTCAGAAATAACAGAGACAGTGAAAAAACACTATTTATGAAGCGTACACAAAAGCATGTTCAAGAAATCTTTTCTTATCCTGATGCTGCAAGGCAAAACAGGATCAGAGCAATGAAGAAGAAGCACAGTGGTGCTGACTGAAGGAAGAAGATATGATAACCAACAACACTTAGTGTAAGTGTGGGAATATTGAGATAGTGTCTCCATTGGAAGATGGAAGCATGTATGAACTTATTCAATTTGTGAGGATGTTAATCAACTGAACTTAATGAAAATGAAGAGAACAACAGGTCTGTCAGAATATACTATGATGGAAACAAAAAATGCTGGGCCATCAAATATAATTTTTGATGTCGGAATGACTCATAACCAATCCCATTCCCTGAATACCAATAATCTAATAGTCACAAATATTGATCTGAATTTCCCATCAATATTTTGCTGATTATAAAATGTAAACATTCATTTGAAACAAGTATCAATATTTCAGTTCCATGGATAACTAGAAAGACCAATGAAGAGATCATGTCAGAGACAGATTCATATCAAAATCTAATCAATCGAACAAGAAGTAAGGTTTTTCTGACCTATAGTTAGATAGGCAGTTTAGAACATTTGGTTACAACAAGTAAAATACAAGGGAAGAGAGATAGAGAGAGACAAAGGGACAAAATTCAGGAAGGCTTGAAATCATAGTTCGGCAATGGTTCTGTGACGGAGTTGATGGATTGTACCAGAGATTTACAGATGTCGAAAGACATGATCGCCTACGCCAACCCGCACGGCACTTGATTGATTGATCAATATCTCAGAAATCAAATAAAACATATGTTATCATTAATGCCCAGATTACATAAAAAAAAACAAAGTTTCTGTCACTTGTACACACAATTAAAACATCAGACATGAGATGATGTACATATGGATGAGAATCATAGATCATAACACAAGAGGTACATTCTCATTTACATGATGTGTGCGAGTCTCAGACACTGGAACGCGTCAGAGAATTAGGAGATAAGTTTGGACATGCCAGACAGTGTTGTCTTCGTGGTAAAGATAGAAGGTATACTAATCAACTTATGGGTACGAGGAACAAATGGACTTTAGAATGGCTGCTGCAGCGGAGGACCTAGCATGCATGGGAGTGCCCAATGTGCCATGATGTAGATTGCATAACATAACATAACACAGGTATTAATGAAGAAAATCACATATTTCGAAACAAAGTGTGAGAGAAACAGTCTTAGAATACCCTGGACAAAGCAGGTGAGGAATGTAGACGTCATATAAGACTTAAACATTGAGAAACAGTGTCTCATAAACATTTTCTTATCTCAGAAACTGGAATATCTTGGTTACATTAAACGTCACAGCGGTTTAGAGGGAGCAATAATGGAGGACATGGTTAATGAAAGACAAGGCAGGGGATGACAAAGATGATGGTAGAAACTGGACATTAAAGAAACCTTGAAGATGATGATGGAGGAGGTGAGAGAACTAAATAGAAACTGATGTCTTTTAGGTGGTGTGTGATGAGAAGGATGTTCCACAAAGAATACATTACATGAAGAGAAAGAGATGTGTACACAAAGACATTATTAATCTTTCATTTGAATTTATTTCTCAATTTTAAGCAGTTAATTTAAGAGTAAAAAAAAAAAAATTAGATCCAACTACTATCAATAAATAAACATATATATATTATTATATACTAAATTGAAGTAAACTTGACAACCTAACAGAATAACAAGGTTAAAAAGTACTATAAGTAAAACAGAAGAAGTAAAACTAGAAAGACTTCTTATAAGGAAGCAACTCTATGGCGCAGTGTGCGGCTTAAAGCGTGCAACGGACTTCCGCCATGGCGCAGTGTGCGGCTTAAAGCGTGGAAAGAGTTAAATCAGGTTGACATGACATGTGAAATGTTGTTCTCATCAGTTCCACAGAAAATCAGTGTAAGAAAATAAAGAATGAACAAGATTCTGACAATAAACTAGAAAAACATTGCTTTACCACTTGATCTCTGGCATAGGTACTCCTGTGGCTTTGCACTCAAATTTGACTGTTCCGTTTTCTGGCACCAGAGAGTCAGAGAGCTTTCTGACAAATGTAGGCTTCTTTGCAGCTGTGAGAAGATTGAAGTTTTATATTATTAAAATCCCACAGTTCAATAATGTTAAGAATAAGACAATAAGTGTATAGTTGGAATGCCATCTGAGTATTCAATATTGAACATGACTGCTAACCTCAAGGCAACACAAGTTTTCATTCTCTATCTATGAATGGAATATCTTCATTGCACTTTGAACATGTCCATCTGATCTCCTTCACAATATCTCCAACACTGTCCAACGACTAACCGTACCAGTTCGATGTTGATTGATGAGCCTACTATTATGCTGTTCTTTTCTGACCACACCAAGCTTCAATCCAAGCTCTTGCAGTCTAGCAGTTGATTGATTTAAATGAAGTATATGTTGATGATTTCATCGATAAATTTGACATAAAATGCAGCATCTATTATTGAAATGTGAGTAGAATGGACAATAGCCGCATACTACAACAAGTGTTGTTCTGCAAACTTTCGGAAGGGGAAAAGACACCAAGGCAGACCTCTGATCAGATACAAGGATGTCTGCAGGGCCTCAATCAAGAACCTTGCTATTGGTCCCAACAAGAGGGGAAAAACTAGCTGATGATTGAATCATGTGGGGAAAACAACATTATGCAAAGGTGCAGAATCTTTTGAAAAGAGACTTGCAGATGAGTTAAAATGCAAGAGACACAAGCGCAAACTTTAAAGTTGTCATAGTAAAACACTTTGCTTATTAACCATCTATAAAGATGAGTAAGGTCATATACATATTATGGAAATACCACACACACATTTATGTATATCATATATTTACTGAATGTTGAAACAATATTTACAAAAAAGACAACAAAAATATTTTCTTTATTAAAGCTTATTTGTTTATTCCAATCCTCAGAAATCTTAGAATGCACAGAGAACAGAAGGAATACTGACATTCTACATAACCTGAACATTGAGGAACTTTAACTCATAAACAATATCATGTTTACGAAAATCAAATATTTTACATACAGTAAACGTTAAAATGATTTATAAGGGTGTATCTATCTGTAAGAGGAGGTAGATGATAACCAAGATAACAGTAGCTAACAAACGATATTAAAGAAACTTTCTTTGAACATGACGATGGAGGATATGAACGAATTGACTAAAGATCTGGTTTCTCATGTGGACTGTGATAAGAGTGATTTTCTTTACAGGCGTTCTTTACACACATTAAGAGCGATCTATTCTGAGCATTGTATCAAATTATTTTTCAACACCAAACAACATAAACTTACGAATGATTTTAAGCCTGGCATTACAAGATACTTGTCCAGCAGGATTGTGAGCACGGACAGTGATGATGCTTGCATCTGTCAGTTTAGTTTTAGTGAAAGTCAATGTATGTGTTTGATCATCAACTTCAATCGTAATGTCCTCGCTAGGTTGTAGTTGCTCATCACCCTTTAGCCTGGTTGTCACAAGAAGAACATGTAGTTTTTCAGTTAAGTTGAGTTTAACCAAACATTTCAAAGTCAAAACAATACATATGCTGTACTACGTAAGTATGCGTAATGTCATCATTTAAAAACCACTCAATAATATTCTTCTTCTTCTTCTCTCTCGCTTTTGTTTATGTCTACACAACAAGTATAGTTCTCTGGATAAAGGTTGTTACGAATGAGAATTTGCAGAAACTCCCAAACAACTTTATATGTATTTGAGTCTATGTGGGTCAGTGCTCATTTCACAACTTAACATGCATGTCAGTTGTGAAAAATATGTTTGCTGCCTGTGCAAGAATCATATCTGCGCTGCCAGACTACATCACTGCAGTCTGTTTCCAGGGCAACTATGGAGAGATATTATAGGGGCTTGGTCAGTGCCAGCTCACTGACCATGGTGCTGTTTTGTCTACTTATTTCATCGTGCATATGGCCCCGGAAAGTTTAAAACAGTTAATATTATTGACTACCATATTTGAACTCTTCTACGACACCAGCAATATTCACATCCCTTTCATTTTAGATAAACAATAATTAATTTCTGATCTGTTTTTAAAATAGTCACTAAACAGACAGTAAAAACATACCAAGTGACTTGAGGTGTGGGTTTGCCACTGACAATAACCTCCATCTTGGCAGGGTTGTGTTCATATGCTTCCACTGTGTCAAGTTTCTTTATGAATTTAGGACCTTCTTTCTTTTCTGTAAACAAAAGCAACATTAGCTTTATAGAAGCCATTTTAAACAATTTCATTCTAGGAAAGCTACCTAGTGAATAAAAAGTGTGGCAAGAAATCAGATGTGCTAGCCTAGGCACCCATAGCCACATAACTGGCACAACACACAATCACTCTTAGGCTCAGATCACATACAAACCACAAAGAGTGGTTTAATAAGTAGTCAATATGAAGCGTTCACAGAAAAAGAAGAAACAATTTCATAACTTTCTACTTCAGTACTCAACTTTACATAATACATGTCTACTAGAAGACAGTCTTTTCACTGAATGTTAATTTTATTTCCACTTATATTTTTGTATTTGTTGTCTCAAGTAGTAGCATGTCCCTTGTGGAATATCACTTTCATCACAGCCTGCCTGAAAAACTTTTGTCTCTAGCAAGTTCTCCTGCCTCCCCAAACGTCATGTTCAAGGTTTCTTTGATGTCCTGCTGCCACCTTCATCTTTGTCATCCCGTCTCCTACTACAGGAACGATGTCTTTCATTACTGTTCTCTCCAAACCACTGTGTCAAAGTATTTCATCTTCCAGGACATAATGTTGTTTTTGAGCCAATTTTCTTCAGTATGCAGGTTTTGTAGTATGTCTTAGTTTTTTTTATATCTTTTCTGTCCAGGATGCTCTTAAGAACTTTTCTTAACTCTTAAAATCAAACGCCACCTGACAGACCATAAAGTTAGTTCCCATTTACGACAAGCCACTTCACGGACCATATGGTTCTAACCAGTTATTAATATATCGTAGAGGACTTTAATGCTTTAAGTGTATTTTTAAAATTCAAATACAGCAAGACTTGTTTGTAATAGATCTTTCAATTGGGCACATTTTGGTGTATGCAGTTTGTCTCTGCTGTTGAATGTAAGAAAGTTATAACACATTTTGTAAGGACATCTTCACCTTAAAATTTGTTCCTCAAAAACTGTGCGTAAAAAGGTGATTTTAGTACGCGTATTGTAAGAGTTAAACACCTTGTTTCAAAAGCTTCAATTTTGTTCTTTAATGTTTGTTTTATGGTCCATGATTCACATCCAATGTTGCCACAGCGAATATGCATGTTCTCAGAAGTCTTACTCTTGTTTCTTTGCTTGTGTTGTGCCATAGTTTCTTCATACTGGCTACCCTCTGGAGTGCCATGGCTAGTATACTTGTGACTTCTATTGTTGTCTAGAATAACAATATTTGCAGAAGCTCAACAGAAGAAAACTGGATGATGCTACAAATAAGAAATAGAAAAATTAAGATATTTTGGACATATAAAAAGACATGAAGGGCTGGAGAAGACCATCATGGAAGGAGGCATACTGGTAAAGAGAAGAAGAGGAAGATCACGGAGAAGATGGATTCAGGATGTAACTGATGGTTTGAACATGATGACTGCAGAGGCAGGACATCTGGCCTATGAGAGAGAGAAATTCCAGAGGACTGTTGGGATGGCAAAGTTCTGCTCAGGACAAGCTATTTACACAGATAAAACAAACATATGTTGAATGTAAAATTAAATATATAACCTTCTACACTGAGAATGGCATCACAGCTAGCATCTCCAGCTCTGTTTACAGCCACAACCTTGACAGTTCCAGCATCTTCCACTTGCGTGGACTCAATATTAAGTGTGTGAGTTACATCAGAGTAGCCTTTATGACTGCTAATATTGAAATGTGCACTAGTTTCCACTGGTTGATCGTTAATAAACCTGTAGCATAGAAGAAGCAAGGATTAGAGGTTTAATGAATATTTGGGAGGGGTCAAAGGCTCATGAGGTCATGGTGGTAACATGAGCCAGGGTTAGCGAGGGCGCGTAACAAGACCCTGCCCCTAACCTCCACGCGGTGACCCTGGAAACAGACTATGGTTCTGGTCTGGCAAAGAGGGGCAGGGATCGGGAGAAAACTACTGGTAGGGGTAGCGGTGCAAGTCAGGAAACACGATAAAGATACATACAAAGAAAATGCACAAATCTCCTGACCGATGTCCAACAAGATATTGCCCAAGTCCCTGAACGCAAAGAAACAGAAACGAAACGTCTCAGACATGGATGAGAGGTGCATCCAGTGACCAAACGTATGCCCACGTAAGGAGAAGCTCGAAGCCCTGAGGAGGGGGCAAACATTGCCAGCCCGTCGGCAAGAATAAATAAGACAGGACCGTAACGAATAAAAGTCTACCCTCGTGTTGGTGTGAGAGAAGATTGCAGCTGACCTAGCATTGGTAGCCTGGTGCAGACACATGTACTGGGCAAGGTTTGCCTAGCGCAAAAGAACAAGTTGCGTTTAGTGCATAACGAAACTACCCGCCCTGGGAAAACCGTGCAAGGTACTGTGCGACTAAAAATTAACATTCCCGGAAGAACTGAGGTTGGTGATTCCTAACGGGACTGCCAGCCATGGGGCAACCGGGCAATGTTCGATTGCAGTCGTAACTAACATCCCCTGGGAATAACTGGGGCGGGTGATGGCGGCGAGCGCAAAATCCTCAGTTACGCTGATAGCGCCGACTGAAACGACCCTCTACATTGTTTGTACTCGCCCCATGCCAGTGCTTTGCGTTAATTGCAAATTGCCACGTACCAATGCGCGTCTAGAAAAGGCTGAGAATGTTCCTTCTCCGGATCAGACTCAAAATGTACGGTAAAGCAAGGCGGACAATGTAACGGACCTGACAGGAAGTCCGGGTCTGAACATTGGCGAAGGCCGATACTTTACACGGTGTCTTATACGAGTAAGACGCCGTCCGAGGATAAGCTTACAAGCCCCGAGAAATATTTCTCAGTCAGAACGGGCATGAACAGCGTAACTCACTGTCCCGGCGTAGATCACAAAGCCCAAAAATACGGAAAAGCTGATCGTACCTAGGGAAAGCTCACCCTAGTAAATCAAAAGCTGGCTGAAAACGAACACCCCACGAAGGATAAGCAACTGGGCTCCAATAGGTGCTGAAGGCTGGTGCACGTACATTACGTTCGGACGTTTGGCTGTTTATATATCACAATGAGAATGATTAAAACAGGCCTAGAACGATCGAAGAAGAAGAAGAAGAATATTTGGGAAACTTATTAAAATAATTGTTTAACAATTTGATTTTTATAATCTGGATATAAGAAGTATTTCCAGTCTGAAGAAAACAACAACAATGAATACTTAAACAAACAAAACATTATTTCTTTCTCTCTGGCCTTTTATCCCCAGGTTGATGCATAGGTCTTCAACCAACTCATGCCACGTCTTTTTATCTTTAACAATTTATTGCAGCTCTTTCCTTGTCTTCTGTATGTCATTAATCTCTGTCTCCGCAAGTTTAACTGTTAACTGTTATAAACTTTTTATCTTTAACAATATATTACAGCTCTTTCCTTATCTTCTGTATGTCATTAATCTCTGTCTCCGGATCTTTTCTCCGGATGGTTTTGTCAGCCTGCTTCTCTTTGGTTTACCTTGAGTGTCCCAGGAAAGAGAACTAAGTTGGATTTTGTAACAAAAGTATCTGACTAACCAGATGGGGTAGCCAGCGCAAGCCAAACTACTTTAGTCACCTCTTACAACATGTCTTGTAGCTCCTTGTGTCACTATTTTGTGCTGCTTTGCAGGGCCAGCAACAACGGTCATTCAATAAAATATAACAAATATAATTAAATAACGATAGAAATAAAAGATGTCTATAAAACGTACACAATTTTCAGCTTTTCACACAATATATTTTTTTTTAGTTTGTAAGAATTGTTGATAAAAGAAATTATAGAATTATACAAGAAACTAATAAGCTCCTGAAAAATTCAGATATTAGTGTGAATGTTTGCATTTTTGTAGTGACAAAACTGACGCAGATGTACAACCTCTAAATATACACTTTTCTCACCAAGTTATTTCTGGCTCAGGTAGTCCAGTAACTGTACACTCAAACTTGACTGGCCGTCCTTCCTTGCAGTCTCGGTTTGTTAGTGGCCGTGTGAACACTGGAGCTTCTGATTTGCCTGTTTATGTGTGAAATGAAATAGCATATGTACAATTTCTGTGTGGATCTAAGCCTTACTTATTTCATGTCTACACACACACATATATATATCAATTATCTCCATTGAAAATACTTCACTGTTTTAACACTTAACTAGCCCAAAAAGAACAACATACTAAATATGCAAAGAGATTGATTAATCAACATTGAACTGACGTATTGAACAGTTGGACGTTGCTGGATTTGTTGAGGCAGAGATCGGAGCACCTATGGACGTGTCTGGAGTGCTATGTTGTTAGTCCTCATATAACTGATAACACTTAGCTTATTAGCTCAGAGAAACTGCTGGGAGCGCCAAAGCTGCTATTTATTCATGGCGGCGAGCAGCTGTGAGCGTCATGTTTGTTTCCTAATTAAACAAGTTTTTAAACTTACATTCTCCTTTTCCGTTTCAGATTTTAATGTACAGAGAGGAAGCTTATTCACAAACCATATTTTATCGGTTGAGGGTAAAATAAATTGTATTTGGTCATATTTATCGCGTTTTCAAGCCAGTTACCGGACTGTACAAATTTGTTTACCATAGCAAAAAGCAATAAGGTCACAGAAGATAAGAAGTGTAAATATTTACTAAATATTATTCAATTTCTGTCTTCGTGGAATTTTTCTTATTATTTGATATACCATACGGTAACCACCAAGTGAAAGGTATTAAATGTTTCGGAAATTCAAAACTTCCTTTTCACATCCATCATCATGTTATTATATATCCAAGATAAAGATGACCTAACACTTGTTCCAGTCTGTCTCCATTTACCATTATGTTCAAGACCTTTGTCTCTCTTGCATTGCTTATTGCCAATATTTATTCTCTCTCAATATTAATATCAAGGCTATATATTTTACTTCATATTGCTGCAACTATTCGTTGTGACGTAGTAGGTAAGATTTAATAGTTATTTACTAGATGTTTCATTGTTTCTTTTCCGTTCTATTTCTAGTTTTTATGTGTGTTTTTTGTGTTACATCTGTGGATCATTTATTTCGTTATTCGTTTTTATTCCAGATTGTATTTGGTCGTCCATTTGTGTTTCATTTTAATTTGTCACTCCTGTTTGTTCGTTTGCTTGATAAAGGCCTTGTTGGTCGAAACGTTGCTGTTTATTATCACTGTTTCTGTATTTTGTAAAACTATAGTACTTTGTTTGTACGTGTTTCACTATTTACCAAGTTTTACTGCAGTCTTCCCCCTATTTCTATATTTTACTTCTGTTGCTTACTTGTTCTTCTTCTTCTTCTCTTTCGAACGCTCCATATCAACCACTAGTTAACCACTCTTTGTGATTTGTATGTGGTCTGAGCCTAAGAGCGATTGTACATTGTGACAGTTGTGCGCCTACAAGTAGGCCAGCACATCCGATTTCTGTGAGGCTTTTTTATTTACTAGAGTAGCTTCTCTAGGCCTCTATTTCAGTGGTATCTTACGACATGCCTTGTAGGTGGTAGTGTTATTATTCTTTGCTCCCCTTGAGAACCTCAGCAACACATGGACGGCTTATTTGTTCTAATAGTTCTTGCAGTTTTTGTTTTCATGCAGTAAACACATATACTACACTAAAAACGAGTCACCATTACTGCTACAGCTAATATACAAGTTATATTAAAAGAAAAACTGCAAGATTGTCAACTGATAGCAGATATAAGAAAAGAAACCTGGCCCCATAACAAAGAGCTTGAGAAGCTGTACGGAGGAACGGAGTCCCTTAAAAACACGGTAAAATTCATGATAAAAGTTGGTTCGTCAGTCTAGGCCAGGATCGCAAGAGAGAAAAGAAAAACAAATTAATCAACAAGAGAACTAAAAAAAGCTCTTTCATACCCTCAACAATAATATTTCCAACACATTCTGCAGAACCAGCAGGATTTCTAGCAACACATTTGTAGACTCCTTCGTGGTCCACTTTAACAGAAGATATCTTCAACTTGATAGTCTCTTCCTCATATTTCACAATGGTGTTTGGGCTCTTGACTAATTCTTTCTCATCTCTGAAATTGTATATATATATTTTCAAACATAACATGTAAAAAAACATAACATATGTGTATATCATTTCAAACATAACATATTAACTCTTAGTGAACCAGGGCAAATGCCAGTTTTTTACAAGCCATTTGTTTTTAGAATGAAAAACGTCTTTTAGTGTGGCTCCTTATAAAAAGACATCCAACATAAAGACACATAGTGTGGAGTTTGGTTCACAAGGAGTTAATATATCTGTATAGTATATTGCTTATCAGATATTATCAGTTTTTAACATTCAGTTCTTTCAGGACATCAGAGATATTACACCAATGTAAATAAATAGGGCATTCAATTCTAAACATTTTGATATATAGTACATGTTCCATATATACAAAACTAATAACAGCTGTCTGAATAAAAATGTATGATTTGAAAATGGAGTGCAAAAATGTGAATTTTGCCCTCGTCCACTTAGAGTTAATAAATGCCCACCTTTCTTGGATAGATTCATACACTAAATGAAATGTAATTTTAGCTGACAGCTAAACTGACATATCTTCCATACTTACAGGATTAAAACAAACTCATCAACTTACTTGTACCAGGTGATCTCGGGACGAGGTATGCCAGTAACACGACAGAACAGTTGAAGTGTATTCTGTTCCATGACAGTCTGCAGGTGTAAGACATGAATAGAATATCACCTTCAGTTAATTTTCAATCATTTCTAATAATATTACAATAAATAGTACAATAAAGGAAAGAAGGTGAGAGGAAGACCATGAAAAAGATGGATAGATGGCACAGCATAATCTTGTCAGAAAGCAAAAATAACTATCACCCAAGACACTGGAGCAGCGCAAGTCAAAAACAGAAAACTACAACACTGGGCAATTAACCAGTAGAAGTGTGATCACAAAAGAAGAAAATCACAATAAATAAAAAGTAAAGAATCCATATTCATACATTGAGTTGTATTTGAGAATATGGTGGTAGCATAGTATTTTCCTATGTCTAATGGCACAAGATAAATGATGAGATCAACATCATGTTAATTGTCTTTACTTCCTGTGTTTCTCTGCTACTGAATTGAGGCTGGGTTGACCTCAGAGCTCTTATGATCAGAAAAATTCCAACTCCTCTAATGGAATTTGATCCTGGGACCACATGTATAGGGGACTTTCTTGTAAACAATGCCCCGACTCAAGCTGATAGAAGTATGGACAGATCTGATGTCATCAATATGGCATATCCTAATTTATGTGATTGGGCGAGTCTCAGACACTGGATCGATTCAGAGAATTGGGACTCAAGTTTGGACATGCCAGACAGGGTCATCTTCATAGTAGAGAGAGAAGATATACTAATCATCTTTTCATGGGTAAGGTGAGCAAATGGACTTAGGGATGGCTGCTGCAGCGGAGGAGGGAGCACGCATGGGAATGCCCAATGTGCCATGACGTCGATCGCATAACATAATATAACATGTCTACAAAGCAAGTGCACTAATTCCACTATCTCAGCTTTCAATTATATTATAAAACTGACAACAATAAAATGTGTTAAAAATATAATCTCATCTGGTTATGACTGATCTTGTAATATTCAACGTTCTCAAACACAACAATTTCATATGTAAAATGCTTTATTTATTAGTTGTCAAAGATACCAATTTAAAAAAAGACGAAAAAAGAAAAATTCAACTTGTAGAAAGTGTACTTAAAGATGTTGTGGAGAAAAAAAGAAAACTATACCATTTAAAACCATACAAGAAGAAAAAATTGAGATCAGATTAGCAAAACAAAAACAATGATAACATAGAGAAATTGTTGGAAGACAGATTACCGCCAGATTTCTATATATAGATGAGACTTGTTTTTGATGTAAAATAACATAATTTAGTTCGACAAAATCGTGTCAATCAATAAACTCAATAAATAAACTCACAGTATCTTCAAAAGTCTCAATGAACTCTGGAGGTCTGGTCGCTTCTGTTGCTTTTAGTTCTACTGGTGATTCAGGAAGTATAGTCTCCTTTGGAATTTCTGAAAACATGTAGTAGTTTGATAAGTTGCAGAAGTACAGGGTGTTCAAGATAATTGCAGCCCCATTGCCAATTCGAAAGTTGCCAGGTACAAATTGAGTTGTGTTTATTTACTATTTAAACTGGTTCTGACTAGCTTGTCCTACGTCACATTTGTTCATAGCCCCTTCCCGCACTACAATTACACACCGTCACACAACCTTGACCTATACTACGCCATAATGGAACCTTCCCATTTCCATTCATATATGCCAGATTAGCTCCATTCACGGGCTGCTTTTAAGTTGAACACCCTGTATAAGGAAAAGCTACAACCAGATTATATATATTCCTCTCGTACTGTTATGTGTTACATAAGATCTGCAAGTAATTTCTCCATGTCCTGGGCTACTTGCTCAATTTCTGACATGTTCTTAGTGGTTGATCAGACATTTGTGGGGTTTCATCACTTCTCCTGAATTCGTCCCATGTTATGTTCATTTATTATTGATCGCAGACATCTATTTTCAAATGCATTCAACTAACTTTATATATCTTTAGTCATTCTCCAACTTTTACTGGCATATGTTAGGATTAATACAATATTGGAATTGAAAAACTTAATTTAGTTTTAAACTATATAACTTGCAGTTCCATATACTATTTAAACTTTTAAAAGCTGATGTTGCTTTGACAATTTGTATCATAATATATTTTTTCATATTTCCAGTGCAATCAAAATTGCTACCCAAATAAGCGAACTGCTCTATTAATAGAACACATACAAACCCTTAAAAACACTAACTATTGTATATCTGTCTGTTCCATCTTTAATGGGTACAGTTTCTTCAGTGTAAATTTAATATTAAAATTGCATATCCTTTACAGGACTTTGTGAATCAACCCCAGCCTTTTAACGCTGTTTATGATTTTTCTAGTCATTATTACGTTCAGTAGTTTGCCATTGCTTTCTGAACGGGTGGTGCCATCATCCTTTTGTAAAAATCCACGCAAAACAATTACCAACCAAATTGTCCGAGCGTGATTCGAACTCAGAACGTCGGGGTTAATAGACAGAGTCTCTATCCTCTAAGTCACAGACACCACCAAATTTAATACTACATAGTAAAAATGAGTAAATACCTTTGATAATGATCTCAGCAGAGCATGAAACCTGACCAAATTCATTCTGAGCGGTGACTGTATACTCTCCTACATCTTCTGGAACGACTTCATACACCTCCAAATGATGTTGGCCATCCTCCTCAAAAATCATGTATCTTCCTTCATCCTCCAGGACTTGACCACTGTGTAACCATGTCACTTCTGGCTGTGGTAGACCTGTCACTTGACATTTGAAGTCAACGGTTTCTCCAGGTACAACCTAACAAGTAAAACATTATTATACTATATATGTTTCTGACTTTTATTTACAGATTATGCAAGACTTGAATATTTGATCACATTAAACATCACAGTCACAGTGGTTTAGAAAGAACAATACTGGAGGGAATGGTTACTGGAAGATGAGGCAGAGAACCACCAACATGGCAGTGACAACAAGATAATAAAGAAACCTTGAGCATGATGATGGAGAAGGTAAGAGCAGGGTGGTGCCGTGCTATGATACAAAGAGGCAGCTGCATCATGTGGCACCTCATTGGGGCCGCATAAGCAGCGAAATCAAAATACTATTTGAACCATTCAATAATTAAAAATCTGTATGCAACGCTTTTCTATATTGGTCTATGTTATTCCGATATTGATGTATACGATTTAGTATTCATACATTTTGTGCAGATTTTAAAAAAAATCATCATTTAGGTGTAAGAATTATGACAGAGACTGTCACTCCCATATTGAGCTTTACATTTATCAACAGAGCTGCAAAATATCTATCCAGCAGCACAGTTCTATGGTTCCCTTGATATTACTTTGTATCTGCTCCTAAAATGGTTAGGCTTCTCTTTCTCTAACTCCTCAGCCAAGAGAAACTCCCCCATATTTATAGTTGAGTTGATCAAATTAAGCCATTATCAGGATATAGTTCAGCAGACAAGCAACCAACATATATATGCTTTTAAATATAAGTGTAACAGAAGAGTCCTTCCTACATCATAGACAGAAAAAAAACAAAAATAGACCTATCAAGAAAGAATTCACAATCAAAGAATACTGGCTGATGCTACAAATAAGAAAGAACAAATTTTAATTTTTTTTTTTGACATATAAAGAGACATGAAGGGTTGGAGGAGACTATTATGGAAGGAAGGATCAAGGGAAAGAGGAGAAAAAAAAACTATGGAGAAGATGGATTCAGAAGAGGTCTGTCCTATGATAGAGAGAAATTCAGAAGGAATATTAGGGTGACAAAGTTCTGCTCAGAACAAGCTATTTTATGATGAGAGTGATGGGACAACAGAACTGCTGTTATAATTTCAATCCCTTACTGTTTGAGTTTTGATCAGTTGCACAAACTCTGGTGCGTTTCCTTCAGGTTTGACCACATGGGTAGGGGTTTCAATCTCTTGAACAGGCTCAGGTTCATCTGCTGTTGAAGGAAATGAAACAGAAACTGTTATGAATAATATTAATTTATAAAAACATCTAATGAAAAATACATGTTAGAAAATAAAAATGTGTTTGTTGTCTGTATACAATTGTTTGAGCTTTGTATCAAATTTTGTTAATTGGCAAATAACTTGTGTAAAATGACTTGATTGTTAAAACAAACACAGTAAAGTATTAGCAAGCTCTTAGACTGGTTATTGTTGTAAAATCACTCTATCATTAAAACACACAGATAGTAAATGACTTGACGCTGTACACGCCTGGACATGCTGGTGTGCAGGCTAATGAGTGTGCTGACTTTCTTACAAACACTGCCCCGACTCAAGCGGGCAGAAGTATGGACAGAGCCGATATCATCAATGCAGTACGCCTCAATTATGTGACATGGGCAAGTCTCAGACACTGGAACGAGTTCGAGAATTAGGCGTTAAGTTTGGACATGCCAGACAGTGATGTCTGCATGGTAGAGAGAGAAGATATAGTAATCAACTTCTCATGGGTAAGGTGGGCAAATGGACTTTGGGATGGCTGCTGCAGCGGAGGACAGAGCATGAGAATGCCCAATGTGCCATGACATCGATTGCATAACATAACAAAGTAAATGACAATCTCTTAGATTGGTTAATGTAAGTAGTAGCAAGCTCTTAAACTGGTTAATGTTGTAAAATCACTTTATTGTTAAAACAATTACAGTAAAGTATTAACAAGCTCATAGACTGGTAATAGAATCAATCTCACTGGACTGAACGAAAATACAAGAACATGATCCTGTTTTGGTTTTTGGTAAAACTATGTTACTTCATTTTTACATGTTTTGTCTTTGCTACAGTTTTACTGCAGTCTTCCCTAGTATAGAAATCTAGTACCATTACTCACACAGCTCAAGATAAGTAGAGGTACAGAGATAACTATCTACTTTTGTAAAATATACATACGTTTCTTGACAGTGACATCAATAGAGCATGTATCAGAGCCTGTCTCATTCTGGATGGTTAAAATGTAGATAGCTGTGTCCGTGAACTCGGAGGCAGGGATGGTCAAAGTCACAGTCTCGGATGTGACACTGATCTGATGTCTGTTATCAACAGATAGAATCTGGCCGTTGACAGACCACTCAACCGTCGGCTGAGGAGAGCCTTCAATGTTGACAACTAACTCAATAGTTTCACCTTCTAGTACAGCTACAGGCTGGGGCTTAACTAGAACCCGAGCAGGAACTGTAAGGATTAGACAGATGAGTGAAAAAATAATCACATGAGCTCGCTAGGGACCATTTCTTCTGCTGTTGAAATTAACACTGAAAATAGATGAGCTACTGTATATAAAACAAAAAAGTCACACATCTAATTTCAGTGCTCATCTTTTATTGTTGTTTTTCGAATGCTTCATATCAACCACTTGTTAACCACCCTGTGTGATTTTTATGTGATCTGAGCCTAAGAGCAATTGTATGTTGTGCCAGTTATATGCCTACAAATAGGCCAGCACATCCGAATTCTGATATGCTTTTTATTTACTAGGGTAACTTCCTTAGGTCTTATATCAGTTGCCTCTTATGACCTGCCCTGCAAGTGTTATATTTTTTCTTTCATCAATATTAGCGTTATAGTTGTTTCCATCAAGACCTGCGCTACCAAGTTAAATGTTATTAGTGTTATAACTAGTAGATATTAATAGTGCTCTGTAGATATATCAGAATGAAGTTTTAAGAGATGCACAAACTAACTCAAATAGAAAAATTCAGCACATTTTCATGAATCAGATATATAGATTTCAAGATAAGAATACAGAAAGCAAAGGGAAACTTTATTATATTGAGTAAGATATGGAAGTCAAAGGAGATCAAAACAAACACAAAGCTGAGAATATTTCAATCAAGTGTGAAGTCAGTGCTGTTCTATGGCTCAGAAACATGGTGGACAACAAAAGATACCACCAGAAAACTACAGACCTTCGTAAATGGATGCTTACGTAGAATAGAGGGACTGAGATGGTATATGATTACCACTGAGGAACTCAGAAAGAACTAAGCAGATACCAGTGGAGAAAGAGCTAAGGAAAATACGCTGGCGATGTATAGGACACACATTTAGAAGACAGAACGGAAGCATTGCAAGACAGGCACTGTTTTGGAACCCGCAGGGAAAGAGAAGCAGGGGAAGGTCTAGACATACCTGGAGAAGAGAACTGGAGACTGATATTAAAAGGATAGGTAAAACATGGAAGGAAGTGGAAGGGATGGCAGGAGAGAGAAAGAGCGGAAAGAAGTTTGATTGTGAAGACCTGTGCTTTTTAGGGAGTTGAAAGTTGAAGAAGAATATATAAAATAATTCTAATTATCTATTAGTATTAGTAATAGCAAGCCATCATAATGTGTGTGTTATCCAAGATCAAAGTACACAGTCAGAGTGGAATCTTTTCCTACTGTAGCAGTTCTTCGGTAGACTTAGTCTCAGTTGGGTACCAGAGAAACAATGGAAACAACGTTCATCATATCACTCATTGTGTATTATTGGTAAAGTGAAATATTAGCCTAATCCTGAATTTTATAATAAATCTCATGGTATGAAAACTGGTTCTCTACATTACTTTATTTTATTAGTGGTAGTAGCAGTTATGCAGCAGTAGCAGCAGTATGACGGGAATGCTATAAAAGTAGTTAGAAGAAGGCTGAGCATTGCTTTGCAAAAACTAAAAGAACTAACTAACCTATGAAAGTGAACTGACATAAGAACAAAAATCAAGTGTTTAAGAGCCTGTGTTTTTCCCTTGGTAACATATGGTTGTGAGACATGGACTATTGACAAAGCGGCGGAGAAGATCATTAATGCTTTTGAATGCAAATGCTACAGAAGAGTATTTAGGATATCATGGACAGAGAAAAGAACACATGTTTCTGTTCTGCAATAGCTTGATATTAAGAGAGAGTTGGCTATTAACCCAACAGGACTGCAGAGCCGATATATCGGTTCAGAGTAATGTTCATGATGTCGCAAAACCGATATATCGGCTTTTGGATGTCTGTTCACGGAAACGAATGGATCTTCACAACCCCTTTACTAAAGTTGAAAAAATCTTCAGAAAAGGAAAGTACATATATGTAGGTACATTACTATCTCCATTTAACAAAGATTTGAAAGAGGGAAAGCGGTGTTTTATTGTGTTCAAGTTGATACTTTTTTTAAAAATGTTAATGATTCTGACGATGTTTACAGTGTAATCTTGAGTACTGTTAGATCACATTATAACTTGTGATAGTAATGAAGATTTAATTATTAATAATGATATTTGATTGTTTATGAAATGCAGTATCGATAGTTGTAAGTCTAATGTAATAATTGCATCTAAAGAATGGGAGTTCCACATTCAATTTATTGACGTGTCCGCACTAAAAGTGAATATTATAAAAACTACTGCACTTAGTTAGATGAAACTTATAGAACATGTTCACACATGGATTATCTTCATTTAAATACTACTTCTGGAAACATCTATGAATATTAAGATGTAATACAAACCCAAGAGTAAAATTATTTTTTATGATTTTTTGTTTTTTCAAAATAGTCATGCTACAATAATCTAATTTTCTCAAACGTATATCACCTGATGTAAAAAATTATTATATTATTGTATTCCACATCCAATTAGCAACAAGTTAATATATATTATGTCATACTTTAGAGAAACAGTACTAGGAGTTATAAAGGTTTAAACTAATTAACATTGAAAGTTAAATTTGAATCGCAAAAAAAATGCATCCAGAGGTCAAAATAATACAGAGCGAAAAGGTTAAAGAGCATAACATCAAGGAAAATTAAATATTTCAGACACATCAAAAGACATGAGTGCCTAGAGAAGATAAATTTGGAGGGAATGGTGCCTGGAAGAAGAATGAGAGACAGACCTAGAAGACGGTGGGTACAAGATGTCATTGATGCTCTGAGAATTACTGCTGTTGACGCCAGTCAACTTGCACAGAATAGAGAGTTTTTCAAGACTGCTGTCATGGGAGCCAAGTTCCAGAAGTGACAAGCTACTTTGATGATGATGATGAGCAGTGGTACTTTTGTAGGGAATATGGTGCAGTAGCAGTATTATTTTATTAGTGGTAGCAGCAGTACGAGTAGCACTGTTGTAGCAGATTATTTTATTAGTGGTAGCAGCAGTACGAGTAGCACTGTTGTAGCAGATTATTTTATTAGTGGTATCAGCAGTACGAGTAGCACTGTTGTAGCAGTATTATTTTAGACATCACTTCAAGCTTGTCTAGCCTGGAAGTTTATGCATTGTCAATAATTTGTTTTATCTACTGGTCCATGACAAAATTACAGATGGATACACCTACAATTTCTCTCCAAATAAGTCAAAACAAGCAGATCATGTAAAAAAGCAAAGTTAAAAGATGAAAAATAACCAAGGATTTTTAACCAAACTCTTTATTGTCACTAACAGAACTAACAAAAATGAACTACAAGAAACACAAAAACTAATTTTCATTGTAAATAATATAAAAAAACAGAAAGAATAAATGCATATAATAACTTATTTACTAAAGATAATTTGATCTTGTTGCTTTAACTAATGTATATCAACAAAATAGGAATCTTCAAAATAGCATTCAACATTTACATCACATTGTTTTGGTTTATAGCTATGTTGTTATAATAATTAACTGTTAGAACAAATGTGGACATCAGACATGCCAAATAAATAAACAAGTTAAGTGGAAGCAATTATATTTACCAGCACAGTGACATTGTAATAGCATGCAAGATTGATATAATTAGTGCCCTTCTAAACAAGAGGTTTTGTCCAAAAAAATGACCATGCAACAAGCAAAGAAAGCAAAATCAATAGTTGTGCACTTGTTTTTGTGTGTATACATGTAAAATCTATTACTTTGCTCAAATATAAATCATACTTGATGTCACTTTATTGTGTACACAATTACTGCCACCTAGTGTTCTATTTTATTATTCCATATTCTATCTGTAATCGTAGAAATATGCTTTTGAATATAAATATTACAGAAGAGTCCTCTGTATATCATGGGCAGAGAAGAGAACAACTAGATCTATCCAGAAAGCACTCAAAATCAAAGAAATCTCACTATATGTTACACATATGAATGAGAAAATTGAAGTATTTTGGACATATAAAAAGACGAGAAGGGTTGGAGATGATCATTATGGAAGGAAGCATCCTAGAAAAGAAGAGAAGAGGAAGACCACAGAGAAGATGGATTCAGGATGTAACTGATGATTTGAGCATGCCGACTGCAGAGGCCTCGACATCTAGCCAATGAGAGAAATTTGGAGGAACTGTTAGGGTGGCAAAGTTCTGCTCAGGACAAGCTATTTGATGATGTGTATGAAGTGTTCTGTCTTGTTGCATAATCTCTCAGATTATATATAGTGAGCTATAATATAATAACAAATTGAGGGAAACAGAATAGATATTAACTACCAAATCCAACAGCCTATGCCTGTTTGCCTGTTCTGTTTGGCCATGTGCTGCAGACTGCGCCATGCTCTAAATTTATTCTTTCGCAGTGTGTTAGCTTTGTATAAATGTTCATTCCCTTATCATTCAACAAATTTCATTTAAAGAAATATGAAAACTACAACCTAATTTATGCATATATTGTGAGTGAAAAATTAAAAAAAAATTATTTCTGTCAGATCGTGTTCTTCAATGTGTCAAATAACAAGACATACAATCAATGTTGCAATATAATACTTAGTAAAATGCTGATTTGGAATGGGATTTGTAAAAATATGAATTTGTGTATAAATATATTTTTTATATTAATGGTGATACCATTGGAATATTCACTTTCAAAGGTGATCAATAAAAATCATAGCATGCATAATATGTACAATAAAAGCATATATAAATGGGATGCTGATATTATAAAGGTTCACAACAATTACTGATAAGTTCTCACAGATCCTGGAGGAAAACAGTAGAACAAAAACTGAAAGAAATGAACCATAGCAGGAGCATAATACAGAGGATGGATAGGAATAGAGAAGAATGGTGGGTGTTTGTTGCTGCCCTAAGCCCCAGACTAGAAGAGATAGAGAAAGAGAGATAGTATGGAGACTGTCACAGGCTATGAGAGTGAGCCCAAACAGAAGTGAATGCTGAAATTCAGTGTTCAGGATCTCGCCCGTGTGGTATCGGGGCCCACAAAGGAAGCAAAGAATAGTACCACTGCAACGTAAGAGGCGACTGAGGTAGGAGCCTAGGGAAGCTACCCTAGTAAATATAAAGCATAGCAAAAATTGGATGTGCTGGCCTACTTGTAGGTGCATAACTGGCACAATGTACAATAGCTCTTAGGCTCAGATCACATACAAATCACACAGAGTGGTTAACAAGTGGTCGATATGGAGCATTTGAAGAAGAAGAAGAATCTGAAGCAAATATAAAACTATGAATCTTGGGGCGATGGCAGGACGGCTAAAAAAAGGAAAGGACCTGTTCTCATACCATGAGAACATTGTGAAATTGGTGATAGACCAGTATTTTCCTTTGACCAATAGCACATGATGGCTGATGTGATCAACATCACGCTGGCCACTATTGTTTCTCAGTGTTTCTACGGTGCCAAACTGAGGTTTGGGTTGACTTGAGAGTCGTTACAGTCTAAAAGAAAATCCAACTTCCACTGTGGAATTAGTTCCTGTGACTGCACACCTATGAAGCAAGTACTATTGTGGCTCTATACTATTGTGGCTCTGATGAATCATTATCTAAAGGGTATAAAACTGAAGGATTGACTTCACTGCAGCTGGCTTTACCCCACAAATTTCGTAGCTCCAGAAACAATCCCAGGGGCCTCTGGAAATGCCCTCATAAATAGAACAGCATGGTCCGGTTTGAACCCACGACTTTCGGAACGCAAGGCTACAGCTTAACCCCTTAACAACAGAGACCCCTGAATCATTATCAATAACATAAAACTATGAAATATTGTAGTTATCTGTGATATCAAATATCTCCATAAAATTTAATGTCCTATTCTTGTATAAATAATTTCAAGATGTTCATAGATTCTGAACATGTTCATATATAACCTATTCTATCTAATCTTCATTCTTGTTCTGCTAATTGTTCCCATATCACTCTCATATAATAATAATATTGGAAAATAAGTAACACTGTAATCTGTGTGGATGAACTTTGATATGGAATGTCATACATGCAAAATTTGTCAAACTTAAACCAAATGATGTCCACCATGCTCATAGTTAAAATACACAACAACAAAAATAAAAAAATAAAAATCTCCATGGGGAAATGTTGCATAGATTGCGTAAAATATTTAAAAGCAGAAATATGAACAAGTTGGTTAAAAATGTATTAAAATAGCATTTAAACGTTGATTAATAATAGAAAAGATAAAATTGAAAATGATCAGTAAATGACTCTAGTAAAAAAGAAATCAGGCCTGTACACAAAGAATCCTTATCAATAGAATAAGAATCAGACAATCAAGGTCCTTCGGGCATATAATGCGAAGAGAATGTTTAGAACATTTGGTGACAACAGGTAAAATTCAGGGAAGGAGAGATTGTGGAAAACATAGGGAGAATATGTTCGATGGCCTGACATCAGAACAAGATTGACATTAGAACTGATTACATGCACCAGGCAGAGAGAGTTGTGGAGAGACATGATGCCTACGCCAGCAGGAATAGCATTTGATTGATTAAAAAAGAAATATTTGGGATGTCAATTATCACATTAATACATTGATTGATAGGACCATCATCATTGCACTTCGGTGAATAACCATGTGTGCTCCGATCTCTTTCTTACACAGGAAGATCTCAGCGGCAGTGCACAAACTCTGTAGGACCAGCGAGGGTCCCTGATGTAATTTTGAAGCAAGTAAAGATATTTTGTAGGAATTTAATTTTTAATTTTTTTCTAATAAAATTTGCTTGGGTAGCTGATTTCCAGCCTGCTCTTCTCGATTTTTGAACTGCCATGGGTTCTTTTAATTGCTCAAATTGAACACATGACCTACATTTTATCATCTGTCTCTGATAGGACTAGGAACTTGAGCTCAACTACACTGAGATCAGAGATCTTTGAAAACTAGCCAGATGGCTCCAAGAGGGAGGAAACGAAGTACCCTTGGAACAAGTGGTGAACACTGAACCTCTACACCACCGAGACCCCCTTACATTGAACTCAGATAGAGATGACAACAGATGGTAGAAGATAGTCTCCCTTCAATGACAATCAAATTGATTTCATAAAGGTTTCCATCTACAGACATGCAAACCCAAAAAACCATAAAATCCTGTAAGTTAAAAGTTGAATAATAACCAGTAGCTAATTCAAAAATAGAATATTGAATAAATATAAAAATATGTTCTAATAAAATATCACCTTCCCTCAATTGAATAGAAGACAAATTATAATTATTGTGTTAATGAATAAGTGAAAAAAAATGAATTTTAAAAAAACCTAAAAATTGTCAACAATATCTTGTACGAATAAGATAAAGAAAAATGTGTAATGCTTTTATCAAAATATTTTAAACTCTTTATAGATTTGATAAGATTCAATAAGAATCAACTAAACGAGCATTGTACAACAAACCTTCATTCCAAAATTTTACTACCAGTGCCAAACCTTGGCGCTGACATCAAACGACAGAAGAAAGCTAGTCACAACAGAGATTAAGCGTCTACACAGAATATTGGAGATATCAAGAAAATACCGGTTTAGAAATGAAGACATCGAGGGAAAAGTGGGTACAACATCAATACTAAACTTTATCATGAAATATTTTTTTTTTACAATTTGGCCCCAAAAGCAGATTAATACCTCAAAGTAGATATACAAACAAGACTTAAAGGTGGTTGAGATGAATATACTAATCTAAGAAAGCTTGCCTGGGACATGTATAACTTGAAGCAGACTCTGAGCACTGTTCTAAGAGTTGGTGAAGTCAGACATGGACACCATACCGATATAAAAATGTGTCAAAAGACAAGTAGAAACTTATAATACAAATCCACCCCTTGCATGGTGCTATCATCCATTGTCTCATGAGTCTAAAAATAAGCCATGATATGATCATCAGTGCTGCAAGTCAGCTTTGTTATAGTGGTTCTAGTTATTACATCATAATAACTAGACAACATCGTAATAATTGGCCAAATATTGGAGAAAGTTAAACATTTTATATATTTGGGTAGTAAAATTTCAATCAACGGAGACACGACGAAAGAAATATACTCACGTATTGCTATAGCAGCTAGTGCCTTCACTAAGTTAACAAATATCTGAATAAATTTGAGAATAACTGTCTCAGAAAATTACTAAAAGTAAAATGGAGTAATCTCGTTTCGAACAACGCAGTGAGAGATAGAACACAACAACAACTCGTATCAAATATTATAAGGAAGCGAAGGTGGAAATATTTAGGTCATGTTCTTAGATCAGACTAAAAGAGACTAAATCGACAAGTCTTTATGTGGTCACCAGATGGGAAAAGAAAATGTGGAAGACCTAAGACTACTCTACGAAGAACTATACTACAGGAAAGTAAACTATTGGGATGTAAAACCATTCAAGATCTCCAACTGCTAGCAACGAACCACATCACATGAAGCTCTAAAACCTCTGCACTATGTGCCACCCTTGGGAACGAAAGGAACAAACTAACTAAGTTATTACATAAAGTGTAAGTAATCAACATTCAATAAGAACCTCATTGGTTAGACATTTATAGTGTTAGATGTGGAAAGTTACATGGTTATTAATGTTCCGAGTGAAATATGGGGTAGCAGCCATGATGATAGAGATAACAACAGTAATAGTTATGAAGTAATAAAGACAGATAAAGTAAGCAGGATAATGTGAGAATATACAGTTAGTCTTGGGGTAGGTTTACTGACAACAATACAGGATTTGTCATACTCAAAATACAGGACAAACCTTGTGGCAAAAGTTTTGCACTGGTGGTTGCCTCTCCTGCTATGTTGGTTGCTTTGCATGTGAAGGTTATGTGAGCATCTTCTAAAGTAACATCAAGGATCTTTAAAGTTGCTGCAGTGTCTTTGTAAATCATTTTATATCTGGGTCCTTCTTTAAGTGGAATGTTATTAGCAAGCCACTCAACTTCAGGACGAGGAATACCAGCTAGCTCACAGCGGAGATCAGCAGTATCATTGACTTTGACGGGAGTATCAGACAAAGGCTGTGTAAAGTATGGTGCCTGCAAGGTGACTGTGACTTGTGCTGAGCTAGAAGTTACACCATGTCTGTTTGTCAGAGTTACAGTGAATACTCCAGCATCCACAGGCTGAGCCTCATCAATTGTTAGTCTCAGTACATTGTTGATGTTCTCAATTCTGAAAAATCAAAGCAGCAGGTTTTAATCAGATCTATTATTCAGTAGGAGAGCCGCTGTAGCGTAGTTGTTAGTGAACTCGCTCGCAAGGCTGGTGGTCTGGGTTCAGCTCCGCAATGTGCGTGGAATTTTTCCCGACCGTGACGGCTCTCAGGTCGACCCAGCCTCAACTGGGTACCAGACATGCTCTGGGAAAGTAAAGGCGGCCGCGTGATGCTGACCACATCACCCATCGTGTGCCGACGGTCAATGAAAAATACAGGCCTAACCACTGTATTGACCTATATACCACGATGTATGAAAGGGTTCCTTTACTTTTTACTTTTACATTATTCAGTAGCCTTCAGTCAATAAATTTACAAACACAAGTTCCTAATTTAACAAAAATGACACTTTAGTAATTAATTAAATAGTACTGAGAAAGTTTGCATACTTTTATGCCTAAAACCAAAAATCAACTTTAGATGGATCTTCAGAAACCTAATTTCATTGGTTTCATTCTAAAAGTTAAAGTTAATTGCATCCTGTACAGGACTTTGTGAATCAACCTCAGATTTTTAACACTGTTTGTGATTTTTCTAGGCATTATTACATTGAGTAGTTTGCTAGTGCATTCTGAATGTGTGGTGCCATCGTCCTTTTGTAAAAATCCATGCGAAACAATTTGCATCCAAACTATCCGCAGCGTGATTTGAACCCAGAACGTTGGGGTTAATAGACCGAGTCACTATCCCCTAAGCCACAGACGCCACCAGGTTTCATTCTACCCACTCTATATATATATATATATATATATATATATATATATATATATATATATATATATATATATATAAAATTAACTTTCACTGCATGTCAGATATATTCATATCATCTATACATGTCAGGAATTCTTTGTATGTGAACTAAGAATCATCTACAAATAGCTTGTACTGAGCAGAACTTTGCCACCCCAACAGTCCTTTGGAATTTCTTTCTCTCATAGGCCAGATGTCCCGCCTCTGCAGCGGTCATGTTAAAACCATCAGTTACATCCTGAATCCATCTTCCCCTCTTTGCTGGTAGGTCTCCTTCCATGATGGTCTTCTCCAGCCCTTCTTGTCTTTTTACATGTCCAAAATACCTCAATTTTCTCTTTCTTATTTGTAGCATCAGCCAGTTTTCTTTGATTTTGAGTTCTTTCTGAATAGATCTATTTGTTCTCTTCTCTGTCCATGAGATATGAAGGGAACTACGAATAAATTCTACAAACATGACAACAATTCAATGTGTGTGAACTATTCATAGCATCTACACATTGTGACTAGAAACTTACTGTATGTTTGTCTAATGCATTAGCCTGAAACTGGTGTATGTTTCAAATAAGTATGAGTACACATCAGTTTACAATGTCCAACTGGGAATTTACCTATAATGAAGATTGTTAAATAAATGATGTTCAACATAATAAAGTCTCACCTGTATCGTGTGTCTGTAATCTTCTGACCATTGAGGAGCCAAGTTACTTCAGGAACAGGTTCACCTTTGAATACTGCCTCCAGAACAACTTTTCTAGACAAGTCCACTGTGACGTCCACAAGAGTGGACACAAATGATGGAGCATTACCTAGTAAAGTCACAAAACTTTAGTAAGCATATCATGCTATATACTGTGTTGTATTTATCACAGGTAAGAATCTCATTGAAACAACAGAAATTGTTGTTAAAATGAATGAAATTAGCACCTTTAACGTATACTTTTGTGTGTCTATCAGCAAAGGTCTTCACCAAGAACAACAAGAATCTGCATAATCAACCTACCTATATGGAATCATCCAAGCCTACACAATATGGTTATGAAACTCATTTTTGTTAGAGCTGTGTTTCCCACAATTTCTATTTTATAAACCTATAAAAATAGACTAATCTATTGGATAAGTTTGAGTTTACAACACATATTTACTGTACCTTGCAAATACCAACTATAAAAATAGTTAGTGAACTACGTAGAATTCATGACCTGACAAGAAAAGGGGAAATTATTCTGCATCTTTAATAGTAAGATCATGATGGGACACATTTGTCTCTGAAACCTAAAGCTTCTGGTAGGTTTAGCCAAACCAGATAGGTCTTGAAGAGAAGAGAAAGACCAAACTAGCAGCTCAGTGCTCCAGGTTGGGGATTGAAACACAGAGCATACAACCCAGTCTCAACCCAGTCTAGGTAAACAAAAATTAACTGTTAAGGAAACAACAACAGGATATCACATTTGTCGTATGGTGGACATTAAGAGATTAAAGCTTGTATCACTGTCAGTGGTGAAAGCCATAATGAAGATCCTAAAAGTAGTCAGGAGGGAAAATAAAGAAGGGGCAAATCAAGAACAACCTGGCAGAGAAAAGTGGTGATGCACAGTGTAGGTCAGTTATGGTGGCTCTCTGAGAAGAATGGCCAATGACCTAACATGACAGAGAGTTTTTCATACTGCCCTTCAAGATGTCAAATGGTGTGCTGACCAATGACTTTTGTCGGTCCATATCCAGGGAAATGAAGAAGAAGAAGAAAAAAGAGACCCACATATTATAATTTGTTAATCATCAATTGTTAAACAAAATTCATTCTACATTAGCAAATTAATCATTCCATTATTTTGCAGAAATGCAATGCCTCACATCATTTATTGCTTTGTGCATTTTCATATAAAATGCCCAGCTTTGGTTTCTTGTGCTTTGAAAGTTTAGTACTGCCATGTATGGGTGCTGACATGATTGACAACTTTCTGGCTTTGAAAATGATGTGTGTGCTACAAAATAGGCAAAAAATACAATCCATGACAATGATGAGTATGACCAGCAAGACCAATCTACATCGAGAAAAGTCTTCCACAATTTTGGTATGGTATTTTAGAGAGTGTTACCATCATGTGCCTTTATGTGTCTTCATCAGGCATCCAGCTCTTAATCTCTCTACAATAAGTTCTTCCTTTCTCCAAATTCCTCTCTTAATCTTCCCCTTAAATGTATTGTGATCCTTAACCTGCTGCTCTTCTCAGGAATCAACTTGAATGCATGTATCATGTATATCCCTCCAGCACAGATCCTTACACCAAGGTAGAGGGCAGTTCTGGACCTGCAATTTCCCATAAAGTAGGTCTTTTTACATTCTACTATTCTCCATCTTCCAATACACCCCTCCATTCTGAGCATACTAAGACTCATCATTATCAAATAGCTTGTCCTTAGCAGAACTTTGCCACCCCAATAGTACTCCGAATTTCTCTCTCTCATAGGCCAGATGTCCTGCCTCTGCAGCCAATCAGTTACATCCTGAATCCATCTTATCCGTGGTCTTCCTCTTCTTCTCTTTGCCGGTATGCCTACTTCCGTGATGATCTTCTGCAGCCCTTCATGTCTTTTTATATGTCATAATATCTCAATTTTCTCTTTCTTATTTGTAGCATCAGCCAGTTTTCTTTGATTCTGAGTTCTTTCTGGATAGATTTATTTGTTCTCTTCTCTGTCCAAGATATATGAAGGACTCTTTTATAACACTTATATTCAAAAGCACATATGTTTTTACACTGCTTTATTAAATGTCTATGCTTCACACCCATACGTTGCCATTGGGAATATATATGCTCTTAGTATTCTGATCTTTGTTTTCTTATCAGTTCCGTTCCATACTGTTTTGAGTTGTTTAATTTTTTGTAAAGCTATGTTTGTTTACTAAGACTAAGCATAAGAAATACTGTTGTAATACTTTATATTTCCAAGTGTTCATTGTTTGTTGATCTTATCTTGTTCCACTATATCAAGAAATTTCTGCCACACAATCAAGGCAATAATTTCAAATATGTCAATAGACTTACCAACAGGGTTAACTAGGATCTCTGCTGTTGATGACACACTGCCTACCGGGTTGGTCAATGTTACTGTGTACTCTGCATCATCATCCTCTTTTACATCACTGATCGTCAGAGAATATGTAGTGTCAACTTCTGTTATATCATGGCGATCATCTTGAGTTATCTTCACCTCATTTCGGAACCTAGCAAGAAGATGAGAGACATCAGTTCACAATAGATAACATATTTATTCTTGAATACTTTATATTTATTGATTGATTTTTATATTTTCTCTAGAACAGAATCACTTGCAGTTTTGCCAGTAGGTTTTTGCCTGAATGAATGACAATCGTGGAATATCCTTTACCAGACGCAGCCCTCAACAACAGTAAATGAGTCGTCCATTTTCTAGGCGCCACTTATATGTTCAGTAGTTTACCATTGTTTTCTGAATGGTGAGGTCTATTTTTACACTTCGTAAAAATCCAAGGGAACTTATTTACTTCTAAACTTGCCCGATGCAGAGTTTAAACCAGATATGCTTGGATTGTGATCGAGCTCACTACCGTTTAAGCTACAGATGCTGACATATTTTGCCTCCATATTTGAAATGATATATTTAAAGGTAAACTTGTACAGATGCACTATTCACAACAAGATCGTTATCCTTTACTGACAACACTATAGTAATATCATCATGTCAATATCAGCAAATCAGAACAGGAAAGTCCCAGTTAAGGGAGTATCCAAACTGAACATACAAATCAAGCATACTACTTCTGAAAACTATTGTTTAAAAGTGAAATCCAGTTCACTTTTTTTTGAAAGAAGTGACTTACCATGTGACCTGTGGTTTTGGAGCTCCAGTAGCTGTAATCTCTAGAGTTATAGTCTCTCCTTCATTGACTTCCTGGTCCGTCAGTTCTGAAAGGAGCTTGGGAGCAAAGGTTACATCTACTGTGATTTCCTCTGATACTGGCTCAGGTTTCTATTGGACACAAAGATATCAAATGTATCAGGTTTCTATTGGACACAAAGATATCAAATGTATCAAATTCTAAGATGAAGAAATCAAGTGATAATCAGAAATAAAATATGATGAATTCTAATAAACTGCTTGTGTAATATGACAAAAACATTTAGAATGTGACACTATTTCTTTCTGTTTGGTCTGGACTGTTGTTACTGCCCGTAGTACCAATTTTTAGAATGATGTAGGACAGGTGGGACAAGAACCTGAGGAATTTCATGGCTGTGCAGTCACTGCAAAGTTGTTCAGGTTAGGATTTTTTATTTATTGATCTCTGGACTGATGATGATAACTGTATGAGCTGTTCACTGATGACCACTATACATAACATATTCATACAAGTGAAATGAAAATCGTGGCATATCCTTTACTGGACATCACCAACAACAGAGTGGTTGATATTCTAGGCACCATTTAAAAATCCTAATAAAAAAAGGTTTCACTAGAATTCTTGCAATCATCAGTGTCTCACCACATATTCACAATCAATCTTACTAGCTGTATAAATCAAACATAAGTTCACAATCATGATTGATGAATTTGATGATAAACTGTGATACAATTATGTTATTGGTTACTAAACTGACGTCATTGCACTCCGAGCAGACCCTTTGGTTCTCAGTCTCTCCCAACAGATATCGAGGGTATGCATACTGATGGTACGCGTGGCTCGCTGATTAAATACACTCCTCATCCAGTTGTACTTGTACAACGGATAACATCTTCTTCTCTTCTTCTTCTCTTCCACCATTTACTTCTTTATAGAAGTGGTGGGCACATCAAACTGCTTAAATCGCTGGATCGATTCAACATCTATCATTATGTCTACTTCACTAAACACATTTCCAACAGATATTCATTTCACTGATAACACAATAGTTGATGTAACTAATCACTGCATGGATGAACATTCAATGTATACAACAGCAACAGTACAACTATGTATGTTCAAGATATATATATTTCTACATATGTTTATACAGCGTGTTCAAGATAAAAGCAGCCCCATTGACAAATCAAAAGTTGCCAGGTATGCTTTTCCTTGTGTCTATTTACTATTTAAACCTGTTCTGACTAGCTCGTCCTTTCGTTACATTTGATCATAATCCCCTTCCTGCACCATAATTACACACCATCACATAAAGACTCACTCACTTGACCTATATTACATCATAATTGAAAATCCTCATAAACATATGCAAGATTCACTCCCTTGATGTGGCTACTTTTATCTTGAACACCCCGTATAACATTTAAATTAGAATATGTAGATATAATAAACAAAGGTAAAATTCCAATGAATAATAAGATAGCCTTTATAAAGTTATAGCGGATGGTAATAACAAACAATATTGCATGGTAAGAGATGACTAGTTACAACTGATGTGTCATGTGAGAAGATATGTTGGATAATGAGAATAGATAATTTATATTCTGATGAAGAAGAATAAGATTAAATTGGATATTGGCTAAAACAGGACTGTTGTACAATGTACTTTAAGGCAAACATCACAAATATTGTTTGCACACTATGTCTTGTGTATGTCAATACTAATGATTATATTCACATTTCAATGTTTTTCTCCTCTGTTGCTTCATATTCTGTCATGATATCACTGGACAGATATAATTTTATACAAAAAACAGAGCATATTATAGGTATGTATGCATATTATGTTTGGTTTTTCGATCAGCAGCTATGAATTCAGGCATAGTCAAGGCACCTCTAACTTATTTTTGCATCAAATGTGAGGTAAGAAATATCACTCAATTTCATGGAAGAAGATTGAACGAGTTGCCTAGGACAGAGCGGTATGGAGAAATTACTTGAAGGCCCTATGTAACGTATAATGGTACGAGAGGAATATATATATATATATATATAATTCAGATATAAAAAAATACAACACACTGTGTTATATAATGTCACCAAGAAAGTGTGCTTTAATTGCTAAAACAATACTGTATAAACTAACATCGATATAGGGGAATACTGCAGTAAAACTATGGAAAATGGTGAGACGTGTGTAATAACAAAGTACTGTAGTTTTACAAAATACGAAACAATATCTCTGTTGTAGGGTGCTGTGAAATTCGTCACTCCTGTTGTATCGTTTGCTTGATAAAGGCCTTGTTGGTCGAAACGTTGTTGTATTTTGTCATTGTTTTGTAATTTGTAAAACTACAGTACTTTGTGATTACGTACTTTGTTATTATGTGTTTCGCTATAAACTAACTAACAATTACTGATATGGCGTTGAGTAGCAGTTACTGCCTGGTATTGTACAGTTTGATTTTTCTATTTCAATGAAACATAAGTGCTACCATAAATTGGGATATGTTGATGTGGTGAACCAGGTTCTCAAGTCTATTATTCACTTAGGACAAAACATACAAGTATATGTAATTCTCAAAATATTATATATATGTGCGAGTTTAATCCACTTGACACAGAACAAATTCGAAATTTATTGCTACAAAAAATAAAGAAATCTAATCTGTGCAGTCTAATTAGCGAAACTGTTGCTATATAACAAGAAAAAATATGATAAAGGTTTTATAATAACCAGCTGTTTGGAAATATGATTAAAATTTCTCTATTCAAGTATGTTATCCTTCCTTCCTCCTTCCTTTCGTTTGCTTAAAATATTGTCTATATATTTAACATTGTCTCCTGTATAAACTTCATTGTCTTATGTGGCTCACACAGTCTGTGTAGTTTTATGTCGAGCGTTGTGTTGTTTTGTTAGACCAGTGAGTTTGCATCAGTATATTATATTCGGGTAGTCTTGAAGTATGTTCTCTGTAGTCTGATGTGCCTGTCCATATGTACACATGGCTGAATTGATAATCTTGAATTTTGTATACATGTAGCTGCAGAGCTACAGTAAAGGCATGACACATAAAAAGGCATGACACCATGATAAAACATTTACTAGAGGGAAAGTTGAGGGGAGAAGAGCAAGAGGAAGACAGAGATAAGGGGAGGGAAACTTTAAGAAATGGACAGGTTACAGTCTGGCAGTGTGCAACACCAAGGCGAAAGACAGAGGATGCTGGAGATTCATTGCAGCCAACCTTCGATGTGGAGACGGCACCTGATGATGATGATGAGCTGCAGAGTCGAGTGTGTCCTGTTCTATGACAGCGAATGACAACTTGTTCTAATCTGATCATATTATAGTAGCTGTCTTGTGTTGGTATTTGTGGCTTTAAGTATGTGATAATGAACAATAGAGTATGAAGTAATAAAGAATATATATGTTGATTTATTTAGAATTGAATGATTAAAACAAACACAGATCTGTAGTAGGAGAGAACTGTACATATTGAGATGAAGAATGAAGTGAATGAGGTGCAATGAACATAACTAAAAGAAGGAGAGCTAGGGCAGCAGAGGTTTACTACATAATATCTCAATGGAATAGGACTCAAGGTACTAATTCAACAACCAAAATATATGAAAGGATCAATTCAAATGCTATGTTTGGGATGGATAAATAAATAAATAAATAAAATGTCCAACTATCATTTTTACTAATATAAACAATAGGGAAGACTGCAGTAAAACTATGCAATGAAATATGAAAACACAAATTTTAAACACCATTTCAAAATCAAGTTCAATACTAGGGAACTAATATTTCTACATGGTATAAAGATCTGAGTCTCAATATTAATTTCAATCTTTATCTGGGAACTGTGATAATCAAACATTCCTATCAGCCTATACTTGGTTACTTAGACCTTGTCCTTCTTGATTCCAGTGGAACATAGGGTTACATCTGTCACTCTTCACTGATTTCTTCCTTTTCTTTGTTCATCATGAAGAAGGTGTTTGTTACACCATGTCACAGTGAGACTGAGATACCTGTTCCTTTATGCCGGACCAATCCATTTTTTGCTTGACATTTTTTATAGATCAGGTTTACTTTTCCTCTTGAAATCCTACAAGTTTAGCTAGACTGCGGCAATACAGCCTGTTTGGTAAACAGAGTCAATATTTGGAGGCGTAGTAAAGTCTTGGTCAGATCTTTTTAAATAATCCTGACTTTTGTATATTCGTTCACTGCATACACCTCTGTTATTTTTCTGTCATTCTCTTGAGCTACTATTACAAGCTTCTGGTTTTTCTGATCTCCTCTTCTACTATTTATAACCATTTACTCTTTGAGCAAAACTAAAAGTTATCAACCAATACTTGGAAACTGTAGTACTAAGTTTCTTGAGTTTACACATAGTGAGTGGGAGATGAAATAGCAGTGGTTAGTGTACTTGCTTTGTAGACGCATGATCCCAGGTTCAAAATCTCAAGATAGAGTGGAATCAACTATGGTTCAATTGGCTATCAGAGAAGAAACAGAAAGTAAATGTGGCAGAGTGATGCTGACCACATTATCCATCGTGTGCTGTTGGTCAAAGACAAATACAGGCCAAGCCTAACACTGTATTCACCAATAAACCATACTGTATGAAAACAGGTTCTTTACTTACTTAAGCAATGGGACACAAATAAAGTTCTTGTCAGATATAAATGATAAGTAACCTCAAAGTGTCAAAAATAGCTGTTATTGGAGGGTGTTTACCCAAAAATTCATAAAAAATTTAATATTTAATATATCCTAAAATCATGTGTAATATTTTAGATATTACAATTGTGCACCTTAGAGTGAAAACAGAATTAATTTACATTCATTAGATTCAGAGCCGTAGGGATTTGAAATTTTGCTTTTGGCGGCCATTTTGTATTGTTTCCATGGCAACACTGTGACATTTTTTAAAACTATTTTTTTCTACTATTCTAAGTCATAATCTTTCAAAATGGTTATACAAATTTTACTTCTTCTTCTTTTGTCGTCACACTGCTACCGGGTTGTTGCCCAGTGTCGTGGTTTTCTGTTTTTGTCTTGCGCTGTTCTGGTGGCTTGTGTGATTGTTATCTTTGCTCTTTCGCAGGATTCTGCTATGCCATCTAACCATCTTTTCCGTGGCCTTCCTCTTGCCTTCTTTCAGGATGTTCTAAATTTTACATTAATATGAAAACAACGAAAATAGCTTCATGATCCCCTTACTACCGAATCCCACCTTAAGAGCACATTAATGCTTGGAGGCAAGAAGGCCAACAGCTCCTGTTAGAGCCAAAAATCCAACAATGTGTTGATTAAAGACTCAGATTATATATGTTTCTAGAGTTTTTATGCTCAGTGACTCCATAAGAATGAAACAGGTAAAGTTGAAACAGGAATGGCGAGACGAAACTGGATGGAGGTACTGTTACAGATATGGATCAGAGAAATCACCTTCATTTTTTACCCTGGGCACGCAGGAGTAATGAACGAGCTGGTAGATTGGCTGACATGGCTACGATATCAGAGGAGCTGCAATGGACCGGAATGACATTTTTAGTGCACTGAGAGAGTATTTCTGAACAGAAGAGTTTCAGGGTTGTGAGTCCCACTCGTTGATCAGACTGAGAGAGATAGGTAGCAATATTGGTACAGCCCAAAAAGAATGACATACCAAATATGCGAAGAGATTGATTAATCAACATAGAACTGGCATGTTGGGTCACTGGATTCTGTGGAGGTGGAGATCGGAGCACCTATGGACATGTCCGGAGTGCTATGATGATAGTCCTCTGATAACTGATTTGATATGAATGTATAATGAATGTTTGTGCAAAATGTTTGAGAAAATGAATTCGATTAAATCCATATGAACAATCAATGGTGATGATGATAGTGATAGTCTGCACATGATGATCTGATTGCAAACCCACCTCTACCTTCTTTACAATCTCCTTTACTTCAGGGACTTCTTTCCTGAAGGTAAGCTCTTCTTTGACATCAGTAGTCGGCTCTTGAGATGGACCAAGTGTGAAGTCAGAACTGACTTCCGTTGTGGAAACAGTATCAGCTGCATCGGTTGTGTCAAAGATTGTAGAGGATGGAAAGCTTCCAAAAGTCATGGTCACATCTGTGGTTGTGTCTGTTGGCTGGAGAGAATCAACTTTACTTCTGGTTACAACTTGCTCATCTTCTATATGTGGTTCCAGAGAAATGTCAGTAACCAAAGTTTCTTCATATGTCTTCACCTCTTCATCAACTGTTATCTCCAGATCAGAAATGGTGAAAGTCTCCTCACTTTCATCAATATCTTTGTCTGCATCAATATCCTCTTTAACAAACTCATTTCGCTTTTCTAACTCCTGACTGATTTCAATTTCTTCTTCAACTTCCTCAACTTGGGGTTGGCTGATTTCAATTTCTCCTACAACCTCTTCTACTTGTAATTGACTGATTTCAATTTCTGCTTCAACTTCTTCTACTTGTGGTTGACTGATTTCAATTTCTGCTTCAACTTCTTCCACTTGTGGTTGACTGATTTCAATTTCTGCTTCAACTTCTTCCACTTGGGGTTGGCTGATTTCAATTTCAGCTTCAACTTCTTCCACTTGTGGTTGACTGATTTCAATTTCTGCTTCAACTTCTTCCACTTGTGGTTGCTGATTTCAATTTCTCCTACAACCTCTTCTACTTGTAATTGACTGATTTCAATTTCTGCTTCAACTTCTTCCACTTGTGGTTGACTGATTTCAATTTCTGCTTCAACTTCTTCCACTTGTGGTTGACTGATTTCAATTTCTGCTTCAACTTCTTCCACTTGGGGTTGGCTGATTTCAATTTCAGCTTCAACTTCTTCCACTTGTGGTTGACTGATTTCAATTTCTGCTTCAACTTCTTCCACTTGTGGTTGACTGATTTCAATTCTCTTCTACAACTCTTCCACATGTGGTTGACTGATTTCAATTTCTGCTTCAACTTCTTCCACTTGTGGTTGACTGATTTCAATTTCTTCACACTTCTTCCACTGTGGTTGACTGATTTCAATTTCGCTTCAACTTCCTCAACTTGGGGTTGCTGATTTCAATTTCTTCTCAACCTCCTCAACTTGTGGTTGACTGATTTCAATTTCTGCTTCAACTTCTTCCACTTGTGGTTGACTGATTTCAATTTCTTCTACAACTTCTTCCACTTGTGGTTGACTGATTTCAATTTCTAGCAACCTCTTCCACTTGTGGTTGACTGATTTCAATTTCTGCTTCAACTTCTTCCACTTGTGGATTGCACTGTTTCAATTTCTTCTCAACTTCTTCACTGTGGTTGACTGATTTCAATTTCTTCAACTTCCTCAACTTGGGTTGACTGATTTCAATTTCTTCCTTCTTCCACTTGTGGTTGACTGATTTCAATTTCTTCTCAACTTCATTGTGGTTGACTGATTTCAATTTCTTCTACAACCTCCTCCACTTGTGGTTGACTGATTTCAATTTCAGCTTCAACTTCTTCCACTTGTGGTTGACTGATTTCAATTTCTTCTACAATTTCTTCCACTTGTGGTTGACTGATTTCAATTTCTTCTACACCTCTTCAACTTGTGGTTGACTGATTTCAATTTCTTCTTCAACTTCTTCCACTTGTGGTTGACTGATTTCAATTTCTTCTACAACCTCTTCCACTTGTGGTTGACTGATTTCAATTTCTTCTTCAACTTCTTCCACTTGTGGTTGACTGATTTCAATTTCTTCTACAACCTCTTCCACTTGTGGTTGACTGATTTCAATTTCAGCTTCAACTTCTTCCACTTGTGGTTGACTGATTTCAATTTCTTCCTCAACTCTACGTGGTTGACTGATTTCAATTTCTGCTTCAACTTCTTCCACTTGTGGTTGACTGATTTCAATTTCTTCTACAACCTCTTCCACTTGTGGTTGACTGATTTCAATTTCTGCTTCAACTTCTTCCACTTGTGGTTGACTGATTTCAATTTTCTCTTACAACCTCCTCCCACTTAGTGGTTGACTGATTTCAATTTCAGCTTCAACTTCTTCCACTTGTGGTTGACTGATTTCAATTTCTTCCTCAACTTGGGGTTGACTGATTTCAATTTCTGCTTCAACTTCTTCCACTTGTGGTTGACTGTTTCAATTTCTTCAATTCAGTGGTACTGATTTAAATTACTTCTTCCACTTGTGGTTGACTGATTTCAATTTCTGCTTCAACCTCCTCCAACTTGGGTTGACTGATTTCAATTTCTGCTTCAACTTTCTCCACTTGATTGGCTGATCTCAATTTCTGCTTCAACTCTCAACTTGGGTGCTGATTTCAATTTCAGCTTCAATTTCCACTTGGGTTGACTGATTTCAATTTCTTCTACAACTTCTTCCACTTGTGGTTGACTGATTTCAATTTCTTCTACAACTTCTTCCACTTGTGGTTGACTGATTTCAATTTCTTCTACAACCTCTTCCACTTGGAGTTGACTGATTTCAATTTCAGCTTCAACTTCTTCCACTTGTGGTTGACTGATTTCAATTTCTGCTTCAACTTCCTCAACTTGGAGTTGGCTGATTTCAATTTCTGCTTCAACTTCTTCAACTTGGAGTTGGCTGATTTCAATTTCTGCTTCACTTCTCAACTTGAGTTGGCTGATTTCAATTTCTGCTTCAACTTCCTCAACTTGGGGTTGACTGATTTCAATTTCAGCTTCAACTTCTTCAACTTGTGGTTGACTTCATTTCCTAACTTTCACTTGGTACTGATTTCAATTTCCCTCAACTTGTGATTGACTGATTTCAATTTCAGCTTCAATTTCCTCAACTTGTGGCTGACTGATTTCAATTTCAGCTTCAACTTCTCAACTTGGGTTGACTGATTTCAATTTCCTCCACTTGTGGTTGACTGATTTCAATTTCAGCTTCAACTTCCTCAACTTGTGGTTGACTGATTTCAATTTCTTCTACAACCTCTTCCACTTGTGGTTGACTGATTTCAATTTCTGCTTCAACTTCTTCCAATTGTGGTTGACTGATTTCAATTTCTACTTCAACTTCTTCCACTTGTGGTTGACTGATTTCAATTTCAACTTCTTCCACTTGTGGTTGACTGATTTCAATTTCTTCTACAACCTCTTCCACTTGTGGTTGACTGATTTCAATTTCTTCTACAACCTCTTCCACTTGGAGTTGACTGATTTCAATTTCTTCTACAACCTCTTCCACTTGTGGTTGACTGATTTCAATTTCTTCTACAACCTCTTCCACTTGTGGTTGACTGATTTCAATTTCTGCTTCAACCTCTTCCACTTGTGGTTGACTGATTTCAATTTCTCTTCAACTCTTCCACTTGTGGTTGACTGATTTCAATTTCTGCTTCAACTTCTTCCACTTGTGGTTGACTGATTTCAATTTCTGCTTCAACTTCTTCCACTTGTGGTTGACTGATTTCAATTTCTTCTACAACCTCTTCCACTTGTGGTTGACGGATTTCAATTTCTTCTACAACCTCTTCCACTTGTGGTTGACTGATTTCAATTTCTGCTTCAACCTCTTCCACTTGTGGTTGACTGATTTCAATTTCAGCTTCAACTTCTTCCACTTGTGGTTGACGGATTTCAATTTCTTCTACAACCTCTTCCACTTGTGGTTGACTGATTTCAATTTCTTCTACAACCTCCTCCACTTGTGGTTGACTGATTTCAATTTCTTCTACAACCTCTTCCACTTGTGGTTGACTGATTTCAATTTCTGCTTCAACTTCTTCCACTTGTGGTTGACTTATTTCAATTTCAGCTTCAACTTCTTCCACTTGTGGTTGACTGATTTCAATTTCTTCAACAACTTCTTCCACTTGTGGTTGACTGATTTCAATTTCTTCTACAACATCCTCCACTTGTTGTTGACTGATTGCAATTTCTTCTTGTGTTTCATCCACTTGAAGTTGACTGATTTCAATATCATCTGTTGTTATTTCTTCCAGAGGAACACTAAATTCTAAGACTTCCTCAAATATCTCCTGTTTCTCTTTCTCGCCTTCAGTGACTTGAGATGGTACTTCAGCTTCTGGGCTTTCTATGTCAGATATTAATTCAATCTGGACAGATTCTTCTGATGTCTCTGTTATTAATTCTGTCTTTTCCTGTGTCTCTGATATAGCCAAGTCAACAGCAACAATGTTTACATCTGCACTACTTGTATCAAGTTGGATATCTTTTTCAGTCACCTCTTCTATTGAGACAATTTCTTCTTGAGGTTTTGCAGCTGTTTCTACTATAGGTTGTGCTACCACTACCTCATCTATGCTTTCAGTTACTTCAATAATGGGTAAAGTCTCTTCAGTTTCATCATGTTCAACCACATCTTCATCTGCTGTTACTTCTTCCACCTCTTTAATTTTCATTTGTTCTCTTGTCCATACAGCCTCATTGAAAGCATCAGATACTAGCTTTTCAGCTAATATCTCTGGAACCACATATAGATCTTCCCTTGGGGCAATTTCTTCACTTGTCTCATCAACTTTCTCTTCAACCATTGTTTCTACTGTCTCTTTATGTGTAGCCACAACCACAGACTCAACAGACACAATACTGGAATCAACTGGAAGTTCAGGAACTTCTTCTGATGTTTCAAAAGTTTCTGTAGCTAAAACTTCAGCAGCTAATTGTTCTGGTGCTTGTTCCTCAACGTGTGTCACATCTTCTTTGACAACATCAGAAACATCAAACTCTGTTGTTGTTTCTTCTGTTGGAACCTCCTGCTCGACTTCAAATGCAGCTTCTGTCTTGACCACTGTTGGTTTGGTTTCAGGTTTACTAATATCTATCTCCTCCGTCACAGGTTTCTCCTTCAAGAGAGGTATGAAAGATAAGGATATAGATTACCTGTTCAGGTGTTACAGTCAAGTAGTGTTGTATTTTATTCACACCTGTATGCAGCAGCCAAAAAGCATAACACACAAGATGAAGTTATTGTGGCACGCTTGGAACATTAAACCACGTGCAGGATGGGTGAACACATTTATGTAATCAATTATGCATGCAGTTAAGGTATGAATGAATATAGCAGAATACTATTATGATACCTAAACATAAAAAAAAAATTGTAACATTTTGTATCTGCAATTATTTCTTGTAATTTAAAAAAAAAATATCTTTCAATTTTGATTTTCAACAATTTACAAATAATATGGAAAAAAAGGTTGGAAATGATGACAATGAAAGCAATACATTAACCCTTCCACTCTGTATTTTTTGGTACTGGCATTTATATTGATTGCAATGTATATTAAATAAGTCCTTATACTGTCTTTGCATCGTCTTAAAAAAAATACAGTGAGCAAATATATTGACTCAGAAGGGCTAATCTGGATGAGTAAAACGATCATAGTAAATTGTAGACAAATGATACTTGTCAAGAAGGAATAGCACTTAAACAAATTGTTTGCCGTATTGAAAAACAAATTAAGAACGAAAATCCAGTCCTTCAAAACTAAATGCTACAGAAAGATCCTACGAATACCATGGACAGAAAAAGAAAGAACACTGATGTCCTGAAAGAACTAAATGTTAAAGAGAATTGGCTGATAAACAACATACTATACAGAAAAATTACACACTTTGGTCACATCAAGCGTCACGACAGCCTGGAAAGAACAATACTAGAGGGCAGGGTCCCAGGACGCAGAGGCAGACCAAGAAGAAGATGGCTACAAGATATTAAAGAAACCATGAATATGACCATCGGCGAAGTGGGTGAACTGGCTAGAGACAGAGTGAATTTCAGATGTGCTGCAAATTGAGCAACGTCCTATAAAGGATACGCACATTGATGATGATGATTGAAAAACACTTTTTAGCTAAATTAATTTTGGTTCACTATTTCACTAAAGAAGTGTATGTACAAATTAAGTAGCTGTTTTCTTATTTCACAAAAAAAAGGCACTTGCTCAATTATTTGCAATTTTGTAGATAAATGAGTGTAATTACATCACAGTAACGATGAGAATACATTAACATAAATTTAGAGCTAATTTGACAATTGAAATAAATCACGGTACAGTCAGAAATAAATGGTGAAACAGGACACACAAGCGCAACCTGCCTCATTTGGTGGTTAGTTAACAGCATGGATGAAACATCCAGAAATTGAACTTACAATTTACAAAAGATATCACATGACATCTGTATACATTATTCGATTAAAAAAAATAATGAGAACAAATAAATAAACGCAATCTGAAGCTTGGACTACAATTTAATGATTTCATCAATGATAAAGAAAGTGAAAATTTACATGTCAAAAACCTGACCACACGATAGCAAATGTATAGATAATGAGAGCACACCAGAAGAAAAAGGATGTATGAAATATTGGGGGGCACCTTGAACTATAGTGTGTACATGTTTTTTTAATTGTCGAAAGAAAGATTCACTTCTCTAGCATGTTTCACAGTTTAAATATGACACTATACCATTTGTCTCTATTTCATTTCTCTGTGTGTGAATAATTAGTGAATTATAACAAATGGTAAATGGTAGCTTGTGTCAGTATATGTTACACCTGTATCACGGTGTTACTTTAGTTATTTATACATAGACATTTGTGTTATCACAGTTATATTTGCATATATACTTGTATTGTTACTTCTTTAGTTTATTATGTAGATAACACTTCTGTTACTTGTCTGTGAACATATACTTTGTTACTTTAGTTTATTATGTAGATAACACTTCTGTTACTTGTCTGTGAACATATACTTTGTTACTTTAGTTGTCTGTGCATGTATACTTCTGTTACTTTAGATGTGATTGATAAAAAATATACTATAATTATTGCTTCAAAACATTACATGTGAGACACATTGTCTTAACAAGATTTATAAACTAACATTGCCTGTGAGTTCCTGGAGCTCACAAGAGGAGCAAAGTATAATAACACTGCAACCTAAAAGGCATGTCGTAAGAGGCACCTGAGGTAGTGGCCTAGGAAGCTACCCTAGTAAATAAAAAGCGTAGCAGAAATCAGATGTGCTGGCCTACTTATAGACGCATAACTTTCACAATGTACAATCGCTCTTAGGCTCAGATCACATACAAATCACATAGAGTGGTTTAACAAGTGGTCTATATGGAGCGTTCAAAGAAAACAAAGATATAACTAACATACAACTATCTATGTTGATTCTAAAATCTGTGAGGTATTCATTAACTGCCAGTTATAAATACAGTAAGTGAATAATAACATGTCCAAAAATAGTTTATATAAGTAGCATAAGAATAACAGAATTGCAATGATGTCCATAATGTGGTAGGTAAATAAGTGCATGCCAAACATAAGTTATTAATGTTGAATTGAATATAACATCAATTATAAGTCAGTAATGATGTACATTAATGGGTAAATGTCAATTATTAGTTATTGATGAGATTGGTAAATTGAACCGAATATCATACATAAATCATTAATGAGGTAGGTCAGTGAATGGATGTGGAATATAACTCATTAACTGATTGTGTACGAGCGGTCGCTTTAAAGATCCACAAACGTACCGCAGGAACATATCATCATTTTAAAGATTGGACGTATTACGTTGCTTTTCCATTACTTTAATTTCCTATTCGACTTTTATATTATCTGGAAACCTTAAAATTGAAGTGTAAACGATAGTAGATAACATATCATCATAGCTTATGCTAGAAATGGAAGTAAATAGAGTTTACAATTCATTCTATAATTCAATGTGATAAAAAAAAAAAACTAGAGATTTTTCATGAATGGTCATGATGTTTGTAAACAGTTCATAAACAATGCATCTAATCTCAATTTTCTTAATGTTTATGTATTTATAAATGGATTACCAATATAAAGAGAGCAGTCGGTCTTGTTTATTCAACCTATTGTTCATGAAGACAACTTTGTAAGTTGGATTTTTGTTCTCCCAATTTCAAGTTTTATTTTAAATGAATGCTAATATGTGTCCTGCATAATTAACACTGCATTATGTTTGCTAATACAGTAAATATTTTGTTAAAATACATCCATTTGTCTTCAATTTGATATCTAATAAGTCATATTATAAGTTATATTTGTTTTTTTTGTTTTTTACCGATCCAGAAGCACTTGAGCTTTCAGCTCTTCAGCTCGGTGCCATGGACATCGTAACCCTTCGATTTGGTGCCACAAACACCGTGAATCTGGTGAACCTGTGGCTTTTCTGCCAGCCCGCGGAATTGAACACGCACTCACAGGGAGCTTGTCAACCGTAGTCCAACGCGCTACGAACACGCTGGGTAGGCGGGCATAAGTTATATTTAGAAACAATAACTTAATGTTTCTAAACTACGAGTGCAATTTTTTTTAAACTAACAAGTTTATTCCTTCCAGCGGGCAGAAAAAAAACTGTAGCGAATCAGTTAATGAGGTTGGTAAATTGAACCGAATATCATACATAAATCATTAATGAGGTAGGTCAGTGAATGGATGTGGAATATAACTCATTAATGAGGTAGCTGAATGGTTGTATGTCAATTATTAGTTGTTACTAAATGTAGGAAAACATAAAACAACTATAAATTATAAATGTTACATGAGGATGATATAAATGAGCTATATATTTTGTAGGACAAAAGTGAAGTGACCTTTGCCGTAAGCATAAGCGGCACATATGCTTTTATTTCTCTTTCAGCTCTGAACACAGAAATAATGACACCATACTATATATATATATATACACAGAAAGATTTCACATAGATGTGCACAAACTAAGACTTTCACATAATCTACCCAACATAGAAGAAATACTAACTTTACATAACTGTACCCAAACAGCCAAACAGTGAACTAATAAAAGCTATCCTACACAGAATCAATGATTTCATATAATCTATCCAAACAGAGATCTAATAAAAACTATCCTACACAGAATCAATGATTTCATACAATCTATCCAAACAGAGATCTAATAAAAACTATCCTACACAGAATCAATGATTTCATACAATCTATCCAAACAGAGATCTAATAAAAACTATCCTACACAGAATCAATGATTTCATACAATCTATCCAAACAGAGATCTAATAAAAACTATCCTACACAGAATCAATGATTTCATACAATCTATCCAAACAGAGATTTAATAAAAGCTATCCTACACAGAATCAATGATTTCATATAATCTATCCAAACAGAGATCTAATAAAAGCTATCCTACACAGAATCAATGATTTCATATAATCTATCCAAACAGAGATCTAATAAAAGCTATCCTACACAGAATCAATGATTTCATATAATCTATCCAAACAGAGATCTAATAAAAACTATCCTACACAGAATCAATGATTTCATACAATCTATCACACAGTGAACAGATTTCACACAATATATCAAACACTGTTATGCCCTTCTCTACATAACAAACTGCACTTTCTCCTGCTCACACAAGTCTATTTGTTTCTGTTCAGACAGAAATAGTAACAACATATACATATATATTGTTTTTCTATTCAGACAGAAATCTCACAAGTCTATTTGTTTCTGTTCAGACAGAAATCTTACCAAAATATGTTTCTATACAGACAGAAATCTCTCCAGTCTATATGCTTCTATTCAGACAGAAATCTCACAAGGCAATATGTTTCTATTCAGACATAAATCTCATAAACATAAATCTTACAAGTCTATACATTTCTATTCAGTCACAAATTTCAGACAGAAATCTCACCGGTCTATAATTTTCTATTAAGACAGAAATCTCACCAGTCTATAATTTTCTAATCAGATAGAAATCTGACCAGTCTTTCTATTCAGACAGAAATTAGTGATGAAAATGATGGTCACAATACACTGCACTCAAGCAAAAATGACAGCAGTATCACAAGTGCACAAAGACACTGCAGCAAATCTTCATTATGTTAATATAAGTTAAGCAGTTAATAGAAGATTTGTTGTGTAAATAGATATGTGTTGTTAAGGAAAGCAAAAGCACTGGCAAGATGACTTCCAAGAAAGTCAACCAGGTGTACATATATAAATATATATAAATGTATAGTTACTATCATATACAATATTATACTAGATAATGCTATCTATATCACTATAAGCACTATATCATATAAACAGATCATGTACTTCTTATATATATATGTATATCAACTACAACTGTTACATGTTGGCATTAACTCCTTGTGGACCAGATACCACACTATGTGGCTTTGGGTTGGACCCTTTTTACGAGAAGCCACACTAAAGGATGTTTTTTTATTCTAAAAACAAATTGATTGTAAAAACATGGCTTTTGCCCTGGTCCACTAAGAGTTAAGGAACAGAGTTGCTTTCTTTCTTGAATATACAATTATTAATAAATAATATTGACTAATTGAATGTATATATATCACTACACAAAAGCAATATTACTAAATATTATGAGAACATTTTTAAATATCAAATGATACAAGTAAGATGACTATACACACTCCTATATTATGCTGGAAGTGTGTCAAGTGTTCAACTTTCTCTTCCTCTATATTCTTACTTCCCTACTGCAGACGAGTCTGGTATCCATTCTGAGGTGTCAGAAACCATTCACAGGCATCAGCTATCCATTCACAGGAGTTAGGTATCTATTTTAGATGAGTCAGATATCCATTTCTGAGTGCTTCATGTTTCTATATCCATATGAGCCAGGTATCACTACCAGGTGAACCAGGTATTCATTTCCAGGTGAGTCAAGTATCTTTCTCCAGATGATAATGGTATCCATTTTCAGGTGAGTCAGGTATCTATTCCCAGGTAGGTCAGGTATCTATTTCCAAATGAGTCAGATATTCATGCCCATGTGAGTCAGGTATTAACTTTCAGTCAAGTCAGGTATTCATTTCCAGATCAATCAGGTATCCATTCTCAAGTGAGTTAGGTAACCATTCTCAGGTGAGGCAGACACCTATCTACATTCTCGCCTTTTGACAGATGGCATCCATGTTAGCCTCCAGAGACAATAGAGTTAGCATCTGAGTTACTGCTTCTCTATGGCAAATCTGTAGCTACCAGTTGTGTCAACAAATCTTAAGGGTATGTTTGATAGTGGTAATAGTAAACATCTAGACATCCTTACCTCTGTCTGTTGTAATGTGATGGTAGATTCAAATGTGACATCTGATGTGAACTCTGCTTGATTAATTTCTTTCTCTGTCTGCAAACAAGAATACAAAGAACAATTACAGACAAACCATTGGTGTGGATTTATCGGGTAGCAGAAATACAACAATGTGTGCATATATACATATATATATATATATATATATATATGTATATATTCAATATATATATATATATATATATATAGAGAGAGAGAGAGAGTCTATTTTGGACATTACATTTTTATAGTGAGACTACTGGGAGTTTTCTATAAATATAACAGCATAAGAGACGAGTAGTAATAGTGACAATATATTTTGATACATGTAAACATATCAAGTGATATCAAATGTAGACACACTTGGTACAACTAGAATGAACATTTTATACAACAACATTCTTATAGTGAGATGTTGAAGCTTTCTATTGATATAACAGGAAGTATATATGAGAGCATATTTGATACATACAAACACAACAAGTGATGTAAAATGTAGACACACTTGGTACAGCATAAATTGACATTTTATACAACATTTTTACAATGAGAATTTGGAGCTTTCTATTAACATAACAGTAAGAGGAATAAACAGTGACAATATATTTGATACATGTAAATGCAACTAGTAAGATGAACTGTAGACACATCTGATACAGCATAAATGGACATTTTACAAAATACACAGAATTCTTGACAGTTGTTTTTATAATTTATAAATTAAGCATCAAAATGACAAAATACATTTGGGAAAAATAACCCACACCAAATCGGTAATATCTACTAAAGAAATGATGAGGAAACTAAGAAATAAAGTGTGTGTGTTTGTCAAAAACAAATATATAAATTTGATATTGTCAACTACTAATTGAAACCTATATATCTTCAAGAACTAGTTGATCCTCTCTGTGCAAACTTATCAACTTTAAAAAAATGGACAAAAATTATCTGAGCAACAAGTTCATTTTGAACTATGAATAACAATTTAAAAAAATATCCTAAAGTACTAAATACACAATATTATCATTGTCAGATAGCTTGTCCTGAGCAGAACTTTGCCACCATAACAGTTCTTAAGTATTTTTCTCTCATAGGCCTGATATCCCGTTTCTGCAACCGTCATGTTCAAACCATCAATTACATCATGAATCTATCTTCTCCTTGGTCTTCCTCTTCTCCTCTTAACCGGGATGTCTCCTTTCATGATGGTCTTCTCCAGCCCTTCATGTCTTTTTATATGTCTAAAATGTTTTGATTTTCTAATTCTTATTTGTAGCATCAGCCATAATATGCCTTTCACCAAATATCAAATAAATTTGAAATCCCTAATAATAGATGCTTACACAGAAGAAGAAAAACTATACATGATTACAGATATCACATCACTTTTACAATGCTAATAACTTGAATGGTGCACACAAGCTTAAAGCTAATTAACTATTAGTGGGTGCTGATAATATCAGCATTGTACTGTCTACTGTCAGCCAGTGATCCAAAAACATGTTTGTGAATATATTATACTATTTCTTCTTCTTCTTAAACGCTTCATATCGACCACTTGTTAACCACTCTGTGTGATTTGTATGTGATCTGAGCCTAAGAGCGATTGTACAGTGTGCCAGTTATGTGCCTACAAGTAGGCCAGCACATCTGATTTCTGCAATGCTTTTTATTTACTAGGGTAGATTCTCTAGGTCCTACATCAGTCGCCTCTTCTGACATGCCCTGTAGGTCGCAGTGGTACTATTCTTTGCTTACCTTCCGGAACCCGGCACCAAACGGACGAATTTCACTATTTGATTATGACATCAGAATAGATCAAAACTGTTGGAAAAAGTGCACATATTAACTCCTAGTGGACAAAAGCCATGTTTTAGCAAGCCATTTGTTTTAGAATTAAAAAAATGCCCTTTAGTGTGGCTCCTGCTGGTTAAAGGTGTCCAACTGAAAGCCATGTAAGGTGGCATTTGGTCCAAAGAGTTAACAACTGTTAGTTGTATGATTAGGTGTCTCATCTCACAATAACTTTCAGCTGTAATAAGTCTTCAAACTGGACAGCCTCTTGCAATGGTGATCTGTTTTATTAAATTCTTCTAGCAACAATTGATAATAACAGTTATTGTGGAACTTGTAAAAATATAAAATACTGTAATTTTACTAAGTATAAAAACAATATACAGCAACGTTTCGACCAAAAAGAATATATCAGTTATATGAGTACTATCATCATAGCACTCTGGACATGTCCATAGGTGCTCCAATCCCCGCCTCAACAAATCCAGCTCAGTCTATCTGCCCAACACAGCCGTTTGATGTTGATTCAATCTTTTTGCATATTTGGTATGTTATTCTTTTTGGGATGTACCAATATTGACACCAATCTCTCTCAATCTGGTCAGCGACTGGGATTCACAAAACTGACCCTCCCCCATGTGCAGTATTTGGCATGCAGTGTAGTATTAACTTGATGTGTGCTAATTTCTAAGAACGTTTTACAGCAAACTAATGTTTTAATTCAATGTCATTTAAGGATAAAACTACAACAACAGGTTCAGCAAACCGGTAGGGGATTTCAATAATCACACAAAACTGGTCTACAAATTTCACACAAACTTGGAAAAATCAATGGGATAGTGTAGAAATTGAGAACATTTGAACATTGCTGGAGTCACATCCTGCATCCAATAAATTGAATGACAAAAATTAAAGTGGTTCAGTCACCTACTGAGAATGAGATAGATTTACTACCATCATTTATCTTGACATCCTCAGTTAGAATTATGTTTTAGTTTATTAAATATTCCGTGTCTATTTGTTATTTTGATAAATGTCTATGACCGAAACATTGAGTGCTGCTTATTTTCATATTTAATCATTAATTTTTCATCATTATCATCATCAAATAGCTTGTCCTGAGCAGAACTTTGCCACCACAACAGTCCTCCGGAATTTCTCTCTCATAGGCCAGATGTTCTGCCTCTGCAACCGTCATGTTAAAACCATCAGTTACATCTTGAATCCATCTTATCTGTGGTTTTCCTCTTCTCTCTTTGCTGGTATGTCTCCTTCCATGATGGTCTTCCAGCCCTTCGTGTCTTTTTATATGTCCAAAATACCTTAATTTTCTCTTTCTTATTTGTAGCATCAGCCAGTGTTCTTTGATTTTGAGTTCTTTCTGGATAGATCTATTTGTTTTTTCTGTCCATGATACACGAAGGACTCTTCTGTAACACTTATATTCATTGCTTATGTAATACTGTAAATACTTGTCTTTGTTCTATCGCCTATATTTTGTCTAAGTAGACCCAGTGATGGCTATGCTAATCTGTGGTCGATATGCTCAAAACTCTGCATATGCTATGACTGATGATGATGATGATGACAATGTAGATATGTATATTAACACTGTTAAGATAAATGCACAAAACCTAATTTCTATAAGACTTTCAAAGAAATATATCTAAAGAAAAAAGAATAAGATACAATATACAAAAACAAGCTAGAATACGGACAACACATAAATGTAATCAGACAGGACTCATGCGTATGAAAGAAGGATAGTATAACATGATGATCTGACTGCAAACCCACAACTACCTTCTTCACATCTTCTGCCACCTCCTGAATTTCATTCAAGGTAAGCTTCTCGTTGGTGATATCTGTTGGCTCTTGTACTTGAGTAAACATGTAGTCTGTATCGACCTCCTCCCCTTTGGAAACAAGATCAGCTGCATCGATACTATCATGGATTGCTACAGATGGGAGAGCTGCCACTGTGAAAGTCAAATCGGTGGTTGTGTCTGCTAGTTGGAGAGAATCAGTACTCACTGTCATTTCATCAAACTCATCTTTGTGTGGTTCCAGATCTTTTTCTTCAGATCTTCTCACTTCTTCAATAACTGTTTCAAATTCTGAAATGATAAGAGCTTCCTCGCTTTCATCGATGTCCTTGTCAGCATCGAAATTATCAACGGATGACTCACTTTTCATGACTACTACAACAGCATCATTCATTACCATCTCATCACTATCTGTCTCCTGCACAACCTCAACACTGAATCTGCTAACATCAATTTCTGCTGCACTGTCCACAATCTTTGGATGAAATATATCAAGCTCTTCTTCAGATAGTGGTTGGGTAAATGTTTCCTCTATTTCTTCAATATGAGGTTGACTAGCTTCAATTTTATCATCCTCTACTTCTTCAATATAAGGTTGATTTTCAGTTTCATCATCCATTTCTTCAATATGAGGTTGACTTTCAGTTTCATCCTTCATTTCTTCAATATGAGGTTGACTGGCTTCAGTTTCATCCTCTACTTCTTCAATGTAAGGTTGACTTTCATATTCATAATCTGCTTCTTCAATATGAGGTTGTCTTTCAGTTTCTTCATCTACTTCTTCAATATGAGGACGACTTTCAGTTTCATCATCCTCTACTTCTTCAATATGAGGACGACTTTCAGTTTCATCATCCTCACTTCTTCAATCTGAGGCTGACTTTCAGTTTCATCATCCTCTACTTCTTCAATATGAGGCTGACTTTCAGTTTCATCATCCTCTACTTCTTCAATATGAGGCTGACTTTCAGTTTCATCATCCTCTACTTCTTCAATATGAGGCTGACTTTCAGTTTCATCATCCTCTACTTCTTCAATATAAGGTTTTCTTTCAGTTTCTTCATCTACTTCTTCAATTTGAGGATGACTAACTTCAGGTGTAAATGTTTCTGTAGTTTTTCCTTCTTCAGTCTCTTCTTCTAAAACCTCTTCAACCAACTTTGGAGTTTCCTCTTCAATTGTAATTGTTTCTGTAGCTTTCTCAGTTATTTCTTCTTCTGGTTGATCTGGTCTTGTGTCTTCAATGCCTTCAATAACAAATGTTTCTACAGTCTCTTGAACTTCTTCAACCTTTTCTGGTTGTTCAAATCCAACAACAATGACTTCTCTTTCTTCCTCAATTATTTCTTCTCCAGGATATTCTGTCTCTACTTCTTGAGGAGTTTCTTCAACTATTGATAATTCAATGACATCAGTAACAGTGTCAGTCTCTTCAGGTTTCTGGAAATCCACAGTGAAGGTTTCTTTGTGTGTTTCAGTCTCTTCAACTGTGGGTTTCTCAATTTCAATCTCTTCTTTATATGTTGATGTGTCAACTTCTTCTACAACGTCTTCAACCAACTTTGGAGTTTCCTCTTCAATTGTAATTGTTTCTGTAGTTTTCTCAGTTATCTCTTCTTCTGGTTGATCTGGCCTTGTGTCTTCAATGCCTTCAATAACAAATGTTTCTACAGTCTCTTGAACTTCTTCAACCTCCTCAGGTTTCTGGAAATCTACAGTGAAGGTTTCTTTGTGTGTTTCAGTCTCTTCAACTGTGGGTTTCTCAATTTCAATCTCTTCTTTATATGTTGATGTGTCAACTTCTTCTACAACTTCTTCAACCAACTTTGGAGTTTCCTCTTCAACTGTAATTGTTTCTGTAGTTTTCTCTGTTATCTCTTCTTCTTCTGGTTGATCTGGTCTTGAGTCTTCAATAACAAATGTTTCTACAGTCTCTTGAACTTCTTCAACCTCCTCAGGTTTCTGGAAATCTACAGTAAAGGTTTCTTTGTGTGTTTCAGTCTCTTCAACTGTGGTTTCTCAATTTCAATCTCTTCTTTATATGTTGATGTGTCAACTTCTTCTATAACTTCTTCAACCAACTTTGGAGTTTCCTCTTCAATTGTAATTGTTTCTGTAGTTTTCTCAGTTATCTCTTCTTCTGGTTGATCTGGTCTTGTGTCTTCAATAACAAATGTTCTCAGTCTCTTGAACTTCTTCAACCTCCTCAGGTTTTCTGAAATCTAAAGTAAAGGTTTCTTTGTGTGTTTCAGTCTCTTCAACTGTGGGTTTCTCAATTTCAATCTCTTCTTTATATGTTGATGTGTCAACTTCTTCTACAACTTCTTCAACCAACTTTGGAGTTTCCTCTTCAACTGTAATTGTTTCTGTAGTTTTCTCAGTTATCTCTTCTTCTGGTTGATCTGGTCTTGTGTCTTCAATGCCTTCAATAACAAATGTTTCTACAGTCTCTTGAACTTCTTCAACCTCATCAGGTTTCTGGAAATCTACAGTGAAGGTTTCTTTGTGTGTTTCAGTCTCTTCAACTGTGGGTTTCTCAATTTCAATCTCTTCTTTATATGTTGATGTGTCAACTTCTTCTACAACTTCTTCAACCAACTTTGGAGTTTCCTCTTCAATTGTAATTGTTTCTGTAGTTTTCTCAGTTATCTCTTCTTCTGGTTGATCTGGTCTTGTGTCTTCAATGCCTTCAATAACAAATGTTTCTACAGTTTCTTGAACTTCTTCAACCTTTTCTGTTGTTCAAATCCAACAAAATGACTTTCTTTCTTCCTCAATTATTTCTTCTCCAGGATATTCTGTCTCTACTTCTTGAGGAGTTTCTTCCACTATTGATAATTCAATGACATCAGTAACAGTGTCAGTCTCATCAGGTTTCTGAAATCCACAGTGAAGGTTTCTTTTGTGTTTCAGTCTCTTCAACTGTGGTTTCTCAATTTCAATCTCTTCTTTATATGTTGATGTTCAACTTCTTCTACAATTCTTCAACCAACTCTTGAGTTCCTCTTCAATTGAATTGTTTCTAAGTTTTCTCGTTATTTCTTCTTTTGGTTGATCTGGTCTTGTGTCTTCAATGCCTTCAATAACAAATGTTTCTACAGTCTCTTGAACTTCTTCAACCTCATCAGGTTTCTGGAAATCTACAGTAAAGGTTTCTTTGTGTGTTTCAGTCTCTTCAACTGTGGGTTTCTCAATTTCAATCTCTTCTTTATATGTTGATGTGTCAACTTCTTCTATAACTTCTTCAACCAACTTTGGAGTTTCCTCTTCAATTGTAATTGTTTCTGTAGTTTTCTCAGTTATCTCTTCTTCTGGTTGATCTGGTCTTGTGTCTTCAATGCCTTCAATAACAAATGTTTCTACAGTCTCTTGAACTTCTTCAACCTCATCAGGTTTCTGGAAATCTACAGTGAAGGTTTCTTTGTGTGTTTCAGTCTCTTCAACTGTGGGTTTCTCAATTTCAATCTCTTCTTTATATGTTGATGTGTCAACTTCTTCTACAACTTCTTCAACCAACTTTGGAGTTTCCTCTTCAATTGTAATTGTTTCTGTAGTTTTCTCAGTTATCTCTTCTTCTGGTTGATCTGGTCTTGTGTCTTCAATGCCTTCAATAACAAATGTTTCTACAGTTTCTTGAACTTCTTCAACCTTTTCTGGTTGTTCAAATCCAACAACAATGACTTCTCTTTCTTCCTCAATTATTTCTTCTCCAGGATATTCTGTCTCTACTTCTTGAGGAGTTTCTTCAACTATTGATAATTCAATGACATCAGTAACAGTGTCAGTCTCTTCAGGTTTCTGGACATCCACAGTGAAGGTTTCTTTGTGTGTTTCAGTCTCTTCAACTGTGGGTTTCTCAATTTCAATCTCTTCTTTATATGTTGATGTGTCAACTTCTTCTACAACTTCTTCAACCAACTTTGGAGTTTCCTCTTCAATTGTAATTGTTTCTGTAGTTTTCTCAGTTATTTCTTCTTCTGGTTGATCTGGTCTTGTGTCTTCAATGCCTTCAATAACAAATGTTTCTACAGTCTCTTGAACTTCTTCACTCCTCAGGTTTCTGAAATCTACAGTAAGGTTTCTTTGTGTGTTTCAGTCTCTTCAACTGTGGGTTTCTCAATTTCAATCTCTTCTACAACTTCTTCAACCAACTTTGGAGTTTCCTCTTCAATTGTAATTGTTTCTGTAGTTTTCTCAGTTATTTCTTCTTCTGGTTGATCTGGTCTTGTGTCTTCAATGCCTTCAATAACAAATGTTTCTACAGTCTCTTGAACTTCTTCAACCTCATCAGGTTTCTGGAAATCTACAGTGAAGGTTTCTTTGTGTGTTTCAGTCTCTTCAACTGTGGGTTTCTCAATTTCAATCTCTTCTTTATATGTTGATGTGTCAACTTCTTCTACAACTTCTTCAACCAACTTTGGAGTTTCCTCTTCAATTGTAATTGTTTCTGTAGTTTTCTCAGTTATCTCTTCTTCTGGTTGATCTGGTTTTGTGTCTTCAATGCCTTCAATAACAAATGTTTCTACAGTTTCTTGAACTTCTTCAACCTTTTCTGGTTGTTCAAATCCAACAACAATGACTTCTCTTTCTTCCTCAATTATTTCTTCTCCAGGATATTCTGTCTCTACTTCTTGAGGAGTTTCTTCAACTATTGATAATTCAATGACATCAGTAACAGTGTCAGTCTCATCAGGTTTCTGGACATCCACAGTGAAGGTTTCTTTGTGTGTTTCAGTCTCTTCAACTGTGGGTTTCTCAATTTCAATCTCTTCTTTATATGTTGATGTGTCAACTTCTTCTACAACTTCTTCAACCAACTTTGGAGTTTCCTCTTCAATTGTAATTGTTTCTGTAGTTTTCTCAGTTATTTCTTCTTCTGGTTGATCTGGTCTTGTGTCTTCAATGCCTTCAATAACAAATGTTTCTACAGTCTCTTGAACTTCTTCAACCTCCTCAGGTTTCTGAAATCTACAGTAAGGTTTCTTTGTGTGTTTCAGTCTCTTCAACTGTGGGTTTCTCAATTTCAATCTCTTCTTTATATGTTGATGTGTCAACTTCTTCTACAACTTCTTCAACCAACTTTGGAGTTTCCTCTTCAATTGTAATTGTTTCTGTAGTTTTCTCAGTTATTTCTTCTTTTGGTTGATCTGGTCTTGTGTCTTCAATGCCTTCAATAACAAATGTTTCTACAGTCTCTTGAACTTCTTCAACCTCATCAGGTTTCTGGAAATCTACAGTGAAGGTTTCTTTGTGTGTTTCAGTCTCTTCAACTGTGGGTTTCTCAATTTCAATCTCTTCTTTATATGTTGATGTGTCAACTTCTTCTACAACTTCTTCAACCAACTTTGGAGTTTCCTCTTCAATTGTAATTGTTTCTGTAGTTTTCTCAGTTATCTCTTCTTCTGGTTGATCTGGTCTTGTATCTTCAATGCCTTCAATAACAAATGTTTCTACAGTTTCTTGAACTTCTTCAACCTTTTCTGGTTGTTCAAATCCAACAACAATGACTTCTCTTTCTTCCTCAATTATTTCTTCTCCAGGATATTCTGTCTCTACTTCTTGAGGAGTTTCTTCAACTATTGATAATTCAATGACATCAGTAACAGTGTCAGTCTCATCAGGTTTCTGGACATCCACAGTGAAGGTTTCTTTGTGTGTTTCAGTCTCTTCAACTGTGGGTTTCTCAATTTCAATATCTTCTTTATATGTTGATGTGTCAACTTCTTCTATAACTTCTTCAACCAACTTTGGAGTTTCCTCTTCAATTGTAATTGTTTCTGTAGTTTTCTCAGTTATCTCTTCTTCTTCTTCTGGTTGATCTGGTCTTGTGTCTTCAATAACAAATGTTTCTACAGTCTCTTGAACTTCTTCAACCTCATCAGGTTTCTGGAAATCTACAGTGAAGGTTTCTTTGTGTGTTTCAGTCTCTTCAACTGTGGGTTTCTCAATTTCAATCTCTTCTTTATATGTTGATGTGTCAACTTCTCTACAACTTCTTCAACCAACTTTGAGTTTCTCTTCAATTGTAATTGTTTCTGTAGTTTTCTCAGTTATCTCTTCTTCTGGTTGATCTGGTTTTGTGTCTTCAATGCCTTCAATAACAAATGTTTCTACAGTTTCTTGAACTTCTTCAACCTTTTCTGGTTGTTCAAATCCAACAACAATGACTTCTCTTTCTTCCTCAATTATTACTTCTCCAGGATATTCTGTCTCTACTTCTTGAGGAGTTTCTTCAACTATTGATAATTCAATGACATCAGTAACAGTGTCAGTCTCATCAGGTTTCTGGACATCCACAGTGAAGGTTTCTTTGTGTGTTTCAGTCTCTTCAACTGTGGGTTTCTCAATTTCAATCTCTTCTTTATATGTTGATGTGTCAACTTCTTCTACAACTTCTTCAACCAACTTTGGAGTTTCCTCTTCAATTGTAATTGTTTCTGTAGTTTTCTCAGTTATTTCTTCTTCTGGTTGATCTGGTCTTGTGTCTTCAATGCCTTCAATAACAAATGTTTCTACAGTCTCTTGAACTTCTTCAACCTCCTCAGGTTTCTGGAAATCTACAGTAAAGGTTTCTTTGTGTGTTTCAGTCTCTTCAACTGTGGGTTTCTCAATTTCAATCTCTTCTTTATATGTTGATGTGTCAACTTCTTCTACAACTTCTTCAACCAACTTTGGAGTTTCCTCTTCAATTGTAATTGTTTCTGTAGTTTTCTCAGTTATTTCTTCTTTTGGTTGATCTGGTCTTGTGTCTTCAATGCCTTCAATAACAAATGTTTCTACAGTCTCTTGAACTTCTTCAACCTCATCAGGTTTCTGGAAATCTACAGTGAAGGTTTCTTTGTGTGTTTCAGTCTCTTCAACTGTGGGTTTCTCAATTTCAATCTCTTCTTTATATGTTGATGTGTCAACTTCTTCTACAACTTCTTCAACCAACTTTGGAGTTTCCTCTTCAATTGTAATTGTTTCTGTAGTTTTCTCAGTTATCTCTTCTTCTGGTTGATCTGGTCTTGTATCTTCAATGCCTTCAATAACAAATGTTTCTACAGTTTCTTGAACTTCTTCAACCTTTTCTGGTTGTTCAAATCCAACAACAATGACTTCTCTTTCTTCCTCAATTATTTCTTCTCCAGGATATTCTGTCTCTACTTCTTGAGGAGTTTCTTCAACTATTGATAATTCAATGACATCAGTAACAGTGTCAGTCTCATCAGGTTTCTGGACATCCACAGTGAAGGTTTCTTTGTGTGTTTCAGTCTCTTCAACTGTGGGTTTCTCAAATTCAATATCTTCTTTATATGTTGATGTGTCAACTTCTTCTATAACTTCTTCAACCAACTTTGGAGTTTCCTCTTCAATTGTAATTGTTTCTGTAGTTTTCTCAGTTATCTCTTCTTCTTCTTCTGGTTGATCTGGTCTTGTGTCTTCAATAACAAATGTTTCTACAGTCTCTTGAACTTCTTCAACCTCATCAGGTTTCTGGAAATCTACAGTAAAGGTTTCTTTGTGTGTTTCAGTCTCTTCAACTGTGGGTTTCTCAATTTCAATCTCTTCTTTATATGTTGATGTGTCAACTTCTTCTACAACTTCTTCAACCAACTTTGGAGTTTCCTCTTCAATTGTAATTGTTTCTGTAGTTTTCTCAGTTATCTCTTCTTCTGGTTGATCTGGTCTTGTGTCTTCAATGCCTTCAATAACAAATGTTTCTACAGTTTCTTGAACTTCTTCAACCTTTTCTGGTTGTTCAAATCCAACAACAATGACTTCTCTTTCTTCCTCAATTATTTCTTCTCCAGGATATTCTGTCTCTACTTCTTGAGGAGTTTCTTCAACTATTGATAATTCAATGACATCAGTAACAGTGTCAGTCTCTTCAGGTTTCTGGACATCCACAGTGAAGGTTTCTTTGTGTGTTTCAGTCTCTTCAACTGTGGGTTTCTCAATTTCAATCTCTTCTTTATATGTTGATGTGTCAACTTCTTCTACAACTTCTTCAACCAGCTTTGGAGTTTCCTCTTCAATTGTAATTGTTTCTGTAGTTTTCTCAGTTATTTCTTCTTCTGGTTGATCTGGTCTTGTGTCTTCAATGCCTTCAATAACAAATGTTTCTACAGTCTCTTGAACTTCTTCAACCTCCTCAGGTTTCTGGAAATCTACAGTAAAGGTTTCTTTGTGTGTTTCAGTCTCTTCAACTGTGGGTTTCTCAATTTCAATCTCTTCTACAACTTCTTCAACCAACTTTGGAGTTTCCTCTTCAATTGTAATTGTTTCTGTAGTTTTCTCAGTTATTTCTTCTTCTGGTTGATCTGGTCTTGTGTCTTCAATGCCTTCAATAACAAATGTTTCTACAGTCTCTTGAACTTCTTCAACCTCATCAGGTTTCTGGAAATCTACAGTGAAGGTTTCTTTGTGTGTTTCAGTCTCTTCAACTGTGGGTTTCTCAATTTCAATCTCTTCTTTATATGTTGATGTGTCAACTTCTTCTACAACTTCTTCAACCAACTTTGGAGTTTCCTCTTCAATTGTAATTGTTTCTGTAGTTTTCTCAGTTATCTCTTCTTCTGGTTGATCTGGTTTTGTGTCTTCAATGCCTTCAATAACAAATGTTTCTACAGTCTCTTGAACTTCTTCAACCTCCTCAGGTTTCTGGAAATCTACAGTAAAGGTTTCTTTGTGTGTTTCAGTCTCTTCAACTGTGGGTTTCTCAATTTCAATCTCTTCTTTATATGTTGATGTGTCAACTTCTTCTACAACTTCTTCAACCAACTTTGGAGTTTCCTCTTCAATTGTAATTGTTTCTGTAGTTTTCTCAGTTATTTCTTCTTTTGGTTGATCTGGTCTTGTGTCTTCAATGCCTTCAATAACAAATGTTTCTACAGTCTCTTGAACTTCTTCAACCTCATCAGGTTTCTGGAAATCTACAGTGAAGGTTTCTTTGTGTGTTTCAGTCTCTTCAACTGTGGGTTTCTCAATTTCAATCTCTTCTTTATATGTTGATGTGTCAACTTCTTCTACAACTTCTTCAACCAACTTTGGAGTTTCCTCTTCAATTGTAATTGTTTCTGTAGTTTTCTCAGTTATCTCTTCTTCTGGTTGATCTGGTCTTGTATCTTCAATGCCTTCAATAACAAATGTTTCTACAGTTTCTTGAACTTCTTCAACCTTTTCTGGTTGTTCAAATCCAACAACAATGACTTCTCTTTCTTCCTCAATTATTTCTTCTCCAGGATATTCTGTCTCTACTTCTTGAGGAGTTTCTTCAACTATTGATAATTCAATGACATCAGTAACAGTGTCAGTCTCATCAGGTTTCTGGACATCCACAGTGAAGGTTTCTTTGTGTTTCAGTCTCTTCAACGTGGGTTTCCTTTCAAATCTCTTATAATGTTGATGGTCAACTCTTCAACTCTTCAACCAACTTTGGAGTTTCCTCTTCAATTGTAATTGTTTCTGTAGTTTTCTCAGTTATCTCTTCTTCTTCTTCTGGTTGATCTGGTCTTGTGTCTTCAATAACAAATGTTTCTACAGTCTCTTGAACTTCTTCAACCTCATCAGGTTTCTGAAATCTACAGTAAGGTTTCTTTGTGTGTTTCAGTCTCTTCAACTGTGGGTTTCTCAATTTCAATCTCTTCTTTATATGTTGATGTGTCAACTTCTTCTACAACTTCTTCAACCAACTTTGGAGTTTCCTCTTCAATTGTAATTGTTTCTGTAGTTTTCTCAGTTATCTCTTCTTCTGGTTGATCTGGTCTTGTGTCTTCAATGCCTTCAATAACAAATGTTTCTACAGTTTCTTGAACTTCTTCAACCTTTTCTGGTTGTTCAAATCCAACAACAATGACTTCTCTTTCTTCCTCAATTATTTCTTCTCCAGGATATTCTGTCTCTACTTCTTGAGGAGTTTCTTCAACTATTGATAATTCAATGACATCAGTAACAGTGTCAGTCTCTTCAGGTTTCTGGACATCCACAGTGAAGGTTTCTTTGTGTGTTTCAGTCTCTTCAACTGTGGTTTCTCAATTTCAATCTCTTCTTTATATGTTGATGTGTCAACTTCTTCTACAACTTCTTCAACCAGCTTTGGAGTTTCCTCTTCAATTGTAATTGTTTCTGTAGTTTTCTCAGTTATTTCTTCTTCTGGTTGATCTGGTCTTGTGTCTTCAATGCCTTCAATAACAAATGTTTCTACAGTCTCTTGAACTTCTTCAACCTCCTCAGGTTTCTGGAAATCTACAGTAAAGGTTTCTTTGTGTGTTTCAGTCTCTTCAACTGTGGGTTTCTCAATCTTCAATTCTTCTCAACTTCTTCAACATACTTTGGAGTTTCCTCTTCAATTGTAATTGTTTCTGTAGTTTTCTCAGTTATTTCTTCTTCTGGTTGATCTGGTCTTGTGTCTTCAATGCCTTCAATAACAAATGTTTCTACAGTCTCTTGAACTTCTTCAACCTCATCAGGTTTCTGGAAATCTACAGTGAAGGTTTCTTTGTGTGTTTAGTCTCTTCAACTGTGGTTTCTCAATTTCAATCTCTTCTTTATATGTTGATGTGTCAACTCTTCTACAACTTCTTCAACCAACTTTGGAGTTTCCTCTTCAATTGTAATTGTTTCTGTAGTTTTCTCAGTTATCTCTTCTTCTGGTTGATCTGGTTTTGTGTCTTCAATGCCTTCAATAACAAATGTTTCTACAGTTTCTTGAACTTCTTCAACCTTTTCTGGTTGTTCAAATCCAACAACAATGACTTCTCTTTCTTCCTCAATTATTACTTCTCCAGGATATTCTGTCTCTACTTCTTGAGGAGTTTCTTCAACTATTGATAATTCAATGACATCAGTAACAGTGTCAGTCTCATCAGGTTTCTGGACATCCACAGTGAAGGTTTCTTTGTGTGTTTCAGTCTCTTCAACTGTGGGTTTCTCAATTTCAATATCTTCTTTATATGTTGATGTGTCAACTTCTTCAACCAACTTTGGAGTTTCCTCTTCAATTGTAATTGTTTCTGTAGTTTTCTCAGTTATCTCTTCTTCTTCTTCTGGTTGATCTGGTCTTGTGTCTTCAATAACAAATGTTTCTACAGTCTCTTGAACTTCTTCAACATCCTCAGGTTTCTGGAAATCTACAGTAAAGGTTTCTTTGTGTGTTTCAGTCTCTTCAACTGTGGGTTTCTCAATTTCAATCTCTTCTTTATATGTTGATGTGTCAACTTCTTCTATAACTTCTTCAACCAACTTTGGAGTTTCCTCTTCAATTGTAATTGTTTCTGTAGTTTTCTCAGTTATCTCTTCTTCTTCTTCTGGTTGATCTGGTCTTGTGTCTTCAATGCCTTCAATAACAAATGTTTCTACAGTCTCTTGAACTTCTTCAACCTCCTCAGGTTTCTGGAAATCCACAGTGAAGGTTTCTTTGTGTGTTTCAGTCTCTTCAACTGTGGGTTTCTCAATTTCAATCTCTTCTTTATATGTTGATGTGTCAACTTCTTCTACAACTTCTTCAACCAACTTTGGAGTTTCCTCTTCAATTGTAATTGTTTCTGTAGTTTTCTCAGTTATCTCTTCTTCTGGTTGATCTGGTCTTGTGTCTTCAATGCCTTCAATAACAAATGTTTCTACAGTCTCTTGAACTTCTTCAACCTCATCAGGTTTCTGGAAATCTACAGTGAAGGTTTCTTTGTGTGTTTCAGTCTCTTCAACTGTGGGTTTCTCAATTTCAATCTCTTCTTTATATGTTGATGTGTCAACTTCTTCTACAACTTCTTCAACCAACTTTGGAGTTTCCTCTTCAATTGTAATTGTTTCTGAGTTTTCTAGTTATTCTTCTTCTGGTTGATCTTCTTGTGTCTAATGCTTAATAACAATGTTTACAGTTTCTGAACTCTTCAACCTTTCTGGTTGTTCAATCCAACAAATGACTTCTCTTTCTTCCTCAATTATTTCTTCTCCAGGATATTCTGTCTCTACTTCTTGAGGAGTTTTTCAACTATTGATAATCAATGACATCAGTAACAGTGTCAGTCTCATCAGGTTTGGACATCAGGAAGTTTCTTGTGTGTTTCAGTCTCTTCAACTGTGTTTCTAATCATCTCTTCTTTATATGTTGATGTGTCAACTTCTTCTACAACTTCTTCAACCAACTTTGGAGTTTCCTCTTCAATTGTAATTGTTTCTGTAGTTTTCTCAGTTATTTCTTCTTCTGGTTGATCTGGTCTTGTGTCTTCAATGCCTTCAATAACAAATGTTTCTACAGTCTCTTGAACTTCTTCAACCTCATCAGGTTTCTGGAAATCTACAGTGAAGGTTTCTTTGTGTGTTTCAGTCTCTTCAACTGTGGGTTTCTCAATTTCAATCTCTTCTTTATATGTTGATGTGTCAACTTCTTCTACAACTTCTTCAACCAACTTTGGAGTTTCCTCTTCAATTGTAATTGTTTCTGTAGTTTTCTCAGTTATCTCTTCTTCTGGTTGATCTGGTTTTGTGTCTTCAATGCCTTCAATAACAAATGTTTCTACAGTTTCTTGAACTTCTTCAACCTTTTCTGGTTGTTCAAATCCAACAACAATGACTTCTCTTTCTTCCTCAATTATTTCTTCTCCAGGATATTCTGTCTCTACTTCTTGAGGAGTTTCTTCAACTATTGATAATTCAATGACATCAGTAACAGTGTCAGTCTCATCAGGTTTCTGGACATCCACAGTGAAGGTTTCTTTGTGTGTTTCAGTCTCTTCAACTGTGGGTTTCTCAATTTCAATATCTTCTTTATATGTTGATGTGTCAACTTCTTCAACCAACTTTGGAGTTTCCTCTTCAATTGTAATTGTTTCTGTAGTTTTCTCAGTTATCTCTTCTTCTTCTTCTGGTTGATCTGCTCTTGTGTCTTCAATAACAAATGTTTCTACAGTCTCTTGAACTTCTTCAACCTCCTCAGGTTTCTGGAAATCTACAGTTAAGGTTTCTTTGTGTGTTTCAGTCTCTTCAACTGTGGGTTTCTCAATTTCAATCTCTTCTTTATATGTTGATGTGTCAACTTCTTCTACAACTAATTCAACCAACTTTGGAGTTTCCTCTTCAATTGTAATTGTTTCTGTAGTTTTCGTTATTCTTCTTCTTCTTCTGGTTGATCTGGTCTTGTGTCTTCAATAACAAATGTTTCTACAGTCTCTTGAACTTCTTCAACCTCATCAGGTTTCTGGAAATCTACAGTAAAGGTTTCTTTGTGTGTTTCAGTCTCTTCAACTGTGGGTTTCTCAATTTCAATCTCTTCTTTATATGTTGATGTGTCAACTTCTTCTACAACTTCTTCAACCAACTTTGGAGTTTCTCTTCAATTGAATTGTTTCTAGTTTTCTCAGTTATTCTTCTTCTGGTTGACTCTGTGTCTTCAATGCCTTCAATAACAAATGTTTCTACAGTCTCTTGAACTTCTTCAACCTCATCAGGTGTCTGGAAATCTACAGTGAAGGTTTCTTTGTGTGTTTCAGTCTCTTCAACTGTGGGTTTCTCAATTTCAATCTCTTCTTTATATGTTGATGTGTCAACTTCTTCTACAACTTCTTCAACCAACTTTGGAGTTTCCTCTTCAATTGTAATTGTTTCTGTAGTTTTCTCAGTTATCTCTTCTTCTGGTTGATCTGGTCTTGTGTCTTCAATGCCTTCAATAACAAATGTTTCTACAGTTTCTTGAACTTCTTCAACCTTCTGGTTTTCAAATCCAACAACAATGACTTCTCTTTCTTCCTCAATTATTTCTTCTCCAGGATATTCTGTCTCTACTTCTTGAGGAGTTTCTTCAACTATTGATAATTCAATGACATCAGTAACAGTGTCAGTCTCATCAGGTTTCTGGACATCCACAGTGAAGGTTTCTTTGTGTGTTTCAGTCTCTTCAACTGTGGGTTTCTCAATTTCAATCTCTTCTTTATATGTTGATGTGTCAACTTCTTCTCAACTTCTTCAACCAACTTTGGAGTTTCCTCTTCAATTGTAATTGTTTCTGTAGTTTTCTCAGTTATCTCTTCTTCTTCTTCTGGTTGATCTGGTCTTGTGTCTTCAATAACAAATGTTTCTACAGTCTCTTGAACTTCTTCAACCTCCTCAGGTTTCTGGAAATCTACAGTAAAGGTTTCTTTGTGTGTTTCAGTCTCTTCAACTGTGGGTTTCTCAATTTCAATCTCTTCTTTATATGTTGATGTGTCAACTTCTTCTACAACTTCTTCAACCAACTTTGGAGTTTCCTCTTCAATTGTAATTGTTTCTGTAGTTTTCTCAGTTATTTCTTCTTCTGGTTGATCTGGTCTTGTGTCTTCAATGCCTTCAATAACAAATGTTTCTACAGTCTCTTGAACTTCTTCAACCTCCTCAGGTTTCTGGAAATCTACAGTGAAGGTTTCTTTGTGTGTTTCAGTCTCTTCAACTGTGGGTTTCTCAATTTCAATCTCTTCTTTATATGTTGATGTGTCAACTTCTTCTACAACTTCTTCAACCAACTTTGGAGTTTCCTCTTCAATTGTAATTGTTTCTGTAGTTTTCTCAGTTATCTCTTCTTCTGGTTGATCTGGTCTTGTGTCTTCAATGCCTTCAATAACAAATGTTTCTACAGTTTCTTGAACTTCTTCAACCTTTTCTGGTTGTTCAAATCCAACAACAATGACTTCTCTTTCTTCCTCAATTATTTCTTCTCCAGGATATTCTGTCTCTACTTCTTGAGGAGTTTCTTCAACTATTGATAATTCAATGACATCAGTAACAGTGTCAGTCTCATCAGGTTTCTGGAAATCCACAGTGAAGGTTTCTTTGTGTGTTTCAGTCTCTTCAACTGTGGGTTTCTCAATTTCAATCTCTTCTTTATATGTTGATGTGTCAACTTCTTCTACAACTTCTTCAACTAACTTTGGAGTTTCCTCTTCAATTAGTAATTGTTTCTTAGTTTTCTCAGTTATTTCTTCTTCTGGTTGATCTGGTCTTGTGTCTTCAATGCCTTCAATAACAAATGTTTCTACAGTCTCTTGAACTTCTTCAACCTCCTCAGGTTTCTGGAAATCTACAGTAAAGGTTTCTTTGTGTGTTTCAGTCTCTTCAACTGTGGGTTTCTCAATTTCAATCTCTTCTTTATATGTTGATGTGTCAACTTCTTCTACAACTTCTTCAACCAACTTTGGAGTTTCCTCTTCAATTGTAATTGTTTCTGTAGTTTTCTCAGTTATTTCTTCTTCTGGTTGATCTGGTCTTGTGTCTTCAATGCCTTCAATAACAAATGTTTCTACAGTCTCTTGAACTTCTTCAACCTCATCAGGTGTCTGGAAATCTACAGTGAAGGTTTCTTTGTGTGTTTCAGTCTCTTCAACTGTGGGTTTCTCAATTTCAATCTCTTCTTTATATGTTGATGTGTCAACTTCTTCTACAACTTCTTCAACCAACTTTGGAGTTTCCTCTTCAATTGTAATTGTTTCTGTAGTTTTCTCAGTTATCTCTTCTTCTGGTTGATCTGGTCTTGTGTCTTCAATGCCTTCAATAACAAATGTTTCTACAGTTTCTTGAACTTCTTCAACCTTTTCTGGTTGTTCAAATCCAACAACAATGACTTCTCTTTCTTCCTCAATTATTTCTTCTCCAGGATATTCTGTCTCTACTTCTTGAGGAGTTTCTTCAACTATTGATAATTCAATGACATCAGTAACAGTGTCAGTCTCATCAGGTTTCTGGACATCCACAGTGAAGGTTTCTTTGTGTGTTTCAGTCTCTTCAACTGTGGGTTTCTCAATTTCAATATCTTCTTTATATGTTGATGTGTCAACTTCTTCTATAACTTCTTCAACCAACTTTGGAGTTTCCTCTTCAATTGTAATTGTTTCTGTAGTTTTCTCAGTTATCTCTTCTTCTTCTTCTGGTTGATCTGGTCTTGTGTCTTCAATAACAAATGTTTCTACAGTCTCTTGAACTTCTTCAACCTCCTCAGGTTTCTGAAATCTACAGTAAAGTTTCTTTGTGTGTTTCAGTCTCTTCAACTGTGGGTTTCTCAATTTCAATCTCTTCTTTATATGTTGATGTGTCAACTTCTTCTACAACTTCTTCAACCAACTTTGGAGTTTCCTCTTCAATTGTAATTGTTTCTGTAGTTTTCTCAGTTATCTCTTCTTCTGGTTGATCTGGTTTTGTGTCTTCAATGCCTTCAATAACAAATGTTTCTACAGTTTCTTGAACTTCTTCAACCTTTTCTGGTTGTTCAAATCCAACAACAATGACTTCTCTTTCTTCCTCAATTATTTCTTCTCCAGGATATTCTGTCTCTACTTCTTGAGGAGTTTCTTCAACTATTGATAATTCAATGACATCAGTAACAGTGTCAGTCTCATCAGGTTTCTGGACATCCACAGTGAAGGTTTCTTTGTGTGTTTCAGTCTCTTCAACTGTTGGTTTCTCAATTTCAATATCTTCTTTATATGTTGATGTGTCAACTTCTTCAACCAACTTTGGAGTTTCCTCTTCAATTGTAATTGTTTCTGTAGTTTTCTCAGTTATCTCTTCTTCTTCTTCTGGTTGATCTGGTCTTGTGTCTTCAATAACAAATGTTTCTACAGTCTCTTGAACTTCTTCAACCTCCTCAGGTTTCTGGAAATCTACAGTAAAGGTTTCTTTGTGTGTTTCAGTCTCTTCAACTGTGGTTTCTCAATTTCAATCTCTTCTTTATATGTTGATGTGTCAACTTCTTCTACAACTTCTTCAACCAACTTTGGAGTTTCCTCTTCAATTGTAATTGTTTCTGTAGTTTTCTCAGTTATCTCTTCTTCTTCTTCTGGTTGATCTGGTCTTGTGTCTTCAATAACAAATGTTTCTACAGTCTCTTGAACTTCTTCAACCTCATCAGGTTTCTGGAAATCTACAGTAAAGGTTTCTTTGTGTGTTTCAGTCTCTTCAACTGTGGGTTTCTCAATTTCAATCTCTTCTTTATATGTTGATTGTCAACTTTTCTACAACTTCTTCAACCAACTTTGGAGTTTCCTCTTCAACTGTAATTGTTTCTGTAGTTTTCTCTGTTATCTTTTCTTCTGGTTGATCTGGTCTTGTGTCTTCAATGCCTTCAATAACAAATGTTTCTACAGTCTCTTGAACTTCTTCAACCTCATCAGGTTCTGAAATCCACAGTGAATTTTTCTTTGTGTGTTTCAGTCTCTTCAACTGTGAGTTTCTCAATTTCAATCTCTTCTTTATATGTTGATGTGTCAACTTCTTCTACAACTTCTTCAACCAACTTTGGAGTTTCCTCTTCAACTGTAATTGTTTCTGTAGTTTCGTTATCTCTTCTTGTGGTTGATCTGGTCTTGTGCTTCAATGCTACTTCAATAACAAATGTTTCTACAGTTTCTTGAACTTCTTCAATCTCATGGTTTCTGAAATCTACAGTGAAGGTTTCTTTGTGTGTTTCAGTCTCTTCAACTGTGGTTTCTCAATTTCAATCTCTTCTTTATATGTTGATGTGTCAACTTCTTCTACAACTTCTTCAACCAACTTTGGAGTTTCCTCTTCAATTGTAATTGTTTCTGTAGTTTTCTCAGTTATCTCTTCTTCTTCTTCTGGTTGATCTGGTCTTGTGTCTTCAATAACAAATGTTTCTACAGTCTCTTGAACTTCTTCAACCTCATCAGGTTTCTGGAAATCTACAGTGAAGGTTTCTTTGTGTGTTTCAGTCTCTTCAACTGTGGGTTTCTCAATTTCAATCTCTTCTTTATATGTTGATGTGTCAACTTCTTCTACAACTTCTTCAACCAACTTTGAGTTTCTCTTCAATTGTAATTGTTTCTGTAGTTTTCTCAGTTATTTCTTCTTCTGGTTGATCTGGTCTTGTGTCTTCAATGCCTTCAATAACAAATGTTTCTACAGTCTCTTGAACTTCTTCAACCTCATCAGGTTTCTGGAAATCCACAGTGAAGGTTTCTTTGTGAGTTTCAGTCTCTTCAACTGTGGGTTTCTCAATTTCAATCTCTTCTTTATATGTTGATGTGTCAACTTCTTCTACAACTTCTTCAACCAACTTTGGAGTTTCCTCTTCAATTGTAATTGTTTCTGTAGTTTTCTCAGTTATCTCTTCTTCTGGTTGATCTGGTCTTGTGTCTTCAATAACAAATGTTTCTACAGTCTCTTGAACTTCTTCAACCTCCTCAGGTTTCTGGAAATCTACAGTAAAGGTTTCTTTGTGTGTTTCAGTCTCTTCAACTGTGGGTTTCTCAATTTCAATCTCTTCTTTATATGTTGATGTGTCAACTTCTTCTACAACTTCTTCAACCAACTTTGGAGTCTCCTCTTCAACTGTAATTGTTTCTGTAGTTTTCTCAGTTATCTCTTCTTCTTCTGGTTGATCTGGTCTTGTGTCTTCAATGCCTTCAATAACAAATGTTTCTACAGTCTCTTGAACTTCTTCAACCTCCTCAGGTTTCTGGAAATCTACAGTGAAGGTTTCTTTGTGTGCTTCAGTCTCTTCAACTGTGGTTTCTCAATTTCAATCTCTTCTTTATATGTTGATGTGTCAACTTCTTCTACAACTTCTTCAACCAACTTTGGAGTTTCCTCTTCAACTGTAATTGTTTCTGTAGTTTTCTCAGTTATTTCTTCTTCTGGTTGATCTGGTCTTGTGTCTTCAATAACAAATGTTTCTACAGTCTCTTGAATTTCTTCAACCTCCTCAGGTTTCTGGAAATCTACAGTAAAGGTTTCTTTGTGTGTTTCAGTCTCTTCAACTGTGGGTTTCTCAATTTCAATCTCTTCTTTATATGTTGATGTGTCAACTTCTTCTACAACTTCTTCAACCAACTTTGGAGTTTCCTCTTCAACTGTAATTGTTTCTGTAGTTTTCTCAGTTATCTCTTCTTCTGGTTGATCTGGTCTTGTGTCTTCAATGCCTTCAATAACAAATGTTTCTACAGTCTCTTGAACTTCTTCAACCTCCTCAGGTTTCTGGAAATCTACAGTGAAGGTTTCTTTGTGTGTTTCAGTCTCTTCAACTGTGGGTTTCTCAATTTCAATCTCTTCTTTATATGTTGATGTGTCAACTTCTTCTACAACTTCTTCAACCAACTTTGGAGTTTCCTCTTCAACTGTAATTGTTTCTGTAGTTTTCTCAGTTATTTCTTCTTCTGGTTGATCTGGTCTTGTGTCTTCAATGCCTTCAATAACAAATGTTTCTACAGTCTCTTGAACTTCTTCAACCTCCTCAGGTTTCTGGAAATCCACAGTAAAGGTTTCTTGGTGTGTTTCAGTCTCTTCAACTGTGGGTTTCTCAATTTCAATCTCTTCAGGTTTATCAAATTCATCGGTCTCTTCAATGGTATATGCTTGTTTAGTTTCCTCAACCTCTTCATCGATTGTATCATCTTTTAGTTCTACCACTACTTGCAGTTTATGTTTAGTTTCCAGTTCTACTGCTTCATGTAATGCAGCAGATATAATATTTTCTGCTAAATCATCTGGAACCACATCTATCTCCTTCTCTGTAGAAAATGACTCTCTGATCTCTTCTACTGTCTCTCTATGTACAGGCACAACCACAGACTCAACAGACACAATGCTGGAATCATCTGGAAGTTCAGGAACTACTTCTGGTGTTTCAAAAGTTTCTGTAGCTAAAACTTCAGCAGCTAATTGTTCTGGTGCTTGTTCCTCAACTTGTGTCACATCTTCTTTGACAACATCAGAAACATCAAACTCTGTTGTTTCTTCTGTTGGAACCTCCTGCTCGACTTCAAATGCAGCTTCTGTCTTGATCACTGTTGGTTTGGTTTCAGGTTTACTAATATCTATCTCCTCCGTCACAGGTTTCTCCTTCAAGAGAGGTATGAAAGATAAGGATATAGATTACCTGTTCAGGTGTTACAGTCAAGTAGGTCACTATGCTAAAAACTGTCAGCAGCCAGAGCAAACAACAAAGCTACTTGCACATTCTAACAGACGCACATGAGCCAAACGGGAGAAAACAACCAAACAAGTGACATACAGAAAACAAAAGTTTTTCATGCAACAGAAACATATACCATGCAATAAGATCAAATATGAAGAAATCATACATCAATCTCACGCACATAGTGTATATTTTAACATAATGTATATTTTCAGATACATTTTTCTCATATTATTCACCTTACGTGCAAAGTTCAATGTATTGTGAGTATACACTATTTTGTGCAGTAAAATCGTTTGAATGTAACTAAAGGTAAAGTAAAGAAACCCTTTTTATACTATGTGGTATATTGGATAATACGGTGTTAGGTCCATATTTTTCATTGACCGTTGGTCGGCACACGATAAGTGATCTGGTCAACATCACTCCGGCAACCATTACCTTCCATTGCTTTTTCTGGTACTTCATTGAGGCTGGGTTGACCCGAGAGTCATTACGGTCGTGAAAAAATTCCATGCCTATTGTAGAATTGAACCCAGACTACTAGCCTAAGAAGTGAGTTCACTAACAACTACGCTACTACTGCTCTCAATGTATTGTGAATATAAGCTATTTTCTACAGTAAATCGGTTGAATGTAGTGATAATATAGATATTTAACAGAACCGGTGTCACTGCACTTCAGCAAGACTGGTAGATGTTCAGTTTTCTTCAGCAGATAGAGAAGTGTATGTGAGTTGATAGTTTGTTAGTTTTGCTAGTTATATCCATGTCTCATTCTTCCTTACTGGGATCCCTGCAGACTCATGTCATGCTTGACACAAAATGTTGCCATTTTCAAGATTGTATTCTTGTTAATAGTCAAATCATTGTCAACCTGTCAAGTTAACATCATCCTGGTTAATGGTTAAGACATAATTATCCAGGTCAATAGTTGAGTCATCATCATCCTGGTTAATAGTTGAGTCATCATCATCCTGGCCAGTGGCCAAGTCATCAATATCATTATCCTGATCAAGTCATCAACATCCTGGTCAATAGTAAAGTGATCAATATCCTAGTTGATGGTCACGTCATTATCATCACTGTCAATGGTCAAGTCATCAACACCCTGGTCAATAGTCAAGTCATCATTATTATGGTCAATAGTAAAGTCATGAACATCCTGGTTAATTCATCACTACCATGATCAATAGTCGAGTTACCACTATCCTGGTCAATAGTCAAATCATTATCTTGGTCGGTGGTCAACTCATCATCATCCTAGTCGATTAACTCTTTTCCCACTTTAAGCCGCACACTGCGCCACGGTGGGAAATCCATTGCACGCTATTAGCCGCACACTGCGCCATAGAGTTGCTTTCCTTATAAGAAGTCTTTCTAGTTTTACTTCTGTTTTACTTATACTACTTTTTAACCTTATTCTATTGGGTTGTCCAGTTTTCTTCAATTTAGTGCACAATAATATATATATGTTTATTTATTGACGAGTTGACAAGTCTTGAATTAACTGCTTAAAAATTGAGGAAATAACTCCGTGTGGAAAGAGTTACGTCATGATTATGCTTAAAGTGGTCCTGAAGAGATATTATTATGCCCCCACTTTATAGATAACTAACATGGAAGGGCACAATTGAGAAACATTAGTGTTAAGTATTAACTATAATTACATGCAGCACAAAAAATATCAAACAATGTAACAAAGAACATGAACTGAAATAAATAGCAGAAGATGTATTAGTAAAACTATTGGAGATTCATTTATTTGTGTGACTAACTTAATGAGTTTCACCAACAAGATTGGTATAAGAGGGTAAAAGATTGAGTCATCATCATCAAATAGCTTGTCCTGAGCAGAACTTTGCCACCCCAACAGTCCTCCGCAATTTTTCTCTCTCATAGGCCAGATGTCCTGCCTTTGCAGCTGTCATGTTCAACCTATCTGTTACATCCTGAATCCATCTTCTCTGTGGTCTTCCTCTTCTTCTCTTTGCTGGTATGCCTCCTTCCATGATCATCTTCTCCAGCCCTTCATGTCTTTTTATAAGTCCAACTTATCTCAATTGTGTCTTTCTTATTTGTAACATCAGCCAGTTTTCTTTGATTTTTAGTTATTTCTGGATAGATCTATTTGTTCTCTTCTCTGTCCAAGATATACGGAGGACTCTTCTGTAACACATATTCTAAAGCACATATACGTTTTTCAACTGTCCTATTAAATATGTCCATGCTTTACACCCATACGTTGCAACTGGAAATATGCATACTCTTAGTATTCTGATCTTTGGTTTACTTATAAAGAATGAGTATAGTTATCAACAATAATGCAGTAACCTTGTAGACGGTTGGCAGATTCATTCTATCTATGAAGATGAATGACACAAGATGGTCAACCAGCAAAATATGTTTCTATCCAAATGGTATTGGCTTTGATCTCTTTAAACTCAAATTCAATCACACTAAGCATTGAATACCCACAGTTGTCACCAAGATGACCAAGGACACATAATCAACCTACCACGCTGCCCATGTCTGCACTATACAGTTCTAAAGCTCACTTATGTCCACTAGGGCGTGTTCCACACTATTTATGCTGTTTACACTTCTAGGTGGCGTCTGTGGCCTAGGGGTTAGTGACTCTGTTATTAACCTCGACGTTCTGAGTTCAAATCACGCTGCGGACAGTTTGGTTGCAAATTATTTCGCATGGATTTTAACAAAAGGACGATGGCACCACCCGTTCAGAAAGCAATGGCAAACTACTGAACGTAATAATGTCTAGAAAAATCACAAACAGCGTTACAAAGTTGGGGTTGATTCGCAAAGTCCTGTAAAGGATATGCAATTAACTTTTGTACACTTCTAGCAACACTTAACAATGATGTTCAAATATATGAGACTCACATCATGTTTGTAAACTATTCAGTTTGAGATGGCTACAATATATTAGGACATGACAGTAACAGTTTGGTGGAAATGGGGGAGATGCATTTGTAACTAATAAGGCTGTGAGCCTTAGGGCTAAAAGCTTATATATTCTACCCTCACCCACAAACTGTAATAGCATTGCAAGATCACTTCTGGTTCAATTGACATGAAAAAATGTGATGGTACCGAAATGTTGATATTTAAGAGTATATTAATGGTTGTCAGGTCAATGACTGAGTTAAGCAACAAAAATGAAATAAAAATTATATTAAAGCTTCATAATTAGACATTTCTGCAGTGCAAAACAAAACATAATCAGTAAGCATTTGGTTATGGCTATCAAAAGGTCATTTCTTATTCTTCTCCATAGATATGACTAAATATAATATAATATAATATAATATATACTAAATATAATATAGCACCCAATCACAAAATACACACACTCACACTCAACCACATTTAGATTATTAATTATATTTGATTTTTTATTAATAAACAAATTCTCAGTTTCAGTTCAAGTAATACAAAAACAGTAGCATTTTACAAATATTTATACTACCAAAAAGTAACTGATTAAAAAAGTACAAAATATAATTACTGCATACAAGCAAAAAAAAAACCAAATGATGTCACTGTTGTTATCACAAATACCACATTAATTCCTCAATTTATTTGTGCTTTACTAATACAATTGTCTTTAATTAATAATATTCAGTATATTATACCTTGCTATACCCTTCTATACTTCTGTAAATGATGATATCAACTTCTGAATGTATATTATAATGCTTTATTTTGAGTGACTACAATGGTGTCTAAGTGGTGATTGTAAACATGAATTGTAAGCATTTTAAATTAGATACAAGTTCTTCTTCTTCTTACACTCCATATCAACCTCTTATTAACTACTCTTTGTGATTTGTATGCGATCTGAGTATAGGAGCAATTGTATATTGTGCCAGTTATGCAACTACAAGTAGGCCAGCCCATCCAATTTCTGCAACGCTTTTTATTTACTAGGTATCTTCCTAGGTTCCTACCTCAGTCGCCTCTTACGACACATATTTAAAAGCATATTCATGGTTTGAATATGAATATTAGGTTGAAGTGTTGCTATTCCCCCGCAGCCCTCGGCAACAAACGGGTGAGATACAAGTTGAAAATGATTACACTAAATGATGGTAGTATAGGTCTTATGGAAATGCAATGATGACAGTCGTAGCAATCAACTGAGTATACCTTAAGCTAGATTTGGCGTGTCACAGCATCAGCACAAGTGTGGAATGTCTAAGACACAGTGAATGTGATGGCAAATCAGTATCAGAATCATCAAACCTGAGCTAACAAAATCCCTATAAATCCCCTTTTGGTGGTCCTGACAACAGACTGCATCACTGCAGTCTGGCTAAATGAACAGGGATTGAAGAGGATAGGCAGAACTGGTTTTTAAAAAACAAATGTGCCCAAAGAAAAGGTGTAGATATCGCAGTACCAGTGTGAAGAGCTACACAATATAAACAATATAACAAACAGCTTTTTTCAAGTGTGTACAAAGAAGAAGTACAAGTGCTAACATAACAGTGCTGAAAAAAAACGTGTTGAAAGAAGTCAAACCAGTGAACTCTGAAGTTACTCGTGAGCATGCAAGCCTTATTGATATGAAAAAAGCAATTACCTAGCACATTCGATTTTATGTCATATGATTTTCTTATCTCTAGCTCAACTGCAAACAATATATGACACTGTAAATATGTATTTTATTTTGCAAAGTTAAAAAATAACACCACTTTCGGACGTTTTTTAAAGACTGTCCCATTTCCAGAGTTGTATGGACCTTAACCCACATATGAATGGGATGTGCTTGTACTTCCATCTGATTTTGTTGAATAAGTGCTTACAACATCATCTTTTTCTTCTTTCTATAAACATAGGTTGTCACCCAGGGCCAGGATAAGAAGAGATTTTGAGAAAGGGCTCCTGCGTGCACTTCGAACATGGTATAAAGTTCTGCTTAAGATGGTGCAGCAAGCTCAAGGTGTATTTAGACCAGTCTGTAATCAGAGTCAAAGTCACATTTCCTTGAATGGAATCGATATTATTGTAGCCTGAATTTCCTGTGTGTTGCCGGGGCTCTCAAGGGGAGCAAAGAACAGTAACACTGCTACCTACAACCCATGTCGTAAAAGGCAACTGAGGAATGGGTCAATGGAAGCTACCCTAATAAATAAAAAGTGTAGCAGAAATTGAATGTGCTGGCCTACTTGTGCGGGCATAATGGGCACAATATACAATCAATCTTAGACTCAGATCACATACAAATCACAAAAGAGTGGTTTAACAAGTGGTCGATATGGAGCGTTCGAAGAAGAAGTAGTCTAAGTGTGATAGACAAGTGCCCCGCTTGACTCATGTAGGAGTTTCTGAAGAAGCTCTAACAGACCTAGCAAACCAACAGTGGTTTCATTTATGCTAAAAAAATAAATGAGGATATTTCTCACAACTTCATCAACAATGCTAAAGTAAAAATTTGTTTAAAATAAAATCAAACACAGATGACATATGTGCACACAAGAAAACATACATACACTCGCACATACACACAAGCAGTCACAACAACCATAACTTATTGCTAAATTAAAATATTCCCTGGAGTAGAATCATTTATTTTACTACACCAATCCAAATATTAACTCTTAGTGGACTAGAACTTAAGCCCTGATTTTACAAGCAATTTGTTTTTAGAATTTAAAAAACGGCCTTTAGTGTGGCTCCTGTTAAAAAGACATCCAAGCCAAAGCCACGTAGTGTGGTATTTGGTCCACAATGAGTTAAGAGGAAAATGTAAAGCATGAGATTTTCTTGTGTTTTGTTTACTTGAACTCGACAATAACATATTTCTATAAAATGTTGAGGTTGGTAAATAACACATAAAATCAGTCGACTCAACTTTATTTGACTGTTTGTTACAACAAAAATCTGGTCTGCGTGAGATAGCAAGGTTGCAAAGCTTTAGCATTGTGTATAAAGAGCAAGTAGCAATGTTGCCAACTTGGCAGTTCAGAGACCAAACCTCCATGAAATAATCAGAAGCAAGCACTCAAAATGTAGTTACTAACCAACAGATATATATTGCAAATAATTCAGCCAAAGCTTTGTGCCATTGAGAACAAACCAATCATTAATAAGTTACTGCCACTTGGTTATTAAGAGCAAATATTTATATAAAATGTCATGTCATAAAAACTAAATTAAACAAATAAATGTGTACATGAAGTCAAGCAAGTAGTCTTCTAAATACTGTTTAAAAAGTTAACTAGTTTACAAAGATGACATTTCTTAACTCTTTCCACGCTGAGTTATTTCCTCAATTTTGAAACAGTTAATTCAAGGGAGAATAATAAAAATAAAACAATCCCAACTACTCGTCCATAAATAAACATATATATATTATTATATATTAAATTGAAGAAACTGGACAACCCAATAGAATAACATGGTTAAAAAGTAGTATAAGTAAAATAGTAGAAGTAAATCTAGAAAGACTTCTTATAAGGGAAGTAACTCTATGGCGCAGTGTGACGTTCAACAGACTTCCGCTGTGGCACAGAGTGCATGCAAAAGCGTGGAAAGAGTTAATGTAAGAGGAAATAGCTAACTAAAATGCAACATGGACTTTTCATTTACTGTGTACCCAGAACAATAACAAGACCAACAATAACTAAACCAGTCTATCACTGTAACAATGAAATGAATGTGACAAATAGTATATGACAGTTCCATGTATATGTGACAACAAACTAAAAGATTTCTACTACAGACAAAAGAAGGACCTACCTCCTCTTCTTGTACTGAGATGATAGATGTGTACTCTGTTGTGACTTTTGATTGCTTCAATATTTTCACTTCTTCTCTTGCCTGTCAAGTATATATGTAAATATTATTGTAATTTCTGCTCAAGTTTCAAAAGGAATACTGAATAAGATTCAATGTTCCTGCACTAAGATGCTTATTACTTCTCAGTTTGATGACAGTGCCAGCATCAAAGCACTTACACTGTATTATTATCTATATAAAAACAATACACCTCGACGTTTCGACCAAAAGGCCTGTGTCAAACAAAGGATACAACAGAAGTGAAGAAATTAAAGTAAAATCTTAGGGATGATAGGAATTTATTTTCTGATCTATATGTGGTGTGCCATGTAAGAAGCCGTGCAAGAAGTGAATTTTTCAGACTTTGAATGAAATGTATTACCTTAAATCCTCGGAATGCAGATTGGATCTTTATAGCAGCTTCAGATTGAATTTCCTCAACAAAAGTGTCTTTCTCAGTAAAAGTTTCTTCCTCGTGTTCTGAGGTCAGTTCTGAGAGAGAAAAAAATGATACACAACATCAGGTATATTATTACAGTTGGGAGCTCGTTTCTTTTAAAACTAGAATGAAATGTTTTCTTTTATGGTTTATAATTATTCTTTCTGTAACAATGAACAGTTCCAGAATTATTTCTATAGTTTCTTGGATTAAAGTTATATCTCTAGATATTAGAGTTGTCAAATCTAATCTTTCATATTATTCCTTGATCAGAGAGGGATCCAACATCCAGACACTAATGATGATCTAATGTCCTTGACATGCAGGTGTTTGTGGCAATGAGAGAACGGACAGGCTTGCATTGACATCGATTGTTAGGGAGTTTGGGATGGATAAGGACGATGTTCTTCAGTCTGTTGGCGACTTACTCTTGGATGAGGACACTAAAATTGACATTGAATCAATCCAGCATTTAAGGAGTTTGGAATTACATATACAAGTATATCTGGACGCTTAAGGGGCAGAGTGTGTTTAACTAGAAAGCCACAGGAACTATCCATATGCATATCCTTCGACACCTTTTGAGGGAGAACCCTTTGACATCTGTTGAGGGAGAATCCTTTGACATCTGTTGAGGGAGACTGAGCACCTATTGGTCTGCCAGAGTGCTGTAATGTTAGATCTTCTTCTTCTTCTCTCACTAGATTGGGATTTCGGATTCTCTAATAAATGCAGCCGTCTGCCTCAGATTATCAGGCACGCCATATAGTTTGTCTTGGACGCTAGTGTAAGTGGGCCATCTATTTCTTCTCAAGTCTGCATACTGGGGGCAGTTCTGTAGGATATAATTCCTATGATTTCTGCTTCCCCGTTTGTAATGACCTTTTCCCGCAGTAAGTTTTGGCCACCCTCGTGATGGTAGGTCTGACATTCTCACTGTGTGGCTAAATCTCTGAGGCAGATTGGCGACCGTAGAATTCGTTATCCCATTCCTCATTGTGAAGGGTCGTTGCACCATGTTATGCGTCTTACGGCCTGGTGCAATCGTTTTCTGCAAACATTTGTTTTGGGTCAGCATTCCCTGGCGGACACATGAATCCGATTTCAGCCAAACCACCTTAGACGCCTCTTACAACATGTGTGGCAGGTAACAGTGGTTCTATTCTTTACACCCCAAGTTTGGGCCCTAGTAACCACTCGGCGTGATGTTAGATCAGTAATCAATAACCAATCCCTTGAGTTACACTAAATATGAAAGAGAATAATATAACAAAAGGATTTCAAACTTTCATTGTATAAAAACAATCTGTTACACAACATTATTTGCTAAGACTAACCTTCCACTGTGAGAGTAGCAGAACACACCACCTCTGCTACTTCATTGATTGCACTGACAGTGTAGACACCGGAGTCTTCAGGGAAAGCCTCTGAGATAAACAGAGTAAATTCTCCTTTGTCACCAGGCAAGACCTGGTACACAGAGTCGGTCTGGAGTGGCTGCTGATCATGGTACCATGTGACTTCTGGAGCTGGTTCACCTTTGACTTTGCACACAAACTGTGCCGATGTGCCTTCTTTGATATTGGTATCCTCAATAGGCTTGACAAACTCTGGTGCTTCCTTTTTCTCAACTGGCTTTTCCACTGACTGTAAAATTAGAAATTATTGTACACAGTTATATTTCTTGTTCTATTCCAAGGATGATTTCAATCAACAATCAATTAAAACTAGTATTGCTTTCTGAAAGCTGAATTTGTTCAATCTTTTTTTTTTTCTTATCTCCAGTCCTGTTTTGCCTCACAGTGTCCGGATATGAAGAGATTTCTAGAAAGAGTCCTTGTGTGCGCTTCCTAAATAGTGTCTTTCATCGCCTCTGTTAACTCTGAGGTTTACCTTTTGCGTGGCCAGCCTTTTGTTTTGTATCCATTGTATCGGAGCAACATTGCTTTTGAGGTGCACTGTCTGTTGGTAATCTGCTTATGTGGCCAAACCATTTCATTTGTTCTTTCTTGATGAAGTTCAGTACTGATGTTGTACCCACTTTTTCCTGATGTCTTCATTTCTCAACCGGTTTCTTCTTGTTACCCACAGCATTCTTCGTCGAAACTTCATCACTTCATTTGTTTAATATGTCACCAAATTTAGTGTGATACAATAGTTCTTAACACATTCCCTACTAACTGACACAGGGAGAGCAAAGATTATCGATTAAAAATTACCCAACTGCCACACATTGTGTCAAGCATTGTTTTATGTAATATTAGTGCTATATTTATATCAACATGTTCCGATCCAAATTCAGACTTTTATCTTCAGCGAAGCTATCTATTTCTACATCGTAGTCCAATTGAGAGTTAATTAAGAACAAATTAATTTGGTCACATTGTGTTTTTTAATTTGGTAGTGAATGTGTTAAAACTGTGATAATAGGGAAAGCTAAGAGCAAACACATTGCAATGATAATCTCAATATGAGACAAATGAAACATGAAAAATGTGAACATTTTTACAAGTGCATCATGTACTCAGGATACAGATAATTATAGTCGTCCATCGTGAGCGCTGAGTGACAACAGTCTCAGACATGTGCTGCTGTACTTCTCTAGTGTGTTTGGAGGTGACTGTAGAGTACAATATTAGAACACAATCCCCTACCATAGGTGGGGCATACATGATCAAGGTTAGACATGTGGGTGTTGTGTGTTCTGTCATTACGTGCAGCTCGTTTTCTCTGTGCCTCAACGGCACAACAATTCTCACTATAGTTCTCTATACAGGTTCCTCTTGTGTTTTACAGCACCACATTTGGCGATCTTGCACCAAGGATTCCCAGCCCATGGTATCTATATTGAAGCATTTCAGTGACACTTTAAGAGTGTCTTGAAAGCGTTTTTTCTGTCCAACAGCTGAACGTCTGCCCCCTTCAAGCTCGCCATACATCAACTGTTTTGGAATGTGTTTATCAGGCATCCGAGCAATGCAATGAAACAGATAATGATGATGGTGAATCCCCACAATCAGCTGTGTGGAAGAAGCATCTGAGTTATGCATTAACTATACAGGAAAAAACCCATAATGTAATGTTAGAATACTTACAGGCTGTTGCAGCACTGCCGTAAAGTCCACTTGATCAGTCTCAGGTGCTTCTTCTGTCACTGTAGCCTCAGCATCAACATCAGTAGCAAATTTCCTAATATTAAAAACATAATTACAATTATAAACTTTCAATCATTATTTCTGGCAAAGAAAATAAGTTTGCATGTTGTCATAAATCAGTTTGTGTAGGCATGTTTAAGAGGTGACTGAGCTAGGAGCCTAGGGAAGCTACACTAGTATATAAAATGCGTCACAGAAAACGGATGTGCTGGCCTACTTGTAGGCGCATAACTGACACAATGTGCAACAATTGCTCTTAGGCTCAGATCACAAAGAGAAGTTTAACAAAGGGTCAAAGAGTAGTTTAACAAATATGCATCATTCAAAGAAGAAGATTGTGTATACTCCAGTTTCATCATTATTATCATGTATAATCACATTGAAGGTTGGTTGCAAAGAATGTCCCAAAAAATTCTGTTTTTTTTTTACCCCATGGGTTGTTGAAACACTATTATGTTTTCTCTTAATTATATCTCTGTTGTCAACAAATGGTATGCACAACGCCCATTCTTTAGAAGCAATTATAACATTAGACTTAGAATTACAATTATCCATACTACATTCCATAAACAATGAAATGTCGTTATTGCCATCAATTAAATATTCTTCATTACTATCACAATTATGTTATAATTTGATCTTACAATACTCAAGATTGCGCTGTATAAACTCATTTTGGTTTTTATAACAAGGTTGGCAAATGTCTGACACATTATCGTTTAAAAAAATATGACTTGACTTTAACACAATAACACATGGTTTCCCGCTTTCAAATCCTTGTTAAAAGGAGGTAGAAATGTACCTACATATAAGTACACTCCGTTTCTGAAGATTTTTTTAACTTCAGTAAAGGGGTTGTGAAGATAAATTTGTTTTCGTCAACAGACATCCAAAAGCCGATATTGCAACATCATGAACATTACTCTGAATCGATATATCGGCTCTGCAGTTGGGTTAAAAAATGTCATCATCATCATCAAGTAGCTTGTCCCTTCCAGAACTTGACACCCATGACAGCAGTCCTGAAAATCTCTCTGTTCTGTGCAAGTTGACCAGCGTCAGCAGCAGTTATTCTCAGATCATCAATGACATCTTGCACCCATCTTCTTCTAAATCGTTCTTCTCATTCTTCTTCCAGGCACCATTCCCTCAAGAATTATCTTCTCTAGACACTCATCTAGGTGCTCATCTCTCATGCCAAAGGTACCAGGTTCGCTCCCTCTTGAAGCCATCTGGATATGTTTCCAGAGATCCCTGATCTCAGTGTAGGTGAGATCAAGTTCCTAGTCCTACCGGAGATGGGCTGTCAAGGCAAAATTCATTAGAAAAAAATTACAAATAAAATTCCTACAAAAATATCTTCACCATCGCCAAAATTACACCGGGACCTCGCTGGTGCTACGAGTTTGCATACTGCAGCTGAGATCATACTGTGTAAGAAAGATCGGAGCACACATGGTTACTCATCGAAGTGCAATGATGATGGTCCAATCAATCAATCAGCACCACCAACAACAACAACAACAAACAACACCAAAAACATAAATGTTCACATCAACCATCATATGAAAGTTATGTCTCCAATGTGTGCACTCACTTTGATTTGATTTTTGTGGACTTGAGCAAATGTCGGAAGTCTAACTGCTCAGTTTTGTAATGAACACCAACCTTTGTCTTCCTGCCATACCATGCACATGCCACAAAAATATAAGAAGATGAGTTATGTCATCAATTACATACATGCTTATTTAACCAAATACCACCAAGGATTAGTTGTCTATCAATAGTTAGCGGGTTAAAGGTTAGACAGGTCATTCTGAAACTAAATATGTGTTATTGGTTAATCAACAGAAGTCAACCACTCCTGGCAGACCCATAGGTGCTCAGTATCCCCTAAACAATGTTGAAGGGTATGCATACAGATGGTTCACATGGCTCGCTGGTTAACTCTTTCCACGCTTTAAGCCGCACACTGCGCCATAGAGTTGTTTCCCTTATAAGAAGTCTTTCTAGTTTTACTTCTACTGCTTTACTTATACTACTTTTCAACCTTGTTATTCTATTAGGTTGTCCAGTTTTCTTCAGTTTAGTATATAATAATATATATATGTTTATTTATTGACGAGTAGTTGGGATTGTAATTTCTTTTTAAATTATCTTTTTTTTACTTCCCTTGAATTAACTGCTTACAAATTGAGTAAATAAATGGGCGTGGAAAGAGTTAAACATACCCCTGACTCTGCCTCTCAGACATCCAGTTAATACAAGTGTGTGTGAATGTGTGTGCAGCTCGGGCAGACCAATATGTGTTCAGTCTTACCTGGCAATACTAGAAAGGTATACATACTAACAGTTCACAGGGTTCTAGTGTGTCCAGTTCTATTGTCAAATATTGGACTCAAATTGTGCCAAACATGGTATAGATTTGTCATCAATTGTAGTGTCCTCATCAAACAGTGATCTATATATTGAATACTTGTTAGAGATTCAGTTGAAATAACATTGCAGAGAAAACTACATGGATCTCTATGTGATCTACAAAAGCCAGTGAAGTTACTACAAGTGACAACAATGAATGTATAGACAATATTGCAAGCAAACAAAAGGAAGGAAGGAAGATGTTCAGTATGACACTCTGACATCCTCCATTTCCACTCACAAGTCCTATCTTAAAAGTGCAGCCAATTATATCATTGCAACAAGGCAATGATTTTTTGGAAGATTTATTGGAAGATAAACAGCAAGAGCTGAACAAAGAACATATTTGCAAAATGCGCTATCATAGCTAGAGAAAGGAAATTGTGCACATCGTTACAGTTAACCTTCCATATAGAGATTGTAACTCATCGGATCTCAGCAAAATAAATTGTTCATACAAAAGGACATCTATCGTCTATTGTCTTTCCCCAGGGGGATGGTGGAATTTGTTGTCCACCCTTGTCATTAAGAGTAGGGTGGGAGTTTTAATTTGCGCTACAGGGCCAGATGAGTTACCTTTGTTGTTATATCTGTGTTTATTTAGTGTGGTCTTGATATTGTCTATCCATTTTTTCTTGGTCTTCCCTTGGCTCTAGTACCTGATCTTTTTTTATTGTATGCTGTTATTGGTGGTTGGTTGTATTCCATTCTCATGAAATGTCCAAGCCACTGCATTTGTTGTCTTTCAATCTATTCGGTCCATGAAGTTATGCCCACTGCTTCTGATGTTCTCATTTCATAGTCTATCTTTCCTGGTGACTACCACCGCATTCCTCAAGCATTTCATTTCACATGTGGTGAGCTTTCTGTGATGTGTTGCTGTCAGGGACCAAGTTTGGCCCTGGTAACATAGTGTTGGTAGAAATTTACTTTTTATCATCTGTCTTTTCAATTCCATCTTGATCTATTGGTGTTGTAGTAATGGTTACCAAACATTAGTTATCAAACATGCAAAAGTAGGTACTGTGTTAGTTAAAAAAACATTGACAGAAGTGTAACTTTACAGAAATGAAAAAAGAGCACCTAAAAAACAGCATGCTAAAAATTACTAAAATCTGCGTATATACACATAAATCTACTCACACTTCTGTTTGCAGAACTGCTCTAAAATCCACTTGCTCTGTTTCCTCTGGCTTTGCCGGTGCTTCAAACTCCGCTGGTGCCAACTGATCACGGAAATCTGTTTTTTCGATTGTAGTTTCTGTATAATGAAAGTTATAAATTAGACAACTATAAACTATGAAATAATAGATTCATACAAGGTAGTTATTGGTTACTCAACCCAAGTAGCAGCGCCACATGCATACCATAGATGTTCAGTCTTCCTGGAGGTGTAAAGAAAGTATGTATGCTAATAGTTCCCATGGCTTAATGGTTAAACTCTCTTCACACTACCCTTTGATTGCTTGATTGATTGATTGATATGATCATCATCATTGCACTTCGGTGAGTAAGTATGTGTGTTCCGATCTCTTTCTTACACAGGAAGATCTCAGCTGCAGTGCACAAACTCAGTAGCACCTGCGAGGTCCTCGATTTGATTCTGAAGTTTATTTTTTGTAGGAATTTTAATTTTTAATCTCTTCTAATGAATTTTGTCTGGGTAGCGGCTTTCCAGCCTGCTCTTCTCGATTTTGAATTGCCAAGGGTTCTTTTACGTGCTAAAATTGAACACAAGACCTACGATTTATGTCTCCTATAAGACTAGGAACTCGATCTCACCTACACTGAGATCAGGGATCTCTGGAAAAATATCCAGATGGCTCAACAAGGGAGCAAACCTGGTACCTTTGGCACAAGAGATGAACATATGACCTCTATGCCACAGAGATCCCACCCCTTGTAACTAGCATGTTCTATGACCAGTCTTATCACTAACATTGTTCTTTGATCAGTCTTATATGATTATATCATCAATATGACTAACTCATCATCAAATAGCTTGTCCTGAGCAGAACTTTGCCACCCCAACAGTCCTCCGGAATTTCTCTCACTCTCTCATAGGCCAGATGTCTTGCCTCTGCAGCCATCATGTTCAAACCATCAGTTACATCCTGAATCCATACTATCTGTTGTCTTCCTCTTCTTCTCTTTGCCAGTATGCCCCTTTCATGATGGTCTTTTCCAGCCCTTCTTTTTATGTTCAAAATATCTCAATTTTCTCTTTCTTATTTGTAGCATCAGCCAGTTTCTTTGATTTTGAGTTCTTTCTGGATAGATCTATTTGTTCTCTTCTCTGTCCATGATATATGAAGGACTCTTCTATAACACTTATATTCAAAGTACATATGTGTTTTACCACTGTGTTATTAAATGTCTATGACTCACACCCATATGTTGCCACTGGGAATATGCATGCTCTTAGTATTCTGATCTTTGTTTTCTTATCAGTTCCGTTCCATAATGTTTTTAGTTGTTTAATTTTTGTAAAGCCATGTTTGTTCTTTTCATTTTATTCATCCCATTTACATATACATAGTCTTATATGATTATATATGATCAATCTGGCTAACTGAATATACATATACAAAGTCTGAGAAGTAGTTTCTCATGATAAAAAAAACACTTACTGTTAACAATGAGAGAGACTGTCACACTTTCTTCTCCAATGTCATTGATGGCTGTGACCTTGTAAGTTCCAGCATCCTCTGGAGTGACTTCAGTTACAACCAAATTTGTATGATATGTGTCTTCATCTTTTGTGAAATAGGTCTGGAACCTTGGTTCTTCAGGAATAGGACTAGTACCCTTAGTCCACATAATCTATAAACAAAAATGAATTCATTAGTCACCTAGACATATGTAATATTCACACTAAAAGTTAGAGAGCAGATCAGAATTATGTATGTCCTCAGAAATTTTACTTTGGTTTCTTTGCTTGTGTTATGCCATACTTTCTTCCTAACTAGCCTCTGAAGTGCCATACAAATATATGCACTGAAAATGATATAACTTATTCATTCAATAGACTTTGAATGTGTTGAAAAAACAAGAATAAATATTTAAGTATTCTTTTTGTACATTTCTAGAACCACATTTGGATAACTGTAATTCTTTTGCTCTGTAACATTTTTGGTTTACCTCTAGATGCATTTGTACTGCAATGTATAATGAATTAACTAGCATACTAGAGCCAAGGGAAGACCAAGAAAAAGATGGATAGACAATATCAAGGACACACTAAATAAGCACAGCTATAACACAACAAGGGTGACTCATCTGGCTCTGGAGCGCAAATGAAAGCTCCCCCCCCTACACTTAACGGCAAGAGTGGACAACCAACTCCATCTTCCACCTAGGGAAAGACAATAGACTAGCATACTTGCTTTGAGTCATCTTAAAAAAATATTGTGAGACAGTACACCTGCTCAGAAAGGTGAAGGAAGAAACTAGTCACAACAGAAGTGAAGTGTCTACGCAGAATGCTGGGAGTATCAAGAAGAGACCGGTTTAGAAATGAAGTTATCAGGAGAAAAATGGGTCAAACATCAGTACTGAACTTCATCAAGAAACAACAAATTAAATGGTTTGGCCACATAAGTAGATTACCAACAGACAATGCGCCTCAAAGTGCAATGTTACACGATATAGTGGATTCAAAGCAAAAGGTTGTCCCCGCAAAAGGTGGACCACAAAAATAACAGTGGCTGTGAACAACACTATTTATGAAGCGCACATAAAAGCCTGTTCTGGAAATGTCTTATCCTGGCGTTGTGAGGCAAAACTGGATTATACAGGGTGTTCAAGATAATAGCAGACTGCTAGAATCTCATATATGTATGAAAATGAGAAGGTTCAGTTATGACGTGGTATAGGTCAAGGTTATGTGACGGTATGTAATTGTAGTGCGGGAAGGGGCGATGAACAAATGTGACGTAAACGAGCTAGTCAGAACCGGTTTAAATAGTACATAAACATAACGCGATAGATTATCTGGCAACTTTCGATTTGTCAATGGGGCTGCTTTAATCTTGAACACCCTGTAGAAAAGAAAACAAAGAAAAGAAAAGGCGCAGGGGTTAAATTAAAGATCACGAGTGAGGTCTACTGTGCTCTCATAGTCACCAACTGCTATCTCCTTATTATCCTGAAAGCAACAACAAATATATCCGCTTACCTTGGGTTCTGGTACAGCTTCAACGGCAGCAGTGAAAGTTACAGTGTCACTCTCGTTCACTGCCTGAAAGGTTGGTTTGATGCTGAAAATGGGAGCAATGCCTGAAGTCTCCTCTTGGGATGCATCACTTACTTCAGCTGCTGTTGAAGATATTACATAAGCTCCTGATCTTATTACATATTCAAGTCTAATACAACAATATTATCTTGTTCTATTGTAGAGAATCTCAGCTGATCCTCTGTTGTTACTCATCATCATCAGGTGCTGTGCCGGCTGGCGTAGGCGATCATGGATCTCCACAAATATCTGTCTTTGGTGTTCCGATGTTGACACTCTACCATGCCATGAAGTCAGGCTATTCAAAATTTTCTCTCTCTATCTTCTTCTGTCTTGTCTCCCCTCTATTTTACCAGTTGTAACAATATGTTCTAAACATCCCCTCCTCATCATATGCCTGAAAAATGATGAAGACCTCTTCCTCATATTGATAAGCTTTCTCTGTGTCATGATCTCATCCAACACCTCAACATTAGTCATTTTAGCCATCCATGAGATTCTCATGATTCTTCTGTAAAACCACATCTCTGTGACCCTCAGAGATTTTTGATCTGTGTGTTTATTGTCCATGACTCACATCTGCATGTCAGTATTGTTACTATCTGTTGTTACTATCCTTTACTATTTCTAAAAAGTCTATAGCTACTGACATATTTACTATCCATTCAGTTTGAAAGGCCTATATCTAGTAATACATTTGATTGATTGATTCTAGTAATACATTTGATTGATTGATTGATTGATCATCATTGCACTTTGGTGAGTAACCATGTGAGCTTTGATATCTTTGTTACACAGGAAGATCTCAGCGGCAGTTCAAGAACTCCATAGTACCAGTGAGGGTCCAGGTGTAATTAAGATGATGGTGAAGATATTTTGTAGGAATTTTATTTTCAATCTTTTTTCTAACAAATTTTGCCTGGACAGCGGATTTCCAGCTTGTTCTTTTCAATTTTGAACTGCCAAGGGTTTTTTATGTGCTCAAATTGAACACAGGATCTACGTTTTATAATTCGTCTCTAATAGGACTAGGAACTTGATCCAACCTTCACTTCTTCTTTTTCTTTGAACGCTCCATATCGACCACTTGTTAAACCCCTCATTGTGATTTGTATGTGATCTGAGCCTAAGAGTGATTGTACGTTGTGCCAATTATGTACCTACAAGTAGGCCAGCACATCTGATTTCTGTGACACTTTTTATGTACTAGGGTAGCTTCCCCAGGCCCCTGCCATAGTCGCCTCTTACGACATGCCTTGTAAGTCGTAGTGTTACTATTCAAGGGGAGCAAAGAATAGTAACACTGCGACCTACAAGACATCAGGGATCTCGGGAAAGATACCCTGATCGCTTATAGGAGGAAGTGAACAGAATACCTTTTGAACAAGTGGCGAGCGCCTAACCTCTATGTCACAGAGACCACCTAGTGATACAATTGCTATGTTCCAACACCAGGTCTATAAACCAATACCTAGTGATACAATTGCTATGTTCCAACACCAGGTCTATAAACCAATACCTAGTGATACAATTGCTATGTTCCAACACCAGGTCTATAAACCAATACCTAGTGATACAATTGCTATGTTCCAACACCAGGTCTATAAACCAATACCTAGTGATACAATTGCTATGTTCCAACACCAGGTCTATAAACCAATACCTAGTGATACAATTGCTATGTTCCAACACCAGGTCTATAACCAATACCTAGTACAGATGTGCTATGTCAAACTAAGTCTATAAACCTACCTAGTATATCTCTATTATTCCAACAAGTTATATACCAATACCTAGATACATCATTTTTAGCCACCAGAACATATTTGCCAGCATCCTCAGGTAGAACATCTTGTATGTAGAGAGAAGCAATGCTCTCCTCACTGTAGCTGATGACAAATTCCTCTGAGGGATGAATGATCTCTTCATCTTTGTACCAGGTAATAGTGGGAGTAGGTAGACCAATAACCTCTGCCACAAAGTTAGCTTGTCCTCCATCTTTAGTGGTAACGGGTTCAAGTTCTTGTTTGATGACTGGAGCATACCGTACATCTTTCACTTCTATTGGTAAATGAGCAGAATAAAAAAACAAAATATGATTCTTCTGATATATTATATGTGTGTAATATGCTAAACAAGTCTACACAACAACACAATAGGAATTGTGCTTAACTCTTAGTAGACCAGACATTTGTTTCTACTATAAAAAAACGCCACCTAGTGTAGCATTTGGTCCACAAGGAGTTAAACAGTTTTCTGCGAATATACAACATCCGATGGCAGGACCACATCTAAAATACAGAAATCATGTACAGTGCTGGCATTCCAAGCACGTGATTAGTCAGTGATGTCAGGGATATGTATGCCGTATGAGTGATGATAGAATCCCAAAGAACAATCTATATGGTAAACTTGCATCTGGTACTAAACAGCATGGACGCTCATTAATACGCTTCATTGACACCTGTGATCTAACTTCATGCGACATAGACAAAGAACATTGGGAGCGGCTGGCCAAAGACATTTAAACATGGCAAACGGCAGTGAGGGGAGATTCAAAAATAAAGAAGAAAAACACAATCGCAAATGGAGGACATCATCCACAGAGATAACATCCTATGTACCAGATCCAGTTTCCCTGCAGCAACTGTGGCAAGGATTGCCACTCCAGAATAGGCCATTACAGTCACAAGAAATGTTGTGATTCAGCACAGAACAAATTATGTTGTTAAAACCTATTGTCTCCTGAGACAAAGAGGCCAATGATGAAATAGTTTTCAGCAATAAACATACTGCAAAAGACAATGAAGTTTACACAAAAGACAACACTGAATATATTGACAATATTGTGAATGAAAAGAAGGAAGGAAGATCACTTATATAACTGATGTTGATGATACATAAGTGATGTTGGTTTTGCATATGAGATGTTAGTGTTACATAGGTGATGGTGTTACATAATTGGTGTAATGTTACATTAGTGGTGACTACATCAACAGCATTCTCACCTTCAACTACTGGCTGTTCTACAGGCAGTGGAGAAATTTCTTTCACATCTTTATCAGATTCTTCATCTTTCTCAATTTCTTTACAATATAAAATAGATAGTACATATGTTGATTTGTCTTGATCACTTCTACAGTAAATGGTAATGGAATCATACAAAGAAATATAAAACATGACAACATTCACAACGTGAATAAAGAAATAGTTTAAACTGTGTTACTGTCTATATGGTACAGAATGGTAGCTTGTGATATGAGTGAATGTTGTCTATCAAGACTCCTAACTTTTGGAGGCTTGTTAGGATCTACTGTCCTGGACATGTAGGTGGTTGCGTTAGTGAGAGAGAGAGCAGACAGGTTTGCATCAACAGCACCAATTGTTGAAGAGTTGAAGATAGATTAACAGGTGGGGTAGGATGGATATCCTCCACTCGCTTAATGGCTGTCTGTTGAATGTGAATGTGAACACTAAAAATTGATGTTGAATACATACAGATTTAAAGAGTTTGGAGTCACATGTTGTAAAGTAGGACTAGATTCAAGAGGGGTGTGTTTAACCAGCAAGCTATTGGAACCATTAGCATGCACATTCTTCAACATCTACTGGAAAAGACTAAGCAAATATGGGTCTTCTCTGAGCCCTATGTTGTTGGTTCTGTAAGCAAATATCAATATTGTTATTGAATGAACACTTGCATTTTTCAGTAGACCCAGCTACACATGGGTACTTGACTCTCCCAATTATGGAAGATAAGACAATAAGGACAAGAGCTGGCAATTTGTCTCTAACTGATAAGATTTAGCTGATAAAACTACTACCTGTTTCTCATATTCTAGGACACTTCTGTGTCATCAAATCTAAGCCATACTCTTGACAGTTCAAAATTATGTCACATGTTTACTCACTAACTATACTTTGCATGATGATTCACATAGAGTTCAAGCTTTTCTTACTACTAAATATCACTAGTGTAACACTATACAAGTTAGGCACACACAAGAAATTAATTCTGAAAGGTTCAGCAAAGATATGTAGCGTAATTTTATTTTGAATATTTGATATTGATTTAAGGAATGATAGTCCCTAGGCATGCAGGAGTTAGGGGTAATGAACGAGCTGATAGATTGACTGGCTTGGCTACAATATCAGAGGGAGCTGCCATGAATCAAAATGACATTCTTCACGCATTGAGAAAGTCTTTCCAAACAGAGAAGTTTCAGGGCTGTGAATCCCACTCACTGACCAGATTGAGAGAGATGGGTGTTAATATTGGTGCAGCTCGAAAAGAACAACAAACTAAATATGCAAAGAGATTGATTAATCAACATTGAACTGGAGTGTTGGGCCGAAGGACGCTGCTAGATTTGCTGAGGTGGAGATTGGAGCACCTATGGAGCACCTATGGACATGTCCAGAGTGCTATGATGATAGTCCTCATATAACTGATAACTAACTGATAACTGAAGGAATGTAGAATGTTGGGAGTAACAAGAAGAGACCGGTTTAGAAATGAAGACATCAGGAAAAAAGTGGACTTGACTTCATCAAGAAACAACAAATTAAATGGTTCTGCAACATAAGCAGAGTACCAACAGGCAGTGTGTCACAAAGGGCAATGTTACCCTGATACAGTGGATACAAAGGCTGGCCACGCAAAAGGTGAACCTCGGGGATAACAGAGGCGACGAAAGAAACTGTTCATGAAGCGCACACAAAAACATGTTCTAGAAATCTTTTCTTGCCCTGATGCTGTGAGGCAAATAGGACTGGAGAAGAGAAAGAAAGACAAGGTGCATAGAGAGGCTCACTGCAGGTGCTCTTTTTGACCTGACAATGAAAGGCAAAACAGGATTAGAGAATAGATAGGATGTGATGTTTTAACTAGGACATGATACAAACATGGTAGGAGGGAGTGAGGTACTTATAACTAGTAAGACTGTCAGAATGAGGTTACAGAAGTTGCTATTACCTTAAGATACTACAGGACAGAAACAGTCAAATATCTCCATCAACACTTACCTTCTGTGACTAGTTTCTCTTTCTCTGACAAAGATTCTTCCACTTCTGCTAAAACTGTTTGAAAGAAACAAAAAAACATTATTGAACACAACAAATTAAGTATGCCTTATATTAAAATAATATAATAATAATAAATAATAGTTGCATATATCACAGCTGCAAAATAGAATGTGATTAACCTATATAAGAAAATAACTTAGGAAAAAACCCATGTGAAACAGCTAAATTCACAGAATTACAGAATACCCAAAAATATAGGGAACAACTAAATTCATAGAATTGTATAATATATTTAAAATTATGCATAGGGAACAACTAAAGTCAGATTAAAATTACAGAATACTTAAAAAAAAACCCATATGAAACCATTCAATTCACAGAATTATAGAATACCTAAAAAATACAGAGGGAACAACTAAATTCATAGAATTATAGAACAACTAAAGATACACACAGTGCACTTTTAAATGTATATAATTACAGAATACAATTTTAATGTAAATAATTACAGAATACAATTTTAATGTAAATAATTACAGAATACAATTTTAATGTAAATAATTACAGAATACAATTTTATTAAAAACATAAACGTTTAATTCATAGAATTACAAAATAAGTAAATTTCCAACAACAAAAAAAGTTATATTAATATATGATTGGTAGTTGATATTTGTCCCCATTTTGCATGACATTTTAGTGATGTCATTTCTGGAAGGAAGCTAGGGGAAATAAAGGAATTGAAGAAACCTTATATAAATATTTATAGTATATCAATATTACTACATATCTTGGATTCTCCGTAAGGAGTTAATTATTATTTTTCATGTTTGTTGGCCAACATGCTCTGATATGCTCAAAACAAGGTTGATCCTTCAGTTGAAAGGTGTGTCTCGGCTTTAAAAGGTTTTAATCCCCTACATAACAAACAAATAAAATTTAGTCAGAAATGAAAGAATGTTGTAATTAATTCTTCCGGTAATAGTATCCTTGCATTTATTACAAAGTGACTAACAATAAGTGTATATAAACAGCATCCACAGAGTTAATACAATGAAGGTATTGTGCATGTGCTTGATTAACTGATATAGATATATATATGTGTATTCAACATACAAACATACACTCATTCTGTCATTTGCTAAGGAAAAGGAGAACATTGATTGAGGTTCAACTTCATCAACCAACTTTGGAGTTTACTCTTCAACTGTAAATGTTTCTGAAGTTTCCATAAATTGAAAGGACAGAAGCAGAATGAAAACAATGGAAATCTCTTGTGGAAGCTGTATGTGACAAATGGGACAAGATGAGATGGAAGAGATGTGATAGACAAGATTCACTTTTTTTCTCATGACAAATATAAATTTGAGAAGATGAGAGTACAACTTCACTAACTATTCAGGTAATCAGTAAGCATAAATTTCATCTTTAGAAACCATCATGTGTTATCCACAAGAACTGCCATGCAGTGGTGAGATAGGCAGACCAACAACAACCTGGCTGCAAAGAGTACAGGCAGAGTTGTAACAACCTTCTAAGAATAATCAGATCAAGCAAGCTGGAGAGATTTTATTACTGTCCTACAAAATAACCCATATCAGTCACTGACTGCTTTGTCTGCCAATGGGTGAACAAGGTTGGAAAATATTTTTGATGCTCAACAAGCCATCACAAGAAGTGCAGGTGACTGTACTATCAGTCCATGGTAAGAAAGGAGAATACAATATTGTTGATATGATACAAGATGCCATAATACATGATAGCCACCGATTGTTTTACTGCTTTGTCGGTTATGATATGAAGATGTGTTATTTAGAACATAAATCATATTTAGTGATGTATTCAAACAGCTCTTTCATGTGAACCATATCATAAATAAAGTGATTTGTTATGGCAAAATTGTGGTTATGGTAGTGAGCTAATCTAGAGAACATTCTAGAATATGGTAGTATGTGGTGCAGTACTTGAAGATCAACACTGTAACATGTGTGTGTATACATACCAAACGTTGTTGCCACTACTATTATCACTACTAGTATCTCACTCATGATCAGTATGCGAGTTATTCAGTGCTGCATAGAACCAATACTGACATACGGATGCGAGTCATGGACAATAAACACACAGATCAAAAAATATCTGAGGACCGCAGAGATGTTGTTTTACAGAAGAATGATGAGAATCCCATGGACTGCTACAATGGCTAATATTGAGGTGTTGAATGAGATCAAGACAGAGAAAGCTTATCATCAATATAAGAAAGAGGTAGTCATCATTTTTTTAGCATATGATGAGGGGAGGTTTAGGACACATTGTGACAACCGGTAAAATCAAGGGTAGATGAGGGCGGGAAGACAGGAGAGATTTTGGATAGCCTGACTTCATGGCACGGTAGAGTGTCAACATCTGAGTTGATACCAAAGACAGAGATTTGTGGAGATCCAAGATTGCCTATGCCAACCGACACAGCAGCTAATGATCAGTATATCACTACAAACATCACACTTTTCAGCAAGAACCATATTTTTTATATTACCCCTTATTGTGTTGTTAGAGCCAACAATTATAAATCTTCTGAATACATTCCCTTAGTAGTGACATCATGCAGTAACAGTGCTATATCAGATGATATTTGTGGTACACAGTTACAAGTAAGATATATAAGATATATATCTCTCTAGACACATACACGTATAAATAAATGTTAATGATATATTCATCGCATAATAGTAATATGTTATTAATATGTGATATACAAAAATAAACAGTGAATTAATATTGTACATATATGGCATAAAAGAGCTTCCAATATGTCTTTCATTGTCTCATGCGGTTGAAGTGCATCATATGCAACAGGTGAATGAATATCTGGTCCGTGGAGTATACCTGTGTTCTCTTGAGCTGAAGTGTCCTCTTCTGACTTATCTCTCAGAATATCATGACTTTCCAACAAGATAGAACTATTAAATGTAGGACTTGTGGCGTCTAGTTCGGAACTGGCCCTAGTTATCAACAAATTTTGTTGTTCAGACTGAATTAAGTCTCTGTTATCAGAAATTTGATCTGATACTTCGATCGGATACTGAAGTGTGCTATCTAGAGATACCTCAGTAGTAGCATCATCATCCTGTATAAGAGATGCTTCACACTTTAATATTTCATCAGGTTTATGTAACTCTATTTCTATATGGTCAGTGTGTGATTCTATGCATTTTTCAATGATAGATTCCGCTGCAAAGTGAGGTTTTTCCTGTGTAGTTTCATTAATCTCCCTCTGGTTCTCTTTATCAATGTTATCTTTCTTCTCTAGTTTTTCACCTTCTTCAAGTGATTCTTCAGTAAAAGTGCTGTCCACATTTGACAAAGTTACTGTCATGTCTTCAGTACCAAGTGTTTTAATGCTGAAACTTGTCTCAGATTTTTTTCCCCTTGTCAGTGACGGCTATCTCATGCTTTCGTTTATCTCCCATCTCTAAACTTGTAGACTGAAATGTTCCAATTTCTTGTAAAATGTTCGAACCGCTTCCATCATCTTGAAGCTCCTTAACAATTAAAGTAGCTTCATTATGAGATGTTTGTGTTACACCAATCATTTCAGCAGGAATGTTGTCACCTTCCATTAGATCTTGTCCTGGAAGTTGATGAGGGAGACTTATAATTGTTGTCTCAGATGGTATGTCATCTCCTGCTTCCATGATGAAGGCATCAGTCTGATGAAGTTTACGCTGAATTTCATCACCTTCAGTAGTAAAAGCAGTGTCAACAGGCTGCCTGTACATGATTTTCTCAGAACAGGAAACATGATCTTCTCTTTCTGCCCTCTCAGTTTGTTTATATTGATCTACTCTGTCTTTCGTCAGATTCTGATCTGTTCTGTCTTGCGTCAGATTCTGATCTGTTCTGTCTTCTGGTAGATTCTGATCTGCTCTGTCTTTAGTCAGATTCTGATCTGCTCTGTCTTCAGGCAGATTCTGATCTGTTCTGTCTTCAGGGAGATTCTTATCTACTCTGTCCTCAGGCATATCTTCTGTCTCATTATGATGCACTGATTTCGAAACTGCATATTCTATTTGTTCTGGTGATTGATATGGTTCTGATTCTTTGTGTGTTTTATCAATACTCTCTTTGTTCTGTGTTTCTCTTGATTCAAGTTTACTTTCATCAGGAGCTAATTCAGACATATCTGTGATGCTAATACCAGGAATTCCAAAACTACTCAGAAATGATTCTGGAAGTGCCAAGAATTTCCCCTTTCCTCCAAAATCTCTTCTCAAGTCTTTAGCAGTGATCTTAATGCTGATATCAGATATAGCATTGGTAGTCTTCTCTGATCTTACAGTTACAGTTACCAAATTAGCTACATCTAAAACTGTTTCTTGAAGATTGTCAGTATCTTCATCTGTCTCAGGTTCAATTTTAAGAATTGGGATTTTCAAATCTTGCAAGTTATGCTGGAGTTCATCAGTACTTTCTCTTCGTCTGTTTTCATCATCAAAACATGAAGACATGCGCCTGCTCTCTGAAAATGGTGATCTTTCTCTGATACTAATATCATTTTCATCTTCATCCAGCTCAAATGTTCTTGACACAGAGCGTCTCCTCTCTGGAGTTTTTGTAATCTTCTCTGCACCTAATCGTTGTCTTAGTCCATCAAATGAGATATTGATTTGAAGAACTGTATCATCTTCTTCTTCAATATCATCATTCTCATCTATAAGTGTCTCTATTGGATGCTCATGGCTTGGTGTGGTTATAACACTTTCTTTGAATACAGTCTCCGAATTTCTACGAATAGATGGGCGTCTTGATCTCAAACTTTCTGGGATTGGTGTTGATTCTCTCAAAGGTTTGTTCTCTACGTTAAAACTATCTGGACTTGAGTCTATATTTTCCAATGTCCATGCTTCGTCATCAGATAGTAAGCTGTTTTCTCTAAGTGTCGTTGTCACTGTTGTCATCTCCTGATTTACTGATAGTCTCCTCAGAATTCTTTCTGCCTTGGCTTCATCAAGAGAGACATTGATGTCAACTAGTGAAGTTCGAAGTGGTCTGTAGCTATCATAGCATATAGATGAAGGCTTTCTATGTGAAGCATGAAGTAAATAATCACAGAAAGGGCCTTCTGTCTCTGGGACGTGAATCTCTTCAGTTGGAGTTGTATATTTCTTAATATCATCATTCAAGATTGTCTGAGGCTCTAGAACTGAGGCTCTTTCCACTGCTTCTGTTTTATCTTTGGGTATCTCAAAAGACATCTGACTGTCAGGCTTCACAATATCCGATACAGTCTCAGGATGTGTCTCTGAGATCGGTTTTAATAGAAGTAGAGTATCATGAACATATGGTATCTGATCTGAGAGAGCATCAGGAGTCTTTTTATCCGTTCGGAAAAGAGGTGAAGATGCTGTAGGAATGACTTCCCCAGTTTGTTGATTACATTTGCTTTCATTATCTAGTTGTGTATCTTCCTTGAAGATCTTTGATTCAACAGGTATCTTTTCAACAGTATCCTCTATGTCAGGAACCTCATTGGTATCGTTCAACAGCTCTGCCGGAACCATTTGTGACTCAATTTTTCCTGAAGCAGCCTGTGTCTGAACAAGAATTTGTGAAACTACACTTTCAGAGTCTGGTTTAAAACTGTGTATTGGAACTGACTGTGTCTTAGAAAACAGCAGTGTGTCTCCAGAAGTGACACTCTGACTTGTGGTAATTGTGGAAGTTGTGATGGACACACTCATAGTTTCTGTCACAGCAACATCAGACAATCTTCTAATGACAACATCTACCAGTGGTACTTCTCTACCTTCATCCATATGTGACTCTTTAGTTACAATAATAGTGAGAGGAACACTGCCTTCATTTGAGGAACGCAATAAAGTGTCTCGACTTAGAACCTGGATATCATGAGATGGTGGAGCCGTCTGAATGGTCATCTTTTTATCATCATCTGAACCATACTCATCATCAGCAGCAGACAGTGTGGATCCATTCAACATGTAGAGATCTGGCATATTTTTATACACATAATTCTGGTTAAATGTCTCTTTGATAGAATCACCAGTTGGTGCCGTTCTGTTGATTTCTACAAAGGTTCCTTGTTTCAGAGATATCTCTAATTCCATCGATGAGGAACAGGGTTTCTCAGAACTTTCTGTTTGAATGATAAACTTTATATTTTTTGGCAGGTCTGATGATTCTCTTACAAATGTATCTCTGATCTGAATCTCCACATCTTGAGAAGGGGCTTCAGTTTCTTTTTCTCCCATACAAGATGTGTCTTCAATTATCTCAGTAATGAATGGATTTTGTTCTAAATTGTCCAGGAACCTATTGTCAGTCAAATCTTTTGTCAATGGTATTTCTTCTGCTTCATCTAATGGTGTTACATCCCTGACTGATATTTCTTCTGCTTCATCCAATGGTGTTTCTTCCCTGACTGGTATTTCTTCTGCTTCATCCAATGGTGTTTCTTCCCTGACTGGTATTTCTTCTGCTTCATCTGATAGTATTTCTTTACTCACTGGTATTTTTAATGCTTCATCCAATGGTGTTTCTTCACTAAATGGTATTTCTCCTGTTTCATCCAATGGTGTTTCTTCACTAAATGGTGTTTCTCCTGCTTCATCCAATGGTGTTTCTTCACTGATTGGTATTTCTTCTGCTTCATCCAATGGTGTTTCTTCACTGACTGGTATTTCTTCTGCTTCATCCAATGGTGTTTCTTCACTGAATGGTATTTCTCCTGCTTCACTCAATGGTGTTTCTCCAGGTTTAGGAACCAGAGGTTCGGGTTCATCCATAAGTACCAGACTCTCTTGATCTTCATAATCATAATGTTGGGCTTCCATATTAACAGACATATCATTCAAGTATGAGAGATGAATACTGAGATCAGTATTAATTTCACTCAAGTCATCAGTTGTTTCGCTGTCAGCTAACAAATTATCAGCCTCCATGCCAACCACAGACATTTCTGTTGTAAACTCAGGACTCTGGTTAGCCTGCCATCGGCTCCATTCTGGTGATTTCATGGTGTCTAAAACAGAATCTAACATAGTGGCATGTATGGTACCTGGGGATGTGTCTATTGTCAAAGTTGAGCTATCAAAAGTTGTTTCTGAAAACAGGTCTTCTATTTCTGACTGATTACTCAAGTCACTGTATAAGAAACTCATATCCTGGTTAGAAATGTTAGTTGTAACATCTGTAGATGCACTCACATCATTACTGACAAATTCAAAGAAGGAATCCTCGGACATTAATGGAGACATTGATGCCTTTCTCACTATAATATCACAGATTGGTTCTGCAGAATCTCCAGACTCAGTCACCCGAGTTTCATAACTATTGGGCAACTCAAAAGATTGATGATCCTCTGTGACAAATCTTTGTTCTGGAGTATCTTTGTTCTTTAGATGAATACTGTCTACATCCTTAACTTCATCTTCTAGATCATTCTTAAATAATTCCTCAATAGTTTCAGTGATAACAAGATTTTCTATAAGAGCTTCTTCATTGATATAGTTGCCATCAGTTTGTGAATTATCTAGTTTAATGTCAGGATATTCTGAGAGATAAGTGGACACTTTGTAATCTGTAGATGAGATTTCTTCTGAAGACTCCACATCATCTGTTGTTTGCTGATCAGATCTTACCACCTTGTCAAGAATAGCACCTTTGGTAAAGGAAGATGTGATTGTTTATAAACAGAGGAAATAATGAGTCTAGGAGAGAAAGTAAACTAGACACACTAGAACACGGAATACAATCATTAATACAAAGTAATAAATAAGTACAACTTGCAAGGTTGCAAAGCTAAGCTTGAGTAGAAATATGATATATTATCAGTTGATGGTGGGAAAGAGAGTGAGACAAAATAAACAGGTTTGGGTAAGAGAAAAATAATAGCACAATAGGGTATACCTGTCAACTATTCTGATTAAAAAAATCCACATACAGTTTTTAACAAAAAAGAAGAGACATCTACAAACTTCAAATAATCATTTTATAGAAGATAAGGAGTTTACAAATATTTATTAACTCATTCTGTAATAACTGTTGCAGGGTGCGCCAAGATTGTCTATTAAAATAAACCAACTGCCGCACACTGTGCCAAGCATTTTCTCAAGCAAAATTAGTGCTAAATTTACATCAACATATTCTGATAAAATTTTCGGTTATCTACAGCAAATCTATATATTTGTATGTTATGGTCCAATCTGGAGTTTGGTAAAATTTGAGTTGGATGACATTTTTCTTTGGTTGAAGCTGGAAAATGTGAACAATATTTAATTCTGCCATAAATTATTCAATTACAACAATATAATCTTATAATTTAATGTCCATTATTAGAACAAATTATTCCTGGTTGACACAGAGTCCCAGTCAAGAATGGTAACTGGAACTTATGTTTTTACATAGAATTTTCATTTTCATTACTGAGTAGAGTGATGTGAACCTTAAAGGGGAAAAAATGCACACAAAAACAGATGTGCGGCTGTGCATCATCATCAAATAGCTTGTCCTAAACAAAACTTTACCAAACAGACCAGTGGAATTTCTCTCTATCATAAGCCAGATGTCCCGCCTCTGTAAACATCAATGCTCAAATCATCAGTTACACCCTATATCCATCTTCTCCATGTCTTATTTTTCTCCTCTTTTCCTGTATGCCTTGTTCCAAAATAGTCTCCTCCAACCCTTCATGTCTTTTTATGTATCCTAAAATACTTAGATTTTCTCATTCTTATTTGTAGCAACATCCAGTTTTCATTGATTTTTAAAAAACATTGGCATTGGATGATAGATAAGTCTCTAGATTATAAATATACACATCAAAATGATAAGAGAGGCAAGAGATATCAAACTCAATTCCGTGGAAGAGATTCAGCGAGTTCTCAAGGACAGAGCAGTATGGAGAAATTACTTGCTGGCCCTATATAACGTGTAATGGTACGAGAGGAATCTATTATAAATGAATCTATTATATAAGCCAAAATGTAGCTCTATGTGTAAATTATACATAATTTACAGAGAGTGCAGCACCCATGCTGGAGACCCGTGTTGAATTCATGGTGTGGTAAAAGTTTTTTTTCTGTTGTGGGCATAAATGAAAAAGTCTTAACCTAAACAGCTTTGCGGCGACTGCACTAGCCATGCAGCCATTAAATTACTCAGGCTCTCGTTCCACACTGCCCTAAAAATCAGTACTACATGCAGTAACAACCGTTTTTGGGTTTGTTTTTTTTGGTTAAAACCGATCAGGAGCTCAGGATCATGGTAAATCCTGAAGCTCAGAACTTGAAGTGTTAAAGTAACAGGAAATATTATTAAACAAAATCAGAAGGGACAACACCACACTCAGCAGGAAAGACAACCAGCAGACAAGACATTTTGTAACCAGCATTAATAAAATCATATATTTAGCAGGATTAAGCAAATCACAAATGAATGGTAGATAAATAGCTTTCATTAAGTAAGGGAATAGAGAAACAACTAATAGCATCAAAAAGCAGTTATAGGATATCAACTTTAAGTATGACAGTCACGGCAGCCAATAAGCTTTGGGAATTTACAGAATATCTAGCTATTTACAGAACAGGACAATTTGTTTTCTGTTTGACACAAAATGATTGACAAATTATTTGCCAGCAGCTACTTTAACTCTTAGTGGACCAGGGCAAAAGCCATGTTTTTACAGGCCATTTGTTTTTAGAATAAAAAAACGCCCTTTAGTGTGGTTCCTTACAAAAAGGTGTCCAACCCCGAAAGCCACATAGTGTGACATTTGGTACATAAGGATTTAATGTTAAATTTACATCAAGATATTCTGATCTTATTTCTGGTTTTCATCTACAGCACTACTTTTATAATGTTGTCCAATCTAGAGTTTGGCAAAATGTGTTAAATTGGATTAAATTTATAGATTTTTCAAGCTAAAAATAAGTGAGAAAAATTAAGTCTGCCACTGTGATTTTCTTATTCTTTTTGGAACACTCCATATCAATCAATTGTTAACCACTCTTTGTGATATTTCTGTGATCTGAGCCTAAGAGGGATTGTATGCTGGGCTAGTTATGCGCCTACAAGTAGGTCAGCACATCCGATTTATGCAAAGCTTTTTATTTACTAGGACAGTTTCCCTAAGCCCAAGCTTCATCAGTCACCTCTTACGACATGCCTTGTAGGTCACAGTGTTACTATTCTTTGCTCCCCTTGAGGGCCTCAGCAACACAGGGGTGTATTGTGTTTTTCAATTTGATATTGAATGTGTTCAATCTGATATTATTATGTTATAGGTTTCTTCCTATTTTCAATGTAACATCTACAATATTATCATAGTGATTTTCCGGGATATATTCTATTATAAAGCATACAATATCAATATCATGAGCTGAAGTTGTGTTAAGAAAATAAGTAATATATGAAATACAATGCAAAAGTGGGTTAAATCAAGGGATCGAGATGACTAGATTCAATAACTGACAACAGCAGCCATATACAAGAAACAAAGCAAGAATGGAAACTGAGTAAGTTTTCGAGTTCATCAAGAAAGCATTACTAGAAGCTATAGAGCAACTCACAGTAAAAACTAGAAGACTATTATAAAGCAGTAACATGTGCCCTTACCTTGTACATATAGATCAGCTTTTGTTGACACTGTCCCGTGAATGTTTGTAGCACGGCACTCATACTCTCCCTCATCCTCTGGGAAAGACTCTTGCAGAATAAGAGTACAACGTCCGTCATGCCCTGGTTGAATTCTGTAGACTGGGGAGTCTTGAATGATTTCACCATCCAGGAACCATGAAAGCTCAGGAGTAGGCTCACCACTGACTACAACTTCGAAATGCACTGGTTGGCCTTCAATTGCTTCAATATTGTCCAAAGCTTTCACAAATGTGGGTTTCACACCGACTTCCTGGATAATTTCAAAACTTTCTTCTGTGGTTTGTGGTTGAAGATCCTGGTCAACTGTCTCAGAGATTGGAATAGTAACATCTTCACTAATGGCATCTTCAATCTCACTGACCAAGCTCTCAAAGACATCGACCGAGGTAGTGGTATCAGGGGCAGTGATCAAAAATTTAATCTCTGCTGTAATGTCTTCCCTGGGTTTTTCTTCTTCTTCGAAAGAAATCTCAACGGGTACAATCTCTTCGACCTCCTGCGCTGAGATTTCTGGGCTTATGGAAACATCCTCCGTCTCAGTGATACTGATAAATCTCTCACTAATGGTTTCCGTGAAAGTGGTCTCAGATGATGTATACTCTGAGGTTGCAAAATCCACGGATGAAATGTCCAAACTCTCCTCTGGCTGTGTTTCTTGTGGTTGTTCTTCCTCTGTGGTAAGTGTGATATCTTCATCTGGTATGTCTTGTCCTTCTGGTTCTATATGTGAGAGTAGGCACAGACAAGCATAGCTAATAAGCAAGCAAGAAAAAATTATATAATAAACTAACTAGTCTATACTACATTATGATAAGTAAAATGAAAGCAATAGCTACAAATTTATGTTGGAAGCTTATCAAAATTGAATATAATTTTTCCCTAGAAGATTCATATATAAGAAATTCATTAAAAATACATTACTAGAAACCAATTTCAATAAATAAAACAAGATATATTAACCCTTTGAACCTGTGATCCCATATTTTAGGACTGAATGTAAACATTGCATATCCTGAGATCACGAAATATTGGTCTGAGAATTTATCATTATTTTTCGGTATTTAAGAATAAATTGTCTGCAAATGTGAAGTCAAATCACAACCCATGTGTTCTACATGGTTTAGCAAGATGGTGGAGGCTGTTGTGTGATATTTTTTGTGTACTGATAAAGTAGTTACGTATTTTAAAGATGAAAAATTGTTCTGAAAATTTCGGAAATGGTCACTCTAAAAGTCACTCATCACCAGAGTATGCTGTTGAACTTGTTTTGAATGAATCTGAAGATGAATTAGACTTGTGATTATTTTGATAAGGATATGAAAAGTGAGCTAGAAGATCATTTAGATAATGAAAAATATGTTATGTTCAATCTAGTGAACAATCTACATATACGGGGGTATCCGCAGCCGTGTCCCCATATTATATCAAGTAAATTTTTTAATTTAGTATTCTGAAAATAGATAATAACCAGGAAAAACGGAGATGATGGGATAAGTCAATAACAAATTGTAGAGCTCTTAAGTGTAATAAATTATTGTGTGTTTTAAATTTAACTCTGATATGAGCTGTTTTTGCTCAGAAGCTCAGGGGAAAGGAGTTTTAAAAGTACAGGTGGCCAGGGTTCAAAGGGTTAAAACTAGATTTAATACAGCAATAGTAGCTAAAAAAATCAAACAATTCATTTAAAATCAAATTTAAAACTTCAAGCAAAAAATTAATAAACATGAATAATATTGAAAAACATGAACATATATTGTGGAAAGCTGAACCCTCCAACTTATCTGTGAAGAAAAGATATCAATTAATCAAAGCTCGTAGATGTCAGTGTCTGTCACTGGAAAGTGAGTGAGACATGCTCTGCAAACAAGACAATTAAATATATTATTTCAGCATGTGATACGAGACTATCTGCAAATATAATAATCTATATAAGGAAGACTGCAGTAAAACTATGTAGCAATGGCGAAACATGTAAGAACAAAGTACTGTAGTTTTACAAAATACAAAAACAATGACAATACACAGCAACGTTTTGACCAAAAGGTTTTCATCAAGCAACGGATATCTGCGAATATATAAATGTACAAATATCCCTATTGTCTTGTTCACAGCCCAAGTTGATATTCTCATTACAAGAATGGTACATGCGCTATGTGTTTCCGTCAAATAATATGATTCTCACATCAAGAAAGAACAATGTGTGGTACCTGTTCACTTGTAGCAAGTTGTCATTTAAATTAACTAGGTTATGTATACAATCCGTGTCCCTCCCCTTACTGTCCCTAATCTTAACAATTTCCTTGTTCTCAATTAATTTTCATAATTTAGTCTCAACTTCACAAATCTCAATCCAACAAATTTATCCAAATAACAAGTCCTCACAAATCACAAGATTTCTCCAAATAATAAGTTCTCACAAACCAATCCAAGAAATGTCCCCAAATAAGTCATCACAACCAATTTCAACAAACTTACTCAAACAAAGTTCTCATACTAAGGTCCCCATTCACAAACAGTAACCAAGAATTTGTCTCACACAGATTTGCTAATGTGGGTAATTTACATTTGTATGTCTAAGATGTGCATTTGATTACAGTACAGTAGTATCTGTTTGTCAAAGATATATGTCTAAGATGTTTATTTGAGTACAGTATTTGTCTGAGATATATAATAAATGTATTTGGGCACAGTATGTATTTGGGTACAGCATTTATTTGTATAAGATATGTACAGTATTTATCTGTATAAAATATCTATTTGATACAGCATTTATCTGCATAAGATATCTATTTCGGTACAGCATTTATTTGTATAAAATATCTATTTGGTATAGTATTTATCTGTACAGTATTTATCTGTATAAAATATCTATTTCGGTACAGTATTTATCTGTATAAAATATATATTTCGGTACAGTATTTATCTGTATAAAATATCTATTTGGTACATCATTTATCTGTAAAAGATATTTATTTCGGACAGCATTAATCTGTATAAGATATTTATTTCGGTACAGTATTTATTTGTCTAAGAAGGCATGCAGAAGATAGGTTTGGTTCCCTCCCAGCAGCTAGGCATAGGTCTACAACAGGTTTCATCCCAGATAACATTATGTTCATCTTTACCAGTCAGAGGACTCTATATTTGAGGTATACTACAGGTAAGTGAAGCAAGGTCTTGACCCAATAAGGTTCAGAGATACAACTCCTAGATTTAACGGTATAAAGCAAAAGGTTTTGACTTCATTGCACTGGGTTTTTAACCCATGACTCAGTCCCTCTCCGCAGAAATAGCCTGCAACCTGCTGAGAATATTGCACAAAGCATGAACTCTGTAGATCCTGCAACAATCCTATGAGTCTCTGGAAAAAATGCACTAGTGAGCAGAACAGCACGGACTGAATTTGAACACATTAGCTTCAAAACACAAGCCAATGACTTAACCATATAGTTACAAGTGCTCCTGGTCGATGTAGTCTGTTATTGCACTTTGCCAAGTTACCTTATTGTAAATTTTGTTATTTGGAATGTAGACAGCAGTACTGAAGTCTTCACCATTATAGGTATTCGGTTGTAGGGATTTGATGTATTAGAGATCTCAAAGTACTAGACAGCAGTATATGGAGGTTCCCTCTGTTACTAACTTATAATTCCTTACTCAGTGAGTCTGGTTTGAGTTGACAGTATTTCTGAATCAAGAACTGTCAAATTAGATGATGAAAAATGTGCTCTTAGGCACAGATAATGTAGTGAAATAATGCAGGGTACATGCCTGATGAATCTTACAATTTACAAGTCTTGTGTTTTCCAATATTTTCTATTATCTTACAGCACTGTTAAGATGAGCTGCATCATAATTCTTTCTGCAACGTTACATTCATAAATGTATTACTTTACAGCTAAACCAGCAGCACAAATTCAATGAGATGGATTTTATAATCGATACACTGAGTTTAATTCCCATTACAGTAGATTTCCTAGTCTAGCAGACGAAAATTGGTACCTAAACTTTAAAAAAAAAGTTAATTGCATATCCTTTACAGAACTTTGCGATTCAACCGCAGCTTTATACGCTCTTTGTGATTTTATTTTTCTAGGCATTATTACGTTCAGTAGTTTGCCATTGCTTTCTGCACGGTGGTGCCATCATTCTTTTGTAAAAATCCATGCGCAACAATTTGCAACTAAACTGTCCGCAGCATGATTCGAACTCAGAACGTCGGGGTTAATAGACCGAGTCACTATCCCCTAAGCCACATACGCAAACTTTTGAAGTGGGAAATAATTCAGTATCATCAAGTGAGTTTCAGTAAATGTTTATATTCTTCTCCAAATAGATTTCCATGTTCAGATATATAAACAGAGATAAGAGCTGCCTTTATGAATCTAGTTATCAGAAGGTGGTTGCTGCAGGTGTAGCATAATGACTCCTTCAATTTATTTTCTTGAGGGCCAGGTTTGAGTCTTCAAGTCAATGTAGAGGGCGCATGTTTGTAGAATATATTTGAGAATCTTTGTGTTACTTTGTCATGTACACTGGCCACTTAAGGTAGCTGTCATTTTGTGGAGATGAACTTGCAGTTGACAGTGTTCTGTGCTAAAGATAAGTAAGTGTGCTGCGATTAACACTTTCAGCAAGCTGAATAAAACAGAGCGCCAACACACAGTTAGCGCAGAGAAGTCAACTGTAACCAGTTTATCCATGTTTTTTTTTCACACCAGTTTTCCATTTATTCGTAAAGCTAACTGAGAGTAAACATTTAAGCTAAGTCACCAGGCTCACTGCAGATTCACATCTACTCAGGCCCTTTCTGAAGACAAAAGTGTCAAAACAAATTCAATAGTAGCTCTCCGCATCTATTCCCATTATTCATCAACTCTGACAGTATGTATGCCCACTTTCAACTGGGTAGATTATGAAATCTGTTGTAACAGGAATTGACTTATTCCTTGGTGACTTATCTTTTTCTCAATTGCTGTGGTTTAGTAATGTCTAAACAAGAAGAAGTCCAGTTCTCTGGATATATGTTATCAGAAGACTATCATCACATCACAGGCTTTTTGTGTGTGCTTCATAACATGTTTTTCATCATTTCTATTATTTCTGAGATGGCCTTTTGCTTTGTATCCACTGTATCGAAGCAGCATTGCTCTTTGAGGCAATCTTCTTATATGGCCAAATCATTTAATTTGTTGTTTCTTGATGCAGTTCAGTAGCAATGTTGCACCCACTTATTTCCCGATGTCTTCATTAATAATTCGCTCTCTTCTTGATACTCCTAACATTCTGCGTAGATACTTCATCTCTGACTAGTTTTCTTCTACCGTTTGACGTCAGCGTCCAGGATTGGCAAGACAGTGTAATGTAGGGAGAAAGATTGTGTTGAACAATGCTCCTTTAGTGTTCATGGTGATATGTTTGCATTTCAAAAATGATGGTATGAGGAGACAGAACCAAGAAATACACTGGTCAAGACCACTTTATATCCTCATAGTGTGTCCCAGAAATAGATTTGCATGGCTAACAAAGTTAGCATTGACATAATCTTTACTGTGATGAAATCTACTGGAGATGCATGCCTGGCTGATGGGAGGTAATTAACTCTTTTATCTTCTAGAAATCTATGGTTGTAAGATAGTCACAGTAATGTCCCCTCTGGATTAGAATAATGCTCTGTTTAGTAGCATCTTTCATAACATCAAGTCAAACAGTCTTCTGGGATTTGAAAGTATGTTCAGGAAATGTACACCAGCAGAATAAGTTGCCAGGAGATCCATCAACCGCGAGTCAAAGGTACACAAATTCAACTGCCTGACACAGGAAACAAGATTGCAAATGCACAGGCAGTGCAAACATGTACTTCTTTTGGGATCAAAGAAAGTAACAAGTACTAGATATCACCAAAAAGTTCCATTCAAAAGTGTTGTACCATTATGTTGGTACAGGCATGCTTTTATTTCAGACAAGTGGCATGTTATTGTCAGTCATGCTCTGCAATTCTGTATAACATATTATAGCCGACTTCAGTAAATTGTTGCATAATGGCAGTATGTTTTACTTATATAAAACTGTGTTGGAAATCTATAACACAGAAACTCTGAGGATAGGTTCCTCATCACCACAATCGAAGAAAGCAAGGTAGGTCAGAAACATGTAACAGGTAATGTCAAGAACCAAGTGCTTTTTTTTGAATGAAGAAGGGGATCTCTATGGCGAAGTGGTTAAGATGTTTGTCTGGCGTTCTGAAGGTTGTAGGTTCAAACTCATACTGAGCAAATTAGGATTGTTGCTGGAGCTATACAGTTTGTATTTTGTGCAACACTCTCGCAGGTGACTCACCATTTCAACAGAGAGGGATAGAACCATGTGGAAAAACATGGTGTAATGAAGTCAATCATTCACGTTTAGACCTCCATTTTTGTTGAATCTTCTTCTTCGAACACCAGGAATTATGAATTTTCACTATTTTCCTATAGTGCAATGGCGGGAGCATCCGAGCTTTCTTGAAAACCCAGAAACCTCTAACAGCTCCAGGTGTGTAGTGCTAAGCGGAGACTCCTACCCAGGTAGGGTATTTTTGTTGAATAAAGAAAATTGTGAACAATGAGTTAATTCCTTCATGTGAGACAAAAGGATCATAGTTTTTGCATCAATGCCCACAAGCAAATTGGATGATATAACAATGTCTTAACAGCTGTCTCACATACATAGAACTGGGTGCTACATCATGACAATTGATCAGTTGACATCAAGATGTTTGTTTGTGTAGTAGGAACTATATACTCCAGTGACTTTGTCACATGCAGCTTCTCCTTGTGAGAAGATGATTCAGGTGCTGAACAACATCCTGACAACAGAGGTAATTATAGCTGTAGCAATTGAATTGGGACCATTTCAAAGTTTTCAAGGAGACACGAAGAAATTGACTGTAACCATTACCGTCTTCGGGGAGCAAAATAATTTTTGTATGGCTACAGTCCAAAAATTTTGGATATCACTTTCTCAGTTATCAGTTATGTGAGGACTATCATCATTGCATATGTCCATAGGTGCTCTGATCTCTGTCCCAACAAATCCAGCAGCTCAACTTGCCAAATAGATGTTGATTAATCAATCTTTTTGCATATTTGGTATGTCATTCTATTCAGGCTGTACCAATATCAACACCTATCTCAATCTGGTCAGTGACTGGGATTCACAACTCTGAAACTAATTTGTTCAGAAAGACTCTCTCAATGAATTAAGAATATTACTATGTATACATACATAAAACCTAGTTCAGAATGTAGCAATTTTCTGTACTCATACATGCATTATTTGTGCATAATGTGGATACTGTAATAAAACTAACAGAAATGATTTGAATTTGTCAATGTTGAAGATGTGTGAACTTAGATGATGCCGCTCAATGTTGTTCATGTAGACCTAAGTAAATGTTGGTATATTTCTACATGTATTTTATATGTTAGTGAAGAAACATGCAACAGTGGGTGGCTGGGATTACCAGTTCCTACACATGATATAGAACAAATAGATGACTATTCTCAAACATAGTTAATGTCAAAGAACTATCATGCTAAATCTTTCTGTCATTTATTACTCAAAGATCTAATATGCATCATTTAGCCCCCATACTTCTACAGATCAGTTAACTATAGTAACAGATATTCAATGTAGTTATCTAGTCAGAATGACTGAGTCAGAGTGCCCTAAAGTATATCAACCTCTGGCAGTTATCAGCTATAATGACTGAGTCAGAGTGCCCTTAAGTATATCAACCTCTGGCAGTTATCAGTTATAAATGTTGAAGATAAATGTTAGAAAACTTGCAACAACCTAGTCAGACTGAATCATTGTGAGGTTATAGTTCATATCAGACCTCTCTTATTTCATACACAATTAAATATAATAGTGTCTTACACTCAAACTGACAGTCAGAACATATAATATGGTGATGTGGTATGGGTGATTATCATACATATTTTAGTAATCGTCATACAAAACATGCATGATTGTCATACAAAGCATGAGTGATTGTCACATAAAACATGCACGATTGTCATACAAATCATGAGTGATTGTCATACAAATCATGGGTGATTGTCATAAAAGGGATGAGTGAATGTCATACAAAGCATGCATGATTGTCATTCAAAGCAGCAGATATTGCCATACATAATATCATCATGTAAAGTAAAAAGGTAAAGGAACCCTTTTTATACCAAGTGGTATATAGGTTAATATGGGGTTAGGTCCATATTTTTAATTGACCATCAGCGCACACGACAGTAGCTTAGAGCAGATGGGGTATGTTAACTTTGATAACCAGCTTATCTAGAAAAAGAAAACTTTACTTTCAAACCTCCGCTGCCTTGTGGCTATACCCACTCATGGGAAAGACTTGAGGAGTAAGCCCCAAGATCAGATCTGGAATCCTTGAAGCAGTATGTCACTGTATTCAATGGCATTCTAGCAACTCATACAATACTTCTAGTACCAAGTTGTATCAACTATACAGTTGTCTTGAATTTATTAGCTGTATGGAAAGGGTGGTGGCTGCGGCTAAATTAGCAACAACAATCCTCAATACTGATATCCCAAAAAGTGTCCTGGAGAGGTCACTCCAGCTTTCCCTATGTGTTTACACAACACAGGAGAAGAAAAAACAATCTGTAGATTTGTTAACTATTGCAGCTAATTTGATAACAAATCACATACCTGTAGTAATCATATGACACTGCTGTTTAGTAGAAACAATGCACACAACACTTGTTGTTAAAGAAACAGAATGCAAACGAAAAACTAAACTAAGACAGAAAACTGTTACATGAAAAAAATGTACCCACAACCACCTGAACTTGATTTCTGATCAAACGTTTAGCAATTTTCATTATGATGTTTCTCTTTTTTAACCTTTTTAATTTAATTTGTATTATGCACTCGGGACACATTTACTGTAATAGACAGTATACTGGTTGTGCGTCATTCAAAAAAAGTACTGCGAGCCAGACTATCAGCACAGAAGGGTGAACAGGTTAAGTATAAATAACAATGTTCAATAAGAGCATCTGGCCGAATGGATCAGAGTGCAGCTCTCATACGGGAGACCTGTGTTCAATTCACGGTAAGGCCAACAATTTTTTCTGCTGTGGGCATAAATGGAAAATCCTAACCTGATCAGCTTTGAGGCGACTGCACTAATGCAGGAATTAAAATCCTCAGGCTCTTGCCCCACCTGTCCATTCTACACCGCCCTAAAAAGCGGTACTACAGGCAGTAACAACAGTTTTAAAAAAAAATATCAAATGGAGTTGTAGAACAGCCAGTTGTTAATATTATAAAATATAGTTGCCATACATATAAATGTGATGGTATATATTATCTATAACCCCTTTTAATAACAAAAGTCACTGTACATGTTTACAGAACAACATCCAGAGATAGGTGGGTGAGCAAAGCTATTTCATGGCAGAGTTGGTACTTGATCAATTCTAATATAGGATCTAGTAGCAGAGAAACAGAGATAGCTGGTCACTTGTGAATCAAGTATCAGCACTAGAAGAGAAGAGATACAGAGTAATCTCAAGAACAATATATGATTACTGCATGCCAATGTTGCAATCTCACACTAGTACATGAGTGCCACTAGGATATTTGCAAGAAAACATGCATGTGATTGGTTTCTATTTATGTTCTCCTTTAATCAAGAGTAAATGTCTATTTTTTTCCCAGAACAAGTAAATCCAGTAAGCAATGAGAAGACTTCCAAAACAACAATGAAAAGAAAAACAAAAGTGTAACATAATGAACAATTTTATTTGCCTTTTAACAAGAACAAAAATATATTTGTAATGTGTTGTAAGGATGTTATAAGATTCATTTCAGGAATGGACATAATGAAGAGACCTTGACTGAGTATGTAAGAAGTTCTAAGAAAGTAGAATGCTAAAGACAACAAAGAACAATAGTTAGAATATAAAGATGTCAATGTGCCCATACTTTGCTCACCACACCTTTTTCTAAAAAAACAGCTCAACCAAAACAGCAAAATAAAGTAAGGTTAAAGAATTGTCTAAAAGAACCAGTTATGTATTTTTTAAAACTTGCAGTATTCTCATGGACATTTACAGGAAAAATTAATTTATGCAGACTAATTATCTGCATTAGCGTTTCGATTGATGAGTTTAAATGTGGATGTATATGTACAAATATGAAAATGAGGTTTGAGAAAACATTACTGCTTCTCCTGTATGATTTAACTCCTTGTGGACCAAATGCCTTACTAGGTGGCTTTGGGTTTGGGATGTCTTTTACTAGGAGTCACACTAAAGGGTGTTTTTATTCTAAAAATAAATGACTTGTAAAAAGATAGTGTTTGCCCTGGTCCACTAAGCGTTAGCAAGATGGCATATCTATCTGGCCAGACTGGTTAAAGTCATGGTCAATTTATTAGTATTATCTTTGCAGTGTTGGTTGCTCACAACTGTCAAAAAAATTCAAAACAAATTCAGGCAGTAACTCAGTGCATTGGCTCATTAAAAACAAGCATTCAATTTCATAAAGAACAATCAAAACTGTTTCACACTTATGAATGTACATGCTATGGTATCTTGGTCTTGGTTGCAATGAAGAAGATAATTAATTAGAATGAACAATATAACCCTGTGAACATGTTACTCTCACACAATGAACTTCATGTGACCGCTGCCTTGAGAGAGAAAACATTACAGATTCAGCTATACAACAAAGTCAACAATGACTGATAGGGAAAACAATGAAGTGAGGGTTAGCTTCATTGTTCCCACAATATGGTCCGAGGGAAGAAAAGCACTCGAAACTTCACATTTTGAAATAATAACCTTCCGCGCAGTTGACTTCGAAGTAAATATCTCTCAATATTATTCATTAATAAGAACATGTAAGTATATGCCACAAGGTATAATCATATCATGTCTGCACCACTAGTAACAGCATCAGCATAACTCTCATCCAAATAATCATATTCTTAACCTTTTCTCACATAACCTTACTAGACATCTGTCCTAATCAATAATAGCGAGTTCTCAATAGATAATCAATGATGGCTAGTTCTCAATAGACACAAATACCAGTATTTTATCATCAATACCAAAAATGGCTAAAGAAAGATCTAACTCCGAAGGATTGACTTCATTGTACCAGGTTTTACCCCATATAGCTAGATCCTCTCCACAGAAGTGGCACGCCACTTGCTGGGAGTATTTCACAAAGTACGAACTCCGTAGCTCAGGCAACAATCCTATGGGTCTCTGGAGAAAAAATGCACTTGTAAACAAAATGATGTGGCCCGGATTCGAACCAACTACCTTCGGAACACAATGCAAAGGCATAACCACTTAGCCACAGAGATCACCTTCAATACCACTGATAGAGTAACAACCTTCTTACTCTACTCCCACATTTCATGAACATATATACAACAGAACAGCCACATTTACTGCTATTGTTTTCACAATCTAAACACTAGTTCATAAATGATGTCAGACTAGCAACAAAATCAAAGAAATTATGAAACTAGAATGTCCTAGGTAAATTAAGGAAGAAAAATGTCTCCAAAAATGTCCTACTATCTAAAAATCTGCATAGTGATAACAATAACAGAAGAGAGAAAGTAAACTTAGGACTTTTATATGAGGAAAGGTGCAGCAGGAAAGGTATTCCCACACACATAAAAATAGGTGTATAGGATCAACTTGTTGGACATGCATAAACAAAATAAAACAGTGTAACACCTTACTAAAAAATGTATCAATATAAAACAAACCAAATTCCACAAAATAACTCTTCTCTGCAATACATACAGAAAAAAATGTATGTTACTGCACTATTGTCTGTCTATTAAAAAAACCTCAAATCATGACTAGCTAAGAAGTATAGGACAAAGAGTATCACAAAAATGTTTTCGAAATCACAGCCAGATGCTAAATACAGGAAGAAATGAATGTTCCCGGTTATAACAATAAAGCTGCTTCAGTCAAACACTGACGACAGATCTAGGATACAGACACAGGATATGTTCAGTCTCTGGGACAGATCAAACTGTTATCGAATGTAGGTTAAAACAGTCAAAGAAGTGAAACACTTCTGATGCTATTATTATCTTCTTGTAACTTGTTATTGTTTCGGTCGAACTATTTCTTCTTCCTCAAATGTTATCGAATAGTCTGAAGAACTATCTGTATGCTCGAAAAAGCTTTCCTGAATATTAGCATCTATACATTTCTTATGAGACCATGAGAGTTGTTGAATATTAGTGTCTATATAATTCTCATATGACTGTGAAACTGACTGAATATTAGTGTCTACATCATTCTCATATGACTGTGAAACTGACTGAATATTGGTACCTATATCATTCTCAGATTGCCGGGAAACTGAATGAATATTAGTGTCTATATCAGTCTCATAGAACTGTGAAATCGACCGAATGTAAGTGTCTATTTCATTCTCATATGACTGTGAAACTGACTGAATATGATTTTTGTCTATATCAATCTCAGATTGTCGAGAAATTGACTGAATGTTGGTACCTATATCATTCTCAGATTGCTGTGACACGGACTGAATAGTAGTGTCTATATAATTTTCAGATTGCATTGTAACTGACTGAATATTGTTGCCTATGTAATTCTCAGATGACTGTGAAACTGACTGAACATTAGTGTCTATATTATTCTCAGATGACTGTGAAACTGACTGAATGTTTGTGTCTATATCATTCTGAGATGACTGAGAAACTGACTGTACATTTGTACCTACATCATTTTCAAATGACTGTGAAAGTGACTGAATATTAGCCGCTATATAATTCTCAAATGACTGTGAAATTGGTTGAATATTCGTGTCCTTACTCTTCAGTAATAAAAACGAAGTTGGTGGAACACCTCTGTGTAATGGCAAATTGTGGACAGTGTTTTGAAATGAAGTATCAAATGCAAAGGAATGTGTAGTCTTATTGTCTGTCATGAGGCTAGTTTGTAAACTATCAGACTGTGTATGAAGTGACCTATGCTCTTTCTTAAAAGAAGTAACATTTGGAAAATATGCTTCACCAAAGGATATTTTGGAATGAGAATCAGTATTACATTGCAAACCACTGTTTGGTACACGCACTGTGTCCGAGTTATTATCTAATCTTTTTAAAGTATCATCATTCAAATCGACATGCATATCATCAAAATCTGAGTGGTCAGCTTCATGATCATATGATTTTTGGATGGATTTAGCATTGGGGTCAGGGGCCTGTGGTGGCTTTCTTGTGTGCCAGTGAATCTCAAGCTCTATTTCCATGCGATAGTATTCTTCTCTGATGAGTGATCTCAAAGGATGCTCATTCTCTGTGCACATGCAAAGATAACAAAATGAGATCAGCATTAGCAGGTGAAATTAGTATGTTCAAACAAAGGTCAATAAATAACTAAAATCAAGCCGATTCTAACCATCCAAAAACAAAAAAGTTAATTACAAAATTAATTTCTGCCTCAGCCAAAACAAATGTACTGAAAAGCATTATAAATAAACAAATATAGAGGAATCTGTAAGTCAGAGTGTACCAACAAATAATGTACTATACTTATGTACTTATTAGTCATATAGTCAGAGGTGGATCTCAGAGATAGCAGAGCAGATGAAAAATACTGTTTATGAAGTGCAAACAAAAGCCTGTTCTAGAAATCTATACTTATTCTGACGCTGTGAGACAAAGGAGGATTTGAGATAAGAAATAGAAGAAGACCGTTAGAGAAGATGATATCTGACAAGTGAGGGGTTAACTTATGGTTAAAATTTGAATATTAACTTTCACACTGTGTGGTGACAGTTTATGTAGGCTGTCTTGACTATAGTTAGTTAAACTAATTCTTAGAGGAGATTTCTAACTTGGACTACACAACTGTCTTGTCTGACACTTAATCAAACTATTCTGGCACCCACCGTAAGGTTTAGTATTTGTCTACATGTAAAGTAAGAAACAAATATTGTGATCAAACATTACAATCTTACCTGAAACTTGAAAGCTCTTACCGACACATTTATTCATCTGTTATTTTTCAGACATGTGATGAGGAAGGGAGTTTCAGAACACATTGTGACAACTGGTAAAATAGAGGGTAGATGAAACAGACGAAGACAGATAGAGAAAATTTGGATAGCATGACTTCATGGCATGGTCGAGCGTCAACATCTGAGTTAATAGCACACACCAGAGACATAGATTTGTGGAGATCCATTGATCGTCTACGACAGCCGGCACAACACCTGATGACGATGATGACCTTAGAGTCTGTCAATAACAACTAACGACTTCTATATGCTACATGACTGAATGAATATTTATACAGGTTAGTAACCAGGCTTCTTGATATTACTAAAGTGAAGAGTTATCTCTGATGAAATGAGTAACTCTTCATTATTGTAGTTTAATGAGTAACATTCTGATCTTATAACTGAAAGATTTCACAAGTCTAAAGTTAGATAACTGATCTTATTATAAGAGATACTGTGATCTTCTAGTTCATTTATTGACTGACACTACACATAAGGTACACATAAGAGGCACAGTAAGCAAATGATATAACTAAAAACAGGTGCATTGTAAGAGTTGTGTGGGTTGAAGTTAAGGTAGAAACAAAAACAGGGCAATCTAAAGGTGAAAGATGGGACTCATAAGTTGTAATCTCACATCAGTTGCTACTTGAAGGACATGAACACACAACGGGAGTTGCTACATGGAGAACATGAACACACAATGGGAGTTGTCACATGGAAGAGAGGTACACACGATGAAGTTGGAATAAGCACTCTCTTAAACTGAACTAATCTAAAGCAACAAAACCATAAGCTTAAACTGTATGACTGAACCTGAAATTAAGACTCATTATTAGAAACAAGTGTTGTCATGCAAACAATCATATACATCAGAAAACATACCATGGATAGTATTTATCTGAATAAATATGAATTACTGGATATCATTTATGTGTAACATTTCTGGCTTTGCCTATCTTGCAGATGTTTAGTGGGACTTGCTGGAATTAAAAAGTGGAATTATTGAATAATATTTCTGATTTTGTCCGTCTTGCAGATGTTACATTGGACTTGCTGGAATTTTTAAAAAAAGGGATTATTGAATAACATTTCTGACTTTGTCCGTCTTGCATTAGTCGAGTGGGACTTGCTGAAAAAAAATGTGACATTAATCATAGTGTGATATATCAAACAGTCACAAGTCTTACTTTCTACGAAAATATCCACATATGTTGTTGCCACGCCTGCTTCATTGGTGGCTTTACATATGAATTCTGCTTCTTCACAAATGTCACATTGTTGATAGTCAGTGTACACTTGCCATGCTCGTATGTTGATACGTAACGTGTACTCTGTGTGATCTCTACGTCTTCCTGTATGGACAACAGTAATCAAAAGTTATTTCAATTATATGTGGATATGTAACTTGTACTGCACTCCGGTCATTACTGCACTCCGGACAGACCCATAGGTGCTCAGTCTCCCCAACAGATATCAAAGACTATGCATATTGATGGTTCCCATGGCTCACTAATTAAACACTTCATGACCAGATCTGCCATTGGCCTGTGGTGACTTAGACTCACTATTTGTCTAAATAAGACTACTGTAACATATGTACCGGAAGGGATCATTCTCACTTACTTAATTGATGTATACTATGCCTTTCCCTGGTCTAGATAAGAGTTACATACTAACCTTAAACCATGTAACTGTCGGTGTGGGCTTGCCAACTACAAAACAAACAAGTGTAATGTTGGAGCCCTCCAATACAACAAGATCTTTTGGAGAGTTTGTGTGAAACGGGAGCTTCGGTGCTTCAAATATAGCCTCCACTTCTGTTGGTTTTTCTTCAGGTGTCTCTTGTATGACTAGTTCTGCAGTAGCTGGGAATACAAATTTGGGTTATTTGTTTGTGCACTTTTGTTATCATTAGAAAATGTGCACATTGATGTGCATTGCTAGAATAAGTGTACTGACTGGTGTGTAATTCTGTAATAAGTGCACCGGCTGATGTGTAATTATATAACAAGTCTACCAGCTGATGTGTAATTATATAACAAGTCTATGAGCTGATGTTCATAGTTCATAAGTAGGGTTCCAACTTCACTGCAACGGGTCACCCCATAATTGCTCCGCTCCTGTGCCAATGAATATCACACGAAATGCTAACACCTGTGAAAAGTTTCCTGTGTGAACTAATTCCAGAATGAAACAGCCGCGTACCACCACAAAAAGCAACCTGCACCGCATAAAATGCATGAGCTGATGTGTAATTATATAAGAAGTCTACCAGCTAATGTGTAATTATATAACAAGTCTACCTGCTGATGTGTAATTATATAACAAGTCTACCAGCTGATGTGTAATAAGTGTGGTAACTAATAGTTCAATAATACAAATTTATCAATTGATATGTTTAAAAAAATGTATTACATAGCACATTTTCATATCATGTGGTATGGTAGGGAGTATGGTGTTTAATGAGCTGTTCTATTATAAATATATGTAAACTAATGTTTTTTTATTATGAATATATGTAAACTAATGAGCTGTTCTATTATAAATATATATAAACTAATGTTTTTTTATTATGAATATATGTAAACTAATGAGCTGTTCTAATATAAATATATATAAACTAATGTTTTTTTATTATGAATATATGTAAACTAATGAGCTGTTCTAATATAAATATATATAAACTAATAAGCTATTTTATAATAAATAGAAGTAAACTAATGAACTATTTTATAACAAATATATATAAACTAATGAACTATAATACATATATGTACACTAATGTCGTCTTTCTGTAACAACTGCTTACTTTCTTCTTTATTAACATCAATCTCAATCTCAAAGCTAGTAGTTTCTTCCACAACTTCATCTTTGGAAGTAGTGGGCAATGTAATTTCCTCCTTGGCCACTTCAGATGGCTGTTCAGGGGCTTTGACTTTAAGCAAAGGAGAGAAAACAATTAAAAACATACATCACAAATGACAATACACTTTTTATTTACATATTTTATTTCTTTTCTCTAATCCTGTTTTGTTTCACAGCATCAGGATAAGAAGAAGAGTTCATTTTTTTAAAAACACAAAGAAATCACAACAAATGTTTCATCTAAATTTTGTGTGAGATTGGGTAAAAGTAAGGTAAAAGAACATTTTTTTTATACCATATAGTATGTAGGGTAATACAGTGTTAGGTCCATATTTTTATTGACCTGGCACACGATAGATGATGTGGTCAACATCAAGCCGGCCACCTTTACTTCCCAGTGCTTTTCCTGGTACCCAATTGAGGCAGGGTCGAACTGAGAGCCATTACGGTCTGCAAAAATTCTACATTGAACCCAGATTACTAACCTAAGAAGCAAGTTCACTAACAAACTATGCTACTGCAGCTCTTGAGATTGTCTGGACACCTTAATAATTCATACAATATTTGAAGAAAGGGCATCCTGGAGTAGAAAAACACAATTTAGACTATACTAAGCCGAACTTAGGATAATAATGAGTATTAAATCAAGAAACTGTCAGGGTACAATATACTAGAAGTCAGAAAAATAGCTGACTACGGCTATGTTCCCCTTCAAGTGGTGGACCTGGTAACAAACAGTATGATTGCAGTCTAGCTAAGTGAGTAGAAATTGAAGAAGGAAAAGATCCCCTAGTCCTCAAAAATGCTGTGTTTAAAAAAAGTTCATACGGGTTGAGAGATCAGGTATTGCAGTCTGGTAGTAAACTGTAACACCTCAAACAAACAGCATTTTCAGAAAACAGACAAGGAGGAGGAGGAGAAAAAGAAGGAAGAAGAAGGAGACGGCAATGGTTGAATATTTGTTCTAATACTAAGACTATTAATTGTGGCAGAGTCATTGGCATTTATATGACTATAAATGATATTTAAATATGTTAAACAGACGAGCTTACACCAAGACTCAGAGAACAGTCAAGACTAGACCGTCACAGAGAATAAGAAACACAAAAAGAAACTAACAATAAAACAATTTAAAAAAAACAAACATAAATATTAAAAACTAAACTAAAATATAATCTAAACTAAAAAAACTAAAAACTAATTATGTAAACTAATATATAATCTTTGTTAGAAATTAAAAAGAACAACAACATGTTAATTGGTGTGTTTTCCAAATGTATTTCAGAGAATATTTGAGAAGTGAGAAAGTCTAGACTTACATTGTACTGTAATGGTGGCCTCGGATTCGGTGCGGCCAACTTCATTTTCAAGAACAACTTTATAAAGTCCCTCATCTTCAGGGTACACTTCTGAAATGATCATGGTACTCCTGGTATCTGTGGAGTTGATCTGGAAATCTGGTACTGACGTGACTTGCTGGTTGTCAATGAACCAGGTCACAGTTGGAGCAGGTTTGGCAAAGAAGGAAACATCAAGTTCCACTCTAGACAACTCTGTAACAACTAAGTTTCTCAATGTTGAATGAAACTCGGTTTCCTTCGCACAACTGCCTCCTTTAACTCAACTTCTGTAACATGTAGTTGTTGTTCAACAACTTCAGGTTGAATTTCACTTTCAGTTGCTTCTTCTATGGGCAGTGCTGCATCTTCATCTACATCAGATTCTACTGGTTTTGTTTGCTCATCAACATCCACAATGGTTGGTTGGATGTCTTTAGAAGTGACAGAGATAAGATTTTCCTCTATTGTAATTGATGAAGCAGTCTCAGTTTCCTGAGGTAGTTCACCCAACGTTTCTGTGCTGATGTCTTCCTGCGGAGCAACTGCAGCAGGCTTTTCTTGTATGACCTCAGCTACACTCAGAACCTCAGAGTCTTCAGTCTGTACATTTAGTTGCGTTAAATCAACATCAGTAGTGATATCTTGTGGAACTTCTAGGGTAAGATCTGTTTCTTCTATCTCTACAGTAGAAATTTCTTCAGTGCTTAATTCAACTTTCTCTTTTACTTCCTCAACTGTTTCTTCTGAAGGTTTTATTGCCTCTCTTTCTGTAAGACCTTCTTTGATCTCATCCTCAGACTGAACTCGCGATATCTGCTTCTGTTGGTTGCTGTGGTTGTACCTCTGTCTTTTCTACAGTCTCCGAAACTATTTCCCTGATGGGCTCACTAATCTCAGTGACTTCTGAAGTTTCTGTAGCTTCTACAACAGGAATTTCCTCTACAATCTCTTCAATCTCCTGGGGGGTTTCATCTACAATAACAAATTCTTCAGATTCTTCTGACAGTTCTTCCAGAGTTACAAACTCCTCTGTTGATTCATCCACAATATCCTCAGTTTTAGACTCATCAATTACTGTCTCAAATTCTCGGACTTCATATGATGTCTTTTCTGTCAGCGTTGCTTCTTTATCTGTAATTTCTGTTGTCTTCTCTACAATTTGATCAAAATCTTCTTCTTCTACATTTTCTGTTATTTCTGGGACGATCTCTTGATCTGTTGTTTCTTTAACTTCATATGGAGTTTCTTCACCAACTTCAGCTGTGTACACAGTGTCAATAGTAACTTCTGATGTTGTTTCAACAATCTCTGTCTCTGTAGAGATCTCTTCTCCCTTTTGTGCATCAATTAATTCAAAGGCTTCCTCAGTTTCAAAGGGGGCTTTTACTTCAGGCTGAATTACTTCTTGTATAGTCTCAGTAACATCTTCAATGGGAACATCCTTCTCCACCTCTACTACATCTCCGACTTCTGAAATTTCAAGCTCCTCAGAGAATTCCTCAACTTTCTGAAGTTTCTCATCATCAATAATGACGAAGTCAGAAAATTCTTCACTTTTTCCTTCACTAGATTTAGAAAACTCAACTTCAAATGTTTCATCAGTTTGCTGAGGTTCAACAAATTCACTAACCTCCTCAATCTCCTGTGGTTTTGTTTCAACAACAACAGCTACTGATTTGTCAGTCTCTATTATTAGCTCTTGCAGGTTCTTGCTTTCAACATCTTCTGTTTCTTCAACTTCTATTATCTCAAAGTCTTCAGTAGTACTTTCTACTTCTTGAGGTTTTTCCTCCTCTACAGTTATTATCTCCTTCAATTCTTCTTCAGTTGCTAAGACAGGATGATCAGTTTCATATTCTGCACTCTCCACAGTCGGGACTTCTTCCACTATCTCATGTAGCTCTTCTACTTCCTGTGGTTTCTCTATTTCAACAATTATGATTTCCTTCTTTTCTTCAATTGTTTCTTCTGTTGGTTGCTCTGTTGCAAACTCAGTTGTATCGTCTGTTGTTGACACCTCAATGATCTCTGTCACTGTTTCCACTTCATGAGGTTTCTCAAACTCTACACTGATGACCTCTCTGTGAGTTTCAGTTTCTTCAACTTTGGGTTTCTCAATGTCAATCTCGATAGTTTCTTCATATCTGGTTGTGTCAACTTCTTCAACAACTTCCTCAATCTCTTGAGGTTTCTCAAACTCTACACTGATGACCTCTCGTGAGTTTCAGTTTCTTCAACTTTGGTTTCTCAATGTCAATCTCAATAGTTTCTCATATCTGGTTTGTAGTTCAACTTTCAACACTTCCTCAATCTCTTGAGGTTTCTCAAACTCTACACTGATGACTCTCTCTGTAGTTTCATTTCTTCAACTTTGGGTTTCTCGATGCCAATCTCAATAGTTTCTCATATCTGGCTTGTGTCAACTTCTTCAAAAGTCTTCTTCAACCTCCTGAGGTCTTTTCCCTTTGTTATCAAGTAATTGTGTTCTAACTCTTCATGTGTCTCTTCTGTAGGTTGCTCAATCTCAACTCTCTAGTTTCTTCACACTGAGGACTTTTCAACTTTTCTTTGAGCTCTATCAATCTCTGAGTTTCTCTAGTTAACAACAATGATCCTCTAGTCTCTTCAATGGTTTCCTTTAATGGATTGCTGTGCTGAACCTCCAGGTTATTTCTTAGTTGTCAAATTCAATCATTCTGTAATGTCTCTAACTCTTCTTGAGGTTTCTCAAACTCACACTGATGGCCTTCTCGTGAGTTTCAGTTCCTTCAACTTTGGTTTCTCAATGTCAACTCTAGTTTCTTCAGGTCGATGTCATCACTTCTCAACTTCTCACTCTTGAGGTTTCTCAAACTCTACACTGATGACCTCTCGTGAGTTTCAGTTTCTAACTTTGGTTTCTAATGTCAATCTCAATAGTTTCTCATATCTGGTTGTGTCAACTTCTTCAACAACTTCCTAATCTCTTGAGGTTCAAACTACATGATGACTCTGTGTTTCAGTTTCTTCAACTTTGGGTTTCTCGATGCCAATCTCAATAGTTTCCTCATATCTTGTTGTACAACTTCTTCAAAAGTCTCTTCAACCTCCTGAGGTCTTCCTATGTCAAAGGTGATTGTGTGCCTGAACTCTTCAATGGTCTCTTCTGTAGGTTGCTCAATCTCAACTCCCTCAGTTTCTTCAACTGAAGATGTTTCAACTTCTTCTTTGAGCTCTTCAATCTCTTGAGGTTTCTCAAATCTACACAATGATGCCTCTTGTGTTCTTCAATGGTTTCTTCTATTGGATATTCTGATCTCGAACCTCCTCTAGTTTCTTCAGTGTCAGAAATGTCAATCACTTCTGTAACTTTCTCCTCTTGAGGTTTCTCAAACTCTACACTGATGACCTCTCTGTGAGTTTCAGTTTCTTCAACTTTGGGTTTCTCAATGTCAATCTCAATAGTTTCATCATATCTGGTTGTGTCAACTTCTTCAACAACTTCCTCAATCTCTTGAGGTTTCTCAAACTCTACACTGATGACTTCTCTCTGTGTTTCAGTTTCTTCAACTTTGGGTTTCTCGATGCCAATCTCAATAGTTTCTCATATCTGTTGTGTCAACTTCTTCAAAAGTCTCTTCAACCTCCTGAGGTCTTCCTATGTCAAAGGTGATTGTGTGCCTGAACTCTTCAATGGTCTCTTCTGTAGGTTGCTCAATCTCAACTCCCTCAGTTTCTTCAACTGAAGATGTTTCAACTTCTTCTTTGAGCTCTTCAATCTCTTGAGGTTTCTCAAAGTCAACAACAATGATGCTCTCTGTTTCTTCAATGGTTTCTCTATTGATATTCTGACTGAACCTCCTTAGTTTCTTCAGTGTCAGAAATGTCAATCACTTCTGTAACTGTCTCTACCTCTTGAGGTTTCTCAAACTCTACACTGATGACCTCTCTGTGAGTTTCAGTTTCTTCAACTTTGGGTTTCTCAATGTCAATCTCGATAGTTTCTTCATATCTGGTTGTGTCAACTTCTTCAACAACTTCCTCAATCTCTTGAGGTTTCTCAAACTCTACACTGATGACTCTCTCTGTGTTTCAGTTTCTTCAACTTTGGTCTTCTATGCCAATCTCAATAGTTTCCTCATATCTTGTTGTGTAACTTCTTCAAAAGTCTCTTCAACCTCTGAGGTCTTCCTATGTCAAAGGTGATTCTGAACTCTTCAATGGTCTCTTCTGTAGGTTGCTCAATCTCAACTCCCTCAGTTTCTTCAACTGAAGATGTTTCAACTTCTTCTTTGAGCTCTTCAATCTTTGAGGCTTCTCAAAGTCAACAACAATGATGCCTCGTCTCTTCAATGGTTTCTCTATTGATATTCTGACTGAACTCCTTAGTTTCTTCAGTGTCAGAAATGCAATCACTTCTGTAACTGTCTCCTTTAATCCTCTTGAGGTTTCTCAAACTCTACACTGATGACCTCTCTGCCATAGGCTTTCCAGTTTCTTCAACTTTGGGTTTCTCAATGTCAATCTCAATAGTTTCCTCATATCTGGTTGTGTCAACTTCTTCAACAACTTCCTCAATCTCTTGAGGTTTCTCAAACTCTACACTGATTGACTTCTCCTGTAAGTTTCCAGTTTCTTCAACTTTGGGTTTTCCTGATGCTCAATCTTCTCAATGGTTTCTCATCATCTTGCTTTGTGTCAACTTCTTCAAAAGTCTCTTCAACCTCCTGAGGTCTTCCTATGTCAAAGGTGATTGTGTGCCTGAACTCTTCAATGGTCTCTTCTGTAGGTTGCTCAATCTCAACTCCCTCAGTTTCTTCAACTGAAGATGTTTCAACTTCTTCTTTGAGCTCTTCAATCTCTTGAGGTTTCTCAAAGTCAACAACAATGATGCCTCTCGTCTCTTCAATGGTTTCCTCTATTGGATATTCTGACTGAACCTCCTTAGTTTCTTCAGTGTCAGAAATGTCAATCACTTCTGTAACTGTCTCTACCTCTTGAGGTTTCTCAAACTCTACACTGATAACCTTCTGTGGTTTCAGTTTCTTCAACTTTGGGTTTCTCAATGTCAATCTCAATAGTTTCCTCATATCTGGTTGTGTCAACTTCTTCAACAACTTCCTCAATCTCTTGAGGTTTCTCAAACTCTACACTGATGACCTCTCTGTGAGTTTCAGTTTCTTCAACTTTGGGTTTCTCAATGTCAATCTCAATAGTTTCCTCATATCTGGTTGTGTCAACTTCTTCAACAACTTCCTCAATCTCTTGAGGTTTCTCAAACTCTACACTGATGACCTCTCTGTGAGTTTCAGTTTCTTCAACTTTAGGTTTCTAATGTCAATCTCAATAGTTTCCTCAAATCTGGTGTGTCAACTTCTTCAACTTCAACTTAGGTTTCTCAAACTCTACACTGATGACTTCTCTGTGATTCAGTTTCTTCAACTTGGGTTTCTGATGCCAATCTCAATAGTTCTGTTACTTCTTATTTCAATCATTAATTTTCTTCTTTTGCTTTTAATTCAATCCTGTTTTAACTCATATGATTCCTTAGTTGTCTTCAATTTGGTTCAATTCTCTAATAGTTCTCTTGTGTCACTTCAAAACTTCCTCATCTTGAGGTTTTAACTTACATAATCTCTTAGTTCAGTTTCTTCAATTGGTTTCAATCAATCTCAAATTTCAAATTTGCAACTTCAAAATTCTCAATTCTGAGTTCTCAACTAATGATCTGTCAGCTCACTTTGTTCGATGAATCTCAAAGTTTAATCTTGTTGGTCAACTTCAATCTTCAACTCTGGGTTTTATTCAAAGGTATTTGTCTACTCTTTGGTCTTTGAGGTTCTTTCAACTCCTGTTTCTTCAACTGATTTTCTTCTGACTTAATCTCTTGGGTTCTCTCACAAAATGATCTCTCGTTCAATGGTTCTCATATTCTGAACCTCCTAGTTTCTTCAGTTCAGAATGTTCTTCTACTTCTCTTTTTATTCAAACTTACCTGATTCCTCTTTTCAGTTTCTTCACTGGTTTTAACTCAATGTTTCTTCTGTTGTCAACTTCACAACTTCTCAATCTCTTGAGTTCAAACTCTACATGATGACTTCTGTGAGTTCAGTTTCTTCAACTTTGGGTTCAATGTCAATCTATAGTTTTCTGTTTCCTTCTTCAACAACTTCCTCATTCTGAGGTTCTCAACTCACCTGATGACCTCTTGGTTTCAGTTTCTTCACTAGGTTTCAATGTCAATCTCAATAGTTTCAAATCTGGTTGTCAACTTCTTAACACTTCTCAACTCTGAGGTTTCTCAAACTCTACACTGATGACCTCTGTGTTTAGTTTCTCAACTTGGTTCTTGCAATCTCAATAGTTTCTCATATCTGTTTGCAACTTTTCAAAAGTTCTTCAACTCTGAGGTCTTCCATGTAAGGTGATGTGTCTGAATCTTCAATGGTCTTTGTAGGTTGCTCAATTCACTCTAGTTTCTTAACTGAAGATGTTTCAACTTTCTTTGGTTAATCTCTGAGGTTCTAATCAACAACAATGATGCCTCTGTTCTTCAATGTTTCTATTGATATTCATAACCTCAGTTTTTCATGTCGAAATGTCAACCTTCTAATGTCTCTACCTCTTGAGGTTTCTCAAACTCAACTATGACTCTGTGGTTTCAGGTCTCAACTTGGTTTTCAATTCAATTCATAGTTTCTCAATCTGGTGTACTCTTCCTTCTCAACTTGAGTTTCAATCTACACTGTGCTCTTGTTCAGTTTTCAACTGCGGTGTCAACTTCCTATTTTCATAGCTGTGTCAACTTCCTCTTCAAACTCCTGAGGTTCCATCAAGGATTGTTCAGCTTCAATTGGTTTCATGCCAATTCAATAGTTTTCAACTGTTGTCAACTTCTTCAAGTCTTCAACCTCTAGGTCTTCATTCAAGGTGATGCCTGACTTAATGTTAGTTCTCCCTGTATGGCTCAATTCAACTCTGGTTCTCAACTCAAGATGATTGTGTTTCATTCTTCAACTTTGGGTTTCTAAGTCAACTCAAGTTTCTCATATTGTTTCTCTTCAACCTTCTCCTTGGGTTAATACACTGAACTTCTTGGTTCATTTCATTGTTCAACAAAGTTTCACTTGTAACTGTCTCTCACTGAGGTCTTCCCTATGTCAAGTGATTTGTTCTTCTTTGGTTCTCATCCAACTCTGTTTCTACTGGTGTTCAACTTCTTTGATTTCACTCTGAGGTTTCCAAATCAAACAATGTGCCTTGTTTTGGTTTCTTCTGTATTCTACTGAACTCAGTTTCTTCATTCATGTTCACTTCTTAAGCTCTATCTGAGGTTTCTAATCAAATGATTGTGGGTTTCATGTTCCTTGGGTTTCATTCAATTTATTTCTTCATCTGTGTGTTACTTTTCAACCTCAATTCTTGAGTTTCTCAACTCACACTGATGACTTCTTTTCAGTTTCCCTTTGTTTCATGAACTCTGTTTCTATCTGTTGTAACTTTTACTTCAATCTCTGGGTTTCAACTCTCACTGATGACTCTGTGAGTTTCGTTTCTTAACTGGTTTCATGAATCTCTTTCTCATATCTGGTTTACTTTCTTTCACTCGAGGTTTCCGTCAATGTTTGCTGCTCTTTGGTTCTTCTTGGTTTAATCTCAACTCTCAGTTTTCAACTGTGTTTCAACTTTTAGCCTTCACTCTGAGGTTTCAGTCACTGATTTGTCTCTTCAATGGTTTCTTCTTTGGTTTATGAACTCCTAGTTTCTTCATGAAAATGTCACTTCTTAACTTTCACCCTGAGTTTCTAAACTCACTGATGACCTCGTTTCAGTTTTCAATTGGGTTCTGTAACTCATAGTTTCTCAATTTTGTCACTTTTAAACTCTCAATCTCTTGAGGTTTAAACCTACACTGATGACTTGTGGTTTCAGTTTCTTCAACTTGTTTCAATGTCAATCTCAATGTTTCTATCTGGTTGTCTCTTCAACAACTTCCTCTCTTGGGTTTCAAACTTACATGATGACCTCTGTGTTTCAGTTTCTTAACTTGGGTTCTGTGCCAACTCATGTTCTCATATCTGTGTGTCAACTTTCAAAGTCTTTCAACCTCCTGGTCTTCTATGTCAGTGTGTGTGCCTGAACTCTTCAATGGTTCTTCTAGGTTGTCAACTCCTCCCTCAGTTTTTCAACTGAAGATGTTTCAACTTTCTTGAGTTCAACCTTGAGGTTTTCAAATCACACTGATGACTTCTGTTTCATTTTCTTGGTTTCTATGAATCATAGTTTCATTCGAGCAACTAACTTCTCAACTCTGAGGTTTCTCAAACTCTACACTGATACTCTCTGTGAGTTTCAGTTTCTTCAACTTTCTGAATCCTGTTTCTTATCTTTTGTCAACTTCTTCACATTTTCTTTTTTCTCACTCTACTGATGATTCTTATTTAGTTTCTTCAACTTAGCTTGCCATTCAATAGTTCTCATTTGTTTTCTTCTTAAATCTCTTCACCTCTGTCATCTTATGTCAAAGGTTTGTTTCGCTTGGAATCTTCAATGTCTCTTCTGGTTTCAATCTCAATCCTCAGTTTCTCCTGAAGTTTTTTTCAACTTCTTCTTTGACTCTTCTCATTCTGAGGTTCAACAAAACAATATCCTCTTGTTTTTCAATGTTTCTTCTATTGGTTTCTTCTAACTCTTTGTTTCTTCATTCAATTCAATCTTCTAACTTCTACTCTTGAGGTTTTCACTCTACATGATTATCGTCTTCATTTCTTCAGTTTCTAGAGAATCTTTATTTCTCATCTAGTGACTTCTTCACATTGCTCTCACTTCTGGGTTTCTCAATTCACAATTTGATTTCTTTCTTCAATTGTTTCTCATGTATCTCAAATTCTTTATCTGTTGTGCACTTCTTCCACTTTCATTCTGAGGTTTCTCAAACTCTACACTGATGACCTCTCTGTGAGTTTCAGTTTCTTCAACTTTGGGTTTCTCAATGTCAATCTCGATAGTTTCTTCATATCTGGTTGTGTCAACTTCTTCAACAACTTCCTCAATCTCTTGAGGTTTCTCAAACTCTACACTGATGACTCTCTTGAGTTTCAGTTTCTTCAACTTTGGGTTTCTCAATGTCAATCTCAATAGTTTCTCAATCTGGTTGTGTCAACTTCTTCAACAACTTCCTCAATCTCTTGAGGTTTCTCAAACTCTACACTGATGACTCTCTTGGTTTCAGTTTCTTCAACTTTGGGTTTCTGATGCCAATCTCAATGTTTCTCATATCTGGTTGTTCAACTTCTTCAAAGTCTCTTCAACCTCCTGAGGTCTTCCTATGTCAAAGGTGATTGTGTGCCTGAACTCTTCAATGGTCTCTTCTGTAGTTGCTCAATCTCAACTCCCTCGTTTCTTCAACTGAAGATGTTTCAACTTCTTCTTGAGCTCTTCAATCTCTTGAGGCTTTCAAGTCAACAACAATGATGCCTCTGTTCTTCAATGGTTTCCTCTATTGGATATTCTGACTGAACCTCCTTAGTTTCTTCAGTGTCAGAAATGTCAATCACTTCTGTAACTGTCTCTACCTCTTGAGGTTTCTCAAACTCTACACTGATGACTCTCTGTGGTTTCAGTTTCTTCAACTTTGGGTTTCTCAATGTCAATCTCAATAGTTTCCTCATATCTGGTTGTGTCAACTTCTTCAACAACTTCCTCAATCTCTTGAGGTTTCTCAAACTCTACACTGATGACTTCTCTGTAGTTTCATTTCTTCAACTATGTTCTAATTTTCAATTCTAAAGTTTCTCAATCTGGTTTTGTCAATTTTCCAACTTCAATCTCTTGAGGTTTCTCAAACTCTACACTGATGTACTCTCTTGAGTTTATTTTTCAACTTGTGCTCTGTTTCTCAATGTTTCTTCTATGTTTCCTAATCTGTTGTGTCAAATTCTTCTAACTTCTCTACTCTTGAGGTTTCTCAAATCTACACTGATGACTCTGTGGTTTCGTTCTTCAACTTTGGTTCTAATGTCAATCTCAATGTTTCTCAATCTTGTGAATTCTTCACAATCTCTTCAACCTCCTGGGTCTTCATGTCAAAGTTTATTGTGTGCACTCTTCAATCTTCTGAGGTTTCCATGTCGATCTACTTAGTCTTTCTAGTTCAACCTTCTTTAGGCTCTTCAACTCTTGAGGTTTCAAAGTCAACAAATGATGCCTCTGTTCTTCAATGGTTTCTATTGATATTCTGACTAACTCCTTGTTTCTTCAGTGTCAAGCAATCACCTGTAACTGTCTCTACTCTGGGTTTCTCAACTCTACACTGATGACCTTCTGTGGTTTCAGTTTCTTCAACTTTGCTAATGTCAATTCATAGTTTCTCATACTGTGTGTCATTCTTCAACACTCTCAATCTCTTGAGGTTTTCAACTCTACATGATGACCTTCTGGTTTCAGTTTCTTCAACTTGTTTCTATCAATCTCATAGTTTCATTCTTGTTGTGTCAACTTTTCAAATCTCTTCAACCTCCTGATCTCTATGTCAATGTTTGGCCTAACCTCATGGTTCTTCTTATTCTCACTCACTCCTCAGTTTTCTTCACTAGGTTTCAACTTTTCTTTGACTCTTCAACTCTGAGGTTTCATCAACATTCCTGTTTCAGTTCTTCTTGTTCTCAATCTTAGTTTCTTCACGATGTCAATCTTCAACTTCACTCTGAGGTTTCACTTCACTGTGACCCTGTGGTTCGTTTCTTCAACTGTCTCAATGTCAATCTCAATAGTTTCTCAATCGGTTGTCACTTACTTCCTCAATCTCTTAGTTTTCAAATCTACACTGATGACTCTCTTGTTCAGTTTCTCTTTGCTATCAATCTCAATAGTTTCTCATCTTGTCAAATCTCTTCAACTCTGAGGTCTTCATCAAAGGTGATTGTGTCTGTCTTAGTCTCTTCTGAGTTGCTCAATTCAACTCTAGTTTCTAAGGTTCTCTTGACTTAATCTTTGAGGTTCTCAAATCAAATGATGCCTTTTTAATGGTTTCTCTTTGATATTCTCTGACCTCAGTTTTTTGTCAAATGTCAATCCTTCTAACTGTTCTACTTAGTTCCAAACTCTCATGTCTCTGTGGTTTCATTCTTCAACTGGTTTCAATTCAATCTAGTTTTCATCTGTTTCTTTCAACAACTTCAATCTCTTGAGGTTTCAAACTTCCATGCCTCTATAGTTCATTTCTTCCTTTGGTTCCTCGATGTCAATCTAATTCATCTCATCTGTTAACCTTCACAACTTCTCACTCTGAGGTTTAAACCTACACTGATGACTTCTGTGTTTCAGTTTCTTCAACTTGCTCGGCAATCCAATGTTCTCATATCTGTTGTGCATTCTTCAAAGTCTCTTCAACCTCTAGGTTTCCTATTCAGTGATGTGTGCCTGAACTTTCATGTCTCTCTAGTTGCTCAATTCATCCTCAGTTTCTTCACTGAAATTTTCAACTTTCTTGGCTTTAATCTTTGAGGTTCTAGTCAACAAAATATGCTTCTCTTCAATGGTTTCTCTATGAATTTACTGAACCTCCTATTTCTTCAGTGTCAAAATGTATCACTTCTTAACTGTCTCTACTCTTGAGTTTCCAAATTACACTGATACCTTGAGTTTCAGTTTCTTCAACTTTGTTCAATGTCAATCTCATGTTTCTCAATCTGTTGTGTCATTTTCAACACTTCTCAATCTCTTGAGGTTTCTCAAACTCTACACTGATGACCTCTTGAGTCAGTTTCTTCAACTTTGGTTCTCAGTCAATCTCATGTTTCTAATCTGGTTGTTCATTCTCACTCAACTCTGGCTCAAACTCACATAGACTTCTGAGTTTCGTTTCTTCAACTTTGTTCTTGCAATCTCAATGTTTCTCTGGTGCTCAACTCTACCTCCTCTGAGGTTTGAACTCTCATGTCTCTTCTGTGTTTCATCTCAACTTGTTTCAATAAGTTCTTCTTTTTGACTCTTCAATCTCTTGAGGTTCATCAATGTGCCTTTGGTTTCGTTTCTCAATCTCAACTTCAGTTCTCACTGGTGTCTTTTACTTCAATCTCTGGTTCTCCAACTGATGCCTCTCTTTGTCTTCATTGTTCATAACTCTATTTCTCATTCGTGTCCTTTAACTTCTCACTCTGGTTTCTCAAACTCTACACTGATACTCGGATTTATTTCTCCTTTGGTTTGCAATCTAATTTCTCATATCTGGTTGCAACTTCTTAATTCTAACCTTGAGGTTTCTATCAAAGATGTGAATTTCATTTCTTCTGGTTAATTCAATCTCAGTTTCTCACTGGTGTAACTTCTTACTCTAATCTCTTGAGGTTTCTCAAATCACACTGATCCTCTGTGTTTCATTCTTATGTTTCATGAATCTCATAGTTTCTCATGTGTGTCACTTCAACTTCTCAACTCTGAGGTTTCTCAAACTCTCATGTGACTCTCTGAGTTTCAGTTCTTCAACTTTGGGTTTCTCAATGCCAATCTCAATGTTCTCATATCTGTTGTGCAATTCTTTAGTTCTTCAACCCTGGTTCCTTTCAAATTTTGGCCTAACTCTTCAAGGTCTCTCATGACTCTCTAGTTCTCTGAGTTTCAATCTTTGACTCTCATCTTAGGTTTCTCAAAGTCAACACAATGTTTTTTCCAACTTCTATTGGTTTCTGATGACTCTATTTCTTCATCAGTTCAACTTCACTTCTCTTTGAGGTTTCTCAAACTCTCACTGATGACTCTCTGTGGGTTTCAGTGTCTTCAACTTTGTTTCAATGTCAATCTCAATAGTTTCTCATATCTGGTTGTGTCTACTTCTTCAACAACTTCTCAATCTCTTGAGTTTCTCAAACTCTACACTGATGACCTCTCTTGAGTTTCAGTTTCTTCAACTTTGGGTTTCTCATGTCAATCTCAATGTTTCCTCATATCTGGTTTGCAACTTCTTCAACAACTTCCTCAATCTCTTGAGGTTTCTCAAACTCTACACTGATGACCTCTTGAGTTTCAGTTTCTTCAACTTTGGTTCTCATGCCAATCTCAATGTTTCCTCTATCTGTTGTCAACTCTTAACAATTCTTCAATCTGAGTTTCTAATTCAGTGATTGATTCTGAACTTTCAGTTTCTTCTTGGTTATCATCTAACTCACTCAGTTTCTCAACTAATGTTAACTTCTTCTAGCTCTTCAACTCTTGAGGTTTCTCAGTCAAATGATTTTTTCTTCAATGGTTTCTTCTTGGAATTCACTAACTCTAGTTTCTTCACTGAAATGTCAATTCTTCTTAACTTCTTACTCTTAGGTTTCTCAAACTCTACTGATGACTCTGTGTTTCATTTCTCAACTTTGGGTTTCTCAATGTCATCTCAATAGTTTCTCATATCTGTTGTGTCAACTTCTTCAACAACTTCCTCAATCTCTTGAGGTTTCTCAAACTCTACACTGATGACTCTCTGTTTCAGTTTCTTCAACTTTGGGTTTCCAATGCAATCTCAATAGTTTCCTCATATCTGGTTGTGTCAACTTCTTCAACTCTCAACTCTGAGGTTTCTCATCAATGTGATTTTGATTTCAATTTCTTCTGGTTCTCAATCTCAATAGTTCTCAACTGGTTTTCAATTTCTTGATCTTCAACTCTTGAGTTTCTAATCAACAAATTATGCTCTTTCTTAAGGTTTCTCATTGTATCTGACTACCTCTTAGTTTCTTCAGGAGATTATCACTTTTCTTCCTCCTCTGGGTTTCTCACTCTCACTATACCTCTCTTGGGTTTCATTCTCAACTTTGGGTTTCAATTCAATCTCATAGTTTCTCAATTTGTCAATCTCAAAATTCCTATCTTGGGTTTCTCACTCTACACTTGACTCTTTGAGTTTCAGTTTCTTCAACTTTGGGTTTCAGTCAATCTCATAGTTTCTCATTCTGTTTGTAACTTCAAAATTTCAATCTCTTGGGGTTTCCAAACTCTACATATGACCTTCTTGAGTTTCAGTTTTCAACTTTGGGTTCGTGCCAATCTCAATAGTTTCTCTATCTGGTTGTCAACTCTTCAAAGTTCTTCAACCTCTGAGGTCTTCCTGTCAAGGTGATTGTGTCCTGAACTCTTCATGTCTCTTCTGGGTTTCAATCTCAACTCAGTTTCTTCAACTGAAGTGTTTCCTCTTCTTTGGCTCTTCAACTCTTAGTTTCTCAAGTCAACACAATGATGCCTCTTGTTTTCAAGGTTTCTTCATTGTTTCTCTGAACCCCTTAGTTTCTTCATTCGATGTCAACTTTTAACTTCTCTCTCTTGGGTTTCTAAACTCTACACTGATGACCTCTCTGTGAGTTTCAGTTTCTTCAACTTTGGGTTTCATGTCAATCTCAATAGTTCTCATATCTGGTTGTGTCACTTTTCAAAACTTCCTCAATCCTGAGGTTTCTCAATCACATGATGACTCCTGGATTTCAGTTTCTTCTTTGGGTTTCAATGTCAACTCAAGTTTCAACTGGTTGTGTCTACTTCTTCAAACTTCAATCTCTTGAGGTTTCTCAAACTCTACACTGATGACCTTCTGTGAGTTTCAGTTTCTTCAACTTTGTTCTCGTGCAATCTCAATTCTCTATCTGTTCAACTTTTCAAAAGTCTCTTCAACCTCCTGGTTTCCTTGTCAATGTGTCCTGAATCTCAATGGTCTCTTCTGTAGTTGCTCAATCTCAACTCCTCAGTTCTCAACTGAAGATGTTAACTTCCTTAGCTTTCAACTCTTGAGTTTCTAAACTCTACATGATGATCTCTGTGGTTTCATTCTTCAACTTTCTCAATGTCAATCTCATAGTTTCATATCTGTGTGAACTCTTAACAATCCTCAACTTTGGGTTTCTCAAATCTCATGATCTCTCTGTGAGTTTCAGTTCTTCAACTTTGTTCGTAATCATGTTTCAATCTTTGTCACTTTTCCAACTTCAACTCTGGGTTTCTCAACTTAGATGACTCTCTGTGAGTTTCAGTTTTCAACTTTGGGTTTCGATGCCATCTCAATGTTTCATACTGGTTGTCAACTTCAAAAGTCTCTTCAACTCCTGAGGTCTTCCTATGTCAAAGTATGTGCCTGAACTTTCAATGGTCTCTTCTGTAGGTTGCTCAATCTCACTCCTCAGTTTCTTCAACTGAAGATGTTTCAATTCTTCTTTGAGCTCTTCAATCTCTTGAGGTTTAAAGTCACACAATGTCTCTTGTTTCTTCAAGTTTTCTATGATTTCTGTGAACTCTAGTTTCTTCAGTGTCAGAAATGTCAATACTTCTGTAACTGTTCTACCTCTTGAGGTTTCAACCTCCTGATGACTTCTGTGGTTCAGTGTTTCAACTGGGTTTCTAAGTCAATCTTAATAGTTTCTTCATTCTGTTTCTTTCTAACAACTTCAATCTCTTGAGGTTTCAAACTCTACACTGATACCTATGAGTTTGTTTCTTCAATTGGTTTTCAATGTCAATCTCATAGTTCTCATTCGTCAACTTTTACTTCACTTGGGTTTTCAAACTCTACACTGATGACTCTCTGTGGTTTCAGTGTCTTCAACTTGGGTTTCTATGTCAATCTCAATAGTTTTTCATATCTGGTTGTGTCTACTTCAACAACTCTCAATCTCTGAGGTTTCTCAAACTCTACACTGATGACTTCTAGTTTCAGTTTCTTCAACTTTGGTTTCATGTCATCTAATAGTTTCTCATTCGTTTTCAATTCTTCACAACTTCTCAATCTCGAGGTTTCTCAAACTCTAACTGTGACCTCTGTGAGTTTCAGTTTCTTCAACTTGGTTGTGCCATTCAATAGTTCTCATATCTGGTTTCTCACTCTTCAAATCTTACCTCCTGAGTTTCCTATTCAAGTATTGTTCCTGAATCTCAATGGTCTCTTCTGGTTGCTCAATCTCAACTCCTCAGTTTCTTTGAGTTTTCAATTCTTTGAGCTTTCAATCTCTTGAGGTTTCTCAAAGTCAACAACAATGATGCCTCTTGTTTCTTAATGGTTTCTTCTTGATATTCTACTAACCTCCTTAGTTCTTCATGTCAAATGTCAATCTTCTGAACTGTTCTACTCTTGAGGTTTCTCAAACTCTACACTGATGACTCTTGTGGTTTCAGTTCTTCTTTGGTTTCTAATGTCAATTTCATTTTCATCATATCTGGTTTGTTTCTTCAAAATTCCTAATCTCTTGAGTTTCAAACCTCCTGTGCTCTGTGAGTTTCAGTTTCTTCAACTTGGGTTTTCAATGTCAATCTCAAAGTTTCTCATATCTGGTTGTGCAATTTTCAACTTCTCAATCTCTTGAGGTTTTCAAACTCACACTGTGACTTATTTTAGTTTTTCAACTTTGTTCAATGTTAAACTCAATAGTTTCCTCATAACGTGAGGTATCTAATTCTTCAATGATTTCTGTAACATCTTGCAACTTTTCTTTATCAACTACAAAAGTTTCTTTAGTTTCCTCTATTATCTCATGTCTAGGCTGATCAATTGCTACTTCTCTTGTTTCCTCTACTTCACCTACTTCCACAATTTCTTTGATTTCTTCAACCTCCTGGGGAGCCTCATAATCTACAATGATAACCTCTCTTTCTTCTATTACTGTTTCTTCCTTTGGTTTCTCTATTTCAACGTCAGGTACTTCTGCCATTTCTTCTTTGGGAATTTCAGATACTTCTTCTATTTCAGTTGGCCTAACCTCATCAACAGTTATTGTATCACTAGAAATATCAACAGTTTCTTCTCTTGTTATCCCTGTCTCTGAGACATATAATTTCTCTGTTTTCTCTGTGTCTGGTATATCAACCTGCTGAACTTCTTTTTGCTGTGTATGAATGAAAGATATCCCTTCCTGGTATAATTCCTGTGATGAGATATTGATATCTACATCTTCAGTTATATCAACATCAACAGTTTCTCTAATGGTTACATCTTGCTGTTTCTGATCAAATTGAAACTGGATTTCAGCCAGTTTTGGCTGCTGTTTAGAGATATCCAAATAAATTGCTTCCTTAAACTTCTCTGCCTCTGAAACTTCTCTCTCCACATTTAATGTTTCACTGTAGATATTAGTGGATGATACTTCTACTTCAATCTCCTTGTCAGTTGTTTCCTCTTTCCGTGTGTCTATCTGTAATACGATCTCACCATATTCTGGTTGTTTTTTCTTAATGTCAAATGAAATCTCTTCTGTAAATCTCTCTCCTTCTGTAACTTCAATCACTTCATCTTGTTCCACATCTACAATTTCTTGGAAATGCTCCACTGACGTCTGGTCAAACTGAATCTCTGAGGTCTGAGGTTTAGGTCCAATGACTAGTTCTTCAATGAATGTCTTTTGTGTGTCTACTTTCTGCAGTTGTGGTTTAATCTCTATCTCTGTCACTTCATGAGGAGCAGCAACTTGTGTCTCAACTTTCTCAATATTCTCTTCATGAACTATTGTGATAGTTTCTGGGATTTCTGTTTCTGTGATATCTTCAGGGGCAGCAATTTCTTGCTCAGTCACAGGTTGTAATTCAGAGGGAACAAATGTTATCTCCTCTTTGACAGTTGTTTCTTCTTCTGATGTTGGCAGGCTGGCAGCTATAAAAAAATATAATAAATATCACAAGGTTAGTAAAACAAAAACTACAATACATAACACATCCTACAGACAAGTAAATAATAATAATTCTAGTAAGCAAAATGCCTTTAAATCTATAAGTTCAAGAGTTATCTGAATGTAATTGTATACAAATCTACTTAGTACATTTAGACTGCAAGCAGTAAGTATTTCCAACAGAAAAATTCAACTGTAGTAAACAGAACTATGGGATAGACTTCATGCTATTATGCCATGCACAGCACACACACAGATCAGTTTCCATCAATAAATTAGTGTCAAATTAACATCAAGCACATGAAACATCTACATCTTTCAAATTAGTAACAGCTGAAAAGAAAATATCAGCAATTTATAATTCATCATCATTCAATAGCTTGTTCAGTTGCCATCCTAACAGTCCTTCAAAATTTGTCTCGCTCATAGACCAGATGCACTGCCTCAGTGATCGTTAGGCTCAAATCATCTATCATTTCCTGAATACATCTTTTCCATAGTCTTCCTATTTTCTTTGCCAGGATGGCTCCCCTACATAATTATCTTCTCCAGCTCTTCATGTGTCCAATATACTTCAATTTGCTCATTCTGATTTATAGCATCAGACAGTTTTGTACAATTTTTAGTCTCTTCTGGAGATATATATATATATATATATATATTTGTTCTCTTCTCTTTCCATGGCTAACAGAAGACTCTTCTGTAACATTTATATTCATATATAAATTTATATTTCTTTATAACATGTATATGCTTCTGTACCGCCTTATTAATATGCATGTTAATATTCAGTATTCTATTTTTGTTGTCCTATCAGTTCAACTACATACAGTTTTTAGTTGTCAAAGTTTCTGTAAGACTATGTTTGTTCTTATTTAGATATCCTTCCTCTCGTTTCCATCTCATATTAGCAATGAACTGGAATTTTCAAAATCCACTTTACTATATTATCTCCCATGATAGAAATAATCTCTGTCATGTTTAAAACAACAGATGGTCAACAGAATGTTCATGCCTACTCTGTGTTATCAGAGCCACACTTGGACAATGAGAAAAGCTCAGTCGGAAAAATTACATGTGAAATATGACGGCAACAAAAAGTTACCAACAACACCAGAAAAGACAGAGTCACCAACATCAGCATAAGAAAGAAAGTTATCACAGAACCTTGCTTGAATTACATTGAGAAACAAAGAATGAAATGGTTTGGTCACTTAATAAGAATGCAACCAAACTAAACTGTATACAGTCTTCTACATCAGAACATCATGAAAGAAGGTGTGAGGAAGACCACACAAAAAATGGATAGATGGTATAGCAAAATCCTGTTAAAAAGCAAAATAATAGATGGCATAGCAGAATCCTGTCAAAAATCAAACATAACTTTAACAAAAATAAGAATAAGCAGGAATCACCAAGTCACACAAGACAAAAGCAGAAAACAAACAGAAAACCATGACACAGAGCTAGAATCTGGTAACAGTGTGACGACAAAATAAGAAGAAATCTTCTTCTTTGCGTTCGTTCTTACGACCAATTTTAATCACTCTTTGTGATATGTTTGATATTTGCCAAGAATGTGTATACGTTGCACATTGGTTTGGTAGGCCCTAAACGCATAGACTTCTACACGTTTAGGACATGTGCATCTGATTTCAGCCAAACCTCCTTAGTCGCCTCTAACGACATACGTGGCAGGTAACAGTGGTTATATACTTTACACCCAAATTTGGGCCCCGGTAACCTCTCGGGCGGAAGAAGAAATAAAATAAAACATATTCTTTGCCGTTAATTTTATGAGCAGCCATTAATGAAAACTACTAGACAAGTAAGAAACACAAGAAAGTTGTCACATGTAATACTCCAAGATAAAGAAACCTATAGTTACCAGGAGTGCTTAACCATAAAGGCACAAAGTATGGAATACTAAAAACAAAATTGTTATTATTACCAACAAAATCTTAAGTATACGGCATCACTCTTAACTCTTTCCATGCTTTTACGCGCACTGCCACAGCGTATTCTGTTGAACGCTATTCGCTGTACACTGCAGCACAGCGTATTCCATTAAACGCTATTCACCATATACTCGCTATTCGCCGTACATTGCGCCATTTGAGTTGTTTCATTTATACAAGTCTTTCTAGTTTTACTTCTACTATTTTTAGTGTCTATTTTTATTTTGTTAAGGTATCTCTGAGACAAAATACACTTACGAACTGAACGACATGGTCCAGAATCGAAACCACAACCTTCAGAATGCAAAGCAAACGCTTTACCCCTATGCCACAGAGACCCCCTCCCATTTGATAGAAAGCAATATGTCTCAATCCAAAAGAATACATCATTTTTAAAGGAAAAGGTGAAGAGGGAGGGAGTGTTTAGTTTGGAGAAATATTACAATTTTTTTTCTAAGTTAAAATTGTATTGGACAATGGTTGGTACTGAATGGTTGAGGAAAGGTAGGTGAGAGGTGTCAATATTACTATTTATTATTATCTATTATCTGATTCACTACCGGGCTTTTTCGCCTCTGGACGGAATTATTTTTCAGCTTAAAAATATTGCACACATACTTCAGCTAAACTAAAATATTGTTTCTAAATATTATTTAAAGTTGAACTTATTGTATATTAAATTAAAGATAAATAAATGTACTTTCACAAAATATTTATTGTATCCGAAAATATAATGATGTATTTATTATGCATGACAAATATTAGCATGAATTAAAAAACTAATTGAAATTGTGAGAACAAAAATCCAACTTGACAAGGGCCTTGATGAACAATATGTTGTATAAATCAGTCTAACTGCTCTCTGTATATAGGTAATACATTTATGAATACACAAACATTTAGAAAATAGTGAAGGAATGTATGGTTTATTAACTGTTCACAAACTAGCATCATGGCCATTCGTATAAATCGCTAGTTTTTTATGGTCACATAGTATCCTAGAATTACTGGTAAACTCTGTTTCACTGCTACTTCTAGTATAAGCAACGATGCTATGTATTCATTATTGTTTATACTTCACTTTTACGTAGTTTCCGGTTAATATAAAACTCTAATTGGAGCGAAAGTAATAAACGCAAAAAATAGTTAGCGTCTTTTGAGTGACGCTTGGTCCATACGATAAGATATATTGACACTTGAGTGTCGTTTGGTATGGAATCAGTTATAATACATCATGATTTAAGAATAAAGTAAATGTAGAGATCCCATTTTCATACCATACAGCTTATCAGTTATATGAGGAATATCATCATTGTACTCTGGACATGTCCATAGGTGCATCGCGTCCAACCTAAACAAATCCAGCATTTTCCAGCAGCCCAACATGCCAGTTCGATGTTGATTAATACATTTTTTGCATATTTGGAATGTCATTCTTTTCAGGCTGTACTAATATCGATATCCATCTCTCTCAATCTGATCAGCTACTAAGATTCAGCACTTCCCTGAAACGTCTCTGTTTGAAAAGACACAATGCGTTAAAAATTTCATTTCGGTCCATTGCAGTTCCTTCTGATATCGTAGCCGTGTCATACAATCTATCAGCTCGTTCATTACCAACGACTCCTGCTTGCCCAGGAACAAAAGTGTAGATGATTTCTCTGATCCCCATCTGTGCCAGTACCTTCATCCAATTTTGTCTCACCATTCCTGTTTCGACTTTACAAATCATATTCATGGAGTCATTGAGTATTCAAACATGAGAGTTGTGTTATGAGATGTCAACCACATCACTGCCTCTGTAACCGCTCACACCTCCATTGTTAACTACTTGTGGCTGTTGCACGAGCCCCTCTGTCCCACACCCTGTAGTCAAACTATGAAACTCTGTTTAGACTTGACATTAGTGACTACAGTAAGAACAATATTACTCAAGTTCACTTTAGCTAAAGTGTTCAAGGATTCTAGGTCGAAAGGGTAGGTCTGGGGTGGTACAGTATCCATATTAAATTGTTTATTATTGGACAGGTTATAGGGAAAACCATCATCAATGAAGGGGAAAAATGTTGAAGGTAACAGGGCAGGGGAAATACTGGCAAATAATTTGAAAAATTCACCTTGTTTTTACTCAAGTGTCAGCAGTTTTACAAAAAATTGATGAAATACAAAAGTTTCGGCTCAAAAAAACTGCAATTGCCTGAAGCAAACAACATCAACATTCATGTAACAGAAATCAAATATATTTCAGCAAAAATGCAATAACAACAAAGCATAGAAGAAAAATAGAAAGGAAAAATAGTTCAAGAAATCAACAAAACAGCAATCAATAAGAAACTGTCTACTGTGTAAGCAAAGGAGCAGCCAAATATATATATATACATATATGTAACTAAATGTTGCAGAAACCAGAAATAAAATTAACAGACTACGAAATAAAAATAACAAAGCAGATCTAAAGAGAAAAGAAGTATGTTGTCAAGACAGTGTAAGCTCGCACACACTTGTCATCTGCATCTACAGTAGCCTTATACATAACAGAACTAGTTTCAATATAAATATGGTAAACATAAAACTTGATGTCTTTATTTAATGATATATTAATAGATATTATAGAGATGATGAGACAAATTTAGTGACATTTATGAACAAGAATATAGAAACTATTGAGATCAATGTCCCTAAACAGACACTTTATATAAGTCAATAACAATCTTCATCATTGTCAAGTGCCGGCTGGCGGAGGCGATCATGGATCTCCACAAATCTCTGACATTTGCTATCATCTCAGATGTTGACGCTCTTTTGTGCCATGAAGTTAGGATAACATTTCTCTCTGTCTTGCTCTGTCTCGTTTTCCTCGATTTTACCGGTTGTTACAATGTGTTCTAAACCTCCCTCCTCATCACATGTCCGAAAAATGATGACTGCCTCTTTCTTATATTGATGATAAGCGTACTCTGTGTCTTGACCTCATTCAACACCTCCACATTAGTCATTTTAGCAGTCCGTGGGATTCTCATCATTCTTCTGTAAAACCACATCTCTGTGGCTCTCAGAGATTTTACGATTTATTTGTTCATTATCCATGACTTGCATCCGTATTTTAGTATTGGTTCTATGTAGCACTGTATAACTCATATATAGAATATTTAGAATATATAGAACTCTTATAAATAACAATAGACAATAGAAGAAAAAAAACCCATCAGAAACAGCTGGTATTTCACACAAAAAAAGGTACAAATTTGTATTTGTAATGATAACATTTCATTCTACTGTCAATTGTGACAGTAGTTGAAAGTATTCTACATCTTCTGTTCAATCAAGTAACAAATGTTCTTAGACAATACAAAGTATTGTATATCTCAGGTATGGGTAACCCATGGAGAAAGAAAGAGGGCAGAATCTCAAGTCGATTAATTTTTTTATTTTATTTGGAAACATGAGAGTAATCTGTTGATATACTTTCTAAATCAATCTCATAGCACAACCTGGACTATCCCATAGATGATCAGTTTTCCCAAGCAGATATTGAAGAGTATTCATACTGATGGATACTGTGCTTTGTTGGTTGAAACAAATACATTTTTGTACATGTACCTGACTTTTTCCACAATTTATTTGGTGTTACCCTTTAATGTTGCTGTTAATATTAGATTGAAAAGTGATTCGATTATATACCTTTAGGGGTTCGAATGATACATTTAGGGGTTTGATTGATACCTTTATGGGTTCGATTATATACCATTAGGGGTGCAAATTATACTTTTATGGATTCGATTATATACCTGTAGGGGTTCAATTGATACCGTTAGGGGTTCGATTGATACCTTTAGGGGTTCGATTTATATGACTGTCATTATTGCACATTTGTGATTAACCATGTGTGCTCCAATATTTTTCTTACACAGAAAGATCTGTTACACAGGAAGATCTTAGTGGAAAGTGCACATGAATTGTTTTTCTAAAATTGGTATTAATGATTTTTGGGCAGGCAGCTAATAATTTCCAGCTTCTTCTTATAAAAAGTTAGGTAAGGAGAAAAATGCTGGTGATCATGACTAGCTGATATTGGTACTTACGTAGAATGTTGATATAAGCAGAGCTGGTGCATCTTCCAACTTCATTTGTCAGTTCCACTTTGTATTCTCCTTCATCGTCAGAATATACTTCTGAGATAGTCAGTGTTGATCGGTTGGACTCTGTCACAATCTCCAGGTCATCTGCGGGCAGCAGCTCCTCATCATCAACAAGCCAGACAACATTGGGTACAGGTCGACCAGTAAAGACAACCTCCAGAACCAGCTTGGTGTTCTCCATGACAGTGATCTCTCTTAGAGTAGTTATAAACCTTGGAGCTTCTGGTTGTTCCAACTGTAGCTCTAGAGTCTCAGTGATATGTTCAGTCTCAGCTACAGTGACAGTCTAGTAATAGAATTAGAAAAATGTGTTACAAGTTGGAGATTCATAGATCTCTAGAAAATCATAACGACAGAGATGAGGTGTCTTAGAAGAGCTGCAGGTGTGACAATAAGAGACAAAATTAGAAATGAAGAAGAAAACTGGATGAGAAACCAGTCCTGCAATTCATAAAAGAACAACAGATTAAATCATTTGGACACCTGACAAGAATGCCCTGGTATCGCCTACCACAGAGAGCTACACAGAAAAAGTATAATGAGTACAAAGCAAGAGGAAGACCATGCAAAAGATAGAGTGACGGCATCAAGAACAGCCTTACGAACATGAATATCAGCTTACAAAGTGCCTTAAAACAAGCACACACAAGATCACTACGTTTCCCCCAATACTTCTATAAAGAAGTAAATGGTGGAAGAGAAGAAGTAGGAGAAGAAGGAAATGAACCAAGAAATAGCACTATTACATAGTCATAAAATGTTGGTAAGGCCACGGTATAGCCAAGGATTATTTTCTGTCTGGGGCATAAAAAAAATTATAATCTGAACAGTTTCGTGGCAACTGCACTAGCCATGAGTCATTAAATTTCTTAGGCTCGTGTCCCCCCTGTCCTACACCACCCTAAAAAGTGGTATTGTAGGCAATAACGCTATTTTTTTTAAAATATGACTGTGGTGAGGTTTGATAGAAAATAACACTATTATGTAAGGGCATACAAAGACAGAGACAATTGTGATAGGTAGGCAGGCAGATATACTTTCAATAAAACTAAATAACAGTCATTATACAAACTATTGAACTCAAATACCTAGTGGTAATTTTCACCTCAGAAGAAAAAATGGGAAAGATAAATCAACATATTGTTTATAAAGGTAAACCCGGTATTCATCATCTTGTCTGTAGCTTGTCCTCAGCAGAATTTTGTCACCCCAACAGTACTCGAATTTCTCTCTCTCATAGGCCAGATGTCCTGCCTCTGCATCCATCATGTTCAAACCGTCAGTTATATCCTGAATACATCTTCTCCTTGGTCTTCTTCTCTTTGCCGGTATGCCTCCTTCCATGATGGTCTTCACCAGTCCTTCCTGTCTTTGTATATGTCCAAAATACCTCAATTTTTTCTTTCTTATTTGTAGCATCTGCCAGTTTTCTTTGATTCTTAGTTCTCTCTGGATAGATCTATTTGTTCTCTTCTCTGTCCAAGATATATGAAGGACTCTTCTGTAACTCTTATATTAAAAAGCACATAAATATTTTTCCACAGCCTTGGTAAATGCCCATGCTTCACATCCATACATTGCCACTGGGAATATGCATGCTCTTAGTATTCTGAACTTTGTTTTCCTATCAGTTCCCTTCCATACTGTTTTTAGTTGTTTAATTTCTTGTAAAGCCAGGTATTAGGACAGAAAATACCACTCCTGGCACATTAAAAAAAACCACAGATTTGCTTGGATTCTCCACAAGAAGTTAATGCTTATTGTTCAAGTTTGTTAGCCTACATGCTCTGATATAACCAAAATAGACTTGTCCTTAGGTTGAAAGAGGCATGCCTCTGCCTGAAGAGGCTTTAGTCTCCTACATAACAAACACACAAACTAAAGCAAATATCATACAAACTATTTTTTGGCCAACATTATGCTATTAATGTCAAACATGGCTGCGTATGACAGCTAATGAGTAGAAAATCCTAACAACACAGATGAGATATTTTAGAAGAGATGCAGGAGTAACAATGAGAGATCAAATTAGAAATAAAGGAATTAGAAAAAGACAAAATGAAACCAGTCATTCAAGTCATAAAAGAAAACAGATTAAATGATATTGGTCACCCTGCTCTGGTATCGTCTACAAAGGAGAATTACATTTTTTAAATATAATCAATATAGAGCAAGAGGTTCCCCTGACAGCCAGAAATTGTTGTTTAAAATGAAGGTTAATTCTCTGCCATATGTTACAGCTTTCCACATTTGAGGTTTAAACATCGGTCTGACTGTCCTGTCTATGTGAAATATTAAAGTATTGCAGAAACAGCAGCAAATACATGAGTTTGCACTACAAGTGATTGATTTGTTTGTCTCTGATTGAGAACAAATCTATGGATGGATTCTTTACAAGTATTCTACAACAGAAACACCTATGTACTGCAATATTCTGTACGAGCAATGGATGAACAGCATTCGCAGGTCACATTTCAAGACAATGATTTGACTGTACGCACCGGGACATGCTGGAGTGCGTGTTGAATTTCTTGCATACAATGCCACGACTAAAGCTGGCAGAAGTATGGACAGAGCCAATGTTATCAATGCAGTGCAAGTTCATTAATGTGGTATAGATGAGACCTCAGACTTTGGACCGATTACGAGAATAAGAATTAAGTTTGGATATGCCAGACAGTGTCGTCTTTGTGGTAGAGAGAGATGATATACTAATTAGTTTCTCATGGGTACGGTGAGCAAGTAGTCTTTGGGATGGCTGCTGCAGTGTAGGACAGAGCAAACATAGGAATGCCAAATGTGCCATGACATCGATCGAATAACATAATAAAACATGTACTGCAATATTATTACTAACAGAAAAATAAAAATCAATCTAGCTCACCTCATCTTCTAATTGTTCCTTGACAATTAAATCAAGTTGAGACCGCTCACTGGTTGCCACAGTTTCTATATAGATGCTTGAGGTGACAGTGGTATCTGTATCTTTGACAACACCCTGAGAATACTCTGTTACAAATCGATCCACCTGGTCAGGCTGTTCTTCTGGTTGGCTCTCTTCAACAACTGGAACTTCTTCTTGGGAAACTGGTTCTTCTTGTGGCTGAAGTTCTCTTACATCAGCAATAACTTTCTTAATAAACAGTTCTGCAAATTCCTCCACAACTTCACTGGCCACTCCACTGTCTTGCTTATCAATTTCAGTGATCTTTGGTTGTTCTAGTACATCTTCGGCAACATCAGTTGTTGTTTCGTCAGCTTTGGATTCTTTGACTGTTTCTAGTTCAATTGGTATTTCACTTTCTTCAATGCTCTCCGTAACTTCAACTTCAACTTCAGAAACTGCAGTTGTATCAGGAATCTCTTGAACAAAGTCTATCTTGAACTCAGGTTGTTCCTCAGAAGGTTTCACAAACTCTACAGTAATTTCTGATGGCTGAGCCTCATCTTCTTGAGTTTCTGTAACATCAGTGACTTCTGGTTGGGAAACAATCTCTTCCAAGACACCAGTCTCATAGGTTTCAGGTTGTTCCTCAGAAGGTTTCACAAACTCTACAGTAATTTCTGATGGTTGAGCCTCATCTTCTTGAGTTTCTGTAACATCAGTGACTTCTGGTTGGGAAACAATCTCTTCCAAGACACCAGTCTCATAGGTTTCAGGTTGTTCCTCAGACTGTTTCTCAAACACTACAGTAATTTCTGATGGCTGAGCCTCATCTTCTTGAGTTTCTGTAACATCAGTGACTTCTGGTTGGGAAACAATCTCTTCCAAGACACCAGTCTCATAGGTTTCAGGTTGTTCCTCAGAAGGTTTCACAAACTCTACAGTAATTTCTGATGGCTGAGCCTCATCTTCTTGAGTTTCTGTAACATCAGTGACTTCTGGTTGGGAAACAATCTCTTCTAAGACACCAGTCTCATAGGTTTCAGGTTGTTCTTCAGAAGGTTTCACAAACTCTACAGTAATTTCTGATGGCTGAGCCTCATCTTCTTGAGTTTCTGTAACATCAGTGACTTCTGGTTGGGAAACAATCTCTTCTAAGACACCAGTCTCATAGGTTTCAGGTTGTTCTTCTGAAGGTTTCACAAACTCTACAGTAATTTCTGATGGCTGAGCCTCATCTTCTTGAGTTTCTGTAACATCAGTGACTTCTGGTTGGGAAACAATCTCTTCTAAGACACCAGTCTCATAGGTTTCAGGTTGTTCTTCAGAAGGTTTCACAAACTCTACAGTAATTTCTGATGGCTGAGCCTCATCTTCTTGAGTTTCTGTAACATCAGTGACTTCTGGTTGGGAAACAATCTCTTCCAAGACACCAGTCTCATAGGTTTCAGGTTGTTCCTCAGACTGTTTCTCAAACACTACAGTAATTTCTGATGGCTGAGCCTCATCTTCTTGAGTTTCTGTAACATCAGTGACTTCTGGTTGGGAAACAATTTCTTCCAAGACACCAGTCTCATAGGTTTCAGGCTGTTCCTCAGAAGGTTTCACAAACTCTACAGTAATTTCTGATGGCTGAGCCTCATCTTCTTGAGTTTCTATAACATCAGTGACTTCTGGTTGGGAAACAATTTCTTCCAAGACACCAGTCTCATAGGTTTCAGGTTGTTCCTCAGAAGGTTTTACAAACTCTACAGAAATTTCTGATGGCTGAGCCTCATCTTCTTGAGTTTCTGTAACATCAGTGACTTCTGGTTGGGAAACAATCTCTTCCAAGACACCAGTCTCATAGGTTTCAGGTTGTTCCTCAGAAGGTTTCACAAAATCTACAGTAATTTCTGATGGCTGAGCCTCATCTTCTTGAGTTTCTGTAACATCAGTGACTTCTGGTTGGGAAACGATCTCTTCCAAGACACCAGTCTCATAGGTTTCAGGTTGTTCCTCAGAAGGTTTTACAAACTCTACAGTAATTTCTAATGGTTGAGCCTCATCTTCTTGAGTTTCTGTAACATCAGTGACTTCTGGTTGGGAAACGATCTCTTCCAAGACACCAGTCTCATAGGTTTCAGGCTGTTCCTCAGAAGGTTTCACAAACTCTACAGTAATTTCTGATGGCTGAACCTCATCTTCTTGAGTTTCTGTAACATCAGTGACTTCTGGTTGGGAAACAATCTCTTCCAAGACACCAGTCTCATAGGTTTCAGGCTGTTCCTCAGAAGGTTTCACAAACTCTACAGTAATTTCTGATGGTTGAGCCTCATCTTCTTGAGTTTCTGTAACATCAGTGACTTCTGGTTGGGAAACAATCTCTTCCAAGACACCAGTCTCATAGGTTTCAGGTTGTTCCTCAGAAGGTTTCACAAACTCTACAGTAATTTCTGATGGCTGAGCCTCATCTTCTTGAGTTTCTGTAACATCAGTGACTTCTGGTTGGGAAACAATCTCTTCCAAGACACCGGTCTCATAGGTTTCAGGTTGTTCCTCAGAAGGCTTCTCAAACTCTACAGTGATTTCTGACTCTGTTGTTTCCACTTGTTCTAATTCAGCCTTGATGACATCAGAGACTTCTGGCTGTGAGATGAACTCTTCAACCAGGTCAACTTTGTAGTCCGTTGTTATTTCTTCAGTTGGTATTTCCAGTTGCTGTGGCACTTCCTCTTCTGTGATTTCCTGTACCTGAAGGCTAACTTCAGTCTCAGTCGTCACTTCTTCTTCAGGTACATCTTCCACAGCTTCAGACTGGAACTGGGTGTCCTCTACAATAGCCTCAACAGGAGTCACTGCTTCCTCTGCTGATTCTGTAACAACATCACTCGATTCTTCTAGAATTTCTGTCACTTGTTCTTGGTCTGGTTGCTCTTCTACTTCAACATGGGCAACAGAATGAGCCTCTATGTTCTCCTCTATGGGTACTTCTTCCTCTGTTTCTGTTAGCTCTGCAAATTTCTCCTGAAGCTTCTGCACTTCTTCAATAAACTCTTTAGAATGGGATATAACTTCAGTATCAGAGTCAGCTGGAGTAGGTTTAGGTGAGGATGGTTCAAGAGATGACATCATCGAATCTGAAGCTTCTTCAGTGTCAGCCAAATACTCGTAAGCTGAAAAGTAAAGTAATCTATAGGTGTACACATTTGGAAACACACATATCCAAATCAACAATAATATTTGACATGGAAAGAGGGAGTTAACAATTAGCTATTGGTAAATGTAACATTAACAAAAAAAGGGTTTAAAAGCCGAAGGATTGACTTCATTGCATCAGGTTTTACCCCATAGGCTCGGCCCCTCTCCGTAGAACTGGCACGCCACCTGCCGAAAGTATTGCACAAAGCACGAAATCCGTAGCTCACGCAACAATCCTAGTGGTCTCTGGAAAAAACTGCACTTGTGAACAGAATGGCGTGGTCCGGACTCGAACCCACGACATTTGACTCACAAGGCAAAGGGCTTATCCACTTAGCCACAGAGACCCCCGTAACATTAACAATGTTAATCCTTTGCTGCTGAGATGTTTTTCTTTGATGGAGAGAACTGTTGCACTATGTTTAGAAACATGGACATCCTGCACATATATGCCAGGGATCTTCTTTATCACCCGCATTATTTAATATTTGGTGGACAGAAAAAAATGTTGTAAAGACACTATTAAAGTGTCTCTGAAATGCTTCGATATAGACACCACATGCTGGGAATCCCTGGCGCAAGATCGTCAAATGTGGCGTTGTAACAACAAAAGAGGAACCCGCATAGCTGAGAATTGTTGTGCCGTTGAGGTACTGAGAAAACGAGCTGCATGAAAAGACAGAACACACAACCTCCACATGTCTAACCTTGATCATATATGCCCCACATGTGGTAGGGGATTGTGTTCTAAGATTGGACTCTAAGGTCACATCCGCACACACCATAGAGGTGCAGCAGCACACATCTGAGGCTGTTGTCATCATCGCTTGCGATGGACGGCTATTGTGATTATTATGTTTAATATTTACACAACAAATGTAACCAAAATTCAGCTAACCGGTTTGGGTCGGACATTGACTTTGGCAGATGACATCTTAATATATAGGACTGGATACGATAAAAAAAAAGATGGGTGAAGACATTCAGGAAACATTGCATAACATCTTGCTTTGGTGTAGAAAGTCTTACTCTTAGGTCAAGCCTTCCTTCCTTCCTTCCTTTCGTTCCTTGAAATATTGTCTATATATTCAATGTTGTCTCTTGTATGAACTTCATTGTCTTTTGTAGCTCACACAGAGGTCCGTGTAGTTTTCTGTCCAGTGTTGTTTCGTTAGACCAGTGAGTTTGTCTCAGTGTATCATATTCGGGCAGTCTTGAAGTATGTGCTCTGCAGTCTGGTTTGCCTGTCCACATGTACACATGGCTGAATTGCCAATCTTGAATTTTGTATACATGTGGCTGCGGAGCCGATTGTGTCCTGTTCTAAGGCGCAGAATAACAACTTGTTCCAAACTGCTCATATTATAGTAATCGTCTTGTGTTGGTATTTGTGGCTTTCTCATTGATTTAATCATCCTTTTCTTTTGGTAGTAGGTAACTGGCACATCCGGCTACTCTCCTGCAGCACCTTCCTTGACCAATCGGTCTGCTGTTCATTTCCTGGTATTCCACAGTGAGAGGGTATCCACTGCAAGACGACCCTGCGATGCTTGGACAATTTAGACAGTAGGGTCTGTAGACCTGGCAATTTTCTGGACTGAAGTGCTTGGAGTGCTGATTTTGCATCAGTTAAAAATACAACAGGTTGAGGATCGGGTCTGGTATTTAACAGTTTTTCAGTTGCCACCTTCATTGCCTGAATTTCGGCATCATAGTTGTGACAGAATTTCCCGTTGGTACTTTAATCGCATCTCTAGCGTTGTTTGGGTATTCTATGTACACTCCTGCTCCTCCATTCTTCTCTGCATTTTCTGCTGACCCATCCGTGTATACCTGGACCCAGAGGTCATGTGGGTATTCTTCATCAAGTAAACTGAGAGTAACTGTCTTGCGTTGTATGCTGTTCTGCTCATCCTTGTCAAATATTCCTTTCACTTCTGTCTGGATACATACTTCTGGTTCAGTCTCCTCTCTCCAAGGGGTTTGCTCTGGCACAGACTTTAGGGAATGCCAACTTTTGGTAGGTCTGAGGTTTGCCTATTTAGTCTTTTGGCCTGGTGAATAAAGCTGCTTCTTTTCAGCTGCCCCAATGCTAGATTTTGGAATCTGTTTTCCATTGGGTGGCTTGGCATACTCAGAAACTTTTCTGCCTGCGTCATCACTTTTGTGTCTCTGCGTTCTCTGTGCTTGTATTCCCCCCACTCTTTCCATCTCCACTATTGGTGTTGATAGGTCAAGCCTGAAAAGGCATATATGTTGTGGTGCTCTTTGAAAAATTCCATAGTCAGGACTGACCTACCCAGAGTCACCTTTGATGGACAGGCCTTTGATCATTCTGATAGGCTGCACTATCTTGGAATAACTTTTGATTGCAGTCATATCTTTCAAACACAACATTGAACAGATACAATATTGCAGGCTATGTTGACAGAAAAAAATAACGTACCAAAAGATATGAGATAACCTGAAAAGATGAATAAAATCAAACTCACATTCAACTTCCAGGTAAGCTCTGGTCACAGCTTCTCCATATTGGTTAACGGCCACACACTTGTATTCTCCAGCATCTTGAGGGAAGACCTCAGCAATTAAGAGCGTACATGACCCGCTCTCTACATCATAAGTCAAATTGAAGTCTTGGTTTTCTGTGATGATCTTGTCATCATGAAACCAGGATATTTCTGGCATGGGTACTCCAATAACCTGGTATGGTAGTGCAAAATAAAGTTTGATCAAATGAGACCAGATCTCACAATAATTATCATTACTATTGTGATGTGAAAGCGGAGATCAACAATATAAAGAAGAGTTGGAGGGAGCTGCAGGAGATAGCTAGAGATAGGAAGACTTGGCATGAGTTGGTTGAGGGCCTATGCCCCAATCCAGGGTAAAAGGTAAGAGAGAGAGATTGTGATGAGAAAAGGAGGTTTAGAACACATTGTAACAACTGGTAAAACTGAGGGGAGATGAGACAGAGAAAGAAAATTTTGGATAGGCTGACTTCATGGCACGGTAGAGCGTCAACATCTGAGATGATTGCAAACACCAGAGACAGAGGTTTGTGGAGATACATGATCACCTACACCAGCCGGCATGGATGATGATGACTATTGTGAAATTATTGAATTATATTTTTGGTTAACAGGCTCAACGTGATAACACTCTGGATAAGTCTTGTCTTATCTTATCCACATGTGCCATGAAGCATTGTGGGGAGTTTCAGTTTTCTATCCTGTTCCAGGTGTGTTGGATCTGTAGTTGTTAGTCTTTGATGTTGCAGGATATCTGTGATATTATCTATCAATTGTGTTCTTGGTCTTCCTCAGGTGCTGCATCCGGGTAGTTATAGGTGCAAGATGGTTAGTAGATCTGGTTTCATTCTCATTAAGAGACTAACCATTTGATGGGATTCCAACGAAATAGATACAAAGCCCGGCTTTGTATCATTGTTCTCATTTTGTTTCTCATCATGTTCTCGTGTTTCAATCTATCCCAACTTGGTAACATTGACAGTTTTCCTTAAATAGTTCATTTCACATGTTGTGATCCTGGATAATACTAAAGTTAATTGCATATCCTTTACAGGACTTTGTGAATCAACCCCGGCTTTGTAACGCTGTTTGTGATTTTTCTAGGCATTATTATGTTCAGTTGGAAAATGACTAAAGATATAGAAAGCAAGTTGAATGCATTTGAAAATAGATGTCTGTGAAAAATAATGAATATAAAATGGAGCGAATTCAGGAGAAGTGATGAAATCAGAGACATGTCTGGTCAACCACTAGTGACAACTGTTATAAGAAAGAGAAGATGGAGACATGTTGGACACACCTTGAGGAGAAACGATCAACGAATATCAAAGTAGGCATTGAAGTGGGATGCAAAGGGTTCAAGAAAAGAGGTCGACCTAAGGAGACCCTGAAACGAACTTTGCTGAGAGAGGCAAGAAATATCGGTCTCAGTTCCATGGATGAGATTGAGCGAGTTGCCCAGGATAGAGCGGTATGGAGAAATTACTTGCCGGCCCTATGTAACGTATAACGGTATGAGAGGAATTATTATTATTACATTCAGTAGTTTGCCATTGCTTTCTGAGCGGGTGGTGCCATCGTCCTTTTGTTAGAATCCACGTGAAACAATTTGCAACCAAACTGTCCGCAGTGTGATTCGGGAAACAGAACGTCGAGGATAATAGACCGAGTCACTAACCCCTAGGCCACAGACGCCACCATAATACTACAGGAGCTAAATCATTCAAAGTTATAGGCACTGTATTCTTGGTTATGACTCGCATAACTCATTTGTAATACACATTTCTTATCCATAAACACAGGCTGAGTCTTACTACTGTTTGTATCTCACATTCTATGACATATTTCTCTCAGGTATCAGACAATAGGTTGTTGAATTACTTCAGTATGTACATCTTATCCATATCTTGTATACTCACTATAACACTTTGAAAACCTCCGTCCCTGTCTGTACTTTAGCCACTCTGGTATTTTCACATGTCTTATGTATTCACTATTACACTGTTAGTCTTGATAAAATGTCTACAAATAGTCACTCCTTTTAAACATTTCAAAGAATGTAATGAAGGTCGGAAAGAATATAGCTAGTTTGTGATAATACTAATTCTTGTTCTTCAAATGCTCCTTATTGACCACTTGTTAACAACTCCTTGTGATTTGTATGTGATCTGAGCCTAATAATGAGTGTACGTTGTGCAAGTTATGCGATCACAAGTAGGTCAGAACATCCGATTTCTGCAATGCTTTTTATTTACTAGGGTAGCTACCCTAGGCCCCTACCTCAGTCACCTCTGACGACATGTCTTGTAGGTCCCAGTGTTTCTATTCTTTGCTTTCCTTGAGGGCCCCGGCAACACACTGGCAAAAATACTAGTAAAGGAGATACACCTACATTCATGTCCAAGTTACACAACCTAACCCAAGGTTAGCTCAAGCATGCAATGATGAATATGTCCACAGTACAGACAAAATGTTCATATACCTCACATCTGAATTTGACTTCTTCTCCATCCATGACCTTGAGTGACATTAGACCCCAGATGAACTCTGGTGCTTTGCCATGTGATTCTTCCATTTCTTGTATAATCTGAAAACAAGTCAGAAGTACTTTTTCATCTCCATACTCTATATGTACATATGTTAAATGTATTTATGTTTTATATATATATATGATTTTTATTATTTATCTTCTTTTTTCCACTTCTACTTTTTTTTTGCATTAATTTCATTATTCATTTTTAGTCACAGATTGTAACTTTAGGGCTGTCATGAATTTATTGTCTGATTCTATATGTTCTGTTCTGTGTAAGAAGTGAATTTATTGTCTGATTCTATATGTTCTGTTCTGTGTAAGAAGTGAATTTATTGTCTGATTCTATATGTTCTGTTCTGTGTAAGAAGTGAATTTATTCCTTCTGATTGTATCCTTTCGTTTGATAAAGCCTTTGTCAAAATGTTGCTGTGTATTTTATTGCTTTGTAAACTACAGTACTTTGTTTAATGTGTTTGTATTGCTACATAGTTTTACTGCAGTCTTCTTATATGATACCAATATGTCTTTCTTTAAAACTATAAAAATAGTGAGTTTTTCTAGGTAAACAAATTGAAATTTGTCTCAACAAAACACAGGATAATGTAAGCATAGTGAATCTAAAACGCTTTTCAAAATTAATTCAAACAAGATTAGAATGAATACAACAACTATCAAATCAAATAAGCAAATCTCACCTGTTCAGTTACAAAGGTCTCTGTATCAACCACAACTTCTTCCTGTTCTGGTTTCTTTTCTCCCACTTGGAGGGTCAAGGTCATTTCTTCCAGCTTCTGAGGTTTGCCTAGAATTTGAAAGCTAAGTTCTTCTCTGTGGATCTTTTCAACATCCATAGTCTCATGTTGAGTGGTTTCTACTTCGGAAACAAATGTTTCAATTTGCATGGGTTCCTCCTGGACAACAGTAACATCAACTGTGTCTTTGGGTTGTTCAGGCTGTAGTTGAACAGAGAACTGAACTTCTTCAAGCTGTTTGGGTTTGCTTGCTATATTAATTTCAATTTCTTCCTTGTGGATTTCCAAAGGTTCTTCAGTCTCAATGACTTCAGGCTTCACACTTTCCTCTACAATCATCTGTACATCAAATGTGACTTCCTCCCTGGTCTCTTCACTGGTATGTGTAACTTCAGGTTTAACCAAATCCACTATGTCAGTGACTTCCTCTGTGACAGATTCCTCTACTGGCTGAACCTCTGATACTTCTTCAGGAACTGGAACATGTGTTTCAAGTATTAAGGTGGTTTCACCTTCAGAAACTGTGGTTTCCTCTTCAGTAGGTCTGACTTCGACAACTTCCTCTGTTTTCTCCTCAATCAGGGATTCAACTTCTGTGGGAACTTCCTGTGCTTGAAGAGCTGTTGTATCTAAAGTAGTAATCACAATACTTTCCCTTGTACTGATGATGTGCTCCTCTATCGGGTATTCTATTTCCTGTTCTTTTCCTTCTTCAGTTTCAGTGACTTCTGAAGGAATCTGGATCACCAATTCTACTTCTTCAGTGTCCACGCTGGATGTGGTTTCTACTGGTTGTTCAACAGTAGACTCTGGTTCCACCTTCTCAACTTCCTCTGGTCTCTCCTCAGATGCAATTACCTCTACCTCTGTGGTCACAACTGAAGTCTCCACACTTTCAACTGTTTCATCAGTGAAAGCTTCTGTTGGTGCCTCAGGTTTGTCCACCTCAATATGAACTTCAGTAACCTCAGTTTTGTCTTCTAAGACTTCATTTACTGCTGCTGGTGTGAATGTCATCTCTACAGTCTCCCTCTGTGTTTCTGTAACTTCTTCAACCGGCGCCTTAATCTCTGTCTCTTCCATGTCCATCTCAGTCTCAGTGGTTTCAGTTTTATCTGAGACTAGCTCTACTTCTGAGGGGATGAAGGTCATTTCAACAACATCTGGTTCTGTTTTGATAACCTCCTCAAATGGAACTTTCACTTCTGTTTCTTCTTCTATGTTTTCAACTTCTTCAGGCTGTGGTTCTGAGACAGCAAATGTCATCTTGATTTCTTCTTTCTGAGGTTTTTGTGTGATCTGAATCACCTTTGTTTCTTTAGTGAATGTGTCACGAGTTTCTTCCACTTTTTCTTCAGTTGGTCTGGAAGATTCTGTCCAAGTTTCCTTCTCAATGATTTCAATATCAGCTCGACTGACTTTGCCAATGGAAATCTCAAGTTCTTGTACCTGTGGTTGTCGTTGCAGTGTGGTCTCATGGATCTCAACCTCAATTCTCTGAGCTGTAGCTCTAGTAGTTTCTATGTTCTGAGATACCTGCGTTGTTGTGGTGGAAGACACTGTGACTGGAATCTGCTCTGGTGCACGTTGAGTAATCTCAATAGTCTCTGTGTGTGTCTCCTCAGGTAATGATGTGTCAGTTATGGGAATGGACTTGATTTCTTGGATGACTGTACGGGTTGCCTCTGTGATATGGTCTAGTATCTCTTCGGTTTTCGGTGCAGGGACTTGAACTCTCATTTCAACAGGAGCCAGCTGTTCACCCTTGCTCATGCTAACAGTGGTGATCTGAGTTGACCTTCCTTCAGTAACTGTAGGCTCATCTTCCATGTATTCTTTCACAACTTGAGTAAAAGTAGTGGTTTCATGGAGAACTGTAGTGGAGGTTGTTGAAGGTTGGGTCACAGCTATTTGAATTTGATACGTCTGAGGCTGGGGTTGCACTTTGACTAGAGTTCCAATATCAATGACCTCCTTGACCTTAGTCTCTTCTGGTCCTTCCAAGACTTCATCACGACTGCGATCAATTTCAATAGTTTCTGTGTGAATCTCATCAGTGATGACTGTTTCCTCACCTGAAAGAATAGTATAAAATGTGGCTATGGTATATTAAAGTAATAAATTGTGTTATATACTAATACATCATTGATATCAACTAAGGTTCATGAACCATACATGTGAGCACTGATAAACACCATGTTGATATAAAATTTCAATGGGACTTACAACTTTATCATGTCAAATAAATTTAAACATTGAGCACAACTGAGAGATCACAAACATTCTTTGAAGATGGATTTATGTCAGGAGATCAACTACGACAGTGGCCTAATGTTCTATGTTCTAACCTTTTCCTTTTTTTTTTTCAATCCTGTTTTGTCTCACAGCGTCAGGATAAGAAGAAAGTTTTAGACCAAGCCCTTGTGTGCGCCTCATAAATAGTGTCTATCATCGCCTCTGTTATCTCTGAGGTCCATCTTTTGTATGGCCTGTCTTTTGCTTTGTATCCATTGTATTGGAGCAATATCGCACTTTGAGGTCTGTTGATAATCTGCTTATGTGGCCAAAAAATGTAACTTGTTGTTTCTTGATGAAGTTCAGTAATGATGATGTACCCACTTTTTTCCTGATGTCCTCATTTCTCAAACGGTCTCTTCCAATGTTCTAACAATGTTGATAAATAGCAGCTGAAAATCTAATTTATTTAACATTGACATAAACATTCAAAATGGTACTATATATTAAGTGATTGATACTAGGCTTTTCTTACAAATAAATTAGTTTGCTGGTAATAAGTTAACTAATGGCTTTAAAATCCAATACATTACTCACTGATGACTTTCAGATGACAAGTTGTAATGGACTCTCCAAATGGATTAACGGCGACACATGTGTATTCACCCTCATCCTCTGGGAACACCTCTACAATGATCAGAGTACTTTGTCCTCTCTCAACATCTATTGTGATCTGGAAGTCAGAACTAGGTTTAATGGGGGTACCATCAAAGTACCAGGTGATGGTCGGTTTAGGAATGCCAGTAAATCGAACTCTGAGTTCCACTCTTTCTGTATCTTTCACAGTCCTAGGATGCAGAAGTTCAGTAAATTGTGGTGGTTGTCCTCAAACCTTCTTCTGGAACAACAGTTTCAAGGGGAACTTTCTGTGGCACTTCCTCTTTAGGTTTGGGTGCTTCTGGCACAGCCTCCTCTTTAGGTTTGATTTCTTGTTGTTCTTTTGGCATCTCATCTGGCTGAATTTCAATCTCCATGCGTTGTAGAGCTGTTAGAGTATAGAAAATATATCTGTAACTACTGCTTAGACATGTGTTATCATTACTAAGTACATTCTAGTATGAGGATGGAGGTTGAGGCCTCTGCTGCCCTCCATTGGCTCTTTGGGACTTCATTTACTGAGCCCGTTGTTGTATCTGACTCTCAGCCGATGCTTCACAAGATCCAGAATGGCAGGTTTTGGAATGAGTGGATGTCATCTATAGAAGTTTCTAACCTCCAGAGGCTTACGTGGATATACTGTTCTGGGCATACGGGTGTTTACGGTAATTAGAGAGCGGACAGGCTTGCATCAACAGCATCGGTTGTTTGGGAGTTGAAGATGGATAAGGGGGATGTTCTTCTGTCTCTTTGCGACTGTATGTTGGATGAGGACACTAAAATAGATGTTGAATCGATCAAGCGATTTAGGTAGTTTGAAGTTACCCGTTGTACCAGTAGGACTGGATGCCTATGTAATATATAATGGTATGAGAGGAATTATTATTTTTATTATATAAAATTAAAAACCCTGACACAATGTATGACATTTTAGGTAGATTTCAGTTTCAGTTTGAAATATCCGGACATGTCCATAGGTGCTCCAATTTCCATCGCATTATCTCCAACAGTGTCCAGCGACTGGCCATACCAGTTCAATGTTGACTGATGAGCCTACTCATATACCCGTGATGCTGTTCTTTTCTGGCTACTTTAATCTTCAATCCCAGCTTTTGCAATCTAGCTATTGACGTTGATTGTTTTAAATAAAAATCTTCTTTGCGGCCACACTCTATGAGGGTGTTCAAAATGTCAGCTCTATCCATTAACTGGCCCCATGATATGATGACAGAGCCAGTAAGCCTGTCTGTTCTCCCATTGTCAATGACACCCATGTGCCTGGACGAAGATAAGTGTAATTCTGTAAATTGTTGATGCTTGTAGTGACTCAGTTTTAGGTAGAATACAAAGAACCTACTATAAACATGTTGAAACTTCCTCTTCTTCTTACCAGTAAAGTAACCTAACACTACCATATTTTTGACCAGTCATTAAATCGGGCTCACAAACCATGCTAATGGTATGGGGGTCTGTCATTATGGTATCTGTCTGATTGTCAAGCAAACAAACATAAAATAATAGAATGAATGTAAAAAAGTAGGACACTCAAGCAAAATGAGTCCATGGTATATGTATGATGGATGAGGATACAGCAACTGATTTTGAATAGTTAGTGTTTTAAGGAGTTTGAAAACACATGTACATTTAGAACTTGATGTCTAAGAGCAGAATCATAACTGTATAAAAAGGGTTTAAAAGCCGATGGATTGACTTCATTACACCGTGTTTTACCCCATATGGCTCGGTCCCTCTCCGCAGAAATGGCACGCCACCTGCCGTGAGTATTGCACAAAGTACGAACTCCGTAGCTCCGGCAACAATCCTAGGGTCTCTGGAAAAACTGCACTCGTGAACAGAAGGCTGTGGTCAGATTCGAACCCATGACCTTCGACTCGCAAGGCAAAGGGCTTAACCACTCAGTCGCAGATACCCCATAACTGTATTTAACCAGCAAGTCATGGGAATTATCAGCCGGCATAATCGTCTACATCCACTATGGAGGAACTGAGCACCTATAGGTCTGCCTGGGGTGGAATGACATCAGTTTAACAACCAGTAGTCAAGTATCGATAAGAAAAAAGAACCGAAGTGAAGTTAAATAGTGGAGAGTTTGTTCCTATCCTACAGAACATCATTAAAGCATGATGATCAACCGACTGTTTCATTGACTGATAGGACAGAAGAAATGTGATGGAAAACAACAAACACAGTTGTAAACTTAATAAAACTACCAATGATGGAACAAATTACATCCACATGAGAACAAGACATTTTCACTTACGGTTAACAGTGAGAGTAGTTTTACAAACAGTTTTTCCCAGTAGATTCTCAGCCTCACAATAGTAGTCTCCAGAATCTTCTGGATGAACATCCATGATGAGAAGAACATGGATATTCTTCTCACGTATCACCTCAACTCCAGCAGAAGGTGCAATCTGGACTTCATTCTTGTACCACTTTACTGTTGCTTCAGGCTGTGCCTCCACGATCACTTCCAGCCTGCAACAAGTGTATATATGAAAAAAAAACATTACTCATTTCTTAATGAGAATGAACACACACAAACAAACATACAAAAAAAAGCCATACATATTTTATGAATGTATATTTGAATAAGTAAAATATGTAAATAAAACAAAGTTTAAAAAAAATTAATACAAAGGAAATATACTGTTGTTCATAATGTATCAACAACAGGATGTAGATTAGATATTAGATAGATAGTTTAATCATCAGATCATCATCACTGCACAGCGAACCAATTAGTTCATAAATGCTCCGATCTTCTTAGTATGTTTCTAAGTGTGCAGCAACTAACGACACCAGTTCTATGTTGGTTTACTATTCTTCTTAACAAGATTACACCATCAAACAGGTAGGAGAAGAGAATACACCATCACACAGGTAGGAGAAGAGAATACACCATCAAACAGGTAGGAGAAGAGAATCACCATCAAAAGGTAGGAGAAGAGAATACACCATCAAACAGGTGAGATCATAAAGGGAGGAGAGAATACACCATCAAAGGTGGAGGAGATTCAAAGTGGAGAAGAGAATACATCAAAGGTAGGAGAAGAGAATACACCATCAAAAGGTAGGGGAAGAGAATCCGGAGGAAGTTCTTCTCGAGTTGACGATGATTAGGAGGACTGCTTAGACGTGAAAGAAGATAGGAACGTAAATAATGGACAGAAGTGGACGTGGTTTGTATACATATGTCAACACCAATAAAGCAATCATGAAACATACAGGAACGTCTTATTATTTGTAGTGTTTGTGGCATCACCACCAGTCTAACCACCACTCACTAAATCAATACTACAACACACCATAAAATGCAGCAGGAGAGGATATGCCATCAAACAGGCAGCAGGAGAGACACACCATCATACACGAGGAGAGGTTGCAACATTATAAAGACTATAGTTTGTTCCTTTCGTGCCAAAGGCGGCACATAGGGCAGAGGTTTTAGATCTCCATGTGATACGGTTCTTTGCTAGCAGTTGCAGATCTTGTATGGTTTTACATCCCAATAGTTTACTTTCTTGTTGGATGGTTCTTCGAAGAGTGGTCTTTGATCTTCCACGTTTTCTTTTCCCAACTGGTGACCACATAAGGACTTGTCGATTTAGTCTCTTTTCGTCTGATCTAAGCACATGCCCTAAATATTTCCACCTTCGTTTCCTTAAAATATTTGAAACGGGTTGTTGGTGTGTTCTATCTCTCACTGTGTTGTTAGAAACAAAATCACTCCATTTGACTTTTAATAATTTTCGTAGACATTTATTCTCAAAGCAATAAAGACTATATTGAACGTCAAAGGAGCATTCCAATTCAGAAAATCGACAGATGGGGAAGAATATATGTCAGTCTATGATGTGCTGATAATGACTATTTGTAGTGAATTGATATGCTATTATGTTAGAACAGCACAATTTGAATGCCCACAAAGAATATTTTAACAAGTGGTTTATATGGATTGTTTGAAGAAGAAGAATCTTACTATAAACAATTATGTTCACATGTATCTGTGTGTGTGTGACTCACCTGACAGTCCCTCCTTCATCAACCTGCATATGCGGTTGTAGAGGTTTTGTAAAATTTGGAGAGAATTCAAGGGTGGTGATGTGTTTCTCATCTATGACCTTCACCTCGGTGTCTTCATCGCTTTCCGGTTCCACTTGTCGAGTGGTAACGGTTGTGGTGGTGATGGACTCTGTTGTTGTAGTTGTTTCTGAGGTTGTGACGGTTGAATCTTCAGTTTCTGAATAAGATGATCATAAGCAGGTTTAGAATATAGAATAAAGAAAAGTAAGCATAGATCATGTTTTCATGCCATGTGGTATATTGGGGATAACAATGTTCGCCCTCAACTTTCTTTGATCAAAGTTATACTATGATTGTTGTGGTCAACATCACACTAAATGTCTTTACTTTCCAGTGTTTTTTTTGGTAACCAATTGAGAATGGATAGATCTGCTTGGTAACTAATTGAGAATGGATAGACCTGAGAGCTGTTGTCACAAAAAAAAATTATATTTTCCCAGCAGAAATTGATTGAGACCACATGCCTAAGAAGCAAGTGTACTACTTACTTACTTATTCCTTGCTGCTCCTTGTGAAGCATAGGGCATCAAAAGTTGTTAGCCACTTTTTCCCGGTATCTGACTGTGTTATTTATGGCCTCCCAAGATAGTCCAGCACCGTCAGTTCCTTAAAAAAACTTGGTCTTCAGGTCTGTTTAGGATTTCCCCTTTTAATTTTCCCTGTGGGTTCCACTCAAGTGCTTGTCTAGTGATACTAACCACTATGATATTATTCCTCTCAAGAATAGAGAATGACTTCCAATATATGAAATAAGTAATGATTTTTATAGTAGAACACTAAGAAACATTACAAAATTGCAATTTTAGATAAAGCAATAGACATTATTAACAGAGGCAAAAAACAGACCAGGTACTGAACATAAGAAACTGAAAGTAACCGTGAGACTGTGACATTGTTAGAATACTGCAGGAATTATAAATAGTGACAACAGATCAAGTATTGAACAAGATGGGAACTAAAAGTGGTATTAGATTAGACATGGGAAGAGACCTGCATAATCAAAGTATGGGATGTGTTATCTACCTTGTATGATCAGGGTTGCAGTGGTCATTGCTTCCCCAAACTGGTTGTGAGCCCGACAAGTGATCTCTCCTGCATCATCAGGGAAAACTTCAGCAACCTCCAGAGTACACAGTCCAGTCTCAGGTTCATAGCTAAGCCTAATGTCAGGCCCAGAGGTGATTTCTGTAGTGTTTTTGTACCAGATGACTACAGGTGATGGGGAACCGATCAGACGGCATATCATTGTTAGACTATCTCCATCATTGACCACCTGACAAGAGTAAAAAAATAATATTGATAATTTTCATCAAAACTCAATCTTCTAATATTTGCAGATGACAGTGTACACATCAGTTATAATGTTGCCATAGTCTTCTACTTCAAATGCTCTATATCAACCGACTGTTAACCACTTGTGATTTGTATGTAATCCAAGCCTATGAGTGATTGTGCGTTGTGCCAGTTATGTGCCTACAAGTAGGTCAGCACATCCGATTTCTGCAACACTTTTATTTACTAGGGTAGCTTCCCTAGTCCTCTACCTCAGTCGCCTCTTACAACATGTCTTGTAAGTAACAGTGTTACTATTCTTTGCTCCCGTTGGGAGGCCCCGGAAACACACTGGCATATGTGTAAGCTCCTACGGTAGCAATCCTCCCCAGCATACATACACACATACAAGATGGGTTGAATGACAACACATAGATAAAGATAGGGGTGAATATACATGCAGAATTAAGGTCAGTGATCTAGCACAGATCAAGATCCTACTACCACTTCATACAGTAGCCCTGGAAACAGACTGCATTGTTGCTGTCTGGCAAAGTGAGTTAATATCGCTACCCTTGAGTAATAATTGTGGAATTGCAGATGTGAACAGTATGATATTTGCTTGCTCAACAGACAAACAACATTTCTGAGTGTCTGCATTTATGACTCATATGTCCAACACTTGTGAGGAAGATCAGTGTAATACATAAGTGTTGGCCTACATATGTATCTACATAAGTGTTGGCCTACATATGTATCTACATAAGTGTTGGAGGTCTCTGTGGAGTAGAAGTTAGGTGTTTGTCTCTCACACCAAAAGTACCAGGTTCACTCACTCATGGAGCCATCTGGATATTTTCAAGAGATCCCTGATCTCAGTGTAGGTGAGATCGAGTTTCTAGTCCTATCGGAGACAGACAATAAAAAGTAGGTCCTGTGTTCAATTTAAGCAAGTAAAAGAACCCTTGGCAGTTCAAAATCGAGAAGAGCAGGCTGGAATGCTGCTGTCCAGGCAAAATTTGTTACAAAAGATTTAAAATTTTAAAATATCTTCAAAATTACATCGGAGACCCTTGCCGGTGCTACTGAGTTCGTGCATTGCAGCTGAGATCTTTCTGTATAAAAAAGATTGGAGCACACATGGTTACTCATTGAAGTGCAATGATGATGATGGTCATAATAAGCAGTTAATCAATCAATACATGTGAGACACTGTTTGACAATTTAACACACAAACAAAGAAGACATTTTACCTGTGGCTGCAACATCTCAACAAACTCTGGAGCAATTTCATCAGGTGCCTGTTCAGGTATGATCTGCTGTGGGGGCTGCTCTACATCCTGGATCTCTCCAAACACAACTGGGATGCGAGTCTCCTCTTCCATGGGACCTGCATCGGGCGGTGTAGGTATACCTGAGTCTGCGACATCAATATCCATTTTGGCAAACTGGAAAATAATTGGAGTGTTCAGATGACTGATTTTTAAAACATGTCTCTTTCTTGCAGTGAGATGAGGTTTGCAAATGAAAACAATGGGTTCTTCTTTTCTTCTTCAAACGCTCCATATCGACCACTTGTTAAACTACTCTTTGTGATTTGTATGTGATCATTGGCATACAGCAGATGATTAATCGTACATTGAGATTGTACATTTCGCCGTGGCCAGTTATGTGCCTACAAGTAGGCCAGCACATTCGATTTCTGTGACAGTTTCTATTAACTAAGGTAGCTTCCCTACATCCCTATGCCAGTCTCCTCTTACGCAATGGGTTCAAATCTCTAGGCTGCTGCCTATTACCTCTCCTGCCTTTTCTGTTATTTAGTATTTATTTTAATACAAAATTCTAAAAACAGACTTTTCTAAATTGTTGTTTCCACTATTTTACCATGGAAGACAATTATGGTGTTAACCCTGGGGTAAAGACAGTGCCACTAGTGTTTAAAACAAGGAATAATATGTTTTTAAAAACTAATATCATAACAGTAATAACATAGCAAAGATGAACACAAGAACTAGATAAAAAAACATAATTTGTGACAGAATATTTATTGCTTGGACATGTAAGATAATACTGTTTTATGTTTACCCTCTCTTTCTACTGAGAAACTAACTTAAGGAGAATTGGAAAATTAGAGAAGCACAATAGACATGAGTAGGCTCATCAATCAACATTGAACTGGTACTATTAGTTGCTTGATGTTGTTGGAGACATTGTGAAGGAGATCATAGCACATATGAACATGTCCATAGTGCAATGAAGATATTTCAAACTGAAACTGAAGTTAAGGAATAGTTGACAGCAAGTACCTAAGAGGAACGGCACTATTATTGGGGAAAGAGAAAGATCAAGAAGTAAATAACTATCAAATTGCCCTACCCTAGAAAATGGTTGAGTTTTATAATATTCTAACTTTGATGTTGATATGACAACTGATCTGATAACAAACCTGAAAATCAAATGATAAATATCAATGAACACTCAAGGTGCTTAAATGAATATAGTATATCATCTACCTCTGTGGGTTCTTCTGGTTGAATCTCCATCTTCTGTGGTGAGACCTCTTTAATGATTAATGTCACCTCTTCACTTTCAGCAGTCACTTTCTCTGTGGTTTCTTCTGGCTGAATGACGATCTCAGATATCTCTTTTTCTGGGACTTGAGGCAGTTTGATTTCTTTTACTTGTGTCACCTTTTCTAAGGCGACCTCAACAACCTGTAACATTGAAGAATGTCAGTTCATGTGTCCAGTTTCAAATGTTGTGTCCAGTTTCAAACAAAGACCTAAGCAGAACAGACCGGGTCATTATATTTCGACTACGTACCGGACACTGCAGACTCAATAAACACTTATATAGGCTAGGAATAAGTCAAACAGCTCTCTGTCAACGTCAGCAGGCGGAACATACACCGGAGCATATTCTGCAAGACTGTCCTCTCCTGGGTGAGCTGAGAAGCAACATGTGGCCGCACCCAATCAACCTGAAAACTAAGCTTTGGGAAACCTGACAGACCTGAAGCTGACTGCCCAGTTTGTGGTCCACAGTAAATTAAGCACATGACCAGAGATCGCTGAAGAAGTATTGCTGAAGAAGAATTGCTGAAGAAGAAATGTGTTTCTGTTACACTTCTTCTTAGTTGCTTCTGTTCTACTTGAAAGTCTTGTAGGTATGAACAATAAGCTCTAGAAACACTTTATCACAACTACATAGAAAACAAAGAGAGAAAGCTTGTACATTCTTGGTTTTTATTCACATGAAACATAACAACAAATGTGTAGTGATCCAGCAGAACAACAACAACTATCAGCTGTCAAGTGTGTAGTGGTCATCCAGCAAGAACAACATACAATACTATCAGCTGTCAAGTGTGTAGTGGTCATCAAGCAAGAACAACATACAATACTATCAGCTGTCAAGTGTGTAGTGGTCATCAAGCAAGAACAACATGAAATACTATCAGCTGTCATCTTGTTTAGACCCACCTGCCAAACTTTTTGTAAATTGTTTCTTGTGATCTGTTTTTTAAGGTAAACAAGTGATGTGAGCTGTCGTGTCTTTGTGTTCGAGCACTGCCTCCTTGTGGCCTTCCAGTGGGCTGATAGACTAGTTCATGGTTTTACTCACTGCTTCCTTAGATACAACAAAGCACTCAGAACACCTTCTCCTAAAAAAGGGAGATGGTTACCCACGCAAAAGGTATCTTAGATCCCTAGCACTTACCTCTTCTCTGCGGTCTTCTGGTTGTGGGGTAAGCTCCTCTTCAGATACATCATCTATAGGTATCTCTCGCTCTGGAGACTCTGCAATCTCTTCAGGAACAAGCGGTACCAGCTTGGGTCGATCGATCATTTTAGCCAGGAAGGAAAGTTCAACAACTTCCTCATCAATATCTTCCTGAGCAGTGTAGTAGGTGTCTGATGAAGCTACAGAGGTGACTGAGTCAGGTATGGGAGAGAATATTGGAGACTCCAGCATGGGTTCCTCCTTCTCTATTGGCTCCACCTTAAATAATCAAAACTATAATTACAAGTTTCCATACATATTTTTTATGGGGATTAGTGCATACAATATGTTTAAAGGAAAAGTATAGTGTGCTAGAGATGAAAGACAAAGGAAGCAATATGATATATCAACAACAGAAGACAAACAAAGCATGACATGCAAAGGATGGGATGGGGGGCAGAGAACAACCTGTCGTTACTGTCTGTAGTACCACTTTTTAGTACTGTGTAGGACAGGTGGGACGAGAGTCTGAAGGAGCTGCATGGCTAATGCAGTCACCGTGATGCTCTTCAGGTTAGGATTTTTCTTTTGCCACGACAAAACAAAAAAAAATCCTTGGCCTTACCGTGGATTGAACACAGGTTCTCCCACATAGGAGCCACCCTCTAATCCATTCAGTCTTAAAGGATGGAAACCAAAGGGGAAAAAATACGATGTGCCAAGAATAGAAGACAGACAAAACATGATGTGTGTGGGATGAAAGACGAAGAAAACAGTTTGAATACCATGGATGGAGAACAACAAATACGATTATACAGGATAATAAGATAATTGCAGCCCCATTGACAATTCGAAAGTTGCCAGGTACACATTGAGTTGTGTTTATTTACTATTTAAACCGGTTCTGATTAGCTTGTCCTATGTCACATTTGTTCATCGGCCCTTCCTGCACTACAATTACACACCATCACACAACCTTGACCTATACTAAGTCATAACTGAACCTTTTCATTTCCATACATATATGCCAGATTAGCTCCATTCACAGGCTGCTTTTAAGTTGAACACCCTGTATATTTCCCATTACATTATTATCTCTTAGTGGTCCAGGGTAAATTTATTTTTAGAGTAAAAAACACCCTTTAGTGTGGCGTTCATTCACAAGGAATTAAGTAAATCACATGTGTCTAATTATAAACTTAGTAAAAGCTATTTGTTAAAAAATGAAGGGTGTATATATCTAACCTTTGCTCTTTCAATAACATCTGGCGTAACAACATCCTCTGTTATCTCTGTGGGCTGAGTATCTATTCTTGTTTCTTCTTGTGGTTTGATAAAAAACTCAATTTGCTGTGGTGCTGAGGTGTCTATGGTGATTACCTCTTCCTGAAATAACAACAACGAATTCTTCATTAACTTTTCTTGTAGCTACAAAACTGGTGTCTTTCAACAAATCTGTCTTAATCAAGACAGATATTAATAATTTAACTACCAAATGCTGCAGTTTGTGACCATTTGTCCATCTAATTTTACTATGTACTGCAGACTGTGACATGATTTGTTTCATTGTTAAGTTAATTATGAATTTATATTAGAGTATTCTGATTCTAACACATGATTTAAGTGATAGTAGTGAATCTACAACACTAACCAGACTGCAAGAATTCCAAGTCAAGTTTGGTATAGCTAGACAAGAATGTTGAGTTATTCTGTTAATGTGCTTTGAAAAACTACTTTACTTTGTGTGTTGATATTTTATTTCATCATAGTTTTGCTGAAATTATCACCATTATTGATATTGATAATGTTACATGTATTTTATACCTGAGGCACCTCCAAATCCAACTCCATAGTTGTCTCTTTTGTCTCTTGAACAGACAGGTATGCTGAAGTTGTGGCCTGACCGGCAGGATTTTTAGCTACACAGATATACTGGCCCTGGTCTTCTGGGAATACCTCAACAATGATCAGGCATACCTGTAGACAACAAAAAATGAAGTTACACCTTGAATAACAACAAAAGAAGGTGGGTGTGAATTGAAGGAAAGATATATGAACGTATTGAGGGCAAAATTTGTGTTTCTGTGCCGTATGTGGCCTTGAGAGTGATGAGAACTGATGAGAGAAATACATTTGTAATGCTAGAACTATTTCATTTTCCACCTGGACAATTATATGAGTTATTGCATACACAAGACGGCTCCTCCATCCACATCCTACACACACAAAAATGTCAATTACAAAGCTTCTTTAAAAACTGTTACCTGTGTAAACTGTAACAGGTAAACTGTTATTTCAACTAATATTTTTTAATTGTCAGAACAAAGTTTACAATGTTATGTTATGCGATTGATGTCATGGTACATTGAACATTCCCATGCATGCTCTGTCCACCGCTGCAGCAGTCATCCCAAAGTCAGTTTGCTCACAGTACACATGAGTTGATTAGTAATCTTCTCTCTCTATCATGAAGACGACTGTCTGACAAGTCCAAACTTAACTTCTAATTCTCGCAATTGGTGCAGTTTTTGAGACTTGCCCACATCATATAAATGAGAGCATACAACATTAATGACATTGGTTCTGTCTATACTTCTGCCCGCTTGAGTCAGGGCATGGTTTGCAAGAAACTCAGTACATTCGTTACCCTGTACTTCAGCATGTCCAGTCTAGACAGTGACTTGCGATGTGATCTTCGAATGCTGTCCCCCAATTTCGCATGCAGACTTCCAGATTCAATCCTTTGAAGCATATTCATTGAGTCTATGACAATCGTTTGGGTGGCCTGTTGTTCACCCACCCATGAGTTTAATATGTGCAGTAACGTGTAAAGTTTACATTTGCAATAACATTGTCTTTATTGTGATTGTTACAACTAAATTTTTTAAAACTGGTAAGTACCTCTCCTGTCTCTGGAATATATGAAATGACAAACTCTTCATCATCATCTATGTTCTTGCTGTCATGGAAGAATGACACAGTCGGCATGGGTGTACCGCTGACACGACATGTCAGATGTAACTCTTGACCATCGACTGCTAGTACATCCTTCATAGTTTCCAGGAAAACTGGAGGTGACAACGTCTGGGATGGGGATGGTTGGAGTGCAGATGAGTCTTCGGGCCTCTGGATATTTGTTTGTGCTGGTTCTGTGGTAGGTGTATAGAAAGCATAAAATTGTATTGATATCAACATTTAAAGCAATGAAAAGAAATATTATTGAACATTATGTTTTTAAAAAAAAAGAAAGAATGCATCATTAGTTAAATACATAAAACAAAACAAAAAAATAAAGACTTTAATATGAAAGCTACACACTATAACACAAATAAAAAAAAATAATGCCTTAGGTTTACAACAACAATTGACAACTGGCAAAATCAATGGGGAGAGAGAGAGAGAGAGAGAGAGAGAAAGACACAGAGAGAAGTATTCTTGACAGCTAAAGGTTATAGCAAAATATTGATATTTTAACTGATAGCCTAATCATGACAGAGATGAATTGTCTACACAAAATACTGGGAGTATCAAGAAGAGAAGGTTTAGAAATGAAGACGTCAGGAAACAAATGTGGGTATAACTTTAGTACTGAACTTCATCAAGAAACAACAAATTATATGTTTCGGCCACATAAGCAGGTTACCAACAGACTCAAAGAGCAATGCTACTCTGATACAGTGGATACAAAGCAAAAGGCCGGTCACGCAAAAGGTGATCTTTAAAGATAACAGAGGTGACGAAAGACGCTGTTTATGAAGCGCACACAAAAGCCCGTTCTAGAAATCTCTTCTTACCCTGAAGCTGTGAGGCAAATCAGAACTGGAGAAGATAAAAAAAATACGATACGCTTAGAGGCTTGCTCCAGGTGTCTTCTTTTTCAGCCTGATGTTGAAAGGCAAAACAGGAATAGAGAATAGATAGATAGACTAGAACACAATACTTAACACTTTAGGACTAGACCCAGACCACACCAATAACAAAGGAGATACACTCTGTTATAACCTAAAAAGACACATGTCTGAGGTTGAAAAGGCGTGCCCCTGCCACACAGAGACTTAATCCACCACCTAACGAACAAACAAACATTCAACTGGACACCACCTCATGTTTTACAGAACACTAAATGTGCTGAAACCACAAGTCATACCTTCTACATAAAGTGTAGTGGAGCTAACAGCTTCTCCAAGCTCAGAGACAGCTTTGCAGGTATACTCTCCTGTATCCTGTGGTCCAACTTCAATTATGAGAAGAATGCTTCTCCCATCCTCAAAACGGATCTCGTAGTGAGGTGATGGTTTGATCTCCATACCGTTCACAAACCATGTAATAAGTGGGGCTGGAAATGAGTCCACTGTGCATTCCAACCTGTAAAAAAAACCATCAATAAACTCACATTTTGGCATAAAGTGATCATGATTTTATCTGTCTGGTCTGTAGTCATTGAGAAATTATTTGACAACCAAGTTACAATGTACATGTAAAATGTGATGCCTACAAAGAGTTACCAACAATACCAGAAAAAACAGTCACCAACATCTGCATAAGAAAGAAAGTTGGGACAGAATACTGCTTGAATTACATAGAGAAACAAAGAATGAAGTAGCTTGGCCAGTTAATAAGAATGCAACCAAACTCTACTGTATACAGAGTCTTCTACAACAGAACATCAGGAAAAAAGACGAGAGGAAGACCAAGAAAAGATGGATAGATGCATAGCAGAATCCTGCCAAAAAAGAAAAATAACTATCACCCAATCAACTAGAGCAGTGCAATACAGAAAAACCAGAAAACAGAAAACCATGACACTGGGCAACAACCCGGTAACAGTGTGACGGCAAAAGAAGAAATTACAATGATATTGTATGTTCTGTCAAAACATGTGATATAACAAAAATATTGTATATAGTTATACATAGCACAATATTTTTTTTTTGGCTTATCATTGCAGACATCAAACATGAAAACAATTACAAACAATTACATAAACAAACAAGACATATTGTTGGACATTGGATTTAAAAAAGAAAGAAAGGTGAAGGAATACTACTGCAATTAAATACATAAAATAAGTGCTCTGAGGCTGATAGATTTAACAAGCTGAATAGAATTGTGAACTTATGGGTGCGTCCTGATTGTATAGATTTCGATTCTATACAGCTTTGTCAAATTGGTTTAACATTAAATTATCTCATAAATTTGCCACAGAAAAAACATATGTAACAATGTACTGTCTGAAGATTTGCTAGAAGATTTGCTAAGTTTGAAGATAATTGAAAAAAAAAAACTGTATCATGTTGAAGTTAGATTTCAGTTTCAGTTTGGAATATCTTCATTGCACTCTGATAAATTTGCTTACTGCAGAACTAATGCTGATGAAGACTACAAGGCTAAGTCAAAACTGATTATAGTAGGAACTGCTTACCTTGCAATACCTCTCTCTCTGACATAAATCTCGGTTCCAGGGTGCAACAAACACAGGTCGAACCTGCTGTAAGATCACCTGTTCTTCTCTCTGGACAGTGGTTACTGTTTTAGTTATTGTCAATACAGAGTCAGTATCCATACCTGGAATCTCAACTTCCTTCTCACGACCTGTGTTGTGAGATAAGAGAGGACAGTTATTAATATTCTAGTACATGATGCGATGCTGTATTCATTTAGTGATGTCATTTTATTTGACATTCTGTGTATGAAGTTTTATCTTCAACAATTAAAAGTTTGAGTAGGCACCTGCCAGATATAACCAAAACAAGAGTAATTCTAAGGGCAAAATAGCTGTGACATTTCTATCCGCTCCTCGTGGAGTATAGGGTCTCAACAGTTGTTCGTCTCTTTACCAGTCTCTGGCTGTTTTCTTTATGGTCTCCCCGGATATTCGAGCACACTTCAGTTCCTTAAGAAGACTTTGTCTCCATGTCTTTTTAGGATGTCCTGTTTTCCTTGCAGATTCCACTTGTGCTTGTCTAGTGACCTCGACTGTGTCTTCTGTGTGTTAATAGCTGTGATACACCTTAAAGAGGTTTTAGGTTCCCTCGAAAACAAACAAACAATACAACTATTTAAACAATATGTCTGAGCTATATCTTAGTTCATATACCTTGATGTAAGCAATGTGTGGTAATATGTTTACTAGCCAAAATATGTTCTTCAGCTGAATACTCAATATTGAATACATAGTCCCTCGCAACTGGTCTTAGACATATAATCTCTGAGAATCTACTTGACATTTTATAGAACATGACACCGAGAGAAAATTATGAACATCTTATCATCATGTTACGAATGAGTATCAACATCCACAATAATTATCAATACCCAGGGCAGACGTCTGTGGAGATTTGTAATCATCTATGTCAGTGTGCATGGCACATGGTGATGACGATTACATGAGAAAATGTGAAATTTGCTAAACTGAAAAGTGCAGAAAGTTTGCTTAACTTTACAATATCTGAAAAAGCTGTGTTGGCAATGATAATCAATTTACCTTTGACAACAAGTGTAGTCCTGCAGGTGATTTCTCCATGTTCATTTTCCACTTTCAGAACATACTCTCCGGCATCCTGGTTGCTGATATCAATAAGGATCAGAATGGCCCTGCGATCCTCCTGCACAGTCTTGATGCGCTCTGTTGTATGGATTTCAATGCCATCCTTGTACCATGTTATATGTGGTAGTGGCTCACCTATAATCTCTGCCTCTAGCCTGTAAGAAATATCAACATTTTATAGAGAACATATGCTCTATAAATCTGCAAGAAATATCAACATTTGAGAATACTATATAATCCATAGAAATATCAACATTGGTTAACTCCTTGTGTACCAAACGCCACACTATGTAGCTTTGGTTGAGCACCATTTACAAGGAGCCACACTAAGGGCATTTTTATTCTAAAATACAAATAGCTTGTAAAAACATAGTAAACTGAGAGTTAAGAACTTTTATATAATCTGCACTGGAACTCTGCCCCAAACTAAGTATTAGGCAGTATACCCAACTAAGTAATAATAATCACTAGACCACCTTCAACTAAGTAATAATACTCACCTGACTACCTCCCCAATGGTAAACTCCTGATATGGTGCCAAAGGTTTGATAAATTCTGGAGGTTTTTGTACAACAGTAATGTTTAACTGTTGTGCCAATCGTCTGGTCTCTTCTTCAACTGTGAGCAAACAAGTCAGAGCAATAAAGATATAATCAACATACAATATGACAAATGGCTTACAAACATTATCAAGCCACCATTTCTAATAATATCTCTCTCGCTATCTACATGATTTGAATTCATCATCAAATAGCTTGTCCTGAGCAGAACTTTGTCACCCCAACAGTCCTCTGGAATTTCTCTCTCATAGGCCAGATGTCCCGCTTCTGCAGCCGTCATGTTAAAATCATCAGTTACATCTTGAATCCATCTTCTCTGTGGTCTTCCTCTTCTTCTCTTTGCCGGTCTTCTCCAGCCCTTCATATCTTATGTCCAAAATATCTCAATTTCCTCTTTCTTATTTGTAGCATCAGCTAGTTTTCTTTGAGTTCTTTCTGGATTGATCTATTTGTTCTCTTTGAATTTGTTCTGATTTGCGCCTGTGTGGTGCCGGGCCCGCAAGGGACGCAAAGAATAGTACCACTGCAACCTACAATGCATGCCGTAAGAGGTGACTGACATAGGCCCTAGGATGCTACCCTAGTAAATAAAAAGCATCGCAGAAATCGAATGTGCTGGCCTACTTGAAGGCGCATAACTAGCACAATGTACAATAGCTCTTAGACTCAGATCACATACAAATCACTCAGAGTGGTTGACAAGTGGTCGATATGGAGCGTTCGAAGAAGAAGTTCTGATTTGAATTGCACATTAACCCTTTCGCTGCTACATACTTTCTGAAGGCTGAGCTAAAAATAGCTACTCTTTGTTTCTAGGTAACAAACGTGAATGTACGCCTATAGCAGTGACAGTAGCAATGAATAACATGTTAACACATCTTTAGCCCACAGAGGAGATATAATAACAGATGTGTTAATGCGTCTTTATCAGTGAATGGGAAAAACGTATTATATACGTCCTTAGTAGCTAAAGGGTTAATTTTATTACATTTCGTTAAAATGATGCTTAGCTTAACCCTCTTCAATCTGATATCATTCTAAGATAATATCTAGATACTGTAAGATAGTACTTGACACATTGAGATTCTAAAGAAGTAGTTGAACATAAATAAATAATCAAACAAGTTACTCACAATAATCTGGAGGTTAATCTCATGCATGGCAATCCTTTCTAAATCTGCAAGTCATAGATCAACTTGCAGGTCATAGTTCAACATGCATGATCATGACTGTACAAACAAGACGACATGCTCTGATATCCTGATGACAACCTGCCTCTTTCATCAAATCTTTCTTGTCTACTCTGCAAGGTCCACCGCCTGCTATGTCTTTCACAAATACTACATGACTCAAGCAATAGATAACAAACTTTCAAGCAATTATTGTGTACAAAAAGTGCATTCATTGGGTGTGTTTACAGATGCAAGATTACTACAGTATACAAACATAATAAATGTTAATACATGCATAACTCTTGAATAGAGTCTCTAAAAAAAATTGCACACATTTTCAGGCAGTTTACAAATGTTAAAAAAAATCTAACAAATAAATTAAACTGGAATGCATACAATTTTACATTGGTTATATGCAGGCTCATTTTGGTGAAGAAAAGGATTTGAATAAACAGGAATGCATTACATAAGATATTAAGTTTGTCAGTAGGGGATGGTATGAGAACAGGCGTTTGATGTCAATGAAGTAACAATGTTAATACAGATGTTAGGTCAATGATATTGTCAAAACATTCAGTAATGGTAATGAGAATACATGCAATCATTCTCTATATAACTACACAACAAATAACTCAGTAATGGTAACGAGCAAACATATAATTACTCTGTGCATAGCTGCACAATAAACAAATCACATGTACATGCTTCATTCAATTACTAATCCAGAAAATCATATAATTTCACTTGCATGCTTCAATTACTTGCAGACCCGGATATTGCATGCTTCCCAGAAAATCATCTAATTTAACGCTTAGTGGACCAGGGCAAAAGTCATGTTTTTACAAGCCATTTGTTTTTAGAATAAAAACTCCCTTTAGTGTGGCTCCTGGTAAATAAGGTCCAACCTAAAGCCATATAGTGTGGTATTTGGTTCACAAGAAGTTAACTTTCTCACCAATCTTCCTGTCTCGCTCATTTATTTCCAATATCAACTATCCCCACCAGACAATAAAGACCAAAAATACACTACAGATTAGAATTAGAATTTGTTACAAAATCAGCATGATAAAACTTTACATTAAACCTGTCATATAAATCTGAAAAATGCAATAGGAAATATGCTTGAACAAATATTAACAGGAGGGGAAAAAAATGTAAACCTGGACAAAATAGGCAACCAATTATATGAGTAAAATGTTAGACAGCAATCAATGGTCTTACCTTGCACGTAGAGTTCAGCTGAGCATTCTGCTGTTCCAGCAACGTTCTTGGCCCGACAAGAGATCATACCAGTATCCTCAGGATGAGCTTTGTATATGGTCAGATTGGTCAGTCGGTCAATGGTCTCAATCTATCATGAATAATAATATAAGATAATTTTAAACAAAGTTCTCTTAATATATCTAACACAGACGATAAATGTCAACATTAGAAGACTTCAATCACTTTCTTTTCAATATAATATTACATCTGTTTTACAGTACAAATGGCCGAACTACTACTAAGCGTTCTTGTTCCCTGAAGAGCGAGACTTCATCTTGTGCTATTTGATGTGGTGAGACGGACAAAAGCAGTCCCTGGAGAAATGCTGTGGCTGTCTTTGAATATATTTACTACATTCTCCTCTGTTATCAGATCAGTATAATAATCCGCGTTGTCAGTAATATCACAAAGAACATTCATAATCTCCTGGCTATCATCATTATCCTCTTTTTTCTTTTGTAGTCTCTATATGTCTATATGCTTTCACTTTTGTCGCTAAGCTTTTGTGACGAGAATAGTTGGTGATACAGCCTCGAGGGAGATACTGATTATAGTCATTCTATATCACTGTATCAGAAGCAGAGTGGGCATAATTTCATGCACTGGATACATTGAAAGACAATAAATGCAGTGGTTTGGACATTTAATGAGAATGAAATACAACCAACCACCAATAACAGCATACAAAAAAAGAGATCAGGTACCAGAGCCAAGGGAAGACCAAGAAAAAGATGGAAAGACAATATCAACACCACACTAAATAAACACAGATATAAAACAACAAGGGCAACTCATCATGGAAAGCAAATTAAAGCTCCCACCCTTACGTTTAACGGCAAAAGTGGACTACCAATTTTATCATCCACTTGGAGAAAGGCAATAAACAATAGACATATAGCTGTAATATGTCTCTAATGTCTTTGAGCCACTTTCTTCTTTCGTGTCCTCATGCTCTTGTATCAGAATTGTGCTGGTATAGCGACCTGGCTGGTATTTGATATTCCTGCATTCTGACGAGACGACCAAACCACTTGATCTTGTGTTTCTCGATGAATGTACCAGAGTTGTTCCTGCCCTCTGCCTCTCATTTCTAACTCAGTCACAGAAGGAAGTTGGTGGCTGCTCTCAAGGAACACACCTCGCAGTTGTTGATTTTGCTTATGTGTGATTTCTATGGTGTCCATGTTGGACACTGGTAGCATAGGGTAGGTATGAATAAGCTATTTATGATATGTTGTTTTGAGATAATGGATATATTCGAATGTCTCACTATAGATGACAGTTGATATATATGTGTACTTGTCTTTTGGCATCTGATTTCTTTTTCCTCTTCAAACGCTCCATATCGGCCACTTGTTAACCACTCTGTGTGGTTTTATGTGATTTGAGCCTAAGAGCGATTGTACATTGTGCCAGTTATGCGCCTACAAGTAGGCCAGTTCATCTGATTTCTGCGATGCATTTTATTTACTAGGTAGCTTCCTAGGTCCTACATCAGTAGCCTCTTACAACATGCATTGTAGGTCGCAGTGGTACTCTTCTTTGTTTCCTTGCGGGCCCGGCACCACACATGCGGCATCTGATTTCAATTTCCTTGCCATCTTCCTTGCCATCTACTGAGTAAACATTCATATTCTTTTAATTTTGATCTATTTCTCTCATATCCCACTCATTACTTTCATGCTTCAAAATAAAATAATTGTGTTCTGTAACTTATGATTATTTATACTTTGGTCTTGTCTTGGAAGAAAGTTGACTAACCTTGTACTCCCTGGAGTCATGTAGGGTCTGAATGCCATTTCTTATCCAAGTAATTTCTGGGGTAGGTACACCAGAGAATACTGCTTCAAACTTGGCAGGTGTTCCCTCTGTTACCATTGTGTTGCTAATTGGTCGAATGAAGCTTGGTGGCTGAGCAAAGGACTCTAGTTGGCTAGGTTCGGGTTCGCTCTCAGCTCCTGTTCAACAACATAAAATAATGATACATTACTCAGCATCAGAAGAAACATTTACATCAATGTTTGTTTTCTAACATTTTCAAATGTATAGTTATTAATTATCAAATGTTATTCATAACATTTCACAGAGACTCATGTGATGAATGTATTCATAACATCAGGAACTCTGTGGCATAGAGGTTAGGTGTTCGACTCTCATTTCACAGGTACTTGTTTCACTCTCTCGTGGAGCTATCAGGATATTTTTCTAGAGATCCCTGATCAGATCGAATTCCTAATCCTATCGGAGACGAATGATAAAAAGTAGGTCCCATTTTCAAGTTGAGCACACAAAATAACCATTGGTAGTTCAAAATCGAGAAAAGCAAGAGTTGAAAATTCATTTATTTTTTAATCGATATTGATTAATTGTTAACCGCTCTTGTGATTTGTATGTGATCGAGCCTAAAAGCAATTGCATGTTGTACCAGATATGTGCCTACAAGAAGGCCAGAACATCCGATTTCTGCGACATTTTCTATTTACTAGGAAGCTTCCTAGACTCCTACCTCAGTCGCCTCTTACGACATGTCTTGTATATCACTGTGTTACCGTTCTTGCTCCCTTGCAGCCCCGCAACACCTGGGTAACATTATTATAAGACAAGACTACATAATTCATCTCGAGTGTTAATCCAAATATAAGTAGAATTCTTCTTGCTCCATTCAAGCCCAGCTGATAATAGATTCCCAACTTATCAAATCATAGAAGGGAAGCAAGCAAGACACCTAACTAGTCATCTCAACTCAAAATACTACAGCATATCACCGAGATGTATTTCTCTGGTGTTCAGTGATCGTATTCCTTACTATCCTAAGACAGAATATTGATCACTGTCCATGCTCTATGTCCATTTTGTTTGGTCTAATGTAGAACATGTAGTTGTCTATTTTTCATTTTTGCTCCTCTTAACTGCAATTTTTTCTTTAGTGCAACTGTTACTGTATTCAAATGTCTTTAACTCCTTGTGGACCAGGAGCCACACTAAGTGGCGTTTTTACTCTATAATAGCTTTTGCCCTGGTCCCCTAAGAGTTAAAGTGTTTATATTAAAGTGAACAAAGAAAAAACAGTGTCATCATTGTTTCTCAAATGCAAATATATCATTAACTTCAAATTGTGGCATATCCTTTACAGGACGTCACCATCAAGCACAGTAAATGAGTTGTTGATTTTCTAGGAACTACCACTTATATGTTCAGTAGTTTGCCATTGCTTTCTGAACAGTGAAGTCTACTCTTCCGTTTGTAGAAATCCATAGAGATGAATTTGCTTCCATAACTACCCGCCGCAGAGTTTGAACCAGGTACGCTTGAGTTGTGATCTAGCTCACTACTGCTTAACTTCTTGTGGACCAAACGCCACACCAAGTGAAGGTTTTTTACAGTTAAAACAAATGTCCTGGTCCACTAAGAGTTAAGATATAGATACTTCATTAAATACAGTACACTATATACATTTTAAAAAAAGAAACGGACATACCATGAACTTTGAGATAAGTCACAACTGAAACTTCTCCAGCTTTGTTCCTGGCCACACATTTGTAGGTGCCAGTATCTTCTGGGAATGCTTCCATAATAGTTAATGTATGAACACCCTCTGTACTTGAATCCATTCGGAAGTACTTGGATGGTTTTACCAACTGGTTGTTGCGATACCAGGTTACCACTGGGTCTAAAGTATTGGAAGATATTTGAAAGATGTTAGTAGTGTGATGATGATGATGGATGGCATCCTGTTAATTTCAAGAGGGAGATAATGGATGACAATGTCCACGGAGAGCCCATAGTAGATTTTATTTCTGTTTTCTCCTGTCATGTTTATGTAAGCAAACTCTAGTTTTATCTCTGTTTTCAGAGCACTCTCCAGCTGGATCTGTCCTTGGCCCCCCCAGTATTGTGTATTCAAGTCAAGTGATTGCAAATCTTGCTTGTGTAAATCTTAGTAACATAGGAAGGGTTGTCCCACAGTTCTTTTGCCAGAAGCCAACTGTCTTCCCAAATAGAAAAATCCTTGGGGATTCGGCCATCATCCATCCAGGTCAGGTGACTCATTCATCCAGGTGGCATTGGCAAAAAAAGGGTAACTATGCTAGAATTCCCAGCAAATTCCAATACCTCAATATTTGTTACTCTGTTACTCCAGGAGATTTCAAGTATAAGCTTCAAGCATCCATGTAAATTTCATACTCCTCACATATGTGTTGGGACCAAGATTCGCTAGCATAGAGTAGTGTGCTCAGCACAAGTGCTCTGTACACAGCAATCTTGGTGCTAACAATCATCATACTATTTTTCCACATACTTTGCTATAGCCTGGATATAATTGTTGAGGCCATGCCAATTCTTCTGTGCAATTCCACATCTAGTGAGAAGTTGTAGTTGATTACTGGGTTTAGATAAATGAACTATAAATGATATAATTTTGCATTTATGACCACGCCCATGAAGAAAATGTGATAACCAATGTATTATCACAACTCTCAGATAAAGATAAGACTGACAACATATTAGTTGCTAGATTACACAACTCACGTGGTTTTCCCTTGATTGTGCAGGTAAAGTGAACAGGTTCTCCTTCTTCTACATCAACCATTTGAGGTTCTTCTACCACATAAGGTGGTTCAATGCTTGACTCCACTGGTTGCTCTGTTGTTGGTGGTGGAATGTCTTTCTCGGTCCTAAGGAGAAATTTTTAATTAATGCTCTGCTTGTGTATTCAGAAAAAACATGTCATTCATGATAATGATTTTGACAGATCTCCTCTCTCATTGCCCTGCAAGCATGTATGGCCTAGTACAAACATAAAAAGTTAGCCATTCTTCTTTCGAATGCTCCATATCAACCACTTGTCAACCACTCTGTGTGATTTGTATGTGATCTGAGCCTAAGAGTGATTATACATTGTGCCAGTTATGTGCCTACTAGTAGACCCACACATCCACTTTCTGCTATGCTTTTTATTTACTAGGTAGCTTCCCTAGGTCCTACATCAGTCGCCTCTTATGACATGACTTCTAGGGTGCAGTGGTACTATTCTTTGTTTCCGTTTCGTCCCTTGCGGACACAGGCACCACATGGGCAAGATAGGCTATTCAGAATGTGTTTAAAGTGCCATGTCAATCATGTCTTAATAACCAGCTTAAATTTTCTTCAGCATATTATTTATTGTCTTGTCAACCACTGGTAACAACTGTTATAAGAGGGACAAGATGGAGATATGTTGGACACACCTTGAGAAGAAATGATCAAAGAATATCAAATCAGGTATTGAAGTGGGATGCAAAGGGTTTAAGAAAGAGAGGATGACCTAGGGAGACCC